>JAOWBW010000444.1:0-600000 GCA_026119855.1 Campanula takesimana
CCTAAAACACCTATCTAGATGCTCTATACAATCACCTTAAAACCTCATTAATTTAGTCTTTGAATAGCCCTCTGAGTCTAGGTTATTCAGCTTCTTTCGGATCTTGATTCCGACTTTCTATAGAAAGTTATGAGGAAACAATTCAAGAAGGAAAAATCAGAATTTCCACTTGGCACGACCGTCCTTGCAAAGTAGCACGACCGTGCTATCAAGGTCGGAGTTTCACACAAAACTCAATTTCGGGCACGACCGTGCCCAATAAAGGCGCTCGAGCCGTGCTAACACTGCCGAGGATTTTCACCCAAAATCCATTTTCGGCACGACCGTGCCCATAAAAGGCGCACGACCGTGCTAACTCTGCCAAGAGATTTTTGCCTAAAGGCGATATTTGGCACGACCGTGCCAATTAAGGCGCACGACCGTGCTCAGTACAAATTGGTAGATTTCCCCTGAGTCAAACTTAACAATTCTCCGTCCCAAGCTTAGGAGTAACATTTACTAACAATTTCAACATACCCCAAAATAAGAAACAAGCTTAAAACCAATTCTTTCATTTCCTTTCCTTAGTTCACTCAGTAGGGTTTTACTCCCCTTGTCCCAAATTTACAAGTACCAAAAAAATCATCCCAAACACAAAATTAACAATCACAAGTATTGAGAATAACATTTATGCATGTTATTACAAGCAAGGGGGAGCTAATAACTTACCTAGTCAAAATTCAAGTTGACCAAAACTTATTTCTGTTCGGCCTGGAACGCTCTATTCAACGCCACGAATATTAATCCGGGATCGGAATCAAGAACGGAGGGATAATTAAACTCGAGGAGTCGGAAATAGGGAAAATTCTAACCCTAGCTTTTCAGAACAGAGGGAGTGAGCGTAAAGAATTTGGGTAAAATGACCCAGAGAAGAAGAAGCAATTCAAGGTTATCTATCAACTATCCAAGAATTGCACTTAGGCCCCTCAAGTTTCACTTTTAACAAAAAGACCCCTAAAGTCAAATTTTCACAAATGACCCAAAAGTCAAAACTAGACATTTAACCACCTTAACTATTTAAAGCAGTTAAAAATTTAACTCAAGTAAAACTAGCACATAATATGCAAGTTCAAGTATTTAACAAGTATGTCAAATATTTAACAAGAAATTCGATGGGTGTTACAAAAGTCATGAGACTCTTTGGTTTTAATGAAGTTTGGATTGATTTGATATATCGGTGCATTTCTAATAGTTGGTTTTCAGTTCTTGTCAATGGTGAAAGTTGTGGATTTTTCAATTCTACTCGAGGGCTTAGACAAGGGGATCCTCTTTCCCCATATCTTTTTATTATTGCTGCGGAGATGATGAGTGGAGGTCTTAACCTTTCGCATACAATATACCCTCGTTTCCGGTTCCGAATCCATATTAATACTCCTATGGTTTCCCATCTAGCCTATGCGGATGATGTGATTATTTTTTGCAATGGTTCTAAGAGTTCTCTTGAGTGTCACATGAAATATCTAGAGTGGTATCAACGATTTTCGGGCCAGCTTGTCAACATTCACAAATCTTGCTATATTACAGGTTCCAATAGCAATAGAGAGGATGATGTGTCTGCCATTACGGGGTTTATTAAGAAAGATTTTCCTCTCATGTATTTGGGCTGCCCTTTATACATGGGTAGAAAAAAAATCAGCCTTTTTGCCCCTCTTGTTCGGAAAATGGAGAACCGTTTGGCCTCGTGGAAGGGTAAGTTACTTTCTTTTGGTGCTAAACTCACGTTGATTAAGACTTGTCTTGCTGCGATCCCTCTTTATTATATATCTCTCATTGATCCTCCTAAAGGTGTTATCCATGCCTTAGAAAGGATTATTGTCAGATTTTTTTTGGAGCAATCATGATGGGAATCGTAAATGTCATTGTCTTTCTTGGAATTACATGAGCTGTCCAATAGATGAAGGTGGTTTGGGAATTCGAAAATTTGAGGATGTCTCTCTCGCTTTTGCTATGAAATTGTGGTGGCGTCTTAGAACCATTGATTCCCTTTGGAGCCAACTCATGTTGGCTAAATATTATTGGGATACTTACCTAATGGATGCTAATCTTACTACTTATGCTTCGTATGTCTGGAAAAGGATGATAGAGGCTAAACCTTGGGTGGAAGATAGAATGGCTTGGCGTATTGGTAGAGGGGAGATCTCTATTCATGAAAAATGGCTTGATGCTCCTATTTATAATATTCCCCTTGCTCACGTGCATATTTTTACTCTTTTTGAGAATGGCTTACCTCGAGCTCAGCATATTCAGGATGGTTTTGGCATGCATTTGCTTTCATTAATCAATTCTCATGCCATAACCGTATCCAACATTCCTGATACTCCTATATGGCTGCCTTCCTCCTCCGGTAAACTTTCTCTCAATTCTGCTTGGCAAGAATGTCGCTCTAGTAGGACTCGATCTTCGATATTTGGTTTTTGCTGGAACAAATTCATCCCCAAAAAGATCTCCATTCTTCTATGGCGTGCTTTGCATGGAGGGTTGCCCACAAACGATAAAGTTAAATGTAAAGGTATTTCTCTTGCTTCAAAATGTGATTGTTGTGATGCTGGTAGTGACGAATCTATTGAGCATATATTTCTGCATGGTGATTGTGCAAGTAGAGTTTGGGCTCATTTTAATTCTATGTGTGGCATTCGGTTATTTGTTGGGAGTTTAAATCAGGCCCTTCTTTGTTGGTGGCAAGGACCTTCTCATCCTTCATCTTCAGTTACTAAATGGTTAAATGGTATCATTCCAGCTATCATTTAATGGGAAATCTGGATGGCTCGAAATAAAAGCCGTTTTGATAACTCTCGGATGAGTCCCAATAGTATTATTTTTAAGGTTTGCTCCTACATTTCGAATATTGCTGAATCCTTCTCTGTGTCCTTCCCAAGAACGTATGGACATAATCATTTAGTGGATAATTTTCGGCTGCACACTCTCCCCCATGCCTCTCAGAATTTTAGATTGGTAGTGTGGGATCTTCCTGGAGATGGTTGGATCAAGGTTAATACGGATGGGGTATCCCGTGGCAATTCGGGTATTGCAGCAGGTGGGGGTATCATTCGAAATCACCAGGGAGACTTCATTTATGCTTTCTCTAATTTTTACGGTGTCCAGTCTAATATGGCGGCTGAGGCTCTTGCTGCTAGGGATGGTCTCATTAATGCCCAAAATCATGGTTTTCTTCGGGTTTGGTTAGAGCTAGACTCAAAGGTCTTGATGCACATTCTTAACAAGGATTATCATATTCCTTGGGCTATTTGGTATGTTGTTACACACATTTTTCGCCTGATGGATCAGATGGAGGTTCGGGTAACCCATATTCTGAGAGAGGGTAATGGTGTTGCGGATGGGTTATGACACGCCCCCAGGTCCCGGGATCCCCTAATAGAACCTCGAACCTGGATGCGCGTGACTAACAAGAATCAAGAAACTAACAAGAAACTGGATGACAACTGTTTATAACAAACTGACATGATATATATACTCTAGAGTAAGGATCTAAGATAGCTCACACCACGAGTTCTAGACAAGAAAATTTGAACCAAACATGATTATATACAGCGGAAACATGCCTAGCACATATGCTGGCATTACAAGATGTCTAGAAACAATAAGTACTATACAAGACTGTCTACCCTAAAATAAGGAGTTACATAACCCATAATACATCGTCCTCACCAAAATGTAAAAGGACCACGATCCCTAAAAGAATAACCACCTGCGTAGTAAGCTCCCAGCTATGTCGAGCCTCACTTCGCACTATCACTAGCCTTCCTTTGATCTAAGGAAAACAAATAAACAAGGAACGGGGTGAGATAAATCTCAGTAAGCTATTAGATGCAACTACATGACCTGTTATCATGCAATTCAAGTAGATACTCAAGCAATCATGTATCAAGTATCATCAAGTAACAAGTATATGAGAGGCAAAGCCAACTCATCAAGTAGCACATAAGGCTAAGCTAGCACGTTATAAAGGATATTGCTTCCTTCCTTATTCCTCCCAAGAATACCATTGTTGTCGTAGCTTGTATTACTTTGACAAATCACGATCAATATCAAGAAACCGCTTATGCAGTATATATAAGAAGACCCGGTAACCACTGTCATTCCCAAGATCAAGATTCACGAGATGTTCACGAGTTTAGCATTCACTTTTATCAGGCGTATTGCTCTAACAAAGAAAGCTATGCCATTACTATGGCCTGTAGTAAGGGTTCAAGCACAGATACATAGATTCCCGATTATCACTTTGGCCCCAGCCTCATGATAAACGTGAACCTATATACCTCCGAGCAAGCAAGGACCAGCTGGACTCACACAAGAATGCACAAGTAGGTATTTACTTGAACTACGAGAGTAGAATTAATCCAAAAGTTGTGGACTAGCTCACCAAGAATCATGCTTCAAGTAATCAAGAAGTCACATTATTATCAAGTAGCTATATGCAATGATTGCACATACACATCAAGAACATGTCTCATATACGTTAGTGCTTGTTCATAGCACTTCCTAGTTCATTATCATACACATGTATTGGTGTCAAGTCATGTACAAGATTTTATCATCTTATATTCAAGTTCTTAATCCAATTCTATGGATGTTCAAGTCAAGTACAAGATTTTATTGTCTTATACTCGAGTTATCATTCCAATCTTTGGACATTCAAGTCATATATAAGAGTTAGACATCTTATACTTTCAAGACATAAAAAAGAGTTGTTACTCTTATACTTAAGTTCTCATTTGAGTTCTATAAGTGTTCATGTTCAAGACTAAGTTCTAATGCCCCAAAAGGTGCACAAACATTGCTAGTACATCTTATACTAAGGCTATATACCTTAACTAGGGTTACTTCCAACTTGTACAAACTTTAAACAACACTTTTATTTTTCAGGGTAAGTGGGCGGGCGCCCACTAGGGACTGGGCGGTCGCCCACTCGGCAGAATTATATGGGAACCTTTCAGTAGTTTTGGGCGGTCGCCTGGACTTTTCCAGCAATTGTGTATTTCTTTCCCAGGCTTGCAAATTCTCCGTCCCAAGCATAGGAGTAACTTTTTACTATCAAATAACAACCCAGGAGTGCATAGAAAGTTCAAAACAACTATTCAAGTTTACTCTTTCATCATTTTACACAGTATGTTTATACTCCCTTTGTCCCAAAATTACAAGTATCACAAAAATTGCCCCAAACACGAAATTGACAAGCATAAGTATCAGGAATAACATATATGCATGTTATTACAAGTAAGGGGGAGCTAATAACTTACCTAGTCCAAAATCAAAGTCAAGGAAACTTATTTCTGTTCGGCAGGAAACGCTCTATTCAACGCCACGAATATTTATACGGGATCGGAATCAAGAACAGAGGGATAATTATACGCGAGGAGTTGAGAATAGGGTAAAACTCTAACGCTAGCTTTTGAAACAGAGGAAACGTACAGAGAATTGGGGAAGAAAATGACCCAGAGAAGGAAAGCCAAACAAGTTTATCTTTCAACTTTTAAGAAATGACAACTAGGCCCCTCAAGTTTCACTTTTAACAAAAAGGCCCCTAAAGTCATATTTTCACAAATGACCTAAAAGTCAAAACTAGACATTTAACCACCTTAATATTCTAAAGCAGTTAAGAAATTAACCCAAGTAAAACTAACACATAATATGCAAGTTCAAGAATTTAACAAGCAAGTCAAATATTTAACAAGAACAAGGATGGGCGTTACATCCTCCCCACCTTAAAGAAAATTCACCCACGAATTTTACTTACCAAGGTTTTTAAATAAGCTCGGGTATTTATCTCGCATCTCTTTCTCGGTTTCCCAAGTAGCTTCTTCTATTTCATGATTTCTCCAAAGGACTTTCACAATAGGAATCCTTTTGGTGAGCAAGACTTACTTTTTCCAGTCAAGAATTTCAACAGGTTGTTCCTCATAAGACAAATCAGGCTGAAATGGAATAGTCTCATACTGAAGAACATGCGACTCATCCGCCATATACTTGCGAGGCATAGATACATGGAATACATCATGAATACCAGATAAAGAAGGTGGTAAAGCCACTCTATAAGCCAACTTCCCAACTCTTTCAAGAATTTCAAATGGACCGATATAACGAGGAGATAACTTTCCTTTCTTCCCAAATTTCTTTATACCTCTGCGAGGAGAGACTTTCAAGAATACAAAGTCACCTACCTGGAATTCAAGGTCCCTTCTTCGATGATCTGCATAACTCTTTTGTCTACTCTGAGCTGTGCGCAATCTATCTCGAATGAGTTTCACACTCTCAACTGATTGTTGAACCATTTCAGGTCCCAAGAGTCTAACTTCTCCCATTTCATCCCAGTATATAGGAGATCGACACTTTCTGCCATAAAGAGCTTCATAAGGAGCCATTTCAATGCTAGACTGATAACTGTTGTTATAAGCAAACTGAGCCAAAGGAAAATGAGTATCCCAACTGCCTTTAAAGTCAACAACACAAGCACGTAACATATCCTCAAGAATCTGTATAAGTCTCTCAGATTGCCCATCAGATTGGGGATGAAAAGTTGTACTGAAATTCAATTTAGTACCCATGGAACCCTGAAGAGCCTGCCAAAATCGAGAAGTAAAACGAGGATCTCTGTCAGATACAATACTCAAAGGACCCCCATGCAGTCGGACTATCTCCTGAACATACAATGAAGCTAACTGAGACAATGAATATCTAATAGAAACAGACAAGAAGTGAGCTGATTTAGTCAACCTATCCACTATAACCCAAACAACATCGTGGCCTCGTCTGGTACGTGGCAAACCAGTCACAAAATCCATCGTGATATGCTCCCATTTCCACCCTGGAATTTCTAATGGTTGTAACAAACCTGCTGGACGTTGATGTTCCACTTTTACTTGTTGACAAGTCAAACATTTGGACACATAGTCAGCAATTTCTCTTTTCATGTTGTTCCACCAGAAATGTTTCTTCAAGTCTTGGTACATTTTAGTGCTTTCAGGATGAATAGTATACTTGGCTTTGTGAGCCTCTTCAAGAACTTTCTTCTTTATATCAAGATCAACTGCAATACAAACTCTGCCTCGAAAGGTAAGAATTCCATCACTGTTGAAAGAAAAATCTGGTTGCTTTCCTTCATTCATTCCACTAATGATTTTCTGCAATTCAGAATCAGTTACCTGAGCTTCTTTGATCTGTTGGAGTAAGTCTGAAGTAGCCTTTATATTTGCAAGAATAACTCCATGTCTATATTTATAAGGACTCCAATCACATAAATCCTATAACAATTTCCATTCACGAATCATCAAGCAAGAAATATAAGTCTTTCTGCTCAGTGCATCTGCCACAACATTTACTTTCCCTGGATGATAAAGGATAGTACAATCATGATCTTTCAATTTCTCCATCCATCTATGTTGTCTCATGTTAAACTCTTTTTGAGAAAACAAGTACTTCAAGCTCTTATGATCTGTGAAGACTTCAAATTTGGTTCCATACAAGTAATGCCTCCATTTATGTAAAGCAAAAATAATCGCAGCCAACTCTAAATCATGAGTTGGATAATTCTTTTCATAAGGAGATAATTTCCTCGAAGCATAATCTATTACCTTGCCATCTTGCATCAGAACACAACCCAATCCTTCTTTAGAAGCATCAGTATAAACCATGAAATTTTCAGAACCACTAGGTAAAGCCAAGACTGGAGCTGTCGTTAAGCGCCTTTTCAACTCTTGAAAACTTGCTTCACATTTGTCACTCCACTCAAAAGAAATATCTTTCTGAGTCAGATTAGTTAATGGAGTAGAAATCTTGGAGAATCCCTCAATGAATCTCCGATAATAACTAGCCAAGCCCAAGAAACTACGGATCTCTGTCACTGTAGTTGGCCTCTTCCAGTTTACAACTGCTTCAACTTTGGAAGGATCTACTGCAATACCAGTAGCAGACACAACATGTCCCAAGAATGAAACCTCTTCTAACCAGAAAGCACATTTGCTGAATTTTGCAAATAATTGTATCTCACGAAGAACTTGCAATACCACTCTGAGATGTTGTTCATGCTCAGCCCGTGATTTAGAATACACAAGAATATCATCAATGAATACCACCACGAAACAATCAATATATGGTTTGAAAATACGGTTCATTAAATCCATAAATACAGCTGGAGCATTTGTCAAACCAAATGGCATAACAATAAACTGATAATCCCCATACCTGGTACGGAAAGCTGTCTTTGCTATATCCTCATATCTGATTTTCAACTGATGATAACCACTTCTCAAGTCAAGCTTCGAGTACACTACTGAACCCTGAAGTTGGTCAAACAAGTCATCAATATGAGGTAACGTATATTTGTTCTTTATGGTTACCTGATTAAGATCTTTGTAATCAATACATAATCGCAGAGTCCCATCTTTCTTTCTGACAAATAACACTGGTGCACCCCACGGTGATACACTATGCTTGATAAACCCCTTTCAAGTAATTCCTCAAGCTGTGTTTTTAACTCTCTCAACTCAACTGGAGCCATTCTATAAGGTGCTTTAGAGATTGGTGCTGCACCTAGTAATAACTCAATACAAAACTCAAGCTATCGATCAGGTGGCATGCTATACTCAGAAGAGAATACATCTGAAAATTCAGACACAACAGGAATATCTTCCATCTTGGGAACAGATAAAATCTTGTCAAGAACACATGTGAGATACCCGGCACAACCACGAGATAAAAGTTTTCTAGCTTTTAAAGCAGAAATAACACATATATCACACATAGGCCTATCACCTTCAAAGGTAAAATCAGGCAAACCAGGTATAGAAAAAGTTACTACTTTTCTATGACAATCAACAGATGCATGATGCACATAAAGCCAATCCATGCCAAGAATCACGTCAAAGTCCCTTATAGGTAACACGACTAGGTCAGCAAGAAGGGCATGATCACCCACAAGAACCTCACATTTCTTGTAAACCTCAGAAGCAAACATGCAATATCCCATAGGGGAAGATACTTCTAGCACATAAGGCATAGAATCAGGAAGAACATGCAAATGCGACACAAAATAAGATGCCACATAAGAATGAGATGAGCCTGGATCTATCAAGACTCACGCTCTCGTACTAGAAAGTAATATAGTACCTCCTATGACCGCAGAAGACTCAGCTACACCCTGCTGATCTAGAGCAAACACTCGACCCTGAACTTTAGGTCGACCCCCACTATCTCTCTTAGTACCTGAAGCCTGTTGACTCGTACCCCCAACTTGACTTCCCTTGCCTTTAGGACAATTCTTGATAAAGTGCCCTGTTTCCCCACAAGATAAACATTTTCCTTGCTTTAGCCAACACTTGTCTTCAGAATGGCCTTCTTTCAAGCAATAACCACACACTTTCCTGGGACCTTGGACTGTTGTCTTAGAACCAGTTGATACACTACCTTTGCTTTCGGATGGTTGTCGGAATCGACGATCTTGGCGGCTAGATTTACCACCCTTAGAACCAGATCCCTGTGCTTTCTCTGAAACACGACCTGTCATGATTGTTCCATGCTTCACCTTATGTTCTTCAATGTCATTTTCAATGCCATAAGCCCTCTCCACTGCTTGTTGATAACTAGTAAGCTGTAAAGAAAGAAGCTGCTTCCTATACTCAGTCTTCAACCCTTTCACAAACCTCTGTGCCTTCTTTACTTCATTTGGAACTAAGTGATCACAATACCTCGCCAATTCTGTGAACTTGGTTGAGTATTGCCCCACTGTCAAGCTTCCTTGCTCCA
Organism: Campanula takesimana; assembly: GCA_026119855.1. Lineage (NCBI taxonomy): Eukaryota > Viridiplantae > Streptophyta > Magnoliopsida > Asterales > Campanulaceae > Campanula > Campanula takesimana. The sequence goes on from JAOWBW010000444.1 coordinate 9,799, forward strand.
GATTAAGAAATTCCATCTCTTTTCTGTCTTGGACCACTGCCGGAATAAACTGTGACTTGAATGCTTTAAGAAAATTCTCCCAAGTCTGTGGTACCCCTTCCAGTTCCCAGCTTTTATTCAGAACTTGCCACCAATGTTCAGCAGCTTTTTCAAGTTTAAAGGTTGCAAATGTTACCTTATCACCTCCTGCACATCTCAAGGCTGTAAAAATATTTTCTATACTTTCAATCCACTCTTCTGCCTTCTTAGAATCAAATTCCCCGTCAAAGCTACGAGGTTTCAACTTCAAGAACCTTGTAAGTCGATTAGGATAATCCCAGTCTATATTATCAACCATCTCTTCTTGAGGAGTTACAGATCTCAGCTGATTACTGCCACTAGTACCTTCAGAACTCATTGTACCTGTAGGTAAACACTCGGCGTTAATAACACCCCAAGACTAACCCATACCTAGGCCATAGACCCTATCCAGACTTAGAGCAAACCAAGGTAGCTAAACAGGGTAGCTAAACCAAGGTAGCTCTGATACCAAACTGACGAGCCCCCAGGTCCCGGGATCCCCTAATAGAACCTCGAACCTGGATGCGCGTGACTAACAAGAATCAAGAAACTAACAAGGAACTGGATGACAACTGTTTATAACAAACTGACATGATATATATACTCTAGAGTAAGGAGCTAAGATAGCTCACACCACGAGTTCTAGACAAGAAAATTTAAACCAAACATGATTATACACAGCGGAAACATGCCTAGCACATATGCTGGCATTACAAGATGTCTAGAAACAATAAGTACTATACAAGACTGTCTACCCTAAAATAAGGAGTTACATAACCCATAATACATCGTCCTCACCAAAATGTAAAAGGACCACGATCCCCAAAAGAATAACCACCTGCGTAGTAAGCTCCCAGCTATGTCGAGCCTCACTTCGCACTATCACTAGCCTTCCTTTGATCTAAGGAAAACAAATAAACAAGGAACGGGGTGAGATAAATATCAGTAAGCTATTAGATGCAACTACATGACCTGTTATCATGCAATTCAAGTAGATACTCAAGCAATCATGTATCAAGTATCATCAAGTAACAAGTATATGAGAGGCTAAGCCAACTCATCAAGTAGCACATAATTTTTATTTTTTTTTTGGCGAAAAGAGGACGTACCTCCCTAGATTTTATTAATTAAAGAAAAATAGTACAAGCAAGGTGGGGGACATGACAACCTCAACCACCGGGAAAAGAAATAACGGAGGGAGGCCTTACACAAGTTGTAAGGTCCTCTACAATAATGGGAGGGGTTATAACCATACATAGATAAAAGATAATATAAAAACCTAGCCATCTAGAAACATCAGATTCGGGTATATGGGATAGAGGCTTGATCGAGACGATAAGCACCCTTACAATCGTGAGGAAGATCCACAAAAGAGTAATAAAAGACATCTAATTTTTTCTGAGCAACAACATTTGCTAAAGAACCCGCCACTTTATTCCCCTCTCGAAAGATGTGAGTAATACGCACCTCAACAGAGGTCATTAAGTGTTTGATGTTCTGAATCTCATACCAAATGCTCCAAGGGATGTGATAGTCATGAATTAGAATTTTTAGGAGAGTTTCCGAATCTACCTCTAGCCAAACGGATTGAATTCCGAACTTAGAGGCAAATATTAAACCATCCGAAACCGCTTTTGTTTCAGCAATCATATTTGTCCCAATGCCATAGAATTTGGAATAAGCAAAAATAATCTCACCTTTCTTGTTTCACAAAATTCCTCCACCCGAAATGATCCCCGGGTTGCCTTTCGCAGCTCCATCCGTATTTAGCTTACATTGCTCGTAAATAGGAGGCTTCCAAACTACTAATCTGATATCCCGAAGAATTGGACGTCCAAAAGGAATATAAAAACGATCAAAAATCTGCTTATCAAGCATAGAACCATGGAGCCGCAGTTTGAAGGCTTTTGCAACATTAGAAATCTGCTCAAAAACTCTGAGAATAACAGCCCTAGACGTCATGGCAATGTTATTAAACTTTGCCTTATTGCGATGTTTCCATAATTCCCAAAAAATAAAGCAAGAAAGAATCTTAGCCATTGAAAACCACCGCTATCTCCTTTTCCCTTCCTAAACCACCAGCTTGCTAGAATAGACCGAATGTTAGAAGAGTTGATGTGAATCCCAAGCATTTGTGCAAAGAACGACCAAGTGTCTATAGCAACCGAACCATGACAGAAAAGGTGCATATTATCTTCCGTGGAGTGCGCAGAACAACAAACACAAGAAGAAACCATCTAAATACCCTTAGCTTGAATGGCTATATCAGTCGGAAGCCCATTATGAAGCAAACGCCATAAAAAATGAACACTTTAGTAGGGATATTCTTATGCCAACATGAAGCAAAGAGGGAACTTTTAAGCCCAACATTTCGGCACACTTGCCAAGCCGAGGAAAGGGAGAACTGACCTTTGGTAGACGGAAGCCAAAAACTCTGGTCCGGAATATTGGAAATAGAAATATTCTGATCTTGAATCCGAGAAAGAAAAGGCTGCCCAAAAAACTCCCTAATAAAATCTTCACGAGGTTGCCCATTCTCAAACAAAATCGAAATCTCCAAGTGATTCCCAGGAAGATGAATTTGAGGACCGTCTAGCCATTTTTCATGCAAAGAGATATTCCCTTCACCAACCCGCCATGCAATATGAGGCTCCACCATTGCTTTAGCTTGAATCATTCGACGCCAAATATGAGAGGCATAAGGACAGCTAGCATCCATAGGATGAGTACCATAACAATATTTGGCAAGCATAAACTCAGTCCACAACGATCTAGAGCTACGGAGCCGCCACCAAAGTTTCATACCAAAGGCTAGGGAAATATCTTCCAACCGACGCAAACCCAAGCCCCCTTCATCAATAGGCTTAAACATACTATCCTTCCGCACCCAGTGACACTTCTTTGGGCCATATTCATTACTCCAAAAGAAAGTAGTAAATAAACGATACATAGCAGCAATCACACCTTTTGGGGGATCCAAAAGCGACATAAGGTAGAGGGGGATTGCTTTCAAGCACGCTTTAATAAGAACAAGCTTAGCACCAAACGAAAGAATTTTTCCTTGCCAAGAAGCTAAACGAGCTGCCATTTTATGAAGCACCAAGTAAAAAAAAAAGACTTTTTTTTTTCGACCCACATATAAGGGACAGCCGAGGTACACAATGGGAAAATTTTTCTTAATAAAACCAGTAGCTTCAGCAACAATTCCATCTCTGACCTCTTCATTAGTACCCATTATGTAGCAAGATTTAGAAGTGTTGACTAGTTGCCCCGAAAACTCTTGATACCACTTCAAACACCTCATATAGGCATCCAAAGATGTCTTGGCTCCATTGAAAAAAATAATAATATCATCGGCGTAAGATAAATGAGATATCGTTGGGGTGTGAATATGAGCCCTAAATCTGAAATGTGATCAAGTAGCACATAAGGCTAAGCTAGCACGTTATAAAGGATATTGCTTCCTTCCTTATTCCTCCCAAGAATACCATTGTTGTCGTAGCTTGTATTACTTTGACAAATCACGATCAATATCAAGAAACCGCTTATGCAGTATATATAAGAAGACCTGGTAACCAGTGTCATTCCCAAGATCAAGATTCATGAGGTGTTCACGAGTTTAGCATTCACTTTTATCAGGCGTATTGCTCTAACAAAGGAAGCTATGCCCTTACTATGGCCTGTAGTAAGGGGTCAAGCGCAGATACATAGATTCCCGATTATCACTTTGGCCCCAGCCTCATGATAAGCGTGAACCTATATACCTCCGAGCAAGCAAGGACCAGCTGGACTCACACAAGAATGCACAAGTAGGTATTTACTTGAACTACGAGAGTAGAACTAATCCAAAAGTAGTGGACTAGCTCACCAAGAATCATGCTTCAAGTAATCAAGAAGTCACATTATTATCAAGTAGCTATATGCAATGATTGCACATACACATCAAGAACATGTCTCATACACGTTAGTGTTTGTTCATAGCACTTCCTAGTTCATTACCATACACATGTATTGGTGTCAAGTCATGTAGAAGATTTTATCATCTTATATTCAAGTTCTTAATCCAATTCTATGGATGTTCAAGTCATGTATAAGATTTTATTATCTTATACTCGAGTTATCATTCCAATCTTTGGACATTCAAGTCATATATAAGAGTTAGACATCTTATACTTCAAGTTCATCATCCTATACTTTGGATGTTTAAGCTCAAGACATTGTTCTAATGCCCCTAAAGTGCACAAACATTGGTTTCAAGACAAGCATAACACATTAGTGCTTGTTCATAGTACTTTCAAGACATAAAAAAGAGTTGTTAATCTTATACTTAAGTTCTCATTTGAGTTCTATAAGTGTTCATGTTCAAGACTAAGTTCTAATGCCCCAAAAGGTGCACAAACATTGCTAGTACATCCTATACTAATGCTATATACCTTAACTAGGGTTACTTCCAACTTGTACAAACTTTAAACAACACTTTTATTTTTCAGGGTAAGTGGGCGGGCGTCCACTAGGGACTGGGCGGTCGCCCACTCGGCAGAATTATATGGGAACCTTTCAGTAGTTTTGGGCGGTCGCCTGGACTTTTCCAGCAATTGTGCATTTCTTTCCCAGGCTTACAAATTCTCCGTCCCAAGCGTAGGAGTAACTTTTTACTATCAACTAACAACCCAGGAGTGCATAGAAATTTCAAAACTACTATTCAAGTTTACTCTTTCATCATTTTACACAGTATGTTTATACTCCCTTTGTCCCAAAATTACAAGTATCACAAAAATTGCCCCAAACACGAAATTGACAAGCATAAGTATCAGGAATAACATATATGCATGTTATTACGAGCAAGGGGGAGCTAATAACTTACCTAGTCCGAAATCAAAGTCAAGGAAACTTATTTCTGTTCGGCAAGAAACGCTCTATTCAACGCCACGAATATTTATACGGGATCGGAATCGAGAACAGAGGGATAATTATACGCGAGGAGTCGAGAATAGGGTAAAACTCTAACCCTAGCTTTTAAAACAGAGGAAACGTACAGAGAGTTGGGGAAGAAAATGACCCAGAGAAGGAAAGCCAAACAAGTTTATCTTTCAACTTTCAAGAAATGACAACTAGGCCCCTCAAGTTTCACTTTTAACAAAAAGGCCCCTAAAGTCATATTTTCACAAATGACCCAAAAGTCAAAACTAGACATTTAACCACCTTAATATTCTAAAATAGTTAAGAAATTAACCCAAGTAAAACTAACACATAATATGCAAGTTCAAGAATTTAACAAGCAAGTCAATATTTAACAAGAATAAGGATGGGCGTTACAGGTTAGCCAACATGGCTGCAGATGTTGAGACGAATATTGAACTGTTACACTTTCACGATCTTCCTCATCATTGCAAAGGCTTCTTTTCTCTTGATAAGGCAAAGACCCCTTATTTTCGTCTTGGTTAGTAGGTTATGGCTAGATTCTTTTATGTTTTATTTTCTATGTATTTTAGCTTCCCTTCCCTTTATTGTAGAGGACCTTACGCCATGTGTAAGGACTCCCCCCTTAGATTTTCTTCTTGGTGGTTGAGGTTGTCATGTCCCCCACCACGTTTGTACAGTTTTTACTTTATTAATAAAATCTAGGGAGGTACCGCCCTCCTTTCGCTAAAAAAAAAAAAAGAGTTGCAATTTAGGTCCTAATGTTCCAATTTTGGCAATTTGGTGCCTAATGTTCACATTTTGTGGCGAAATGAGTCTTTTTTGGATGATAATGGATGGAAGCTAACAGAATTAACGAAAAATCTAACGAGCTTATTTGGAACTTGCATTTCTTACCCATAATGTTTAATAATTATTTATGTTGACCTCATTTTGTTAAAAACTTTACAACTCCTAAAATTATATATATATATATATATATATATATATATATATATATATATATAAAATAATGTATATTTTAACTAACCCAAAAAAAACACATAATAAATATCAAAGTAAAATATTGTTTATCATTTAAAATAATAATTTTTTGTATAGTAGTAAAATTATAAAATTAAAAATACCTTACACTAAAGTCATTTATAATTTTAATTCCTTAAGTAAAGGGCTAAAATTATGTTTAAAAAAAAGTAAAAGGCTAAATTTAAATATTAGTCCATAGATAATAGCCTTATAAAACTTCTTTTAACCTAAATTTGCTTGAAAAGGAAAAATAAAAAAATCAAAACTAAACTTCTACCTTCTTTGTCTCCATCCTCCCACCCCACCCACAGCCACTGGCCACCTTCACATCACTTCTTCTCCCATGCTTTCTGTTACTCCCACAACATCAACTTGCCTTTCTGGGTAAGAAATGCAATTTTTAAAGAACCTCGTTAAATTTTTCGTTAATTTCGTTAGCTTCCATCCATGACCATTCAAAAAGACCCATTTCGTCACAAAATGTGAACATTAGGCACCAAATTGCTAAAATTGGAACATTAGGACCTAAATTGCAACTCATATGAAACTTTGGGGCACTAATGTGCTATTTGCCCATGAAATATATGTGAGAAGCCATTTACATCCTTGGCATAAAGATCTATCATGATAGATCTAAAAAGTTTATTGGTTTAAGTCAAAGTACATATATTGATAAAGTTCTTAAGAGATTCCGCATGGAAAACTCTAAGAGAGGAAATTTTCCAGTAGTACACGGCATAAGTCTTAGCAAGAATCATTGTCCTAAGACAACTGATGAGCGTGAGAGAATGAATGGAATCCCATATACTTCTGCAATTGGATCTATCATGTATTCCATGATATGTACTAGACCCGATGTCTCTTATGGTTTGAGCATGACGAGTAGATACCAATCGGATCCTGGTGAGAGTCACTGGATTGCTGTCAAGACGATTTTTAAGTACTTGTAAAAGACTAAAGATTCGTTCTTGATATATGGAGGTATGGAAGATGATCTCGTTGTAAATGGTTACACAGATGCAAGCTTCCAAATCGACAAGGATGATTCAAGATCGCAATCTGGATTTGTGTTTATGCTTAATGGTGGTGCTGTAAGCTAGAAGAGTTCTATGCAGAGTACCGTAGCTGATTCTACAAATGAAGTTGAGTATATAGCTGCATCCGATGTTGTTAAAGAGGTTATTTAGATTAAGAAGTTCATTGAAGAACTAGAGGTGGTTCCTAGCATTGCTAATCCAATAGACCTTTATTGTGATAATAATGGCGCTATTGCTCAAGCAAAGGAACCTAGATCGCATTAGAAATCCAAACACATACTTAGGCGCTTTCATGAATATATGCAGAGTACCAACTGAAGATAACATTGCTGACCCATTGACAAAGGGTCTTCCGCAAGCGAAGCATGATGGTCATGTTAGGTTTATTGGTATTCGATTGACCTTATTTGGTGAGAGGCCTTCGTCGTTGTCTCGCTTTTCAAGACTGAATATGTCGTTAGAGGCCGTATGGATTTTGGTTCTGGGCTCCCTCAGTGTAAGGGGGGTTGGTAGAGCACCTTGGTCTCTAATAGAAGTCACCAGTTGTCGTCGTTGATGGTGCTTTGCCTAAAGTCGAAAGATAAAGATCTTCTTGTTGGGTTTCCTATAATCATGCGCAGCGGAATAAACCATTAAAATTTTCATGAAATCCAAAGCCCATAGATCCATTCATGTGATTAAATCAAATACTGCATAATGATTACTAGGAGGTGATAAGCTTCACCCTCTATTTATATCCACACCTCGAACGATTATCAAAAAACTTCTTGATCTTGGTTGCTAGACCAAAATTTTGAAACACGCTTTCACAATTGTATAGAACTATATGGAATTTTATTGTGATGCTCTTGTTCTTCACCTAAGGGATCTTAGAACAAGAAATAACTCTCTCAAACTCTTTGAAGGCTTACACAATGCTATTTTCTGATTAGGGCAACTAGAGGAGGTTTTTACACTTGTTTCTCCTATTCCAAATAGGTAACAAGTGGCCAAACCCGCAAGAAATTAGACTAAGAAAATTCTTGGCCGAAATTCACTTGGTCCGCCCGGGTCACAAAGGGGGTCTGTCCGGGTCCTATACAAGGTCCGACCGGATCCTTGTATAGGTCCGACCGGACCATTCCAATTTCTCCGGTTTTCTTGTTTTCTCCTCTAAATACCTAAAATCCCTTAAAGGTCCTTCGACCCAAATTCCAATTAAGTCCTTTAGGATTCGTTCTATTTGTGTGTGACCCTATAGGATTACACTAAGTTGGCAATGGGTTTAAACATAAACCCATAAGATATGATTAGGTTCTAGCAAACCGTCATACCTACCCAAATAGTGTAACTATATACAAGTTCATATTCTTTTATAGAACATGTCACAATCCCTTTGTCCACGATGTCATTGAACACAAGTCATGGTCATCAAGTCAACTTGTATTTGTTCAATACTTTCTCGATTCCGAATATGTTGATAATCCATATGACATTGATCCAATCAATTCACTTGAGTTTGGCCAAACATTTCATCAACATCATTCTACGAGGGGCCCAAGCTTGACATCTCTCCGAAGTAGGACAAATCCATTTATCTTATTATTCTTCCCTACGTGAATCTGATTATGCCAATCATACCCTTTATAACTTCCTGGTAAAAGGTAGCGTTTGAATATGTCAAACATAATAATCATCAAGTGGAAGACTATAATAGCTTCATGTCTAAGGATTCAAATGACATAACTAATATGAGATCTATATATAACATTGACCATGACATAAATCTCATAGAGTGGGTCATGTCCAGTACCTTGTTCTCTAACAAGTACCCATAAGTCTCACATGATCATCCCATGATCATACAGACTTATACTAGTGCTTCATAAGTACTAGGAACGGAGATTATTATAAGTAAACATGAAAAACAATAATAATCAAAACATCTCTTTATTATTATGAATAAAATGATAACATACATAACGTTTAAATAAACGTGCCTAGGTCACCAACACTAACAATCTCCCACTTGCCCTAGGCCCAATCTCCCATGTATCTAATACCCATGGACCTAACATGACCATCATGTTTAGCTTGTGGAAGTCCCTTTGTTATCGGGTCCGTTACGTTATCATCAGTTGGTACTCTGCATATATTAATGTCTCCCCTATCAACGATTTCTCGAATGATATGAAAACGCCTAAGTATGTGTTTGGATTTCTGATGTACCCTTGGTTCCTTTGCTTGAGCACTAGCACCATTATTATCACAATAAAGGTCTATTGGATTAGCAATACTAGGAACCACCTCAAGTTCACCAATGAACTTCTTAATCTAAACAATTTCCTTTGCAGCATCCGATGCAGTAATATACTTAGTTTCAGTTGTAGAATCAGTGACTGTACTTTGCTTGGAACTCTTCCAGCTTACAGCTTCACCGTTCAACATAAACACAAAACCCGATTGCAATCTACTATCATCTTTGACGGTTTGGAAGCTTGCATCCGTGTAACCATTTACAACGAGATCATCTTCCATACCTCCATAGATTAGAAATGAATCTTTAGTCCTTCTCAAGTATATAAGAATCGCTTTAACAGCCATCCAGTGACTCTTGCCGGGGTCGGATTGATATCTACTCGTCATGCTCAAAGCATAAGATACATCCGGCCTACTACATATCATGGCATACATGATGGATCCAATTGCCGAAGCATATGGAATCTCACTCATTTTCTCACGCTCATCATTTGTCTTAGGACATTGAGTCTTGCTTAGAGAAACTCCATGTAACACCGGCAAGTTTCCTCTCTTAGAGTCTTCCATGCAGAATCTTCGAAGGACCTTGTCAATGTATGTATTTTGATGCGTATTCTTATTCGGGAGTACCATATCCCATGGACCATTTGGTATGTTATCTCCTATATTCATAGATTAATGGTTCAAATGGATGTTCGAGTCACTCATATTCTTCGGGAATGTAATGGTGTAGCAGATGGTCTTGCCAACGTTGCTGCAAATGAAGCAAGAAATTTCACATTTACCTCTCTTAGTGACATTCCTAGACATTGTAAAGGTTGTTTTGCCTTGGACAAGGCTAGGACTCCCCATGCTCGGTTTAATTAGCTTTATGGCCAGGTTTTTATATATATTGTTTTCTATTTATTGTAGTCACCCCTCCCTCTATTGTAGAGGACCACGACGTGTGTATGGCCTTCCCCTTAGATCTCCTTTTCTAGTGGTTGAGGTTGTCATGTTCCCCACCATGTTTGTATCTTTTTTCATTATTTAATAAAATCTAGGGAGGTGCCGTCCTCCTTTCACCAAAAAAAAAAAATGCGGCTTCAACCATATCTTTCATTGCGAAACACTTTCCTAACCAAGTCTTTACAGACTGAAGTGTAGGAATGTCATTTCCAATGAGCAATATGTTATCCACATATAAAATAATAAATAGCACTATGCTCCACTAATCTTCTTGTATACACAAGGTACATCTTCGTTCCTGATGAATCCAAACTCTTTGACTGATTCATCAAAACAGAGATTCCAACTCCTAGAAGCTTGCTTCAATCCATAGATGGATTTCTGTAACTTGCATACTTTAGAATTTTGCGTAAAACCCTCGCGTAGTGTCATATAGACATCCTCTTGTAAGTTTCCATTAAGGAAAGCGGTTTTGACATCCATTTTCCATATCTCATAGTCATAATATGTGGCTATGGCAATCAAAATTCTTATAGACTTGATCATTGCTACAGGTGAAAAGGTTTCATCATAGTCAATACCATGAATCTGCCTATAACCTTTCGCTACAAGCCTAGGTTTGTAAGTATGCACCTTCCCATCCATGTCAGTCTTCTTCTTGAAGACCCATTTGCATCCTATGGTTTTTACACCTTCAGGTGCATCAATCAAGTTCCAAACTTGATTATCATGCATGGATTGTAATTCGGATTCCATGGCTCCAAGCCACTTATCCGAATCAGGAGATGACATCGTCTCTTGGTAGGTTGTCGGTTCGTCATTCTCAATGATCTCCACCTCATTACTATCCGTTACGAGAAATCCATATCTCTCGGGTTTGGATCGTAACTGTAGATACCTTGGATGTCTAATTTTGTTTTAATTTTAGAGTCGCCACCTATGTTTTAGAGAAACATAAGAAAAACCTAATATATAACTTAAGTTTGATTATGAAAATAGAGATTCTTGTTATGAGGTTCGGGGGTTAGGTTACGAGATGGGAAGTAGGCGCCACTCTCTTTAGAAGAGCTACGAGCAGAAGTTTGTCTACTCACGAGGTCCGGCCAAGTATACCAATCCGATGCAAAAGGTGCCAATAAAATCTTTGGGAAAGAGCCCGAGCAAATCGACCTCGAAAAGGAAGACCCCATCCTTACCCAACTCAAACAAACCCAAGCGCACATCTCACTTAGGTCTCCTCTCACCTCTTTTCTTACCCATCGCCTTATGCTTGAGAAGAACCTCGCCGCTACTATGGTCCCGTCAAACACTACCCCAGAGAATGTCACGCACATGATTGGAAGTATCCACTATGGGAACATCATCACTTTCTCGGAGTTAGACAAGCCAATGTTTGGGTTGATCACAATGAACCCCTGTATATTACTGTAGAGGTGGGTGGCAAGAAAATTCCCCGTGTATTCGTTGACAATGGTTCTGCTATTAACATCTTGCCGTCAAGGATGATGTATGTAGTCGGTGTCCATGGTGTTGATTTGAGCCCGTCTAAGCAAACAATCAAAGCTTATGACTCAACCTGTCGCGCAGTTATAGGCGTTGTCACTCTGCCCATCACAATTGGAACCAAAATCCTACACACCGAATTCCATGTCATAGACATTCCCACAACCTTCTCACTCCTCCTCGGACGGCCGTGGCTACATCAGTCAGGCGCAGTGCCCTCTTCCTTGCATCAATGTGTAAAGTTTCAGTCTGGTAGCGAGGTGACTGTTATCTATAGTGATCTAGTAAATGCCCAAGCGACGGACACCAAGGGCATCCCCGTTTTACAAATACAGCATAGAGAGGAGAGTAGACTGTTCAACGGCTTTGAAGTAGTCGCTCAGGCATAGATCTGCACAATTGACCTCACAAAGACATCAGACAGGGTGGTACCCGTTGTCAAAATATTGCGGAACATGGGCTTCATACCGGGGCTGGGACTAGGTAAGAACTTGCAAGGTCCCATGAATCTGATTGAAGAAGTTGACCATAGAGGGCTGTTTGGCCTTGGGTACACCCTCACTCCCGAAGACAGAGCAGAGAAGAAAAGGATAGAATTCCTCAAAAAAGTGAAATTGCCATACAAGAAGCCTGAAATGCGGCCATACCGCCTCTCCCTTAATAGTTACTTCGTTAAGGAAGGCGAGGAGTTTTTGTGCTTTGAGTTTGTAGAACCATGGTTTGATCACACCGGAAAGTTACAGAAAGGGTTCGAGATCTTCAGAGACGTAGAATTCGACCGGTCCAACTTGATGCTGACTTATATGGAATACGACGAGGATATGGGTAGAATCAAAACCACTAAGTACGAGTATGCCACCGAAGTCGCAAGTGATTTAGCTGATCAGCTAGAAGCCGCAACCCTCGACAAGCCGATGGCGGAAATCGCAGAGACTCCGGGTTCGACTGAGATGTGGGACGGCCAATATCTGCTTCAACATCTGGGTTATCTGGGGCTCGACGACGACATGGTAGCCGCTATTGGGGATGAATCAGAGAAAGACATTGACCCAAGGACATTGGTGGTACCTATGGAGGGCAAACTGAAGAATTGGTGCACGCTCGAAGGTCCCATGGCTACTCCTGAGTTCTTGGTGAGGACATTGGGGCTCACTCATTCTCATGCCGCTCCTCCCGCAGCACCTCCCGTCACTTCTTCATCCCCCGAGTCTAGTGTTTTTAGTTTTGAATTTGAGTCTTCCTCTAAGTCCGACGACCTCACGTCTGAAGACTATGACCTTGTCGCAAACGCTATATTCCCTTTTGCCATAAATGAATCCCTCGACCTTTCCGAGTCCCACCATAGCCACTCTTTTAAATGATAAATTAGCTAATAATCAACCTAATGATATACACTTAGTTAATAATGACTCATTAGAAGAGGCGGACACAGAAACACTAAATGATGAATACATAAAATAAATTTCAGAACATGTTATTAATCAAAGGGAATCTCGAGCCCAAGCTGCCGATGAGGTGCTAACGTACGTGAATTTGGGAACCGAAGCCAAGCCGAAGGAAACGCAGATTGTGAGCTTCTTCAGCGGAGCCGAGAGGGAAGCATTGATTGAGTTACTCAAGGAGTACTTGGACGTGTTCACATGGTCTTACAAGGACATGCCGGGGCTTGACAACTCGATCGTAGAGTACAGAATCACGACAACACCAGATGCCAAGCCAGTCAAACCAAAACTGCGTTGTATTAAGCCGGAATGGTCCCTGCAAGTGAAAGAAGAGATTGAAAAGCTACTCCGCGTAGGCTTCATTAGGGTGATTGAATACCCGACTTGGTTGTCCAACATCGTGACTGTCAAGAAGTTCAATGGCAAAGTTCGAGTATGTGTGGATTTCAGAGATCTCAACAAGGCTACTCCGAAAGACGACTTCCCCCTGTCCAATATTGACATGTTGGTGGATACGACTGCCAACTACAAGGTCAAGTCATTTGTAGATGGGTTTGCCGGCTATAACCAGATTAAAATGGCTGGGGAAGACCAAGAGAAGACAACCTTCACCACTCCAAGGGGTGCTTTCTGCTATACTGTCATGCCGTTTAGGTTGAAGAACGCTGGGGCTACTTACCAACGCACAGTTACGGATCTTTTCCATGATATGATCCACAAAGAGATTGAAGTATACGTAGACGACATGATTATTCACTCGAAAGGTTCCGACGGTCAACACTTGACAGATCTAAGGAAGTTCTTTGACAGATTGAGGGAGCACGCCATGCGTTTGAACCCCGCCAAGTGTACATTTGGAGTCAGCCGAGGGAAAGTGTTAGGATACATGGTTACCGAGCGTGGAATCAAAGCTGACCCGAGAAAGATTCAAGCCATCTTGGAGATGAAACCTCCCCGCACTGAGATAGAGGTGAAAGATCTCACAGAACTACTCCAGTACCTCGGTCATATTACGACCGTAGGAGAACCAATGTTAAGAGAAATGGAGAAATGCACGAATCAAGGCTGGAGTTCGAGGTGCGAAGCTGCATTTAATTACCTAAAACAATACCTGATGAACACCCCCATCCTGTGCATGACGCATGGGAAGAAGATCCAACTCACAAGACCAATGGAATGGTGGCTTCCGCGCCATGGTAAGAGACCCAGTGAAAAACTGCAGAGATCTTTCGAAAATAATCCCATCTCAGCCCAATGGTACACAAACCTAGGGACCCCCAAGAGCAAAAATGTTCGAAGGACTGCAAACCATAGGCAAGATGCAACCCCTAGGAGAATACTCACTTCTCTCCGAACTACTGCCTCTCCAACCATTCGAGCCCACCAAATTTTGCTCGTATCATCAAGATGAAGGTCATAACATTAACAATTGTGTGGCTTTGCAAAGAAAGATCCAAGACCTTATAGATAAAGGAAAGCTTACGAAAATCGAAGGATTCTGGTTCTACATGGAGGATGGTAACCTCAAACTCGTCGAGTTCGACAAACCTAAGCCCAGAGGTGGAGACAACATAAGGGTGCCCCCACACATGACTACAGAGAGAGTTCATGACCTGTCACGAGAAGTAGAGGACTTAAAGCGGCGGCTCTACTCCATCTCCAAGATCCAAGACAAACCGCAAGACTGAGAAGATCTTCTCCAGAGGAGCAGTCAGAATGGCAGATTTGGATGGCAACCCGTTCAAAGAACCAGTCAACCTTAGCAAGCTTAGACGTTACTACGACTAGCCCCCTCTCTAAAAAAAAGCACAAAAAGAAGCCTGATAGACTGAAAACCCGCAAAGAGCGGTCTATGCAAAAATAGGGTGCGTACAAAGCTCGCTAGATTGAAAACCCGCAAGGGCGGTCTAGGCAAAAGTTAGAGCATTCCCCCCTTCTATCTTCCCTTTCTTAAATAATTCTAGTCTGACTGGAATAAACTACGATGACCTGAGCCCCTTAGTCCTATTTGTAAAAGGAGAACGTAGGCAGCCTTTCAAAGGTGCGGTCTAAAAAATAAATAAACATCCAAATTTGGCCATGGAATAATAAAAAAAAGGATTTGTGTTTTCTAAAAGCAAAAACTTTTATTTCCACAGTCGTTGCACGTTACACTTATTCGATGAGTCTAAACACGATTAACTTGCAATTACATAACTTGTTATGAAATTAAACTAATACTGAAATAAAACTGAAATTAAGACTAATGTGTCCGCAACGACTGTGGATGGATGAGGAATCACTCCTTAGTGCCACTTGTGCCTTCTGTCTCTTTCTTCTTGTGTAGTCCTCAGCGAACTTTCTTCTTGTTAGGCTTCTCACAAAATCTAGCCTCAAACTCACTAATGCCTTTGGCCTTACCCTTCGAAACCTCACTAGCCTTCCTCTTCTTTAAAGCCCCTACCCCTTCTCCATCCCTGTTAGCAGCAATCATCTCTCTCCTATTCTCATAGGCCGATGCCTCCTTCATCCTCAGCGAAATGCTAGAAGCACAGGTTCCCAATATAGAGCCACGTAGGGTCTCTAGAGTCTGCTTCATACGCCCAAGTCTCTCACCATACCATGCCAAATACTCTCGTGACAAATAAGTGCTGCGGGGGTGTGAAAGGAAAGTAATGCATGAAAACCCGGCCGTGCCCCACATCTGAGAAAAGAGAATCGAGACGCTAGCATTCATATAAAGTGTCTTGAAGGAATACTGCCTCAAATTCTCATCCCAATCCTCGGGGATAGTCTGCACCAAACCGTACTGTCGAAGCACACTCATTGGGTAGTAAAAAGTAGTCTCATAAAGAGAGGGGATGCGGATCATGTACGACCCCACCTGCTTCTCTCTCAAAGACAGGATCCTCCACGTCGGTACCACCCACTGGATATCATCAGTCACCATCTTAGCTAAATAAGTCTCCCAACCGCTGCGAGTCATGCACTGAAATCTCTCTGCAATCCCCCTGCTACGATAAAACCATGGGCGCACATTCTGAGACACTGTTGGATTATTCACTCGGAGCCTCTCTTGGAGCCACATAGTCAACAGCCTGTCGCTACCTCTAGTCATGTTGCCATACATAGCAAGCTGGGAAATGCCGCAGATGGTTTCTCCTAGAATAATCGATACAATGTTGTGACCCAATCGGGCCTGAATCACCATGTCCAAGCATGCTACACTAGCAAATCCTACCTCCAAAGGGAACAACACAAGAGAAAACAAGCACAAAGCGAGGTGATCTAAAGCAAAGTCAGATGTGACGTCTCTATGCATGAAGTGCCCTGGCATCCAAGAAAGATCCACATGGTTGGCCCTAACATACTTATCAAGGCCGTCCTCGGTCACACCAAAAGTTATCAACCTCTTCTCCAACGAAATAGAGTCAAAGGTCAAAGCAATCTCTACTTTTTCCTCACCCCCGCAAAGTGCCATGAAGTCTTCATAAGTGGGAGTTATTTCATTATAAGAGAAGTTGAAAACGTGATTACTCTCGTCCCAAAATTTGGCACTAGCATTCAAAAGATTCGCATTAGAGTTCATATGAGAGAGTGACCAAAGACACTTGACACCAAACCGTGCATCAAATTTGCCGCGACAAGAGCAGGGAATCCTAGCAACCCAATTATCCAAAGCAGTGGTATAAGCTCCTCTTTCAAGCATGGTAATTCTTGCATGATAATCTATTGGGAAGGCGAGAAAGTTGATGTTTAGGCAAAAAAGTACAAAAAGCTGCTGGTGGTACGAATCCTAATGCTATGCAAACACTGTTTAAGTAGGGCTCAAATTCCAATTCTTGCTCGGAAACGGAAAAGCAAAGGCGGCGTTGGACTTGGCCACGCGGTCACTTTCGCCTTTGGCCACGCGGCTAACTTCGACTTTGGCCACGCGGCTATCTTTACCCTTGGCCACGCGGCCACTCTCGCCCCATGCAGAAAATTCAGCTCTGTCCCCAAGACTAATTTACTCCCACACCGCAATGGATCCATGCAAACAACGTACACACTCCGTCCCCGTGGCTCATGCATTGTATAAAATTAGGAACAATATAAATAACTAGTTTGTACAAATAGGATGTCACAATTTGCATATAAATTAGTACATAAGATATTTGCATACATTTAAAATGTTCAGTACATATTTGTGTTCGTCCCCTACCGCTAACAGTGCAGGAATGAATATAAAAAAGGAGCGGCCCCCGGCTAATCCGAGTCCTCCTCAGTAGTGCCCCGTCGCTGAGTCGAACGGCGCAAACCACTGGCACTCGAACTCCGTCCCCGGACTGCTCGTCCTCCAGTGTGGGAAGAACCTGCCTCAGTAGGAGACCACTTTCGACGCTGTGGTGCGATGACATCCTCCCTACGGCAGGTGCAAGAGTGATACGCCTCTCTCAGTAAGCGCATCAAAACGTTCTCCCGCTGAACGGAACGGACATATGCCTCCCGAGTAACCTGGATGGGTCAAAGGCAATGAATGGGAACATGAAAACGAAAAGTGTGTGTGCATGGGATAATCTGAAATAGAATCATAAATCATACCCCAGCATCAGGTGGAGGAACGAATCGCTCCGGTACAAGGTCTGCATCCGTCGGCTCCAAGCTAATCTCCTCATCCCGGCCGCCTCGCACCACTCTAACGCTGCTCAAACGAAGAGGCATATCAACCAAAGGCCGACTCCGACCAATGTAGCAAGCTGAGCTCGACCCCTCTCCCGACAACATCCTAGCCCATACCTGAGGACTGATCAGATGAGTATGCACAAAGCCGTCATAATCATCACTACCTCGGTAATGCTTCGCCGGAGTCGGAGTCAAGAAAGTCCTCAACCTAGCAGGACGAAGCATGTCCCGAGGAGGATCATGGGGAGCCCATGGCAATGCACCAGCCCTATGCTGTCGAGCGACCCGCTCCCCAAGATACATAGCATCGCAACTCAGACCCACCAACAGAACCCGAGAGGCCGTCAACACGGTAGCATAGCCAACGGAATGCTCAAATCAGCAGCATCCACAGTCCTCCTATCCTTAGCCCTGCGGGAGACGCGCCTGTTACACTTGCACCAGAAAGACATTATGGGAACCGCCTTGTTGTCGCCAATCTCCAACTGAAAAGGGGCGACACCGAAGATCTCGTACACCCACACCTATGCATACGGTAAAGGGAATCAATTCAGAAGTGTGTGCAAATCATAACTTGTGATGGACAAGCAAAGGAAGGACAATAGTAGTACCTCAAAGGCAAACTGGAACCCATCAAATGCCGACGAGCTAGCCCTCGAGCAGTGATCCAAAGCCCGATACACCTCAGCCGAGCCGGCTCCACCCCAAGAAATCTCGCTTACTTGAGCT
The DNA here is from genome assembly GCA_026119855.1 of Campanula takesimana. Lineage (NCBI taxonomy): Eukaryota > Viridiplantae > Streptophyta > Magnoliopsida > Asterales > Campanulaceae > Campanula > Campanula takesimana. The sequence continues at coordinate 28,346 of JAOWBW010000444.1, forward strand.
AAGTCCTCAAAAGCCGCTAGCAGTGAATACCTACAGACGGTAGCCCCACTGGGAAACAGAAGCTCGGAAAAGCTGTACCACAAAAACAGTCGGACCAAGCAGTCCAAATCATACTCCTCTCTCCCAAAAGCCTCTATCACCGACACCACAAGCCTGTGCACCTTGCTAGCCTCCACTCCATAACCTTTCACACCTCCCCCCTGGTCGGTGTCGACACCCAACAAAGCCTGTCGGTACTCCGATCTACCCGCCATGCTCTCATCAAAAGGCAGAGGAGTGGTAGTGAATTTCAACCCCGTGATAGCCGCAAAGTCCGTGGGTGTAAAGGTAATCTCTCCCTTACTGAAGTGAAAGGTGTGAGTAGTATCCCACCAAAACTCCCTGCACACCTCTATCACTGCTGCCACCTTCAAGGTTTCCCCAACCATGCGGATAGCCTCAAAAAAGGGACCGAATCCTATAGCCTCGATCCGAGCACGTAAACCGCCTGGGCCCACCGGCAAGGACACCCACAATTGACCCACGGTCACTGCAGACCCACGAGCTTTGATCCTCTGCAAGTAAACACAGCACAGGTATGTTACATTTCTAGCAAATTACATTTTGTACTTTCATACACTCATATTACCTATCAAATAAATGAATTGTGAATGTGCAAAAGAGAAAAGGCAAAATTCAGAATTTACCTCTCGAGTCTCAAGAAGCCCCGTAGACCAATGACGATCCGAATTGATGTAAAAATCGTAGTCATGGGCGAAATTCGATTTAAGAAGGCCGTCCCGAAAGTTTCTAGTCGCCGCCCTCGGTCTCAATCCGCCCCTCGGAACCATATGAGCCGCTTGATCACCCGCATTTGGGCCAACCCCTGCATTTCCCTCTTCTAAGGGATCCTCATTTCCTCCTTCTTGGTGTCCATGCTCCGGTGGCACGAGATCACCTTGACCCACGAAATTCCCACCTCCGAAAAGCATCTCGTCGATCCAACGATCCGCCATAACTTCAATAACACAAAATGGAGTCTACAAAATCACTGATTGGAAGCTTTCTCTCTCTAAAACTCACTTTTTCTCTCTCTAACTCGGCAATGGTAGAGAAGGAAGAAAGAAGAAGAAGAAAAGAAGAAGGGAAGAAGAAGAGGAGGAGATTCCGGCGCTGTGACCAAGAATCCAGTCAAACTGGAGACTTGGCCACGCGGCCATGTTCGCCTCAAGCAATCTCATCCGTTGGATGATCAATCCGTGTGAGAGAAGATCTGGCCATTCAGCAGCCTTGGCCACGCGGCCATCATTGCCTCCACCAGCAAAATTTCAGTTTTACCCCTGGTTTATTCCTCTTGGTTCATTTTAGGTGCCCTTAACCTATTTTTGATCGATATTTGTTACTTTTGGGTCCGGAAAGCCCTTAAAAATTTCTATCTCTTTCAAACCTTCGCCGCAATTGACAGAAACCCGTCTATTTCTATATTGTGTGCACACCGAACACTTGCTTAGGACCATCTTGATTTACAGAGGCCCGTCTACCTCTATATCATGTGTGTTCTAGATCTATTGCGATTGACAGAGGCCCATCTACCTCTATATTGCGTAAGATCCAGCACTTGTTATTGCGATTGATAGAGGCTCGTCTATCTCTATATCGCGTGAGCTCCGGCTATTACCATTTTTATCTTGGGATTATTTAGACCCCACCGTCTTTATATCTCGTACCATTATTGTTCGCATCTCCAAACTACGACCGACTTGATTCCTCCGAGGATACGTAGGATGCCTAAAAAGGTTCAGCCACCCAACCGACGTGGTCATTTCTCATCCCCAGCAGATGTTTCCCTCACAACTCGAAGTTATCCCCAGCGAAAGGCGTTGCTCCCCACCAGAGGACAATCGTTTACAATTTCCCCAATAGATTTGAACTACGTTTGGCTTGATTCCCCCGCGGATACGTAGGTCGCCTACCAAGGTTCAGCCGTCCCATCACCCTTCATCTGTTTTGAAACTCATGTTTCAGAACGGATCCTTCTTTTATCGTCGACCCCCCATTGCCTTGCAAGAAGCTTCGCCGAGGGGCTACTGTTAGTACCCGATCTAAAAATAAGTTTATTAGGGCTTTCCCAAATATACAAGGACTTTATAGGAATTAGAAACCTTGCAAAGACTTGTCCCGGATTCCCAAAATATATCTTATTATTCTAGAACATCTTAAAAATGGCCAAAATAGGGTTTCCATAAACCAAATGAAACCCTAGCTTGAAAATCACGTCAGCCAGGAATGATGGCCACGCGACCACATTCGACCTTGGCCACGCGGCCACATCCGACCATGGCCAGGCGGCCATCCTCGCCTCAGCCAATCTCAGCCATCTGATCCTTCCATCAGTTCACTATATAAAGCCATCCTCACCTCTTGGTTAAAGGTCGGAATTTTGATCAATCTTAGGCTCCCTAAGTGACGAATTTGCTCCCAAATCAAGTCATTCAAGCATCCAAGAATACTCCCAAGAGTCCCAAGAAGATCCAAGTTTATTTCTTGCCAACATAGGTAAGTTTTCTAACTTTTTCTTCATGTTCTTGCCATGTTGACTCTCAGGTTTTGATGCGTATTCTTATTCGGGAGTACCATATACCATGGGCTGTTTGGTATGTTATCTCCCATATCCATAGATTATTGGCTCAAATGGAAGTTCGAATTACTCATATTCTTCTGGAAGGGAATGGTGTAGCAGATGGTTTAGCTAACATTGCTGCAAACGAGGCACAAAAATTCACATTCTCCTCTTTTTGTGATATTCCTAGGCCTTGCAAAGGATGTTTTGCTTTGGACAAGGCTAGGATTCCCCATGCTCGGTTTCATTAACTCTATGGCCAGATTTTTATATAGATTGTTTTCTATTTATTGTAGTCACCCCTCCTTATATTGTAGAGGACCATACGACGTGTGTATGGCCTTCCCCCTAGATTTCCTTTTTCTGGTGGTTGAGGTTGTAATGTCCCCCACCATGTTTGTAATTATTTTCTTTATTTAATAAAATCTAGGGAGGTGCCGTCCTCCTTTCGCAAAAAAAAAAAAAAAAAAAAAAAACAAACATGTTCTTGCCATGTTCTTAGTTTAGATCCATAATATTCATGTTCCTTGCATGTTTATTCATATGCTCTTCATGTCGTTCATATGTTCATAATATGTTCTTCGCATGTTCTTCATATTCTTAGATTAAAACCTTATTTATGCTAGAATTAGGGTTGCGATCTTCATGATTAATATGTTATTTCATAGCCGATGATGATCTAGGGTTCATCAACCCGAACATGATCTAGGAACTACTTTTAAACCCTAATCTTTAGGTAATTTCCCCCATCAATATGCATGATCCCGATTCTCCTGCCTATTCTAAATTCTTCTCGAACTACGCTGACCTGAGCTTCTCACCTTGAGAGGAACGTAGGCAATCTTTGGATTCGGTCTCTAAACACCGCACACAACATACACCGCATCATGATAGAAAGACCGATATTCGGGCAATAAGAGTGATAACGTTAAATATTCTTCTCTTGTTGTAATTTGACCCCCGAACCCATTAACATGTTTTTTTCAATGTTTTGGCTATAATTAAAACGGCGTGGCGACTCTCATAATTTTAAATGTCTTTATGAATATTCCCTTTGATAATAAAAATAATTGCAAGATACTTCCCATGCGTCGCTTCATCGGAAAGGGGTCGCTTGAGGCAGCTCCTGTGCTCATGGTGGCATGAAATCCCTCAAAATGCTTCCCCCCTAAATAAGTGACTTCTTGCTATTCTTCCGGGTGTGATTTGATGGTATTTATGGTGTCAAAGGAATAAATGGTTATTTGAAGGTATGAAGCCTTCCTCTCGATCTCTTATCTCATCTATTCTTAATCAAGTGGCGGATATTTCCAAAGCATATAATCTGCAGTTAGTAGTTAGTAGGGCTGATTTATACCTTCAAAATTTCTTTATGCTTCGGACATCCACTCCAAGTTGCCCTATGCCTCGTATTGTTTATTGGTGTACACCTACTCATGGATTTTACAAGCTGAATACGGATGCGGTCTCGCGGGGAAATCCAGGGCTTGCCTCTGGCGTGGGTATCTTTCGGAATTCCAATGGGGAGTTAATCTTTGCCTATGGAAATTTCTATGGGGTGAGGTCTAACATGTGGTCGGAAGCTAGGGCAGCACTTGATGGTCTTCTCTATTCCCACGAGTTTGGGATTGATAAGGTTTGGCTAGAAGTGGACTCAGAGGTTTTAATGAAGATTATTACCAAGGTATACCATATACCATGGGAAATCCACTATTCCATCCAGCGGATTCACCAAATAATGCGGTTTATTTAGGTTCAGGTCACTCATATCTTGAGGCAAGGTAATACAGTTGCGGATGGTCTTGCAAACACTGCGGCTGATTGCAAGACTAACTTTACTTGGTACCATCATTCGGATCTTCCTCCTTCCTGTCATGGGGCGTATGCTTTAGACAAAGCAGGTCTTCCTTCTATCCGGAGTTAGTTGTATGGCTAGTTTTTTATTTAATCGTTTTGCTTTACATTCTAGTTTCCCCTCCCTTTCTTGTAGAGGCCCTTACGACATGTGTAAGGCCTCCCCCTTGTATTCTTTATGGTGGTTGAGGTTGTCATGTCCCCCACCACGGCTTTTGTACTTTCCTTTTTAATTAATAAAATCTAGGGAGGTACCGTCCTCTTTTCACCAAAAAAAAAAAAAAAAAAGGTCATCCGCATACGCTAAATGAGAAATCATCGGAGTATGAATATGAGTCCGATATCTATATTGAGGGAAGTCAGAATGAAAAAGATTCAAACCTCTACTTAAAACCTCTTCAGCAATAATAAAAAGAGTGGGAGAAATAGGGTCTCCTTGACGAAGCCCTCGAGAAGATTGAAAAAAACCACAACTTTCACCATTCACCAGAACCGAAAACCAGCAAGAGGAGATACACCGGAAAATAAGGTCATTCCACACTTCATTGAATCCAAACTTCCTCATAACCTTAATAAAAGCAAACCAAGAAATGCGGTCTTATGCCTTGGCCATATCAAGCTTCAAAGTAACATTTGTACCCCAAACCTTCTTCTTAAGAGATTTTTTTTTTTTTGGCGAAAAGAGGACGCTACCTCCCTAGATTTTATTAATCAAATGAAAATTACAAACACGGTGTGGGAAATGACGGCCACAAACCACCGAAAGGAATAAAAGGGAGGAGGTCATACACAGACTGTAAGATCCTCTCCAAATAAAGGGGTGGGGGCTAAAATAAGATAAAGTTTGAAACAAACATCTAGCCATAAGAAAAACTAAGTCCTAATAGAAGGAACTCCTGTTTTATCAAGGGTGTAAGACCCATGACAAGAAGGAGGAAGCTCAAAATGATTATACCAAACAAGATTAGTCTTACGATTCGCCGCCTCATTGGCCAAACCGTCAGCAGCACCATTGCCTTGCCGCAAAATATGAGTAACTCGCACATGAATGATTCCCATAATGAAATGAATACGCTGGATAAAATAGTAGATTTCCCATGGAATGTGATATACCTTAGTTATAATCTTCATTAGGACCTCGGAATCCACCTCTAACGAAACATTTGTAATACCAAACTCACAAGCATATAACAGCCCATCAAGAGCAGCCATAGCTTCTGCCCACATGTTAGTTTTAAATCCATAATAATTACCGAAAGCGAAAATGAGACTACCATGCGAATTTCGAAAAATGCCACCTCCGGAAGCTTCACCAGGATTACCTCTAGAGACACCATCCGTATTTAATTTGTAAATGCCAACATCAGGTTTGGACCATCGAACAATGCGAATAACAGGGGGCCGAGGATATACAATTGGAATCTTGAAGGCATCAATAATATGCGAATCAACTGGAGAACCCTCAAATTTCAGCTTGTTTGCAATAGCTATGTCCGTCACTTGTTTGATAATAGAGGAGATAAGAGAATGGGGTGAAGGTTTAGAACCTTCAAAGAGCCATTTGTTCCTTTGGCACCATAAATTCAGCAAATCAACCCCGGGAGTACCGAGAGCAGCCACCTACCAAGAGAAGATGTGTTGCGAGGGACCTCAAACCACCACGCACAAAGCAGCTGTCTAAGGTTACCAATTCTAAGAGTACCACCGAGAAGTTGAGAAAAGTATTTCCAAGCTATTTGAGCTAAATCCCCAGCCACAAAAAAGGTGATCTATAGATTCTGAGTGAGGGGAATGGCAGCAAGAACACCTCGAAACAACTGGAATTCCACGCTTTTGAATAGCCTCATCAGTCGGCAACCCTCTATGCAACGCCCTCCAAAGAGGAATAGACATTTTATTTGGCAAGTGCTTGTGCCAAATGTTCTTGAAAATCAAGCTAGAGGCATGTCCATGCTGACATTCACGCCACGCAGACTGAGTAGAAAAAATACCCAAGGCCGATGGTTTCCAAATAAGAACATCATTATTCCCACTAAGCAGAATGTGCTGGTCTTTAATAGAGGTGGCGAGCTGCCCACGAAACCTCTCATGAATATGCTCAATCCGAGGGAAGGAGTTCTCAAACAAAGTGAAGATCCCTACATGCTCATTAGGAAGGGTAGGAAAGATGCCATCCAGCCATTTTTCATGAATAGAAATTAAACCTTGACCAACCCTCCAACCAATTCTGACCTCCATGAAGTCCTTAATACTTATCATTCTTTTCCACATGTGAGACGCAAAACTCGTAAGAACCGCATCCATAGGGTGGATTTCAAAACAATATTTTCGCAACATAAAGGAAGACCATAAAGAAGTGGATCCACGAAGTCTCCACCATAATTTCATAGCAAATGATGTGCTGATATCTTCAAATTTACGCACACCAAGGCCGCCTTCATCCTGAGGCTGACTAATACGATCCCATCCAATCCAATGATATTTTTGATGACCATCAACACCACTCCAGAAAAAATTCATTATCATACGTTGCATGGCTGTAATAGCACCTTTTGGGGGATCAAGAACAGACATATAATATAAGGGATGGTTTGAAGACAAGATTTAATGATCATTTTTTGTAATGGTTCGAAACTCTCTTTAGAGGCGCATATGAAGTACTTGGATTGGTACCAAAAATTTTCGGGGCAGCTTGTTAATATTCACAAGTCTTGTTTCATTACGGGTAAAAATGGTGATAGAGACGAGATTGTGGAAGCAACTACGGGTTTTGTAAAACAAGATTTCCCTTTGTTGTACTTGGGATGTCCATTACACACAGGAAAAAAGAAGATCAGCCTCTTTGCTCCCCTTATAAGAAAAATGGAATCTAGGCTTGCCTCTTGGAAAGGTAAATTACTCTCTTTTGGAGCCAAACTCACCCTTATTCATTCTTGCCTCTCTGCTGTGTCTCTTTATTATTTATCTCTCATTGATCCTCCAAAAGGAGTCTTTCGTGCTTTGGAAAGGATTATTATGAGATTTTTTTGGAGCTCTAAGGATGGGGAGAAGAAATGTCATTGGCTTTCTTGGGAAAAAATGAGCTGGCCGATTGAAGAGGGAGGGTTGGGGATTCGAAAATTTGAAGATATGGCTATGGCCTTCTCCATGAAACTTTGGTGGCGTTTGCGTAGTTCTAAATCCTTATGGAGTGATCTTATGTTGGCTAAATATTGTTGGGAAATTCATCCTATGGATGCTTTTCTCCCTTCGTACTCTTCTCATATTTGGAAAAGATTAATTGCAGCAAAGCCACTAGTGATAGATTAGCATGGAGGGTTAGGAGAGGTGACATTACCATTCATGAAAAAGGGTTGGATGGCGATATGGGTCCTATTCCTTTTGAGCACACTGAAGTTTCTTCTCTATTCCATAATGGTATTCCTCGTAATGATCATATCCGAGAGACCTATGGCCAGCAACTTGTGTCTCTTATAAACTCTTAGGATATCTCTCTCTCGGACAAGGAGGATGTCCCTATATGGAAGCCCTCTTCTAATGGCAAGTTTTCAGTTACTTCTGCTGGGAGAGAATGTCCCTATATGGAAGCCCTCTTCTAATGGCAAGTATATCCCAAAAAAGATTTCGGTTTTTCTTTGGCGTGCTTTGCATAATGGTCTGCCTACGGATGAGAGAATTCGGTCTAAAGGTATCCTCCTTGCATCTATATGTAATTGTTGCTTGGCTGCAAGGGAAGAATCCATTACGCATATTCTGGTTCATTGCGCATATTCTGGTTCATAGGGATATTGCCAAGAAAGTTTGGGAGTTCTTTAGTGGTTTGTGTGGTATTCGATGTTTCATGGGTAGTTTGAATCAGGTCATCATTTGTTGGTGGCAAGGTCATTCTAAGGCTGATTCTAATTCCTTTTCTGGGCTTTCTCGTCTTCTTCCAGTCCTTATCTTATGGGAAATTTGGTGTGCTAGAAATAAGTGCAGATTTTTTTATTTTTATTTTTATTTTTTTTGGTGAAAGGAGGGCGGTACCTCCCTAGATTTTATTAATAATGAAAATTAAATACAAACAAGGTGGGGGACATGACAACCTCAACCACCTAAAAAAATCAAAGGGGGGAGTTCTTACACAAACTGTAAGATCCTCTACAATAGAAGGGGGGTGACTACAATAAGAGGAGAATAACCTATATAAGAATCTAGCCATGAACTATAATGAAAAATACAACAGCCCAAAAACAACCTATTTAGATCTAATATAAGGGGTCCTTGCTTTGTCAAGAGATAGCAGCCCTTGACATTGCAGAGGAAGATCATTAACCATGATAAAGTCGAAATTCTGCTCTGTATCCGCTGCAATGTTAGCTAAACAATCAGCCACGCTATTTCCTTCTCTATAAATATGGGTAACCCGAATGTTCATGATATTCATTAGGCAATGAATGTGAGAAATGATATACCCAATAGACCAAGGAATATGGTATTCCTTTATAATGATTCGCGTGAGCACTTGGGAATCCAATTCTAACCAAACTTGCTAGAAACCTCTCGAAAGAGCAGCCACAAGGCCATCTCGAGCTGCTTTAGCCTCCGCTACCATATTCGACTCAACCCCATAAAATGAAGAGAAACCATAGAGAAATTGGCCATTGTGATCACGAAGGACCCCCCCCTCCCGAAGCAAGATCGGGATTTCCCCTCGAAACCCCATACTTATTAATCATTATCTCATTGGGATAAGGAGTTTCCCAAAAAACCTTTTTAAGATTCAGAGGCTTAGGAGGGGAAATACGAACATGAAATTTATTCAGAAGGAAGGAATCATCATAAGAATGAGAGAAAGAAAGGGAGAAAGCTGAAACAATAGATGAAATCTGCATGCAAACCTTATGGATAATGGAATTGGGGTTCATAGCAATGCCTTCAAATCGGCTCTTATTACGAGCAATCCAAAGCTCCCATCAAATGAAGGCTGGGATAATGGTTATGAGCCACTTAAGGAGCGATGAAGAAGAGTTACAGCCACACCACCATCGAGTTAGGGTTTGATGAATAGTACCCCTAGATATACGAATGCCACACATCAAAGCGAAATGATCCCAAACCGACAGGGCAGTCTCACCTTTTGAAAGAACATGCATAATAGACTCTTCTTTATGATCTGAACAGCAATCACATTTTGATGCACCTTGGACACCCCTTTTCTTGAACATATCATCCGTGGGGAGGCCGTTATGAAGGACCCTCCAAAGAAACACAGATATTTTTCTTGGGATGTGTTTGTTCCAGCAATAAGAATGTAAAGCCGAAATGACCCTACTGTTACGGCATTCCTTCCAAGCAGAGCTGACCGTGAACTTTCCAGAGGGAGAAGGCAACCAAATGGGAACATCCGGAGAATCAGAAAGTTGGATGCAATGAGACTGAATAATAGCTAGAATCTGATTCCCATAATTCTCTCTAATAAAGTTAGAACGAGGGAGGCCATTCTCAAATAGAGAGAAAACTTCAGTATGAGCATGAGGGAGATTACCCATATTACCATAGAGCCAATTCTCATGAATGGAAAGATGACCCCGACCAACTCGCCAAGCAAGCCGCTGCTCGACAAGAGGTTTAGCAGCTACCATGCGCTTCCAAGTGTCTGAGGCATAAGAGGGGATATTTTCATCCATGGGATGGGATTCCCAACAATATTTAGCAAGCATAAGGGAGGTCCAAAGAGAATCGGCTGTCCTTAACCGCCACCATAACTTCATAGAAAAAGCCATAGAAATGTCTCAAATTTACGGATGCCCAAGCCACCTTCATCCAAAGGCCAGCTCATTTTATCCCAAGAGAGCCAATGACACTTCCTATCACCATCGATATTGCTCCATAAGAATCGAACAATAATCTTCTCAATAGCATGAATGACGCCTTTAGGGGGATCAATAAGAGAGAGATAATAAATGGGAATGGCAGCAAGGCACGACTGAATTAAGGTTAATTTTGCTCCAAGAGATAGAAGTTTTCCTTTCCATGAGGCAAGTCTGTTCTCCAACTTTTGAATTAGGGGGGCAAAGAGGCTGATTTTCTTTCTACCGGTGTATATAGGGCATCCCAAGTAAGACATAGGAAGGTCTTGTTTGGAAAAACCCATAATGGCAGCAATCATTTCATCCCTATCTCCATTCTTGCCGGTGATGAAACCAGATTTTTGAATATTTACTAATTGACCCGAGAAATTTTGATACCACTCCAAATTGTTGGGTTTCCAAGTAACATGCGCAGCGGAATATAGCAATTAAATTTTTAAGAAACCCAAAGCCATAGATCCGTTCACATGATTAAATCAAATACAACAAGATGAATAGAGGAATAACTAACCCTTGATGGCTATGAATTTTTCTCTTTGGTCTTGGTGGAGATCTTGAAGCTTTATCACGAACAAATCACGAACTTTGTAAGATGATAAAATTCACCTTCTAGCGGTATCCACACTTCGAACGAATATCAAAGGAACTTCTTCGATCTTGGTTGCTAGACCAATAATTGTAAAACACGCTTTCACAATTTAATAAAGAACTATATGGAATTTATTTGTGAATTATTTTGTTCCTCAATCAATGATATCTTAGAACAAAATAAAATCTCTCTCAAACTCTTTGAGACTCACAAAAGCACTAGTAAATATGGTCTGGCCGAATTGGGGTTTTTATACACAATTAAGACCTATTCCAAATAGGTAACTTGTGCCAAAAACCTTTCCTAATCAAATTAGGAATTTTCCTGTCGGCAAGACCAGGCGCCCGCCCGGTACCACCCGAGCGCCCGCTCATTTGGGCAGAAGGTCAAGGCCTTTTCCGGCTTATTCAGGCGCCCGCCTGGTTCAACCCAAGCGCCCGCTTGGTTGACCAGGAGGCCCAGAATAATTCCAGAAATTCCCTTGAGGTCCTTCGACCCTAAATTCCAATACAGTCCTTTTATTTAAGATTCGTTCTATTGTGTGTGACCCTCTAGGATTATACTAAATTGGCAATGGGCTCAAACATGATCCCATAAGATATGATTAGGTTCTAGCAAACCGTCATACCTACCCAAATAGCATAACTAGATACAAGTTCGCATTCCTTTAGAATATGTAACAATCCCTTTGTCCACGATGTCATTGAACACAAGTCATGGTCAAACAGTCAACTTGTCTTGTTCAATACTTTCTTGATTCCGAATATGTTGATAATTCAAATGCTGTTGATCTAATCAATCCATTTGAGCCCGGCCGAACATTTCATCAACATCATTCCTTCGAGGGGCCCAAGCTTGACATCTCTCCGTGGAGGGACAAATCCATTTAGCTTAATATTCTTCCCAACGGGAATCCGATTATGCCAATCATACCCTTTATAACTACCGTGTTAAGGTAGCGTTTGAATATGTCAAACACAATGTTCATCAAGTGGAAGACTATAATAACTTCATGTCTAAGGATTCAAATGACATAACTAATATGAGATATATGTACGACATAGACCATGACATAAATCTCATACAGCGGGTCATGTCCAGTACCTTGTTCCAAACAAGTACCCATAAATCTAACATGATCATCCCATGATCATTTAGCCTTTATACTAGTGCTTAACAAGTACTAGGGACGGGGATTATTATAAGTAAACATGAACAACAATAATAATCAAAACATCTCTTTATTGATATGAAATAAATGATAACAATTACAACGTTTATTAAACGTGCCTAGGGTACCACTACCAACAATCTCCCACTTGCCCTAGGCCCAATCTCCCATGTATCTAATACCCATGGACCTAACATGACCATCATGTTTAGCTTGTGGAAGTCCCTTTGTTAGCGGGTCCGCAACATTGTCATCAGTAGGTACTCTGCATATATTTACGTCTCCCCTATCAACGATCTCTCGAATGATATGAAAACGCCTAAGTATGTGTTTGGATTTTTGATGTGCTCTTGGTTCCTTTGCTTGAGCAATAGCACCATTATTATCGCAATAAAGGTCTATTGGATTAGCAATACTAGGAACCACTTCAAGTTCAGTTCTGAACTTCTTAATCCAAACAGCTTCCTTTGCAGCATCCGATGCAGCAATATACTCAGCTTCTGTTGTAGAATCAGCGGTTGTACTTTGCTTGGAACTCTTCCAGCTTACAGCTCCACCATTTAACATAAACACAAAACCCGATTGCGATCGGCTATCATCTTTGTCGGTTTGGAAGCTTGCATCCGTGTAAGCATTTACAACGAGATCATCTTCCATTCCTCCATAGACCAAAAACGAGTCTTTAGTTCTTCTCAAGTGCTTAAGAATCGCTTTTACAGCTATCCAGTGATTTTCGCCAGGGTCGGATTGGTATCTACTTGTCATGCTCAAAGCATAAGATACATCCGGCCTAGTACAAATCATGGCATACATGATGGACCCAATTGCCGAAGCATATGGAACATCATTCATTTTCTCACGCTCATCGTTTGTCTTAGGACATTGAGTCTTGCTTAGAGAAACTCCATGTAGCACGGGCAAGGTCCCTCTCTTAGAATTTTCCATACGGAATCTTCTAATGACCTTGTCAATGTATGTACTTTGGCTTAAACCAAGTAGCCTCCTTGATCTATCTCTATAGATCTTAATGCCAAGAATATATGCGGCTTCACCCATATCTTTCATTGCAAAACACTTTCCTAACCAAGTCTTCACAGACTGAAGTGTAGGAATGTCGTTTCCAATGAGCAATATGTCATCCACGTATAAAACAAGGAATAGCACTATGCTCCCACTAATCTTCTTGTATACACAAGGCTCATCTTCGTTCTTGATGAAACCAAACTCTTTGACCGATTCATCAAAACGGAGATTCCAACTCCTAGAAGCTTGCTTCAATCCATAGATGGATCTCTGCAATTTGCATACCTTAGAATCTTGTTCAAAACCTTCTGGTTGTGTCATATACACATCCTCTTGAAGTTTTCCATTCAGGAAAGCGGGTTTGACGTCCATCTGCCATATTTCATAGTCATGATATGCGGCAATGGCAAGCAAAATTCTTATAGACTTGATCATTGCTACGGGTGAAAAGGTCTCATCATAGTCAATACCATGAACTTGCCTATAACCTTTCGCTACAAGCCTAGATTTGTAAGTATGCACCTTCCCATCCATGTCAGTCTTCTTCTTGAAGACCTATTTGCATCCTATGGTTTTTACACCTTCGGGCGCATCAATCAAATTCCAAACTTGATTGTCTTGCATGGATTGCAATTCGGATTCCATGGCTCCAAGCCACTTGTCCGAATCAGGAGAAGACATCGCCTCTTGGTAAGTTGACGGTTCATCATTCTCAATGATTTCTACCTCATTACTATCCGTTACGAGAAATCTATATCTCTCGGGCTCGGATCGTAACCTACTAGATCTGCGAGTTGCTTGCGTATTTTGAACAGGTTCCACAACTCCTTGTGGTTCTTGTTCTTGTTCAACTATTGGTTCAATGTTATTTTCTGGGTCTCGAATTTCTTCAAGATTTATTTTACTCCCACTGATTTCTTTGGAGAGAAACTCTTTCTCTAGAAAGACACCAGTTCGGGCAACAAACACTTTGTTGTCCTCACGGTTGTAAAAGTAATATCCTCTAGTTTCCTTAGGATATCTCACGAAAATACATTTATCAGATTTGTGTGCAAGTTTGTCTGAGACAAGTCTTTTGACAAAAGCTTCACAACCCCAAATCTTCACGAAAGATAAACAAGTTTTCTTTCCGCTCCACATCTCATATGGAGTCTTTTGAACCGATTTAGTTGGAACACGATTTAGTGTGAAAGCAGCGGTTTCTAGGGCGTAACCCCAAAAGGATATTGGAAGATCAACTTGACTCATCATTGATCGAACCATGTCTAACAAAGTCCGATTTCTCCTCTCGGACACACCATTCCATTGTGGCGTTCCGGGTGGAGTCAATTGTTAAACTATTCCACAATTCTTTAGATGATCATCAAATTCTTGACTCAAGTATTCTCCACCACGATCTGATCGAAGTGCCTTAATACTTTTGCCAAGTTGTTTTTCTACTTCATTTTGAAATATTCTAAATATCTCAAATGCTTCACTTTTATGTTTCATTAGGTAAACATACCCAAATCTACTATAATCATCAGTGAAAGTTATGAAGTATTGAAATCCTCCCCTAGCATTGCTACTTAATGGTCCGCATACATCGGAATGTATCAACCCCAATAAGTCGCTTGCCCTTTCACCTAGCTTGGTAAAAGGTGTCTTAGTCATTTTTCCAAGAAGACACGACTCACAAGTGTCATATGACTCGAGGTCACATGAACCTAAAAGTCCGTCCCCATGGAGCTTTGAGATACGCTTCTCATTAATATGACCAAGACGGCAATGCCACAAATAAGTATGATTTACATCATTAGGTTTAGATTTCTTATTTACATGATAGACATTGTCATTATTTTCATTCTTGACATCCAAGATATAAAGGCCATTAAATGAATTAGCAATACCATAAAGCACACAATTTAAATAAATAGAAAATTTCTTATTCTCAATAAGAAACTTAAAACCTTCATTATCCAAACAAGAAATTGAAATAATATTTCTGCTTAAATCCGGAACATAATAACAACTGTTCAAAACAAGAATTAATCCGGAAGGTAAAGTGACTTCATAAGTCCCTACGGCTAATGCAGCAACTCTTGCTCCATTTCCCACACGTAGATCTACTTCACCTTCTTTAAGCAGTCTCCTATTCTTTAGTCCCTGCACATTTAGACAAATGTGAGAACCACATCCGGTATCCAATACCCAAGAATCAGTGGTAGAAAGGAGAATATCTATCATATAGATACCTGAAGTCGACGCAGCCTTGCTGCTCTTCTTCTTCTTTTGCTCTTCCAAGAAAGCCTTGCAATTACGTTTCCAATGACCAATTTCTTGACAATGGAAACAGATTGCATCCTTTTATGAATCAGGTTTTGCCTCAGAAGCCTTGGCAACCTTTGCCTTGGTTATTTTGGGTTTGACAACTTTCTTACCCTTTCCTTTGGCACTAGCCTTCTTCCCATCATGAACCAAGAGCACGGGAGAACCTTTCTCCACAATTTTCATCTCTGCAGTTTTGAGCATCCCATGCAACTCAGAGAGATTCTTATCCATTCCATGCATGTTATAATTCATCACAAACTGATTATAACTTTTAGGCAATGAATTAAGAATGAGATCCGTGGCTAGCTCCAATGGAATTGGATAGCCAAGTTTCTCAAGGTGCTCTACATAACCTTTCATTTTAAGAAAATGAGGACTCACTTGTTGCCCTTCATTCATTTTACAAGTAGTGAATGCAACAATGGTCTTGTACCTCTCTTGCCTAGCTTGCTCTTGAAACATGGTTCTCAACTCCACGCCTATCTCATAGGCTTCCAAATGTTCCAAACTTTGTTGGAGTTTTGAACACATAGCAGCAAGCATGAGACAACTTACATCTCTAGAATCATTACAATGTTTCTTGTAATTGTCTCTTTCTACCCTAGGGGCAGTAGGCGGTGGTTCAGCGGGGAGAGGCCCATCGAGAATGTACAACTTATCTTCTTGCCTAAGAACGATTCTTATGCAACGACATTGATTGAGTGTTATTAGTCATTATCTACAATTATGCAAAATTTCCAAAATTTAATAAGTACCAGTTTTTCATTAAAGAGATAAATAATGTATTTTTCAAACAAAATACTCCCACTAAATTATATAACCTCCATATACATCCAATGTATAATATAATTTAATCGGGCTAAGTTCCAACTTTAATTTAACTTTTGAGTCCACGGAGGCGGACCGCTCAAAAACTAAATTAATTAGGTAGACAATCATGTCAATCATATCCCATATGATTCTTAGATCCTTTTTATGAGATTCTTTGAGAAATCCAATTTCAAAAAGCATGTTTAATCTCATCTTTTGCCTAGGCCCAAAACCGTTTTGACGCCTAATTAAGTCCAACCATTTTAAACGCGTAGGAACCATTCAATTTAATGCACCTTGCGGAGGCATGCCCACATTAAATTAATGAACCTCATCTTGCTCATACATGAATAAAATTAATGCACTTCGCGGAGGCGAACCCACATCAAGATTACACATGTATAAACAAATGTTTTAATCATGGCATGGCAATGAAGGACTTAAAACTTTCTATGAAGGTTCTTCACATATACCATATAACACATTTCGAGCACATAATATAAACATGTTACACATCAAGTTTAGCCACTAAATTAATCTCCATTAATTTAAGCATGATATTTATGTGTCATTAGTTTGTCTATAATTATTAGGATGAGACTATTTCAACTTTGGTTATTATCTCCAAATCAAGACAACAAAAAGTGCGGTCGAACTAAGCCATTAGGCAACCACAATCCCGCACTAATTCAAGAAACCAAGAAAGTAGTCCATGTGGCCGAAACTAAGCAATAGATGGTCTCGATGAACGTAGGCCAATTGCATTCACAATTCCACATGGATCTCCAATCATCGAATCAAGAACTTTGTTTCTCAATTTTAGCAATTATGAACTCTTCATAATTCTAACTTCGTTTTATCTTTGAAACTTTGATTGCGATCAATTTTGGGAAACACAATCTCGATGAACGCAGATTAGCCATCCAAAACTTGAACCAATCTAGGAATCACAAGACTAAAACAAATAGGAAAATCAAACCCCAAAATCCACACACAAACCAACTACCCAAAACCCATTCTAGATCAGCAAGTCTGGATTGGTTCTGTTACTGGTTTTGTTGAATTTATCGAAAATTCTATATTCAGATTTTATCCAAAATCAGAACATATTCTGCCGAGCGAGCGCCCGCCTGGTTATGACCAAGCGCCCGCCTGAATGGTCAGAATGGTGTAGAATTTTAATGTTCGAAAATTTTGTCTCAAAATTATTTTTCCCCCGATTATTAAAACTTTGATCTAATCAAAAATCAATAATCGATATAATTCATAATCCACCATAATTTTTATTGCGATTGAATCGTGCGATTAAAGTTGCAAAACAATAAACCACATAAAATCACAAAACACATAAACATCATATAATCCAATATTCATATCATGCTTGGCACATAAACAATTTATATACACATAACATGATCCAAGTATTGAATTAATCAACATGAACGGGGCTCTGATACCACTGTTGGGTTTCCAAGTAACATGCGCAGCGGAATATAGCAATTAAATTTTTAAGAAACCCAAAGCCATAGATCCGTTCATATGATTAAATCAAATACAACAAGATGAATAGAGGAATAACTAACCCTTGATGGCTATGAATTTTTCTCTTTGGTCTTGGTGGAGATCTTGAAGCTTTATCACGAACAAATCACGAACTTTGTAAGATGATAAAATTCACCCTCTAGCGGTATCCACACTTCGAACGAATATCAAAGGAACTTTTTCGATCTTGGTTGCTAGACCAATAATTGTAAAACACGCTTTCACAATTTAATAAAGAACTATATGGAATTTATTTGTGAATTATTTTGTTCCTCAATCAATGATATCTTAGAACAAAATAAAATCTCTCTCAAACTCTTTGAGACTCACAAAAGCACTAGTAAATATGGTCTGGCCGAATTGGGGTTTTTATACACAATTAAGACCTATTCCAAATAGGTAACTTGTGCCAAAAACCTTACCTAATCAAATTAGGAATTTTCCTGTCGGCAAGACCAGGCGCCCGCCCGGTACCACCCGAGCGCCCGCTCATTTGGGCAGAAGGTCAAGGCCTTTTCCGGCTTATTCAGGCGCCCGCCTGGTTCAACCCAAGCGCCCGCTTGGTTGACCAGGAGGCCCAGAATAATTCCAGAAATTCCCTTGAGGTCCTTTGACCCTAAATTCCAATACAGTCCTTTTATTTAAGATTCGTTCTATTGTGTGTGACCCTCTAGGATTATACTAAGTTGGCAATGGGCTCAAACATGATTCCATAAGATATGATTAGGTTCTAGCAAACCGTCATACCTACCCAAATAGCATAACTAGATACAAGTTCGCATTCCTTTAGAATATGTCACAATCCCTTTGTCCACGATGTCATTGAACACAAGTCATGGTCAAACAGTCAACTTGTCTTGTTCAATACTTTCTCGATTCCGAATATGTTGATAATTCAAATGCTGTTGATCCAATCAATCCATTTGAGTCCGGCCGAACATTTCATCAACATCATTCCTTCGAGGGGCCCAAGCTTGACATCTCTCCGTGGAGGGACAAATCCATTTAGCTTATTATTCTTCCCAACGGGAATCCGATTATGCCAATCATACCCTTTATAACTACCGTGTTAAGGTAGCGTTTGAATATGTCAAACACAATGTTCATCAAGTGGAAGACTATAATAACTTCATGTCTAAGGATTCAAATGACATAACTAATATGAGATATATGTACGACATAGACCATGACATAAATCTCATACAGCGGGTCATATCCAGTACCTTGTTCCAAACAAGTACCCATAAATCTAACATGATCATCCCATGATCATTTAGCCTTTATACTAGAGCTTAACAAGTACTAGGGACGGGGATTATTATAAGTAAACATGAACAACAATAATAATCAAAACATCTCTTTATTGATATGAAATAAATGATAACAATTACAACGTTTATTAAACGTGCCTAGGGCACCACTACCAACACAAATATTCCATGTGCTTTTCAAGGGAATTTTTCGCTCCATTGCAGAATATTATCACGTCATCAGTATATGCAAGGTGAGACACCATAGGCGTATTAATATGGATACGATATCTGAACTGAGGATAGATAGTATGAAGGTGATTTAAGCCACGGCTCATCATTTCAGCAGCAATGATAAAAAGATATGGTGAAATGGGATCACCTTGCCTTAAACCCCTGGTAGAATGAAAGAAGCCACAACTCTCTCCATTGATTAAAATAGAAAACCAGTTGTTGGAAATGCATCTATAAATCATATCGATCCAGACCTCATTGAAACCAAACCAGCGCATAACCTTAACAAGGCTGAACCAGGAGAGACGGTCATACGCTTTTGCCATGTCAAGTTTAAGCGCAACATTAGCACCCCGAACCTTTCTATAAATAGATTGCATAATCTCTTGAGCTAGAATAACATTTTCATGAATCAAACGCCCTTTAACAAAATTGCTTTGTTGAGGAGAGATAATACGAGGAAGAATAGAGGCTAAGCGACAAGTGAGGAGTTTGGTGATCACTTTATTGTTGAAATTGCAAAGACTTATAGGACGGAGTTCAGAAAAGGATGTAGGAGAATCCACCTTAGGAATGGTCACAATCAAGGTACTAGTCCAGCTTCTAGGCATTTGAAAACCAGAGAAGAAGTCTCCAATAGCTCTAAATAAATCTTCCTTTATAAAAATCCCAGCAGCCCTTATAGAATTCCCCTGTGAAACCATCCGGACCAGCAGCGCTTTGACCATCCATAGAGAAAATAACCTCTCGAATTTCAGCCATAGAAGGCGTATTCATAAGCATCAGATTATCATCCTCATTAATAAGACGAGGAATAAGAAATGCAAAATCATCCGATGGGTTTTCAAGCTAACCTTGTAATTGGTCAGAGTAGAAACCAATTGCTTCTTCTTTGATTTCATTTTGATCCATGGGCCAAACTCCCTATCTATTTTCAATACGGTGAATGAACAGTTTTTGCCTCTTCTTCTTAACCTTTGCTTGGAAGAATTTCGTATTCTTATCCCCCTCTTTTAACCAGCGCAGATGAGATTTTTGAGCCCATAATTCTTCCTCAATTTGCAGCTTTGATAAAAGGTGAGCTTGGGTAAGGTTTAGAGCAGCCCTAGACTCCTCATTGTTACTTTGTTGATGTTGTACTTCTCTCAAAAGAACCTCATCTTCTGCATTCTTTATTTGCTGCTTAATCCTACCATAAACTTGCTTATTCCAAATGGAAATGCATTTTTTCAATCTCCCTAACTTCTTCGCAAAACAGACCATAGGTCTACCCTCCATCGGAACGTCCCAAGACCCTTTAACAAGGTCAGCAAAACCAGGGTGCTCGAGCCAAATATTTAAGAACCGGAAAGAACCTCTATTTGCTTCAGCTTCAATTTTAATGTGAATAATTAAAGGAGCATGGTCAGAACATAACCGAGAAGCATGGATAACTTTGGTGAGCTGGAATAGATGCAGCCATCTCTCATTATAACAAGCCCTGTCAATACGTTGATAAATGACCCTTCTTCCTCTTCTCTTATTGGTCCAAGTAGCCATATTACCTTCATAACTAGCATCCATAATATTTGAGTATTGTAGCATGTCCGAGAATTCTGTGGTTGCCATATTATTAATAGGCCTGCCCCCAATCTTTTCTGTTTGGTCTAAAACAACATTGAAATCCCCAACTACCATCCAAGGTTGATCAACCTCACTAATAGCCATCAACTCCTCCCATAACTGAATTCTTGCTAATCCGTTACAACTAGCATGAACAAAGGTGATCCAAACAGATTCATTCCATAAAGGGTGAGAGAGTTCCACAGTTAAGGCTTGAGAAGAGTCTTGAATAACACCCCCTTGAATTCCATGTTTCCAAAGGACCCATATTCTGTTCGAACAATTAACCACACCACCTTCACAACCCAAATTACGAATAAAAGAAGCCATACAATCTGCATTAACTTTCGGCTCATAAATAGCAAACAAAGAGGCTGAATGAGAGCGAAATAAATGCTTAATTCTTCTCACAGTGGCACTATTAGCAATACCACGTGCATTCCAACTTATAAACGACACCATTAAAAAACCAATAATAAAGAAAGTAAACGGGATAAATGGAGATAATGGGAGAGTGATCTTACAAAGATGGGGATTTCTCCCTGCCCTTTTTACGCTTATAAGAGATTGTAGTGAATCCCTCATTATCATCCTTTCCAGTTGCTGTTGGTAGTGGTGCCCTAGGCACGTTTAGTAAACGTTGTAATTGTCATCATTTATTTCATATCAATAAAGAGATGTTTTGATTATTATTGTTGTTCATGTTTACTTATAATAATCTCCGTCCCTGGTACTTGTTAAGCACTAGTATAAAAGCTAAATGATCATGAGATGATCATGTTAGATTTATGGGTACTTGTTTGGAACAAGGTACTAGACATGACCCGATGTATGAGATTTATGTCATGGTCTATGTCGTACATATATCTCATATTAGTTATGTAATTTGAATCCTTAGACATGAAGTTATTATAGTCTTCCACTTGATGAACATTATGTTTGACATATTCAAACGCTACCTTTAACCGGGTAGTTATAAAGGGTATGATTGGCATAATCGGATTCACGTAGGGAAGAATAATAAGCTAAATGGATTTGTCCCTCTTCGGAGAGATGTCAAGCTTAGGCCTCTCGTAGGAATGATGTTGATGAAAATGTTCGGCCGGACTCAAATGAATTGATTAGATTAATGTCATTTGTATTATCAACATACTCCCTCCGTCCCATTTCAAATTGCAAAAGTTGCCAAAAAGGGTGTCCCAACTAAAATTGCAAAATCCAAAAATGGCAAGTTTTAACCCACTTGCACACTCACATCCACTAACCCACTAACTATTCTCTACCCCACTTTCTCTCTCCCACTCATCTATCAACACTCACAACACATCACCTTTTTCACTTTTTCCCTTAATCCCCGTGCCAACCTAGTATTTGCAATTTGAAATGGGACGGAGGGAGTATTCAGAATCGAGAAAGTATTGAACAAAAACAAGTTGACTTGTTGACCATGACTTGTATTCAATGACATCGTGGACAAAGGGATTATGACATGTTCTAAAGGAATGAGAACTTGTATCTAGTTATACTATTTGGGTAGGTATGATGGTTTGCTAGAACCTAAACATATCTTATGGTTTCATGTTTGAACCCATTGCCAACTTAGTGTAATCCTAGAGGGTCACACACAATAGAACGAATCTTAAATAAGGACTATATTGGAATTTGGAAATTAGGGAAATCTGGGGAAAGTGTGCGACCGCAGAAAAGGGCTTGGGCGGCCGCACAGTTTGGCTCAGTAAGTACCAGAAACCTTCCAGATAGATGTGCGGCCGCACAGGTGTTTGGGCGGCCGCACACCATGTCGGGACTGGTTTCCTAATTTGATTTGGAAAAGAATTTTGGACGGGTTTAGACACAAGTTTCCTATTTAGAATAGGCCTAACTTGTATATAAACAGCCAAATTCGGGCCAGAACATATCATAGCTTTTGTGCAAGTCTCCAAAGAGTTGGAGAGAGTTTTATTTTGTTCTAAGACATCCTAGATTGAAGAACAAAATAATACACAAATAAAATTCCATATAGTTCATATTGATTGTGAAAACGTGTTTCACAATTTTGGTCTAGCAACCAAGATCAAGTGTTCTTGATATTCGTTCAAGGTGTGGATACCGCTAGAGGGTGAAGCTTATCATCTTCAAAGTTCGTGTTCTTGCTTGTTCGTGATTAAAGCTTCAATTTCTCCACCAAGATCAAAGACCAAATTCAAAGTCATCAAGGGTTAGTTTTCTAGTATTCATATTGCAAGTATTTGATTCAATCATATGAATGGATCTATGGGCTTTGGGTTTCATAAAATTTTAAATGCTATTTTCCGCTGTGTATGTTACTACGAAACCCAACAGTGGTATCAGAGCCCCGTTCATGTTGATTATTTCAATACTTAGATCATGTTGTGTGTATATAAATTGTTTATGTGCCTAACATGATATGAATATTGGATATATGATGTTTATGTGTTATATGATTTTATGTGGTTTATTGTTTTAAAACTTTAATCGCACTATTGAATCGCACTAAAAATTATGTTGGATTCTGAATTGTTTGATTATTAATTTTTGATTGGATCAAAGTTTTAATAATCGGGTAAAACAATTTTGAAACAAATTTTCGAACTTTAAAAATTCTGTCTGATGCTCTTGTGAGACCGCACAGAAAATATTAGGCGGCCGCACATATTTTCTTGGGCGGCCGCACAGTTGGTCCGAATCAGAATCAGATTCTGGAATTTTGATGGGGTCCAACTGAATCAGTGACAATACCGGCCAGACCTGCTGATCTGGAGCGGGTTTTGGGCAGTTGGTTTTGGTGTGGATCTTGGGGTTTGATTTTCCTATTTGTTTTGATCTTGTGATTCTAAGATTGGTTCAAGGTTTGGATGGCTAATCTACGTTCATCGAGATTGTGTTTCCCAAACTTGATCGCAATCAAAGTTTCAAAGATAAAACGAGTTAGAATTATGAAGAGTTCATAATTGCTAAAATTGAGAAACAAAGTTCTTGATTCAAAGATTGGAGATCCATGTGGAATTGTGGATGCAATTGGCCTACGTTCATCGAGACCATCTATTGCTTAGTTTCGACCACATGGACTACTTTCTTGGTTTCTTGAATTAGTGCGGAATTGTGGATGCCTTATGGCTTAGTTTTGGCCGCACTTCTTGTTGTCTTGATTTGGAAGATGATAACCAAAGTTCAAAGAGTCTCATCCTCATAATTATAGAGAAACTAATGACACAAAAATATTATGCTTAAATTAATGGAGATTAATTTAGTGGCTAAACTTGATGCGTAACATGTTTATATTATGTGCTCATAAATGTGTTGTATGCTATATGTGATGAACCTTCAAAGAAAGTTTTAAGTCCTTTATTGTCATGCCATGATTAAAACACTTGTTAATACATGGGTGAATTTAATGTAGACTCGCCCTAGCGAGATGCATTGACTTTATTTATGTATGAGCAAGATAGATAATGTGGGCACGCCCTAGCGAGGCACATTAACTATACGTTTAAAATGGTTGGACTTAATTGGGCGTCAAAACAGTTTTGAGCCTAGGAAAAGATGAGATTTAACATGCTTTTTGAAATAGGATTTCTTAAAGAATCTCATAAAAGGAACTAAGAGTCATATGAGATATGATTGACAAGAGTTATCTACCTAATTAATTTGATTTTGTGTAATCCGCCTTAGCAGACTTAAAATTAAATTAAAGCGGGATCTTAACCCATTTAAATTATATTATACATTGGATGTATGAGAAGGTTATATAATTTAGTGGGAGTATTTTTTTTTTGAAAAATACATTGTTTATTTCTTTAATGAAAATTGGTACTTATTAAATTTTGGAAATTTTGCATAATTGTAGATAATGACTAACAACACTCAATCAGTTTCGTTGCGATCGATCCTTGAGAAGGATAAGCTCCAAGAGAATGGTACTAACTTTATCGATTGTTCTAAGGCAAGAAGATAAGTTGTACATTCTCGATGGGCCTCGTCCTGCTGAACCAGAACCTACTGTCCCTAGGGCAGAAAGAGACAGTTACAAGAAACATCGTAATGATTCTAGAGATGTAAGCTGTCTCATGCTTGCTACCATGAGCTCAAAACTCCAACAAAGTTTGGAACATTTGGAAGCCTATGAGATAGGCGTGGAGTTAAGAGCCATGTTTCAAGAGCAAGCTAGGCAAGAGAGGTACAAGACCATTGTTGCATTCACTTCTTGCAAGATGAATGAAGGGCAACAAGTGAGTCCTCATATGCTAAAAATGAAAGGTTATATAGAGCATCTTGAGAAACTTGGCTATCCAATCCCATTGGAGATAGCCACGGATCTCATTCTTAATTCATTGCCTAAAAGTTATAATTAGTTTGTGATGAATTATAACATGCATGGAATGGATAAGAATCTCTCTGAGTTGCATGGGATGCTCAAAACTGCGGAGATGAAGATTGTGGAGAAAGGTTCTCCCGTGCTCTTGGTTCATGATGGGAAGAAGGCTAGTGCCAAAGGAAAGGGTTAGAAAGTTGTCAAACCCAAGATAAGCAAGGCAAAGGTTGCCAAGGCTTCTGAGGAAAAACCCGATTCACAAAAGGATGCAATCTGTTTCCATTGTCAAGAAATTGGTCATTGGAAACGTAATTGCAAGGCTTTCTTGGAAGAGCAAAAGAAGAAGAAGAGCAGCAAGGCTGCGTCGACTTCAGGTATCTATATGATAGATATTCTGCTTTCTACCACTGATTCTTGGGTATTGGATACCGGATGTGATTCTCACATTTGTTTAAATGTGTAGGGACTAAAGAATAGGAGACTACTTAAAGAGGGTGAAGTAGACCTACGTGTGGGGAATGGAGCAAGAGTTGCTGCATTAGCCATAGGGACTTATGAAGTCACTTTACCTTCCGGATTAATTCTTGTTTTGAACAATTGTTATTATGTTCCGGATTTAAGTAGAAATATTATTTCAATTTCTTGTTTGGATAATGAAGGTTTTAAGTTTCTTATTGAGAATAAGAAATTTTCTATTTATTTAAATTATGTGCTTTATGGTATTGCTAATTCATTTAATGGCCTTTATGTCTTGGATGTCAAGAATGAAAATAATGAAAATGTCTATCATATAAATAAGAAATCTAAACCTAATGATGTAAATCATTCTTATTTGTGGCATTGCCGTCTTGGTCATATTAATGAGAAGCGTATCTCAAAACTCCATGGGGACGGTCTCTTGGGTTCATATGATCTTGGGTCATATAATACTTGTGAGTCGTGTCATCTTGGGAAAATGACTAAGACACCTTTTACCAATCTAGGTGAAAGGGCAAGCGACTTATTGGGGTTGATACATTCCGATGTATGCGGACCATTAAGTAGCAATGCTAGGGGAGGATTTCAATACTTCATAACCTTCACTGATGATTATAGTAGATTTGGGTATGTTTACCTAATGAAACATAAAAGTGAAGCATTTGAGATATTTAGAATATTTCAAAATGAAGTAGAAAAGCAACTTGGCAAAAGTATTAAGGCACTTCGATCAGATCGAGGTGGAGAATACTTGAGTCATGAATTTGATGATCATCTAAAGAATTGTGGAATAGTTTCACAATTTACTCCACCCGGAACACCATAATGGAATGGTGTATCCGAGAGGAGAAATCGGACTTTGTTAGACATGGTTCGATCAATGATGAGTCAAGTTGATCTTCCAATATCCTTTTGGGGTTACGCTCTAGAAACCGCCGCTTTCACACTAAATCAAGTTCCAACTAAATCGGTTCCAAAGACTCCATATGAGATGTGGAGCGGAAAGAAACCTAGTTTGTCTTTCATGAGGATTTGGGGTTGCGAAGCTTTTGTCAAAAGACTTGTCTCCGAAAAACTAGCACACAAATCTGATAAATGTATTTTCGTGGGATATCCTAAGGAAACTAAAGGATATTACTTTTACAACCGAGAGGACAACAAAGTGTTTGTTGCCCGAACTGGTGTCTTTCTTGAGAAAGAGTTTCTCTCCAAAGAAATCAGTGGGAGTAAAATAAATCTTGAAGAGATTCGAGACCCAGAAAATGACATTGAACCAATAGTGGAACAAGAACAAGAACCACAAGGAGTTGTGGAACCTGTTCAAAATACACAAGCAACTCACAGATCTAGTAGGTTACGATCCGAGCCCGAGAGATATGGATTTCTCGTAACGGATAGTAATGAGGTGGAAATCATTGAGAATGATGAACCATCAACCTACCAAGAGGCGATGTCTTCTCCTGATTCGGATAAGTGGCTTGGAGCCATGGAATCTGAATTGCAATCCATGCAAGACAATCAAGTTTGGAACTTGATTGATGCGCCCGAAGGTGTAAAAACCATAGGATGCAAATGGGTCTTCAAGAAGAAGACTGACATGGATGGGAAGGTGCATATTTACAAAGCTAGGCTTGTAGAGAAAGGTTATAGGCAAGTTCATGGTATTGACTATGATGAAACCTTTTCACCCGTAGCAATGATCAAGTCTATAAGAATTCTGCTTGCTATTGCCGCATATCATGACTATGAAATATGGCAAATGGATGTCAAAACCGCTTTCCTAAATGGAAAACTACAAGAGGATGTGTATATGACACAACCGGAAGGTTTTGAACAAAATTCTAAGGTATGCAAATTGCAGAGATCTATCTATGGATTGAAGCAAGCTTCAAGGAGTTGGAATCTCCGTTTTGATGAATCGGTCAAAGAGTTTGGTTTCATCAAGAACGAAGATGAACCTTGTGTATACAAGAAGATTAGTGGGAGCATAGTGCTATTCCTTATTTTATACGTGGATGACATATTACTCATTGGAAACGATATTCCCACACTTCAGTCCGTGAAGACTTGGTTAGGAAAATGCTTCGCAATGAAAGATATGGGTGAAGCCGCATATATACTTGGCATTAAGATCTATAGAGATAGATCAAGGAGGCTACTTGGTTTAAGCCAAAGTACATACATTGACAAGGTCATTAGAAGATTCCGTATGGAAAATTCTAAAAGAGGAACCTTACCGGTGTTACATGGAATTTCTCTTAGCAAGACTCAATGTCCTAAGACAAAAGATGAGCGTGAGAAAATGAATGATGTTCCATATGCTTCGGCAATTGGGTCCATCATGTATGCCATGATTTGTACTAGGCCGGATGTATCTTATGCTTTAAACATGACAAGTAGATACCAATCCGACCCCGGTGAAAATCATTGGATGGCTGTAAAAGCGAATCTTAAGTACTTGAGAAGAACTAAAGATTCGTTTTTGGTCTATGGAGGAATGGAAGATGATCTCGTGGTAAATGCTTATACGGATGCATGCTTCCAAACCGACAAAGATGATAGTCGATCGCAATTGGGTTTTGTGTTTATGTTAAATGGTGGAGCTGTAAGCTGGAAGAGTTCCAAGCAGATTACAACCGTTGATTCTACAACGGAAGCTGAGTATATTGCTACAAAGGAAGCTGTTTGGATTAAGAAGTTCATTACTAAACTTGAAGTGGTTCCTAGTATTGCTAATCCAATAGACCTTTATTGCGATAATAATGGTGCTATTGCTCAAGCAAAGGAACCGAGAGCACATCAGAAATCCAAACACATACTTAGGCGTTTTCATATCATTCGAGAAATCGTTGATAGAAGAGACGTAAATATATGCAAAGTACCTACTGATGACAATGTTGCGGACCCGCTAACAAAGGGACTTCCACAAGCTAAACATGAAGGTCATGTTAGGTCCATGGGTATTAGATACATGGGAAATTGGGCCTAGGGAAAGTGGGAGATTGTTGGTAGTGGTGCCCTAGGCACATTTAATAAACGTTGTAATTGTCATCATTTATTTCATATCAATAAAGAGATGTTTTGATTATTATTGTTGTTCATGTTTACTTATAATAATCTCCGTCCCTGGTACTTGTTAAGCACTAGTATAAAGGCTAAATGATCATGAGATGATCATGTTAGATTTATGGGTACTTGTTTGGAACAAGGTACTGGACATGACCCGCTGTATGAGATTTATGTCATGGTCTATGTCGTACATATATCTCATATTAGTTATGTCATTTGAATCCTTAGACATGAAGTTATTATAGTCTTCCACTTGATGAACATTATGTTTGACATATTCAAACGCTACCTTTAACCGGGTAGTTATAAAGGGTATGATTGGCATAATCGGATTCACGTAGGGAAGAATAATAAGCTAAATGGATTTGTCCCTCTTCGGAGAGATGTCAAGCTTAGGCCTCTCGTAGGAATGATGTTGTTGAAAATGTTCGTCCAGACTCAAATGAATTGATTAGATCAATGTCATTTGTATTATCAACATATTCGGAATCGAGAAAGTATTGAACAAAAACAAGTTGACTTGTTGACCATGACTTGTATTCAATGACATCGTGGACAAAGGGATTATGACATGTTCTAAAGGAATGCGAACTTTTATCTAGTTATACTATTTGGGTAGGTATGACGGTTTGCTAGAACCTAAACATATCTTATGGTTTCATGTTTGAACCCATTGCCAACTTAGTGTAATCCTAGAGGGTCACACATAATAGAACGAATCTTAAATAAGGACTATATTGGAATTTGGAAATTAGGGAAATCTGGGGAAAGTGTGCGACCGCACAAAAGGGCTTGGGCGGCCGCACAGTTTGGCTCAGTAAGTACCAGAAACCTTCCAGATAGATGTGCGGCCGCACAGGTGTTTTGGGCGGCCGCACACCATGTCGGGACTGATTTCCGAATTTGATTTGGAAAAGAATTTTGGACGGGTTTAGACACAAGTTTCCTATTTGGAATAGGTCTAACTTGTATATAAACAGCCAAATTCGGGCCAGAACATATCATAGCTTTTTTGCAAGTCTCCAAACAGTTGGAGAGAGTTTTATTTTGTTCTAAGACATCCTAGACTGAAGAACAAAATAATACACAAATAAAATTCCATATAGTTCATATTAATTGTGAAAACGTGTTTCACAATTTTGGTCTAGCAACCAAGATCAAGTGTTCTTGATATTCGTTCAAGGTGTGGATACCGCTGGAGGGTGAAGCTTATCATCTTCAAAGTTCGTGTTCTTACTTGTTCGTGATTAAAGCTTCAATTTCTCCACCAAGATCAAAGACCAAATTCAAAGTCATCAAGGGTTAGTTTTCTAGTATTCATATTGCAAGTATTTGATTCAATCATATGAATGGATCTATGGGCTTTGGGTTTCATAAAATTTTAAATGCTATTTTCCGCTGCGTATGTTACTACGAAACCCAACAAATGCTACTAAATTCCCTTCCTTGTAATCAAGATGAGCATCAACAACCTGGGTAATGGTAGTAACCCGAGGGGCTCTTGGAGATAGATTAAGAGAGCTGTAATTATTCATTTTAACCATAGAGGATACCTTAGCTCTCATAGAAGAATCATCTCGAATAGGGGTACAAAGTTTTTGGGGGTTTT
Source organism: Campanula takesimana (assembly GCA_026119855.1). Classification (NCBI taxonomy): domain Eukaryota; kingdom Viridiplantae; phylum Streptophyta; class Magnoliopsida; order Asterales; family Campanulaceae; genus Campanula; species Campanula takesimana. The sequence goes on from JAOWBW010000444.1 coordinate 58,670, forward strand.
GAATATCTGGCAGAGGGATTTCCACCTCAACATTTGTATTAGGCAATTTAGTTCGAATAGCCTTAAGGGATCTTGTGAGAGCATCATTAACAGCTTGAGGAAGCACTATATTCCGTCTAGCCATTAACGGAAATTTCTCCACCTTTGAACTATCATCCTTCTTAGTTAAATCAATGGTTGTCCTTTTATCCAAATTATCAAGAGAACCTGTATCATGGACATTACTTGTACTTGCATTAGAACCTTTTTTAACCCACACTTCCTGTTTAGCATCATTCTTTTTTGTAGGGCCTTCTTTATCTACCTTCTGAGATTCCACCTTTTTATTATTCACCTTCTTTCCTTCATCCTCCTGGTTCTTTTTAGATTCAGCATGCAAGACTCGACAGTTTGAGGTATCATGCCCCAAAATCGAGCAATGAGTACAGTATAGAGGCAGATTATCTTATTCCACAGCTTGAAAAAAACTTGGCATGCAGTCACCACAATCTACATAAATTTTATCGGGCAATCGTTTAAGGAGATCAACCTGAACCAAGATCTTTGCCACACTTGGCCTAGAAAGATCAGCAGTAGGCTTAGGATTTCCAACGACTAGTTTTTTGGGGCTTTACTATAAATACCCCATAACTTCAAACGTTTTGAAGTTGCTAAGAATCTCAGAATTTCTCTCTCAAGCATTTGTTGAAGATTTGAAGATTGCCTTTGTTTTTCCAGAATTCTCAAGAACATCTTCATACCTTCATCCTTAGCCCATATCCTCAAGCAAAAACACTTTAGTTTTCTTGTGCTCTCAATCTCAAATATCTAAAGACCCTTGATTCTAAAATCACACACGCACCTCTTTAAGTTTGATCACTTAGATCTTTCTTTAAGAGATACACCGGTTATTGTCTAGGATTTGTTCTTTCATAGATATTAGATCTTGAGTTAGTGTATAAGCTCAAAACGATTGTAATTTGTAACACTCACTCATAATATAAGATCTTCATTAGAAATCCAAGACTAACCATCTTGGTAGAGGACGTAGATCATTTTCTCGATCGAACCTCTCCAAATAGCGCGTATTAATTTCTTGTCATTTACCTTCAAGTCATATCATATCTGACTATTTGATTGTTTATTCATTGTAGACTGATTGATTGAATTGTGTTATGTTTGTTATATCATTTGCCTAAGTTTCTTATTTCACCCACTTTGAGCCAAAATACTTAGAGTGTGTGTTCGCCTCCTTTATCATACTTTGCGCCTATTTACATTACTAAATTCCACTGTGCATTTCACTCACTTTGATAAAGTATGCATTTGCAATTGAGTTTATCAAGGGTACGAAAAGAATTTTAAAACAGCTATTCACCCCCCCTAGCTATTTTTCATACCCTTGTTGCCTTTTGGGACCAACAAGTGGTATCAGAGCTGACACCTTTATAAAACGTTTTTGTTTTTCAAGCCTAACAGCTTGGGTGCCGATTCAATATGGAAAACTCAAAACCTTTGGCAACTGCTAACTACACACATGTTCCAGTCTTTGATGAAGATCACTTTGACGTGTGGAAATTCAGCATCTTAACTCATCTCACTTCAATCGATGAAAGGCTTCATGACACCGTGGTTTATGGACCTTACATCCCTATGAAAGCGAATCCAAATCCGCGCACCAATGCTGCTCAACCAACCATCAAGAAACTAAGGGAAGAATGGACTGAGGAAGAAACAAGAAGAGTTGCAAATGATGGAAAAGCAAGAAACATTCTCCTAACTACTCTAAGCACGGCTATGAAACAACAAGTCATGCATTGTGCTACTGCTAATGAGCTATGGGATGCTATTGAAGAGCATATATAAGGAGATATTGTTTGTAAGGAGAACAAGAAATTTGAAGTGCAAAAGAGATTCAACAATTCCCTCAACTCCCCGGTGAAACCTTAAGACAAACTTATGAACGCTACTGTGAAATTATAAATCTATGTATTTCACTTGGCATGAAGTTTTCAAACAAAGATTTGAATGTAAATTTCCTCCAAGCTTTTGGCTCAAGATATCTTCATAAATCCAGCGCTCTTGAAGACGCCGGAACTTTAGATGTATGGACTTTAAGGAACCTTTATGCAAATTTTAAGGTTTATGAGCTCAAACTCCAACGAATCAATGAAACTGAAGGAAAGTCAAAATCCATAGCAATGGTGGCGCATAGAGAAGAAGCGCATGCGCCTGCGCCGGTTCAAGAAGAGAAAAGTTCCGATCCCAAAATTTCTACCTCTGAGCTATTAGACATGGATGATGAAGACTTCGCTTTATTTGTGAAGAAATTTCAAAAGTTCAGAAAATTCTCAAGACCCGGCTCAACCAGCAAATTTCAAGGATCTACCAGCAGAGCTCCTCCAAAGTTCATGAGGAGCAGTGATTCAAAAAGAAAAGAAGACCTTGTTTGTTTTAATTGCAGGAAACCAGGACACTTTGCTTCAAGCTGCCCAATTCCAAAATTTGAATATATGCAGAAGAAGAGCAGCCATACTCCCAAGTTCACTCCCAAATTCACTCGTCACAAGGGAATGGTTGCTGAAGAAGAATCACCAGCAAATGAGCATAACAAATGGATTGAAACAGACTCCGATGAAAGCGGTGAAGATTATGATGATGGACTTGTTTGTTTGGTGGCAAATGATGATGAAGTTGATACTTATGATTCTGATGATGACTACTCTAAAGATGTTCCTGATAAGAATACCTTGAATAAACCTATCAAGAAATCTGCAGGTTTTCAAGAAGTGAAGAAGAAGAAAGGACCAACCATCAGCGAGCTCGTTGAACAAGGATTTCTCACTCCGGCTCAAAGCGATGGTGGATTGTTATTTTCATGATGTGATCTGAGTGCTAGAAGCAAGCTCAGAAAGAGTGAATATGTTAGACCTCAAGTTGCACCTATTCCTACAATCAATCACGATGAGGACATTGCCAAGCAAGAAAGGTTATTCTTAGAAGCCAAAAAGGTAATTAGTAAATTTGGCAAAATGAAGGAAGCTTTAGCACTATCATGTGATAAAATTTCCCAGCTTAAGACCGAGAAATCTCTACTTAAATCTGAACTCACCCTCCTTAAGGAGTAGATAAAGAGCATGACTCCTCTTACTGTCAAAAACACTTTTCTAACAGAACAGAACTCACTTCTTAAAGTTCAAAAAGATGAATTGGTTGCTCAAATTACTGATCTTAAAAATATTACAAATGAGTGGTCCAATTCTCGTGTCACTATAGAGAATATATTTGAGTCCCAAAAAGTCAGTGGTGATAAAAGTGGCTTGGGATTCTCATCAACTAGTGACAACTTTAAATGTGATGTCTATGCTGAAAGAGATAGTGAATTTACAAATTAGCAAACTTTTGAAATTCCCAAGGAAAAACATTCTAATTCAATGGGTAAAAGACAGGAAAAAGTCAAGAGACAAACATTCCATTATGTCTACCCAATGAAACAATTTGGGAAAGCTAAAGAGAAGGAAGTAGCTACAGATGAATCATATTCTAGCAAAATCATTCTTGAAACAAGGCGCGCTCCTTCTCCGAGTGCACATTATGTGCCTAGGAGCCACGCGCCTAACCGCCGTGCGCCTCCTAGCCCTATGCGCCCTCCAAGAAAAAGCGCTCCAAAATTTCAAAAGAAGGATTTTGTTAAGGCTGGCTCATCTGACCCAAAGAAGAATGCTATCCCAAAGAAAAGTAAAGAGTTTGTAAAAACTCATGTGATTGGTGGCTTTCATCATTGTTCAATTTGTGATTGTTCGGGACATAAGGCCGTGGAATGCCTTTTGAGATTCACTCCCAATGCCAAAGGACGTAAGAATCCTAAGGTCAAGCAAGAGTGGGTCGTCAAAAGTTGCTAACTCTAGGACTCGAAAAGGAATAAAGGGGACCTGCTTTAAATGTTTATATTTCAGGTTCTTTGCTTCATGGCTGGATCTTCAAAAGCTAAAACGTATGAGTGGATTCTCGATAGTGGGTGTTCACGACACATGACTGGAGATGAATCCTTACTTGAAGATGTTCATGAAGAAAGAGGTCCCTCAGTAACATTTGGTGATAATAACAAAGGTCAAGTTGTAGCATATGGAAAGCTCAAGAAAGACAAAGTGTGCATTGAAAGAGTCTCTCTCGTCGAATGGCTCAAGTACAATTTATTATCAATATCTCAATTCTGCGATAAATGATTAGAATTCCACTTTACTTCAACGCAATGTCTTATCAAGAATGGCAAAACTGGAGCTACATTACTCACGGGATACCGTAAGACAAATATTTACATTATTGATTTCCATAGTATGAACTCTAGTACTAATCTTTGTTTTGTAGCTAAAAGTGTGAGCGAAAATAGTTGGCTGTGGCACAAGCGCTTAAGTCACTTGAACTTCAAGTATCTATCTAAACTCAGCAGGAATAATCTTGTAAAAGGACTTCCCAAGGTTGCTGATCATCATGACAAGAAGTGCGCCGCATGTCAACTTGGCAAACAACCGAAAAAGTTTTTCTCCAGCAAGATCAATCCCTCAACTACTATATGTTTGCAACTGCTGCACATTGATCTATTTGGACCAGTCACCACCGCAAGTATTCGAAGAAACAAGTATACTCTAGTTATGGTGGATGATTATTCAAGATATACATGGGTGGAAATGATGATCTCAAAAGACGATTGTTATGATATTTTGACCACCTTATTTAGATAGACTGCTCCAAACCCAAAAAGAAGATGACATCGTTAGTTTTCGATCCGACAATGGAACAGAATTCAAAAACAACGGTGTTGCTCGATATTGCGACGATCATGGGATAGATCACAACTTTTCAACTGCTGGAGTTCCTCAACAAAATGGTGTTGTGGAAAGGAAAAATAGGACGTTGATTGAAGCAGGAAAGATGATGATAGCTGAAGCTAAATTGCCTAAGTACTTTTGGGAAGAAGCTATCAACACAGCATGTTTTACCCAAAATCGTTCCCTCATCAACAAACTTCACAACAAGACTCCGTATGAACTTTGGCGTGGTAGAACTCCCAACATTGCATTCTTCAAGATCTTTGGTTGCAAATGTTATATCCTCTACAACGGAAACGAACATAGAGGTAAATTCGATGCCAAAGCCGACGAAGGTATTTTTGTTGGGTATGCCAAACATTCTAAAGCTTTTTGCATTTTTAATAGATCTACATTAGTGATAGTTGAATCTATACATGTTACATTTGATGAACATTCTCTCCTTGAGCCACATTTGGCTCCAAATGTTGCTGATGATTTTGCTGAGCTTAATGAAACAGGTGCTCCTATTTATGATGCTCCTACTCTTGAACAGAATCTATCAACTCAAGGAAATCCATCTACATCAAATGCACCTAATTATTCATATGGCACGCCAAATGGATCATCAGCTGCGCCGTGCCTCTTGATTCTTCTCACACGCCTATATCTACTGCTGCATCTGGTGTTAACCCTAGTCTCAATTCTGAACCAGTTCATCCCCCATATTTTGATGATTTTGAATCTGGTGAAGATGTACCAATTGAAGACCTTCAAGTTACTACGACTCAACCTAACTTACCTCCTGAAATTCGTGAAGTTAGAGGTCACCCAATCAATAATATCATTGGTGATCTAAATGTTGGTGTTCGTACAAGGAGAGCTACAAACTTTGATGCTTACACTGCATTTATCTCTCAAATCGAACCAAAGAAGGCCGATGAAGCGCTCCAAGATCCAAATTGGGTTGTTGCAATGCAAAAAGAACTCAATCAATTTGAACGATGTAAGGTTTGGACTCTTGTTCCAAGACCAAATGATCAAGGATTGATTGGTACAAAATGGGTGTTCAGAAACAAGATGGATGAGAATGGAACCATCACAAGAAACAAAGCAAGATTGGTTGCTCAAGGCTATAGGCAAGAAGAAGGCATTGATTATGATGAAACTTTTGCGCCCGTAGCAAGACTTGAAGCTATCAGATTATTTCTAGCTTACGCAGCTCACAAGAACTTCAAGTTATATCAAATGGATGTGAAGAGCGCGTTTCTAAATGGTGAACTCCAAGAACAAGTCTACGTAGCTCAACCACCTGAGTTTGAAGATTCACAATTTCCAAATCATGTGTACAAACTCCAGAAAGCTTTGTATGGGCTCAAGCAAGCACCAAGAGCATGGTATGATACACTATCAAATTTTCTCATTGAAAAAGGCTTCACTCGTGGTAAAATCGATACTACTCTTTTCATTGCCAAACATAATGGTCATAAATTACTTGTTCAAATTTATGTTGATGATATTATATTTGGTTCTGCTAATGAATTGTTGTGCAAGCGCTTTGAGAAACTAATGAAGAGCAAGTTTGAAATGAGCATGATGGGAGAACTCACATTCTTCCTCGAGCTTCAAATCAAGCAAATGAATGAAGGCATATTTATCAACCAAGCCAAATACACAAAGGATTTAATCAAGAAATTTGGACTTGAGAACGCCAAAGCTTATGATACTCCAATGGCCACCGGCAACAAACTCGAGAAAGATTTAAAAGGTAAACGTGTTGATCAAACGCTCTATCGAGGTATGATTGGCTCACTCCTTTATCTTACTGCTAGTAGGCCTGATATAATGTTTAGTGTTTGTGTTTGCGCTCGTTATCAATCTGACCCTAGAGAAGAGCACTTAATTGCTGTGAAACATATTATAAGATATCTCTCCGGTATTGTTAATCTTGGACTTTGGTACACCAAAGATTCAAACTTTAAACTTGTAGGTTATTCAGATGCGGATTATGCAGCGTGCACAATTGATAGGAAAAGCACAAGTGGCACTTGTCATTTCCTCGGATATCGACTTGTGTCATTGGCGAGTAAGAAACAAGCTTCAGTATCTGTCTCAACAACCGAAGCTGAATATATCGCTGCGGGAAGTTGTTGTTGTCAAATACTATGGATGAATCAGCAATTGGTGGACTATGATATCATCGAAGAAAATTGTCCCATCTACTGCGACAACACTTCAACCATTGCCGTTTCTGAAAATCCTGTCATGCACTCCAAAACCAAGCACATCGACATCAAATATCACTTTCTCAAAGACCACATGGAGAAAGGTAATATTCATCTAGAACATGTGGGAACCGACTATCAAATCGCCGACATTCTAACGAAAGCACTTGACGCGAAACGGTTCATCTTTTTGAGAGGTGAAATGGGTATGCTTGAACTCAACTAAATTCAATATTGTTTTGTTACTACTAATGATTTTATATTTATTTGAGTTATGAGTATACTAAGTTCAAATTTTAAATCATTTTTCAAAGTTTTAAGGAAACTATGCGCCTCACTAACTGTGCGCCAAATTCCCACATCTGCGCGCTCCACTCTCTTTGCGCGCCTAGCATTCAATGCTCCTTAAATCATCATGCGCGCCTAGATGAGCTTATGCGCCCCTCATGTGCTCATTAATGATTGCGGCTGTTAGGCCTAATTGGTAGGAAAATAGGCTAGAGGGGGGGTGAATAGCCTTTTTAAAACTTTTCAAGAAACACTTTTATAAATACAAAGTCACTTATCAGTTTGCAAACTATTATCAGTAAGCGCAGCGGAGAAGATATGACTAAGTTTTAACTCACACTTAAATCGGTAAGAAATGGTTTTCAGAACTTAGTTTAAACACAAAGTTGTTTCCAAAAGTTCACAGTTTCAAGAGATTGGTCAAAGGAAAATACAATGAATCAGTGTGAACAGTTAGATCAGCTGGTGAGAGATTTTCAACCGGCAAGAATAAAGTAGCTGACAAGAGACACGGAGATTTAGAGAGGTTCACAGTGTAAATACTGCTACGTCCTCTACCAAGTTTGGTCAGAACTTGGATTTGGGTTAAGAGTACTATTAGATATTTCTAGTCTATTACAAGCATGGCTTTGCCGGTATACAAAGACTAAGTTCTAGAAATTTCTAATGGATCGTAAAACAAATACTGACCAAGTTTTTTTGAGCGGCAAGTTCAAAAGAACTTATCTCACTCAGGTGGGTGTGTGAATAACTCAATCACAATATTCCCTATATAAGTCTAGCTTGGGAATATTAACAAAGTGATGATCTACAAAAAGGATTAGCACAGTATAATGCAGATAACACATGTATATAAGAGAAACATATTAGCACAATCAAAATATCATTAGGCAAAGAAATTTGTCTATGGAGGTCTTCATAAGATATCTACATCATAGGCTATGTCGACTCAAGAATCAGCAGCTGGATCTGAAGTCTTGGGATCTTCTGATGGAGCCGAGTCCTTTGGAGTAGATTTAGTCTTTTTTGCCTTCTTCTTTGCTCTTTCCTCTTCTTTTTCAGCTTTTCTTTTCGCCTTACTCTGTCTTCTTTGTGCACTCTCCAATCTTTCAGATAACATATTGTTGTTCGCCTCTAGTTCAGCAATCTTTAACTTGGCTTGAAGAAGTTCATTCTGAATATCAGCAAGTTTCTCAACTGAAACCTCAAGTTTATTGCGGGTATCATTGTGCTTGGCAAGTAGAATCTTCTGCTGAGAGACAAGAGAGCCATTTATCTCTGACAGATTAAGTACACGTTCAGTTCTATCTTGCAGCAGATCTTTCATATCATTGTATACAGATGTCTTGATCCTGATAACATCCTCCTCCTGATTGGACTTACGTATCTGCTTGGTAAGCTCCTTGGTGGATTGCTTGAACAAATCCATAATGGAATGGGAGAAATCAACCAAATCACCACAACTAACAGGTTCTTTCTGATTATAGTCATCTCCTTCTTCAAACAGATGGAAGTCATAAATGCTGTTGAAGATGATAGGCTTATCAATGTAAATCGGTGCAGCAAAGACTTTGGGATTTTTCAGATAAAGAGAAGAGTCAAAATCAGGATTTTCTAAGTCAGCATCCTCGATCTGTACATCATCAACAACGATCTGTATCTCATCATCAGAAATAACTATAGGCAATGGAGAAGATGGAAGAGGAGCTGGAGGTAGAGGTAAAGGAAGAACTTGATGGAGTACAGGATCCTCATCGGCAAGAACAATGGCATCAGCAGAGATAGCATCGGTAGAGATAAAGTCAGCAAGAATCGAAGTGGAGACAATATCGGCAGACGGTGAAAGTACAACCACCAGAGGATGGCTGGGATGGACAATCATATCCCTATCTCTTGGTAGATGAAATATGTCATTGTCTTCCATAGACATTAACAGAGCAATCTGAAACATCATACAAGCAATGCCTTCCAAAACCATAACCACTAACCTGGCATTCATCAGCCTAGAAGTGTAAACCAAGTGGTCGGCACGTTGCTTCTTCAAGAACATAGGCAATGTGATAGATAGAGCAGCATTCTTTACTAAGTACAATAGCCCACGAGGATCAGTGTGGCTTACTTCAAGAATATCAATGAGCTCATCATCAATCATTAGGCATTTCCTCATCCAACCCTTCGTGGTAATGCAAACTTCCTTGGGAGATGGACCCGGAAGGTGAATTTTGTCTCCAACCTTTAGCTTCCCAGGTAGGCAGTGCAGAGGATCATAAACAGGTTTTTCTGCCTTGAGCTTTGACACTCTAGGAGCTTTCCCTTTCTTCCTTCTGAAGTCCGGTTTAATCCAGGGCATAAAGACCAAGCCTTCATCAGCAGACTCACCAGCAAGAAACTTATGCTTGGTGAAATGAGGATGTTCTTTGCCAAAAGGAGAGATAATCCTCTGAAGTGTAGATCGGAAAGACCTGATAGGTTGATGAATAGGAAATAACTGCTGGCCAAAACTGTTTGTAGGAATAGAGGTGGCTGAAGTGTACCAGTTGGAACTCATCATTTCCTTGGCATGAATCTCAAAATTATACTCAGGAGGTGGAACAGAATCAACGTCAGCAAGAACAGGTGGCTCTGCATTCATAAGAACAGGCAAGTCCACATAATCAGCAGGATCTATTTCATCAGGACTATCTTCATCAGCATCAGCAGCAATTGTAGCAGGTAGAGGAAGAGGGGTATCAGCAGACGGTAAGGTGAGCAGAGGTTGCAAAAGCACTTCCTCAAATTGCAAACTTGCAGCGATTTCAGCATCAAAATCAGTAACTCTTTCCTCAGTACCTCCTCCTAACTCAACAACCTCCTTAATTCCAGTAGGTTCAACAATCTGTATTCCAGGAGTTACCATTACTAACTAGGTGTCTGAAGTTTGCTCAGCAAGATGAGTGTATGGCTGCATTTTCACAAGGAGAGATTTCCTTCAAAAAGGAATAACAAGCTTATGCCGAGAGCTGATGGCCCATTCCGAGTGTTAGAAAAGTATGGTGAGAGTGCGTATAAACTTGAGCTACCAGATGAGTTTGGTAATTTGAGTGCTACTTTCATGTTGGAGATCTGTCCCCTTACTTGGATGACGAAAATTTAAGGGCAAATTCTTTTAAAGGAAAGGAGAATGATGCGGAAGCAAAGGTAGAAGATAATGGAAATGAGCTAATGTTGAGCTCTAAGGGTGTGGATCAGACTTTAGGGGTCAATTGGAGCCCAATCTTTGTTAACATGATTAGTTGGGCTTAAATAAGTGGGCCAAATGTTTGAGCAGTTTCTGGAATAATTTTGTTCAGCTATTATCTACGCAATGACAGTCCAGATGGTGATTATTTCCGCGTTGGGTTGAAGATAAGGTTGTGATCTTTCATATGACTACTTATGGCATGTTTTTGGACAAGTACTTGAAGAGTTGTGGCTGTTTGAATCTGACTGTTCAGATTGGCCGAATTTACATTGTTTTCTTCACCTAGTTCTTATCTTTATTTTTCTTATCTCTTAATAATTAATGTCTAGTTTATCCTAACTTGGAAGGATGTTCCAAGAGTAGTATAAATACCCTACAAGATGTAGTTGTAAGGCATTGAGTGATTGAATAAAATTTTCCTTTGTGAGTTTGCGAACTTACTTCAATTCTTGGGAGAATTGTTCTTAAGCCTTGCAAGGTTTAAACCCCTTTCTGCCCTTGCGAGGACAGGCCCTAGTCTTGCGAGATTATGTTTTTCTAGTTCTAGCTCTTGTTCCTTGCGAGGTTCTTGAGTTAGTCCATACCTTTTCTTTTTATTCTGAAAATACACAAGTTTACGTATCACTAAAAGTGTGAGCAAAAATAGTTGGCTGTGGCACAAGCGCTTAAGTCACTTGAACTTCAAGTATCTATCTAAACTCAGCAGGAATAATCTTGTTAAAGGACTTCCCAAGGTTGCTGATCATCATGACAAGAAGTGTGCCGCGTGTCAACTTGGCAAACAACCCAAAAAATATTTCTCCAGCAAGACAAATCCTTCAACTACTAGATGTTTGCAACTGCTACACATTGATCTATTTGGACCAATCACCACTGCAAGTGTTAGAGGAAATAAGTATACTCTAGTCGTGGTGGATGATTACTCAAGATATACATGGGTGGAAATGATGATTACAAAAGACAATTGTTATGACATTCTCACCACCCTATTCAGACTGCTCCAAACCCAAAAAGAAGATGACATTGTTAGTGTTCGATCTGATAATGGAACAGAATTCAAGAACAACGGTGTTGCTCGATACTACGACGATCATGGGATAGATCACAACTTTTCAACCGCTGGTGTTCCTCAACAAAATGGCATTGTGGAAAGAAAGAATAGGACGTTGATTGAAGCGGGAAAGACGATGATAGCTGAAGCTAAATTGCCTAAGTACTTTTGGGAAGAAGCTGTCAACACCGCATGTTTTACTCAAAATCGTTCCCTCGTCAACAAACTTCACAACAAGACTCCGTATGAACTTTGGCGTGGTAGAACTCCCAACATTGCATTCTTCAAGATCTTTGGTTGCAAATGTTATATCCTCTACAACGGAAATGAACATAGAGGTAAATTTGATGCCAAAGCCGACGAAGGTATTTTTGTTGGGTATGCCAAACATTCTAAAGCTTTTCGCATTTTTAATAGATCTACTCTAGTGATAGTTGAATCTGTACATGTTACATTTGATGAACATTCTCTCCTTGAGCCACATTTCGCTCTAAATGTTGCTGATGATTCTGTTAAGTTAAATAAGACAGGTGCTCCTATTCATGTTGCGCCTACACAAGATCAGAATGCATCAACTCAAGGAAATCCATCTACATCAGTTGCGCCGAACTTCAATGATAGCGCACCGAGTGAAGATTCAGGTGCACCATACAATGCGCTTGTGTTCACTCCTGCGCCCCACTCAAATGATGCGCCTGGTGTAACTCCCTTTTTCAACACTGAACCAGTTCAACCCCCTAACTTTGATGATTTTGAAGCTGGTAAAGATGTACCAATTGAAGACCTTCAAGTTACTACGACTCAAACTAACTTACCTTCTGAAATTCGTGAAGTTAGAGGTCACCCAATCAATAATATCATTGGTGATCTACATGTTGGTGTTCGTACAAGGAGAGCTACAAACTTTGATGCTTACACTGCATTTATCTCTTAAATTGAACCGAAGAAGGCTGATGAAGCGATCCAAGATCCAAATTGGGTTGTTGCAATGCAAGAAGAACTCAATCAATTTGAACGTTGTAAGGTTTGGACTCTAGTTCCAAGACCTCATGATCAAGGAGTGATTGGTACGAAATGGGTGTTCAGAAACAAAATGGACAAGAATGGAACCATCACGAGAAACAAAGCAAGATTGGTTGCACAAGGCTATAGGCAAGAGGAAGGAATTGACTACGATGAAACTTTTGAGCCTGTAGCAAGACTTGAAGCTATCAGACTCTTTCTAGCTTACGCCACTCATAAGAACTTCAAGTTATATCAAATGGATGTGAAGAGCGCATTTCTAAATGGTAAACTCCAAGAACAAGTCTACGTACCTCAACCACCTGGGTTTGAAGATTCACAATTTCCAAATCATGTCTACAAACTCCAGAAAGCTTTGTATGGGCTCAAGCAAGCGCCAAGAGCTTGGTATGATACACTATCCAAGTTTCTCATAGAGAAAGGCTTCACTCGCGGTAAAATCGATACAACTCTTTTCATTACCAAACATAATGGTCATAAATTACTTGTTCAAATTTATGTCGATGATATTATATTTGGTTCTACTAATGAATTGTTGTGCAAGCGCTTTGAGAAACTAATGAAGAGCAAGTTTGAAATGAGCATGATGGGAGAACTCACTTTCTTCCTCGGGCTCCAAATCAAGCAAATGAATGAAGGCATTTTTATCAATCAAGCCAAGTATACAAGGGATCTAATCAGAAAGTTTGGACTTGAGAATGCTAAAGCATACGACACACCAATGGCTACCGGCAACAAACTCGATAAAGATTTAAAAGGTAAAAAGGTTGATCAAACGCTCTATCTAGGTATGATTGGCTCACCCCTTTATCTTACTACTAGTAGGCCCGATATTATGTTTAGTGTTTGTGTTTGCGCTCGTTATAAATTTGACCCTAGAGAAGCGCACTTAATTTTTGTGAAACGTATAATACGATATCTCTCCGGCACTGTTAACCTTGAACTTTGTTACAGCAAAGATTTGAATTTTAAACTTGTAGGTTATTCAGATGCGGATTATGCAGCGTGCACTATTGATAGGAAAAGATCAAGTGGCACTTGTCATTTCCTCGGATATCGACTTATGTCATGGGCGAGTAAGAAACAAGCTTCAGTATATGTCTCAACAACCGAAGCTGAATATATTGCTGCTGGAATTTGTTGTTGTCAGATTCTATGGATGAAGCAGCAATTGGTGGACAATGATATAATCGAAGAAAATTGTCCCATTTACTGCGACAATACATCAACGATTGCGGTTTTTGAAAATCTTGTCATGCACTCCAAAACCAAACACATCGACATCAAATATCACTTCCTTAAAGACCACGTGGAGAAAGGTAATATTCATTTGGAACACGTAGGAACCGACTTTCAAATCACCGACATTCTTACGAAAGCACTTGATGCGAAACGATTCATCTTTTTGAGAGGTGGAATGGGTATGCTTGAACTCAACTAGTCCATATAGTTTTGTATTACTAATGATTTTATTTCTTGTTGAGTTATGTATATCCTAGGTCTTAAAAGATAAATCAATTTCAAAAGTTTCAAGGAAACTTTTGCACGCCAAGTATGCGCCTCATTATGCGCGCCTATATGATCACGCGCCTCAACTCATTCATTGCGCGCCCAAGTCCAATTTGCACCTTATTCATCCACGCGCGCCTATGAGTTATGCGCCTTTTCTTAGCGCCCGACCAATTTAATATTGCGGCTCAATCAATGCTCCCTCATTTATTATTTCAATGATTGAACGTATTCAATTTTTACACAAGTACCAGGTATGTATGTTGTTATATTTATTATGGAGAATCTTTGTCTTTTGACATTTCATAATTATTCAAGGGTACTTGTGCAATTATTTTTCCCTCGTTTTCCGTTTTTCAAAGTTTTTATTTTCTAGGGGATATATTTTTTGCACCCCAAACTTACACTAAAACAGATGTTTTTGGTGTTTGTGCAAAAATTTGGTCATAATTGTTCATACACTTATGAGGAAAGTGGGACAATTTCTCTAACCCAAGGTGTCACATCAATCGTACTTTGTGTCATTCTCATTTATTAGCCGTACTTTTTATGACTCCTCCCATTAATGGCCTTTCACTCACATTAATTACCAATCTCTTCAACTTCTCATTTATCTAGAAAACCTAACCTATATATATTGACCTAACCCCTTCATATTTCTTTTTTCATCATTACCTACCTCCTCTTCCTCACTTCACTCCCTCCCAAAAACCTCTCTCTCAGTCTCTCTCTCTCTACACTTTTTCTTCATTTCTTCTCCTTTTACTTCATATATATATCTTAATGGGTCCTAAGAAAGCTTCAAAGGCAAATCAAGACGAAATAGTATGGATTTCTAACCTCAAACTCCTTAAATTTCTGCAAATTTCATTATTATTTTTCTCGGTACAGTCGTTATTTTCGAAAACCGAAATTCGTTTTTCTTTGATTATACTTGTTTCGGTTCTCCGTTTTCAAAATCGTTTGTTGGGTTTTGTTCATATTATGTTTTCGAATCTTTTGAATCCAACTTTACAACGATCAATGCGGTATTTGTTGCGAATTTGAGAATCTTAGTTTTTAAACTTTTCAAATTTTCGGATCTTTGAATCCATTTTCTGGAATCGTTGTTGGTTTGTACTTGTTTTGGTTTACATATTTGTGATCCTTGTCTTCATGCGGTCGTTTTGACATGTTTTTTGTTTGATTTGGTGAATTTTCACATTTTATGTGTTCTTGGTGTTCTTCGAGCACTCAAGAGCATGTTCTTCGTGTTCTTCATTTTCTTGCATGATTTGGTTTTTAAATTTTTCAAAACTTGTTTTCAAAAATTTGCATATTTTGATTCTCATTGCTTTCATGTTAATGATTTTTACTTGTTTGTGATATTTTGTGTGTTTTTATGCTAAGTACAAATTAATTACATAGTTATGCGCCTAAATATGAATCTATGCACCTAGTATGATTATGCGCCTATTGATATTTTGCGCCTCAAGTGATTCATGCGCCTAACATGTGTATGTGCCTCTGGCTATTACAAATGTTATGCGCCTTAATCCTTCATGCGCCTAATAACATTATGCGCCTAAATATCTTATGCGCCTCAATTCATACTTAGTCAAATTTTTATGTTTAATTTTTCCTTAGTATTTTCATAGAACCATACTAATGCGCCTTGTATATCTATGCGCCTCCAAAATTTCATGCGCCTACTCCAATCATGCGCTTTGAATCACTGCGCTATCTTATGCGCCTATGATTCTCTGCTCCTGATTCTTCTACGCGCCTCAAATTTTTTATGCGCCTATTTTACTTTTCTCATTGTTATGCTTCTATGCGCCTAATTCACTTCTAACTTAAATCATTTGTTTTGTAGGATATTGCAAATTTCAGACCTGGTGAGACAATTGATCTAGCTGAGCAATCCTTGGATCCAATGGGGCTAGAAATCATCTCAACCATTCACACTGCTGGACTCACTCTGTTATTCACGCTGGACCAGCCCTTCTACTCTCCTCTCCTTGTTGATGAATTTTTCTCCACAGCTGCACTCGTTGAGTTACCAACGAATGAAATAGGTTTTGTGCGCTACAAAATTCGCGCCGTTGTCCATGGTGTTGATATTACCATTTCTACCGACTCAATCAAGCACGCAGTCAATTTCAACACAACTGGCCCTCAAAGTATCGTCGGTCAAGCCAACACTTACTCAGTGGCCGCGCAGAACATTGTTGCGCGCGCCTATCTCAATATCCTAACTCTTCAAAATAACATCAAGTCTGTTGAGATTAGGGATGGTGGTGATCTGTTAGCTCATATAGCGCATCTGGTGGATACTTCTATAGTGTTCAAGACGGGCAACGTGAACAGATTCACGGTGGAGCAGTGTGAGTATACTGCTGCCATTATGGGCAAGGCTAAGTTGAACTGGCCTCAAATTCTATTCAAGACTTTGATGGAGTAAGTAGATAAATACAACAAGAATAAAGTGAAGGAAAGACTAAATTCAAGACCCACTGCAGAATCCTCACGAAAATTTTTCTAACCTACCCAGCACTTGCAAAATTTCTTGAGGAGAATCCCGTCTATAAATTAGACGACGTACCAATTTTTGGTAAGGATAACTTAGTGCTGAAGAGGCGCAGAAAGCGCATAGCAAAGCACGCGCCCAGAGTTAAAGGTGCTCAGATGGTTGATGAAGCCACTGATTCAGATGAGGCTGATGAAAAAGGCGCAGCAGATGGCGCAGCAATTGAGATTGCACCTGGCACTGGGACTAGCGCAGGTACAGACAAAGGCAAAGGGATTACTACTTTTGAACGTGAGGGCAGACCGCCAAAGCACCCTAGAACTGAAAAAGAAGACCAGGAAGCTATCAAGCGCGCTCAGGAAGCTAGTTTGGATGAAGCGCAGAGAAAAAGAGATGAAGATTATCAGGTTAAACAGGCTGCTACATTGGCGCAGAAAGAAAGGCAAAGAGGCGCAGGATCCAGCGCTGATGTACGCGCCCCTACTCCCTCTGCGCCTATTCCTCCTCTTAGTGTTCGTGCGCCTCCGACAAAGACTTCAACAAAATCTACTGCGCCTCAAAAGAAAACCACAATTGTGCCTGCACCAGTTTCACAACCAATTCCTACTCCATCTTCTATCTCACTCACTGCTGAACAACAAAAACTTAGAGATCAACTATCTGCTGAATTATTTAGAGGCCTAAGTGAGGATCTCGTTGAGGGGGAGCCAGAACGTTTAAAGAAGCGCAAGACCACTTTTGCGCCCACTGCTCCTGCGCCTCAACCCAATACAGAAGACCCTACTTCAAGTACTGAGTATCTTCCATCTCCTCCTAAGAAAACCACTACTGTTCCTTCACCAGTCAGGCGCCCTGATCCTTCTGCGCCTCAGTCCACTCCGGCGCCTACTCCTCCTATTGCTGATTTAAGTATGGTTATTTCTATTCTTCAGCAAATTCAGCAGGGACAGACGCGCTTGGAATCTCAATTTGAACTTCATGCTTCAATGATTGCTAGTCAGGCAGATGAGATTGCTGCCATTAAGGGGGAGATAACGCGCATAGGCGCTGACATCAGAGACAAACATTTTCTTACTCCTTAGCAATGGAGCGATGCAATAGCTCAAATGAATGACATGTTCAAAGACACACTTGCTGAACTTCATGAAAGAACTAGCGCAGGAATAAAATTGACAGATGGTCAAGCTTTTATTGACGCCATAAAGCAAGTGGAAACTAGTGTGGCTGCTGACATTAAGAATTTGCTTAACTTAGTCACTGGTGAAAGTGATAAGTTAGTGAGTGTTATGGACAAACTAAAGGAGATCAAGGATGGGATTCAAAATTCTTTAGACGCGCATATGACTTTTGCGCCTTCTACAAGCGCGAAACATGGCGCGCCTCTTAACTTGCACTCCTTGCTTTCTAAGTTGGACATTTTGAAGGAGTTGATAGTTACCCACTTCAATGCCGTGCATTCCAGCTCTGATAGGCGCACAAAAAGAACTTCCTCTGACATTCTATCCGCGCAAGCCTCTGTTGAAGCAAATCTTCAAGTCACTGCTGAAACCTTTTCTCAACAGCAGTCCACTATTCAACGCTCCATTGATGAGTATCAGACTATCAATGTTGGGCATCTGCGCTTTATTAGAGATGGTGTTGAAAAGACCTTCGGAAATGTCAACCGTACACTTCAACTTACCAAACAAGTTCAGCGCTCGGTGATAGAGATCGAAGAAGGATTGAAGGACGACGATGCGCCTCCCAACCCTTAGCGATTTTATTTTGTTTGTAAGTTGTTAGAACGTTTTGTGAAGTTAGAATCTTTTTGGTGTTAGTGATTCTTGTTCTTAGTTGTTTTAGCACCTTTTGATTTTGTTCTGTTGAATACTTGTATTCTGTAACTCCTACATCCCAAGTATTAATGAGAACAAAGCATCACTATTGTTTCAAACCTTGTTCACTCAAACTTCTTGTTTGTAGAACAATGAATGTTTTGTTTAAAATCATATGCATCATATTTGAACTGTTTCATACTTTAATGCATTTGAGTTTAAACTTTGTTTAAACACATTTCAAACCAAAACTCATACATTTTGAATGTGTTAACTGTCATTTCTATCTTTCCATTTGTAATGTGTTATCCTTTTTGGAATAGATTAGAAATCTATATCTTGGACTAGTGTGTGCATTAACTTGAGACATGATTTACCAATTTCATTTATTTGGATAGACTAGGCTTAGGAATAGGGCAAGAATGTTAAGATTGAAGAATCACTATATTCAGTTTGAAGCCACGCGCCCATGCGACTTTGTGACGCGTGCATATGAGTATGCGCCTAGCATTGCTCATGCGCCCCATAGGGCTCAACGCGCCTCCTTGGCTCAACGCGCTTCATTGTAAATGATTTAACACTCAGTGATTTATTGAAGACTTTAAGAGATTCAAACTATGCCAATGATCCAACGGTGGTTAAATAACACGTGTGCACCTAGATTTGAGGACACCTGTCCACAACGGTCATATTTGTGTTATGTGTCTAACGGCTATAAAAGGACACGTGCTCCACTCAATGAGCGACAGCACATCTGTCCTTTGATCTTATCCACAAGGGATTTCCAACGGCCAGTTTTTGGGACTCTACTATAAATACCCCATAACTTCAACCATTTGAAGTTGCTAAGAATTTCAGAATTTCTCTCTCAAGCATTTGTTGAAGATTTGAAGATTGCCCTTTGAATTCCCAGATTCTTCAAGAACATCTTCATACCTTCATACTTAGCCCAGATCCTCAAGCAAAAACACTTTAGTTTTATTGTGCTGTAAATCTCATAGATCTAAAGAGCCTTAAAACTAAAAACACACACGCACCTCTTTAAGTTTGATCACTTAGATCTTTCTTTAAGAGATACACCGGTTTTGTCTAGGATTTGTTCTTTCATAGAATTATAGATCTTGAGTTAGTGTATAAGCTCAAACGTTGTAATTTGTAACACTCTCTCATATTATAAGATCTCCATTAGAAATCCAAGACTAACCATCTTGGTAGAGGACGTAGATCATTTCCCGATCGAACCTCTCCAAATAGCGCGTATTAATTACTTGTCATTTACTTTCAAGTTATTATCTTATCTCACTATTTGCTTGTTTAATTATTGTAGATTGATTGGATTGGTTGTGTTGTGTTTGTTATATCATTTGCCTTAGTTCCATCTTTCACTCACTTTGATCCAAAATACTTAGAGTGTGTGTGCGCCCCTTTATCACACATTGCACCTATTTTACTTAATTAAATTCCGTTGTGCATTTCACTCACTCACTTAGGCGCATTTCATAACGCTTATTTGATAAAGTGCGCATTTGCAATTGAGTTTATCAAGGGTACGAAAAGAATTCTCAAAACAGCTATTCAGCCCCCCCCCTCTAGCTATTTTTATACCCTTGTTGCCCCTTTGGGACCAACAAGAGGTGAAGAATCAGTACGTGTGCGGCTCAAAATCCGAGGCGGGAGCACGACTGGAGCGGGCTAGCACGATTCGTGAAGGATTCCAGAAAACGCGTGTAGCAGATGCGTTTCTCGGTGTTCCTGGCGAGTGGTCGACAGCCCTGGCGCGTGGACGGCATGGGAGTGAGAGTGAGGCGCGTTCGCGACGCTTGAATCCGAGATATGGCCTATTTTCAGCCTACTTTTCTTTATTTCTATTTTTCTTTTATTTCTTTTCATTCCTTATTAGTTTAGGACAATTCTAGGTATTTAAATTAGGTTTATTTTATTGTTTTTTAGGGGAGACTTCTACATAATTTTAGATCTAGGTTTTTATTTTTCTTCCATGGAGGTTTCAAAGCTTTGGATGAGGAACTAAATCCAAGCTTTGGGTTTGCTTTCTTGAACCCCTTTTTATCAATTTGAGGTATTTTTCTTTCAATAATTTTGTTCATATTCATAATTTTACTTGTGCTTAATCTAGATTTATTGCTAGGGTTTTTAGACTTGATCAATCTATTTGCTCTGGTTAATTTATCTTTGCTAGAATTTTCTATGACTGTGCCAGTATAGAAATTCATGAGTAGCATCTTTACGATTTATGCATGTGCCATGGTAAATTGTGAAGTGGGTAAAATTAGATGATTATCTGTGTGAAATAATCATAGAAAGCATTATTGATCTTAGTTTCTTAAATCGTTCATCAATTAATATTGCGATCTAGACTGTGCATGTTAGATTAATTTATTAATTAGGGTTTCTAGTGAATGTGTCACTGCTAGTAACTATTCTGAAAGAAGAAACAGAGATTGAAATAAATCTCGTGATCAAGTGAATAGGGTAAAAATTGAAAAGAGATATCAATGATAATTGAATAATTAGGTGGGGACGGAATCAAATCTGAAGTATTCTTTAATCATTGCTTTTGCTCATAATTTAGTTAATTTATGTTTTTAGGAATTAATAATCAAATTTTCCCCCCAATCTTGTCAAGTGACAATTACGTAAACAAATAACCGTTCTTCGTGGATCGATTCTGGACTTGTCCCTAGCTACGTATTTTTAGAACCTAGTCCAGGTTTAATTTGTAGGTATGCGATTTAGCCTATCAACCACCATTGTCTTCTCTTGTGATTTCTTTAAGTCTATATTTTTTCGGGTTCAGATCTGACTATTACGATTCAAAATGACAATAAAAAATTAATTTCTCGGCTGCGATACAAGAGATAGTCTAATTTGAGGTTTTATTATCAAATTTGCTATTTCATTCAATTTTTTTGTCATTTAGTATAATTTTACTCTTTAGAATTATTAGAGATGTATTCATGTGCTAAGATCATTTTACTTGTATTCTCTTAAAAAAACAAAAAAAAAAAAAAAAAAAAAAAACAGAGGTAGCACGACTCGTGCCATGTTGCACGACTCGTGCCGGTTGGAAGGAATTCTTATCAGCACGTATGCCCAAGTCGTGCTCACTAGTGCTCTAAAAAAAAAAATCCTCCCTCTCTTCCTCCCTCTCTACCCATTTCCCTCTCTCTCTCTCTCTCTCTCTCTCTCTCTCTCTCTCTCTCTATCATCCGCTCTCTCATCCTCCTCTCTCAGTCGTCCCTTCCTCCCATCTTCTCCCCTAAATCATCCATTATCGCCGGCCACTACCCAATCGCAGCAAGCACCCTGACCGGCCACCGTCTCCACCATGGCCATCGAATTCCGGTCCGACTACAGTTCCCTCATCTCCGGCCTCCACCATCGGCCGACACCACTATTCCGATCAATTATCCGGCCAGAAACCCCCTCTTCAAGCCGTCGTCCCAACCACCCGGTTCCCGCCCCAACAACCCTTATCTATTACACAGATCCGACCACCAACTCTCTGATTCCTGCGTTCTACCTATGTCCGACAGCCTCCCTAAGTTCGAGTTCACCATCTCAAATTCTGGGAGTTGTCATCCGCAATCCCAGATTCCGGCCATCACAGCTACGGCCAGTTGCATAAATCTCCGGCCCCATTCATCTTCTTTCACTGGTCTGGCCACATCTCAGTCCGGACAACACCAACACCATCACTCACTATGTGGCCTCTCTTGCGCAAACAGTGCAGTGCCCAACTGTTGGTAGTGGTGCCCTAGGCACGTTTAATAAACGTTGTAATTGTTATCATTTATTTCATATCAATAAAGAGATGTTTTGATTATTATTGTTGTTCATGTTTACTTATAATAATCTCCGTCCCTAGTACTTGTTAAGCACTAGTATAAAGGCTAAATGATCATGGGATGATCATGTTAGATTTATGGGTACTTGTTTGGAACAAGGTACTGGACATGACCCGCTCTATGAGATTTATGTCGTGGTCTATGTCATACATATATCTCATATTAGTTATGTCATTTGAATCCTTAGACATGAAGTTATTATAGTCTTCCACTTGATGAACATTATGTTTGACATATTCAAACGCTACTTTTAACCGAGTAGTTATAAAGGGTATGATTGGCATAATCGGATTCACGTAGGGAAGAATAATAAGCTAAATGGATTTGTCCCTCCTCGGAGAGATGTCAAGCTTGGGCCTCTCGTAGGAATGATGTTGATGAAATGTTCGGCCGGACTCAAATGAATTGATTGGATCAATGTCATTTGGATTATCAACATATTCGGAATCGAGAAAGTATTGAACAAAACAAGTTGACTCTTTGACCATGACTTGTGTTCAATGATATCATGGACAAAAGGATTATGACATATTCTAAGAGGAATGCGAACTTGTATCTAGTTATACTAATTGGGTAGGTATGACGGTTTGCTAGAACCTAATCATATCTTATGGTTTCATGTTTGAACCCATTGCCAACTTAGTATAATCCTAGAGGGTCACACACAATAGAACGAATCTTTAAAAGGACTATATTGGAATTTTGGAAATTCTGGACTTTCTGGGGAAGTGGGCGACCGCACATAATGGACTAGGCGGCCGCACACTTAGCCCAATTTTGTACCAGTTTTGTTTCAGATAGTTGTGCGACCGCACAGAGGTTTTTGGGCGGCCGCACAGTACTGTCGGGTGGCAGATTCCTAATTTGATTAGGAAACGAATTTTGGACGGATTTTGACACAAGTTTCCTATTTGGAATAGGTCATACTTGTGTATAAAAGACCAAATTCGGCCAGCACTCTAGGCTAATGATTTTGTGAGTCTCAAAGAGTTTGAGAGAGGGTTTATTTTGTTCCAAGACATTCTTGGTTGAAGAACAAAATAATACACAAAATAAATTCCATATAGTTCTTTTGATTGTGAAAAAGTGTTTCACAATTTGGTCTAGCAACCAAGATCAAAGAAGCTCCTTTGATATTCGTTCGAAGTGTGGATACCGCTAGAGGGTGAAAATCATCATCTTCAAAGTTCGTGTTCAAGCTTTGTGATCGTGATCAAGTCTTCAAACCTCCACCAAAGACCAAGAGAATTTGATAGCCATCAAGGGTTAGTTTATTCCTTTATTCTTATGTTGTATTTGATTTAATCATATGAACGGATCCATGGCTTTGGGTTTCAAAATTTTAAATGCTAAATTCCGCTGCGCATGTTTGATCGAAACCCAACAGTGGTATCAGAGCCCCGTTCATGTTGATTATATCAATACCTAGATCATGTTATGTGTATATAAATTGTTTATGTGCCTTGCATGATATGAATATTGGAATATGTGATGTTTATGTGTTATGTGATTTTATGTGGTTTATTGTTTTACAACTTTAATCGCACGATTCAATCGCAATAAATAAATTATGATGGATTCAGAATTGTTGGTTATTAATTTTTGATTGGATCAAAGTTTTAATAATCAGGGAAAAACAATTTTGAGACAAAATTTTCGAACTTAAAATTCTGCACATTCTGATTGGACCAGGCGACCGCACGGAATATACTGGGCGGCCGCACGGTTTTTGGGCGACCGCACAGGTCTTTTTGGGCGGCCGCACGCCAAGATCAGAATGTCTGATTTTGCTCAAAAATCAGAATTTGGAATTTTTGAGAGGTTCAACAAAACCAGTAACAGAACCAATCCAGACATGCTGATCTGGAATGGGTTTTGGGTAGTTGGTTTGTGTGTGGATCTTGGGGTTTGACTTTCCTATTTGTTTTAGTCTTGTGATTCTAAGATTGGTTCAAGGTTTGGATGGCTAATCTGCGTTCATCGAGATTGTGTTTCCCAAACTTGATCGCAATCAAAGTTTCAAAGATGAAACGAAGTTAGAATTATGAAGAGTTCATAATTGCTAAAATTGAGAAACAAAGTTCTTGATTCAAAGTTTGGAGATCCATGTGGAATTGTGAATGCAATTGGTCTACGTTCATCGAGACCATCTATTGCTTAGTTTCGGCCACATGGACTACTTTCTTGGTCTCTTGAATTAGTGCGGGATTGTGGTTGCCTTATGGCTTAGTTCGACCGCACTTCTTGTTGTCTTGATTTGGAGATAATGACCAAAGTTGAAATAGTCTCATCCTCATAATTATAGAGAAACTAATGACACATAAATAACATGCTTAAATTAATGGGGATTAATTTAGTGGCTAAACTTGATGTGTAACATGTTTATATTATGTGCTCATAAATGTGTTATATGCTATATGTGATGAACCTTCAAAGAAAGTTTTAAGTCTTTTATTGCCATGCCATGATTAAAACACATGTTAGTAATTAAGTGACTCTAATGTAGATTCGCCCTAGCGAGATGCATTAAATTTATTTATGTATGAGCAAGATAGATAATGTGGGCACGCCCTAGCGGGACACATTAACTATGCGTTTAAAATGGTTAGACTTAATTGGGCGTCAAAACAGTTTTGGGCCTAGGCAAAGATGAGGTTTAACATGCTTTTTGAAATTGGATTTCTTAAAAGAATCTCATAAAAGGAACTAAGAGTCATATGAGATATGATTGACAAGAGTTGTCTACCTAATTAATTTGATTTTGTGTAATCCGCCTTAGCGGACTTGAAATTAAATTAAAGTTGGATCTTAACCCATTTAAATTATATTATACATTGGATGTATATGAAGGTTATATAATTTAGTGGGAGTATTTTGTTTGAAAAATACATTATTTATCTCTTTAATGAAAATCGGTACTTATTAAATTTTGGAAATTTTTGCATATTTGTAGATAATGACTAATAACACTCAATCAATGTCGTTGCGATCAATCCTTGAGAAGGATAAGCTCGAAGAGAATGGTACCAACTTTATGGATTGGATCCGTAGCATAAGAATCGTTCTTAGGCAAGAAGATAAGTTGTACATTCTCGATGGGCCTCTCCCCGCTGAACCACCGCCTACTGCCCCTAGGGTAGAAAGAGACAATTACAAGAAACATCGTAATGATTCTAGAGATGTAAGTTGTCTCATGCTTGCTGCTATGTGTTCAAAACTCCAACAAAGTTTAGAACATTTGGAAGCCTATGAGATAGGCGTGGAGTTGAGAACCATGTTTCAAGAGCAAGCTAGGCAAGAGAGGTACAAGACCATTGTTGCATTCACTACTAGTAAAATGAATGAAGGGCAACAAGTGAGTCCTCACTTTCTTAAAATGAAAGGTTATGTAGAGCACCTTGAGAAACTTGGCTATCCAATCCCATTGGAGCTAGCCACGGATCTCATTCTTAATTCATTGCCTAAAAGTTATAATCAGTTTGTAATGAATTATAACATGCATGGAATGGATAAGAATCTCTCTGAGTTGCATGGGATGCTCAAAACTGCAGAGATGAAAATTGTGGAGAAAGGTTCTCCCGTGCTCTTGGTTCACGATGGGAAGAAGCCTGGTGCCAAAGGCAAGGGTAAGGCAAAAGTTGTCAAACCCAAGATAAGCAAGGCAAAGGTTGCCAAGGCTTCTGAGGCAAAACCCGATACACAAAAGGATGCAATTTGTTTCCACTGTCAAGAAATTGGTCATTGGAAACGTAATTGCAAGGCTTTCTTGGAAGAGCAAAAGAAGAAGAAGAGCAGCAAGGCTGCGTCGACTTCAGGTATCTATATGATAGATATTCTCCTTTCTACCACTGATTCTTGGGTATTGGATACCGGATGTGGTTCTCACATTTGTCTAAATGTGTAGGGACTAAAGAATAGGAGACTGCTTAAAGAAAGTGAAGTAGATCTACGCGTGGGGAATGGAGCAAGAGTTGCTGCATTAGCCGTAGGGACTTATGAAGTCACTTTACCTTCCAGATTAATTCTTGTTTTGAACAATTGTTATTATGTTCCGGATTTAAGCAGAAATATTATTTCAATTTCTTGTTTGGATAATGAAGGTTTTAAGTTTCTTATTGAGAATAAGAAATTTTCTATTTATTTAAATGATGTGCTTTATGGTATTGCTAATTCATTTAATGGCCTTTATATCTTGGATGTCAAGAATGAAAATAATGTCTATCATGTAAATAAGAAATCTAAACCTAATGATGTAAATCATACTTATTTGTGGCATTGCCGTCTTGGTCATATTAATGAGAAGCGTATCTCAAAACTCCATGGGGCCGGACTTTTGGGTTCATGTGACTTAGAGTCATATGACACTTGTGAGTCGTGTCTTCTTGAAAAAATGACTAAGACACTTTTTGCCAAGCTGGGTGAGAGGGCAAGCGACTTATTGGGGTTGATACATTCCGATGTATGCGGACCATTAAGTAGCAATGCTAGGGGAGGATTTCAATACTTCATAACCTTCACTGATGATTATAGTAGATTTGGGTATGTTTACCTAATGAAACATAAAAGTGAAGCATTCGAGATATTTAGAATATTTCAAAATGAAGTAGAAAAACAACTTGGCAAAAGTATAAAGGCACTTCGATCAGATCGAGGTGGTGAATACTTGAGCCAAGAATTTGGTGATCATCTAAAGAATTGTGGAATAGTTTCACAATTGACTCCGCCCGGAACACCACAATGGAATGGTGTGTCTGAGAGGAGAAATCGGACTTTGTTAGACATGGTTCGATCAATGATGAGTCAAGTTGATCTTCCAATATCCTTTTGGGGTTACGCCCTAGAAACCGCTGCTTTCACACTAAATCAAGTTCCAACTAAATCGGTTCCAAAGACTCCATATGAGATGTGGAGTGGAAAGAAACCTAGTTTATCTTTCATGAGGGTTTGGGGTTGCGAAGTTTATGTCAAGAGACTTATCTCTGACAAACTAGCACACAAATCTGATAAATGTATTTTCGTGGGATATCCTAAGGAAACTAAAGGATATTACTTTTACAACCGAGAGGACAACAAAGTGTTTGTTGCCCGAACTGGTGTCTTTCTAGAGAAAGAGTTTCTCTCCAAAGAAATCAGTGGGAGTAAAATAAATCTTGAAGAAATTCGAGACCCAGAAAATAACATTGAACCAATAGTGGAACAAGAACAAGAACCACAAGGAGTTGTGGAACCTGTTCAAAATACACAAGCATCTCGCAGATCTAGTAGGTTACGATCCGAGCCCGAGAGATATGGATTTCTCGTAACGGATAGTAATGAGGTAGAAATCATTGAGAATGATGAACCATCAACCTACCAAGAGGCGATGTCCTCTCCTGATTCGGACAAGTGGCTTGGAGCCATGGAATCCGAATTGCAATCCATGCAAGACAATCAAGTTTGGAATTTGATTGATGCGCCCGAAGGTGTAAAAACCATAGGATGCAAATGGGTCTTCAAGAAGAAGACTGACATGGATGGGAAGGTGCATACTTACAAAGCTAGGCTTGTAGCGAAAGGTTATAGGCAAGTTCATGGTATTGACTATGATGAGACCTTTTCACCCGTAGCAATGATCAAGTCTATAAGAATTTTGCTTGCCATTGCCGCATATCATGACTATGAAATATGGCAGATGGACGTCAAAACCGCTTTCCTAAATGGAAAACTCCAAGAGGATGTGTATATGACACAACCAGAAGGTTTTGAACAAGATTCTAAGGTATGTAAATTGCAAAGATCCATCTATGGATTGAAGCAAGCTTCAAGGAGTTGGAATCTCCGTTTTGATGAATCGGTCAAAGAGTTTGGTTTCATCAAGAACGAAGATGAGCCTTGTGTATACAAGAAGATTAGTGGGAGCATAGTGATTTTCCTTGTTTTATACGTGGATGACATATTGCTCATTGGAAACGACATTCCTACACTTCAGTCTGTGAAGACTTGGTTAGGAAAGTGCTTCGCAATGAAAGATATGGGTGAAGCCGCATATATTCTTGGCATTAAGATCTATAGAGATAGATCAAGGAGGCTACTTAGTTTAAGCCAAAGTACATACATTGACAAGGTCATTAGAAGATTCCGTATGGAAAATTCTAAGAGAGGCACCTTGCCCGTGTTACATGGAGTTTCTCTAAGCAAGACTCAATGTCCTAAGACAAACGATGAGCGTGAGAAAATGAATGATGTTCCATATGCTTCGGCAATTGGGTCCATCATGTATACCATGATTTGTACTAGGCCGGATGTATCTTATGCTTTGAGCATGACAAGTAGATACCAATCCGACCCTGGCGAAAGTCACTGGATAGCTGTAAAAGCGATTCTTAAGTACTTGAGAAGGACTAAAGACTCATTTTTGGTCTATGGAGGAATGGAAGATGATCTCGTTGTAAATGCTTACACGGATGCAAGCTTCCAAACCGACAAAGATGATAGCCGATCGCAATCGGGTTTTGTGTTTATGTTAAATGGTGGAGCTGTAAGCTGGAAGAGTTCCAAGCAAAGTACAACCGCTGATTCTACAACAGAAGCTGAGTATATTGCTGCATCGGATGCTGCAAAGGAAGCTGTTTGGATTAAGAAGTTCATAACTGAACTTGAAGTGGTTCCTAGTATTGCTAATCCAATAGACCTTTATTGCGATAATAATGGTGCTATTGCTCAAGCAAAGGAACCAAGAGCACATCAGAAATCCAAACACATACTTAGGCGTTTTCATATCATTCGAGAGATCGTTGATAGGGGAGACGTAAATATATGCAGAGTACCTACTGATGACAATGTTGCGGACCCGCTAACAAAGGGACTTCCACAAGCTAAACATGATGGTCATGTTAGGTCCATGGGTATTAGATACATGGGAGATTGGGCCTAGGGCAAGTGGGATATTGTTGGTAGTGGTGCCCTAGGCACGTTTAATAAACGTTGTAATTGTTATCATTTATTTCATATCAATAAAGAGATGTTTTGATTATTATTGTTGTTCATGTTTACTTATAATAATCTCCGTCCCTAGTACTTGTTAAGCACTAGTATAAAGGCTAAATGATCATGGGATGATCATGTTAGATTTATGGGTACTTGTTTGGAACAAGGTACTGGACATGACCCGCTCTATGAGATTTATGTCGTGGTCTATGTCATACATATATCTCATATTAGTTATGTCATTTGAATCCTTAGACATGAAGTTATTATAGTCTTCCACTTGATGAACATTATGTTTGACATATTCAAACGCTACTTTTAACCGAGTAGTTATAAAGGGTATGATTGGCATAATCGGATTCACGTAGGGAAGAATAATAAGCTAAATGGATTTGTCCCTCCTCGGAGAGATGTCAAGCTTGGGCCTCTCGTAGGAATGATGTTGATGAAATGTTTGGCCGGACTCAAATGAATTGATTGGATCAATGTCATTTGGATTATCAACATATTCAGAATCGAGAAAGTATTGAACAAAAAAAGTTGACTCTTTAACCATGACTTGTGTTCAATGATATCATGGACAAAAGGATTATGACATATTCTAAGAGGAATGCGAACTTGTATCTAGTTATACTAATTGGGTAGGTATGACGGTTTGCTAGAACCTAATCATATCTTATGGTTTCATGTTTGAACCCATTGCCAACTTAGTATAATCCTAGAGATTTATGTCGTGGTCTATGAGATTTATGTTAGATTTATGGGTACTTGTTTGGAACAAGGTACTGGACATGACCCGCTCTATGAGATTTATGTCGTGGTCTATGTCATACATATATCTCATATTAGTTATGTCATTTGAATCCTTAGACATGAAGTTATTATAGTCTTCCACTTGATGAACATTATGTTTGACATATTCAAACGCTACTTTTAACCGAGTAGTTATAAAGGGTATGATTGGCATAATCGGATTCACGTAGGGAAGAATAAAAAGCTAAATGGATTTGTCCCTCCTCGGAGAGATGTCAAGCTTGGGCCTCTCGTAGGAATGATGTTGATGAAATGCTCGGCCGGACTCAAATGAATTGATTGGATCAATGTCATTTGGATTATCAACATATTCGGAATCGAGAAAGTATTGAACAAAACAAGTTGACTCTTTGACCATGACTTGTGTTCAATGATATCATGGACAAAAGGATTATGACATATTCTAAGAGGAATGCGAACTTGTATCTAGTTATACTAATTGGGTAGGTATGACAGTTTGTTAGAACCTAATCATATCTTATGGTTTCATGTTTGAACCCATTGCCAACTTAGTATAATCCTAGAGGGTCACACACAATAGAACGAATCTTTAAAAGGACTATATTGGAATTTTGGAAATTCTGGACTTTCTGGGGAAGTGGGCGACCGCACATAATGGACTGGGCGGCCGCACACTTAGCCCAATTTTGTACCAGTTTTGTTTCAGATAGTTGTGCGACCGCACAGAGGTTTTTGGGCGGCCGCACAGTACTGTCGGGTGGCAGATTCCTAATTTGATTAGGAAACGAATTTTGGACGGATTTTGACACAAGTTTCCTATTTGGAATAGGTCATAGTTGTGTATAAAAGACCAAATTCGGCCAGCACTCTAGGCTAATGATTTTGTGAGTCTCAAAGAGTTTTAGAGAGGGTTTATTTTGTTCCAAGACATTCTTGGTTGAAGAACAAAATAATACACAAAATAAATTCCATATAGTTCTTTTGATTGTGAAAAAGTGTTTCACAATTTGGTCTAGCAACCAAGATCAAAGAAGCTCCTTTGATATTCGTTCGAAGTGTGGATACCGCTAGAGGGTGAAAATCATCATCTTCAAAGTTCGTGTTCAAGCTTTGTGATCGTGATCAAGTCTTCAAACCTCCACCAAAGACCAAGAGAATTTGATAGCCATCAAGGGTTAGTTTATTCCTTTATTCTTATGTTGTATTTGATTTAATCATATGAACGGATCTATGGCTTTGTGTTTCAAAATTTTAAATGCTAAATTCTGCTGCGCATGTTTGATCGAAACCCAACACCAACTCCACGGATTCTTTGATTCCGGTATTTTCTGCTTATTGAGGTATCAAATTCTGATTTCTATATCGTGGAGTCTGCTTTTATGTTCAATTATTTGTCATGGAAGTAGTGCAGGTTGATAATTGTGTTGGATGGTTGATTTTCTGCTTGTGAGTGGAACCAAATGCCTATTACTTGGTCTGGTATATCTGATTCTCTTGAGGTAACTAGTGTGGTGGGGGGTATATTAGTTACCATACTGATTTGGGTAGTGTTATTGAAACATTGCGGTGGTCTCATCTTTGTAAATGGGATTACTTGCAATGTGTTTGATGGAATCCCCATGACAGTTTGGTGATAATGTTATGAGAGTGAGCATGAGCATCGCCATGTTAAGTGATACTGTGATTTTGCCCCGTAGTTTCTGTGTGATATGCACAATGAGGGCATTGTGAAATTTAAGTGTGGGGGTGGAGATGTATTCATGTGCTAAGATCATTTTACTTGTATTCTCTTAAAAAAAAATTAAAAAAAAATAAATAAATAAAAATAGAGAGGCTAAGTGAAAACCCGAAAGGTCGCTTAGGCAAAAGGTGAGGTTTTGAGATATTTTATTATACATTCACCGGTGTTGGCGTCATAAGGGGGGTTTGGAGTCTCGGGTAGGATATTTTGATGTTGGAGGTTCGGTTAGTGGGTAATAGGATAGAAACCCTCGTTCTTTCTTGGAGTAATAAGGGGGCGTTGGTGCTTTTACGAGGTAAGTTATGTCCGGAAACACTTTCTAGGCATCAACTTCTTATTTTTACGAGGGCGATAGTAGTGTGAGACTACCGTGGGGGAAACTTAGGACACTTTTAGTTCCCCTAGGCTTTTATGTGTGAGCCTTAGTCCGGATACTATATTATTATGGGAGTTGGTATCGGGCTAAGGCCATTGAACTATATTTGATTTTCTGGAGTTATATGGGGACGGTGTTTCTTATACTTCGAGTTGTTTGTGTTTGTTGACTTTTGACTAAGGAGGTTAGAGGAGACTTGGGGTCATTGTGGCGACCCCGACCCCGCGGGCCGGGAGCTCGCCAGCCGGACGTCGACTTAAAACAAATAAACACCAAATACTGAAGATAAAATTTCCCTTTTATACCAAAAGATGATAATACACGGTTTTAGAAATCCAAGTATTAACAACATTACTAAACCACTAGTATAAGCTCCACAAGCTTACACCAAAATACAAAACATTACAACTTCTTAATGACGTCATAGTTTGGTAATACTATCCCAAAAGGTTATACATTTAAGTAATGCAAACCGAACAACAACCTGCCCAAAAGCCACGAACCCTCTCGACGTCCTCCTCGTGATCAGCGAGTCCTATTACTTTCCTCCTGGGGGGGTTAAGGAAAAACAAAGATAAAAGAAAGGGGGTGAGATAAATCTCAATAAGTTACTAATGCAACTACATGACATGCTAAGATGCAATAACAATAATAAATCTCATATAGCACGTAGCAAGTAACAGTTAACATATGGCAGCGGAAATAAACAAGTAACAAAGGATATTAGCCAATGTTTCCCAAACTGATAGAACATAATAAGGATCGCTGCGCGGCTTCAACCAATCAACCAATCAAACCATCTTCATAGTAGCATAATAGCTGAAGAGAAAACCCCGGTACCGGAACCATAACAATGTAACATGTCACAAAGGACAAGGGAAATGACACAGAGTCATACCCAAAACGACTAGCTAGAATACTCACCAAAGGAGCTAGCTCATCCCAACCAAGGCCAATCTGGATGAGGAAAGAAGGACCAATGGGCGATGCTACACTGGACTTGGCTTGTGCCATTATAGCATTATCCATTACCTGACTCGAACACAAGTAACCAGCTGGACTTTCAAATAAATGCTAAGTGATAAATACTAGCTTAAATAAACAACTAATGATTCCAAAGTAGGGAACCATGACAAATAATCATCATAAAATTAAATCAATCCAAAAATACCTCAAAAAGATGTCCAAAATCTCAAGTTAACACTTAACCAAATTTCATCACATATTTAGTCACAAAGGACCCAATTCCAACACTAGAGTGTACCAAGGTGTTCACAAGGGCCAACTAGAGTAATACCCAAAACCCAGACTAAGAATGCAACCTACTCTTAAACAAACAAAAATGTGATTTCCTGAAACAGGGGGCGGGCGGGCGCTCACTATAGGTCAGGCGGGCGCTCATTTAGCCAGAAGGTTGGCCGAAGGAAATTGGCCAGGTGGGCGGGCGCCTGGCTCAAGCCGGGCGGGCGGCGAACTGGGCAAAATTACAGCTGGGTTTGTGATACTTCTCTCACCATTTCACAACCCATTAAAATCAACACTTCTAACTAGCATAACAATGAACCAAAACAACATATATGCCTACAAAAGACTTAATTTACAACCCAAACAATCCAAGCCAAGTATTGATCAAAAATCATATTATCACAAAAGATGAACCAAAGGTCTAACACTTCAAAAATCAACCAATGAGCAATGGATAGCATTTATATCATCTAACAAGCTTAAAATGAGCAATTTTAGCATAAATGGGGGAAAAGCAACTTACTTGGAATTTATCAAAGATGACGGAATTCGAAATTTCTTAGCTCTACACGATCCTATCGACGATCTAAACATTTTTCATAAAAGGAGCAATAAGAAATAATGAATAGAAGATGACTAAAAGAAGGAAAAGAGGGAGGGAGAATTTCTTACCTTTTCCAACAATGGAGGAGAGAGAAGAGGATGAGTGTGTGTGTGTGTGTGCAGGAGAGTGAGGGAGAAGGTGAGGGAGAGGGAGGGAGTAAGTAAATTATTTTCAAAATGTTACACTTAGGCCCCCTCTACTACTACTACTACCACTACTACTACTACCCTTAATATCCTCTTCCCAAATAATTCCCTTACTAACAACTAAGGCCCAATAATTCTACACTAGCACAAATGATCAATTAAAATGCTAAGCATAAAAATATTATGAGATATAAATGCACACATAAATATCTAAATAAATAAATAATTAAGCAAATAAATAAATATTTACTACTAGGAAAATAGAGACGGGTTTTCGGGTCGTGACATTCACTCCTCCTTAAAGAAAATTCGACCCGAATTTTAAAGGTACTTACCCAAAACAAAAAGCCACGGATATTTCCTCTCTATCTCTTCTCGAAGCTCCCACGTTGATTCTTCGACCTTGTGATTCCTCCATAGCACTCTAACCAACGCAATGCTTTTATTCCTTAACTCTTGCACTTTGGTATCAAGAATCTGAACCGATCGTTCCTCATATGACATGTCAAGATCTATATCCTCATGTACCCTCGGTAACACGTGAGATGGATCATGCAAATACTTCTGAAGCATAGAAACATGAAAGACGTTATGCAACCGGTCTAGAGAAGATGGCAACGCAAGTCGATAAGCAAGAAGTCCCACTTTTCCCAAAATCTCAAACGGTCCTATAAACTTCGGAGCCAATTTACCCTTCTTCCCAAACCTTTTTATACCAACCTTCGGAGACACCTTCAAGAACACAAAGTCTCCAGTCTGAAAATTAAGATCCCGCCTTCGGTGATCGGCATAGCTCTTTTGTCGACTCTGGGCTGTCTTCAATCGATCCCGAATAATTCTGACTTTCTCAACTGAATCCTGAATCAAATCAATACCCCATATCTTCGCTTCCCCGATCTCATCCCAACAAATAGGTGATCTACACTTTCTCCCATACAAAGCCTCATACGGAGCCATCTCAATGCTAGCCTGATAACTGTTATTATAAGAAAATTCCACTAAAGGTAAGTGCATATCCCAAGAATCAGAAAAGTCTATCGAACAAGCTCGCAACATGTCTTCTAAAATCTGAATAGTTCTCTCGGATTGACCGTCGGTCTGAGGGTGAAAAGCTGTACTGAATCGCAAATCTGTACCCAAAGCCTCCTGTAACGCTTTCCAAAATCTAGAAGTAAACCGCGGGTCACGATCTGATACAATGCTAACCGGAACCCCATGCAATTTCACAATCTCATTAATATAAAGGGTCGCAAGATTTTCCATCGAGTATCTAATGTCAATCGGTAAGAAATGAGCACTCTTGGTTAGTCTATCCACGATTACCCAAACACTGTCATACTTCCTACAGTTACGAGGTAGTCCTGTAACAAAATCCATAGTCACATGTTCCCATTTCCACTCCGGAACCTCTAGTGGCTGAAGTAGTCCTGCGGGTCTCTGATGCTCAGCTTTTACCTGCTGACAAGTTAAACACTTCGATACATACTCAGATATTTCTCTCTTCATGTTGTTCCACCAGAAATGTTGTTTCAGATTTTGGTACATCTTCGTACTACCAGGATGAATAGTATATCTCGATTTATGACCCTCATCTAAAACTTGCCTCTTTATTCCATCAACGACGGGTACACACAAACGACCACGATAAGTCAACACTCCATTCGAACTAATAGAAAAATCCTCGAAGTTCTTCTCCTTCATTTTACCCATTATTTTCACTAACTCTGGATCTTCTTTCTGAGCTTCCTTTATTCTCTGAATTAGGGTTGGAGATACCCTAATGTTCGCAAAAATAGCCCCATGTCTCGATTCATGAGGACACCAGTATCGAACATCCTCAAGCATTTTCCACTCTCGAACCATCATCGAAGCCACATAAGATTTTCTACTAATCGCATCGGCTACAACATTCGCCTTCCCTGGATGATAAGATATTTTACAATCATAATCCTTCAAAAGTTTCATCCATCTGCGCTGTCGGTTATTCAGTTCCTTATGGGAGAAAAGATACTTTAAACTCTTGTGATCCGTGAAAATCTCAAATTTTGCCCCGTAAAGGTAATGCTTCCACTTATGAAGAGCAAAAATGATAGCTGCCAATTCCATGTCGTGAGTAGGATAATTCTGTTCACTCGGACTCAATTTCCTCAAAGCATACGCGATCACTTTCCCATTCTGCATTAAGACACAACCCAAGCCTTCCTTCGATGCATCACTATAAATCACCAAGTCATCGTTCCCATTAGGCAATGTCAATATCGGTGCGGTAGTCAACCTCTTCTTCAACTCTTCAAAACTGTTGTTACATTTTTCGGTCCACTCAAACGGAACATTCTTTCGGGTCAACTGAGTCATCGGTGTAGCAATCCGTGAAAACCCTTCTATAAACCTCCTGTAGTACCCTGCTAACCCCAGAAAACTCCTGATCTTAGTCACTGTTTCTGGTCGCTTCCAATCAACAATAGCCTCTATCTTCGAAGGATCCACAGAAATCCCATCTTTAGAAATAACATGACCCAGAAATGAAACTTTTTCGAGCCAAAATTCACACTTACTAAACTTCGCGAATAACTGTTCCTTTGCGAGTACTGATAAAACTGTCCTCAAATGTTGCTCGTGCTCTTCTCGAGATTTAGAATAGACAAGGATATCATCAATGAAGACCACTACGAACATATCAAGATAAGGATGGAAAATTCTGTTCATCAAGTCCATAAACACGGCAGGTGCGTTAGTCAACCCAAACGGCATAACCAAGAACTCATAATGACCATATCGGGTGCGAAAAGCAGTCTTCGGAATGTCTTCCGATCGAATTCTCAACTGATGGTACCCACTCCTCAAATCAAGTTTAGAAAATACCACTGGCCCTTGAAGTTGATCGAATAAATCATCAATATGCGGTAGAGGATATTTGTTCTTCACCGTTACCTGATTCAACTTTCTGTAATCAATACACAACCTCAACGAACCGTCTTTCTTCCTTACAAACAAAACAAGTGCTCCCCACGGTGAAACACTAGGCCGAATAAATCCTCTATCAAGCAACTCCTGTAACTGGACCTTCAGTTCTTTCAACTCTGCTGGAGCCATTCTATAAGGTGCTTTCGAAATCGGAGCTGTACCTGGTAATAGATCTATACAGAACTCTATCTCTCTATCGGGAGGCATATTGTACTCAGAAGAGAAAACATCAGGAAATTCTCTAACTACCCGAACACTCTCTAACCCAGGCGATTCTTTCTTGGTATCTAGCACACTAGCCAGATAACCCTCACAACCACGATGCAATAATCTCCTAGCTTTCACATAAGAAATTATACGAATATTTCTACCCAAAGGAATAGCCTCAAACACAAACTTAGGCACATTAGGAATAGAAAAAGTAACGACCTTCCTACGACAATCAACTGAAGCATGAAACTTGCTCAGCCAATCCATACCCAAAATAACGTCAAAGTCTTATATCAGAAGAACTACCAAATCCGCACACAAAACATGACCACAAATAAGCACATCACAAGCACGAAACACTTTATCAGTCACCAGACATTCTCCCATAGGAGTTGACACCTCTAACACATAAGGTAAGGACTCAGATGAAGCATTTAGCAAAGAAGCAAATTGCACAGATATGTAAGAATGCGATGATCCTGGATCTACTAATGTACGAGCGCTCACACTAGACACAGAAATAATACCTCCTATCACTGAAGGATCATCAGCAGCCTGCTGCTGGTTCATAGCAAAAACTCTTCCTTGAACCTTAGGCTTCCCCGTTTCATCTCTCTTCTGACCTTGAGCAGTACCAGCTCCACTTCCCGATGGCTGACCCTTAAACCTCGGACAATCCTTCACAAAGTGCCCCAACTGACCTCAATTAATACACTTCCCTTGCTTCTTCCAACACCGATCCTCAGAATGTCATTCCCTCTGGCAATAAGAACAAAGTCTCCTCTTCTGATTCCCTTGGTTCCCCGGAGTAGTGACCGGATTCCTTAGGATTGGTTGCCCTCTGAATTGAGATTGTCCTCCTGAATTACCTCGGTTATCCGAACGTTTTTTGTGGTTGAGCTCTGCTCTGACCTCCTTGTTTACCCGTGTTAACTGCCTCGGTCTTTCTCTTGTGTTCCCCGATGTCTTGCTCTACCAAGTAAGCACGGTCCACAGCATCCTGGAAAGTTTGAATCCTCTGAGCTATAAGCTGAGTTCTGATTGTTGGTAGTGGTGCCCTAGGCACGTTTAATAAACGTTGTAATTGTTATCATTTATTTCATATCAATAAAGAGATGTTTTGATTATTATTGTTGTTCATGTTTACTTATAATAATCTCCGTCCCTAGTACTTGTTAAGCACTAGTATAAAGGCTAAATGATCATGGGATGATCATGTTAGATTTATGGGTACTTGTTTGGAACAAGGTACTGGACATGACCCGCTCTATGAGATTTATGTCATGGTCTATGTCATACATATATCTCATATTAGTTATGTCATTTGAATCCTTAGACATGAAGTTATTATAGTCTTCCACTTGATGAACATTATGTTTGACATATTCAAACGCTACTTTTAACCGAGTAGTTATAAAGGGTATGATTGGCATAATCGGATTCACGTAGGGAAGAATAATAAGCTAAATGGATGTGTCCCTCTTCGGAGAGATATCAAGCTTGGGCCTCTCGTAGGAATGATGTTGATGAAATGTTCGGCCGGACTCAAATGAATTGATTGGATCAATGACATTTGGATTATCAACATATTCGGAATCGAGAAAGTATTGAACAAAACAAGTTGACTCTTTGACCATGACTTGTGTTCAATGATATCGTGGACAAAAGGATTATGACATATTCTAAGAGGAATGCAAACTTGTATCTAGTTATACTATTTGGGTAGGTATGACGGTTTGCTAGAATCTAATCATATCTTATGGTTTCATGTTTGAACCCATTGCCAACTTAGTATAATCCTAGAGGGTCACACACAATAGAACGAATCTTTAAAAGCACTATATTGGAATTTTGGAAATTCTGGACATTCTGGGGGAGTGGGCGACCGCACAGTATGGACTGGGCGGCCGCACACTTAGCTCAGTTTTGTACCAGTTTTGTTTCAGATAGTTGTGCGACCGCACAGTGTATTCTGGGCGGACGCACAGTACTGTCGGCTGGCACTTTCCTAATTCGATTTGGAATGGCTTTTGACACAAGTTTCCTATTTGGAATAGGTCTTGCTTGTGTATAAAAGAAGGAGTTCGGCCAGAACTTCAGTGATAGCCTTTTGTGAGTCTCCAAAGAGTTTGAGAGAGGTTTTATTTTGTTCTAAGACATCTTTGGTTGAAGAACAAAATAATACACAAAAGAAAAATTCCATATAGTCATATAAATTGTGAAAGCGTGTTTCATAGTTGTTGGTCTAGCAACCAAGATCAAAGAAGCTCCTTTGATATTCGTTCGAAGTGTGGATACCGCTAGAGGGTGAAAATCATCATCTTCAAAGTTCGTGTTCAAGCTTTGTGATCGTGATCAAGTCTTCAAATCTCCACCAAAGACCAAGAGAAAATTTGATAGCCATCAAGGGTTAGTTTTATCCTATATTCATGTTATTATATTTGATTTAATCATATGAACGGATCTATGGGCTTTGGGTTTCAAAATTTTAAATGCTAAATTCCGCTGCGCATGTTTGATCGAAACCCAACACTGATAGCTATCCTCAAGCCTCTGATAAACCTCAACGCCTTCTGCTCTTCAGTCCTCACAAGGTAGTCACAATACCTAGCTAATTCTGTGAACTTAGCCGAGTATTGAGCTACGGTCAACAAGCCCTGCTCCAAGTTTAGGAACTCGATCTCCTTCCGGTTCTGATCAACCAAAGGAATGAAGTGTTCCTTGAATTTCCTCACAAACAATTCCCAAGTATAAGGTACAAGAGTCGCATCCCAACTTGCCTTAAGTGCCTTCCACCAATGTTCAGCAGCCCCAACTAGCTTATAATCCGCAAACCGAACCCTATCCTCGTCCGTGCAACCAAAGACATCATAAATCTTCTCCATTGACTCAATCCACATTTCAGCCTTTTTCACATCAGGCTCACCATCGTACTCAATCGGTTTCAATTTCAAGAACTGCTCCAACCCATATCGCGGAGGTGCTACATGTTCCTCTCTCGGCCCTTGATCATGAATTGCTTTCATAGCCGGTTCAAACATACCCTGAAACATCGCACGATTTTCTTCCCGTAGATCGTTATGATTCGGAGTCCTACTGGGACCTTCACCAGCTCTTCTTCTAGCCATTTTGAACAAATATCTGCATAAAACATCAACTGTTACTCACTCCGAACACAACTACCCTCCTAGGTCATTCTAGTCCACCTATACTTAAACTTAGAGCTAAACCATAGCTCTGATACCAACTGTGGCGACCCCAACCCCGCAGGTCGGGAGCTCGCCAGCCGGACGTCGACTTAAAACAAATAAACACCAAATACTGAAGATAAAATTTCCCTTTTATACCAAAAGATGATAATACACGGTTTTAGAAATCCAAGTATAATGGACTTCAAATTTCCGTAAAAAAAAAAAAATGATTGACCGTTTGACTTTTTCTCTCTTCTCTCTCTTCTAGCCGTCATCTTTCTTGCTGAAACCCTAATTAGGGTTTCGAGTTTCTCTTGATTTCTGATTGTTCTCATGGCTTCCCAAGGTTTTGTTTCAGCAGTTAATGGTTCTTCCTCTCAATTGCAGCCTGCGCTTGTCATTCCTAATGCGTTGGGGAATTCCGTAGTAAACGGGATCCATTCCACTAATCCTAGCGGCCAAAGGTTTATGTATGTTACTAATGCAGCGTCTCCTAATGACGCGTCTTCCTCCCAGCCGCCGGAAACCCTAGTGCAGCCAACTTCTCCTTCGCAAAAGAAATCCTTTGCTGATTTGGTTAAGGATTCTTTTGTTCCTCCTCCTCCGCAAATTAATATTGTTCCCGTTTCCACTTATAAGGGAGAACCCTCTCTTAAATTTTCGAAGGAGATGATCAATTCTTTAGCCCAGCCATTCAAGTACACATTGATTGGAAAGTTTTCTCACGGGCGACCTAATATGGAGAATACACGTCAGTTTTTTGTGAAATTTGGATTGAAGGCAGAATTCAGTTTGGGGCATGTCGACTCAAAACACATCCTGATTCGCTTAAGGCATGAAGGTGATTTTAATAGGCTGTGGTCAAAGGAAACTTGGCATCTAGGGCGTCATCCTATGCGGGTCTTCAGATGGACGCCTTCATGGCACCCGGAGAAGGAATCCTCTCTATTTCCTGTTTGGGTAAGTCTCCCGGGTCTTCCTATTCATATGTTTAACAAGGTCTGTCTCTTTTCAATTGCGAATATTTTTGGTGAGCCCCTCTCAATTGATCAGCCTACTGCAAATCTTTCTAGGCCAAGTGAAGCTAGAGTTTTGGTTCAAGTAGATTTGCTTAAAAAGTTGCCTTCTAGGGTTTTCTTAGATTGTGGAGATGAGTTTTCAAGCTTTTACCAGAATCTGGAGTTTATGAATCTTCCCCATTATTGTAAGCATTGTTACAAGCTTGGTCATGATATGAGTAATTGTTATTTCCTAAAGCCAAAACAAGATGGTAGCAGCAATCTAGAGGCCCCTAAAGTTGACAAAGGGAAAGCTATTAAAGATGGATTTCCAGCAAACACTAAATCATTGAATGAGAAATCTGGTGTTAACAAAGAGACGATCAAGAAATACTTGGCCAAAAATGATAATGGAAACCCAAAAAAAAATCAGATGTATGTGGAGAAGAAAAAAGATGATGGTTCGAAATCTTTGTCCAGTAGTGATCATGAAGAAACTATTAAAATCACTTCCATGCAAGAGCAGCATACCTTTGTTGATTTGGATGGTGCCCTAGCAGATCCTTTGGTGTCCAAAAGCTCTAACATCCCCTATATGGTTGATAAACCCTCGATGGTGATCTCTAAAACAGCCAATTCCTCTTTGGCCTCCAAGCCCTCCAGTTCATCCAACATTGTTACTAATGGTTTCAGCTTCCTTTCAAGGCGGGGAGTCCCTTTTGTCTCCCCTACATCTCTCAAACAATCTGGTGTCAATGCAAATTCTTCACCTTTGCCGAAGGTTTTCACTGATAATGTTGGAGATACTACACCCAACAGGCCAGATTTGGGTGATAATGATACTCAGGATGGTTTTGTTGAAGATGTGGTGGATGATAAAGATGTGGATTTGGAAGATGCAAAGCAAGATTCAGATTCTGAGTTATTTATGGATGATGCCCCTATGCCCAAAGGCTCAAATGCCCGTATTATTGATCAGCTTCAATTATCTCCAAGGGGACCAAGAATTGAAATGGTAAAGGATCCTCATGGTTCGACAATTGAGGGTGGGATTACCCTCACCCATCATATGGCTTAAAGCCCTCTTGCTACTCCTTTCTATCTGGTGTTTTAATGGTAGGTGTCATCAGTTGGAATATTCGAGGCATTGGGAATTCTTCTTCAGTGCGTCGAGTCCGTAGATTAATTAGAATGCATGAAGTTTCTGTCTTTGCTATTTATGAGCCTAAGATGGATTCAGTTTTGTTGAATTCTTATGTTCGTAAATTGAGATGTATTTGTGGTTTTTCAAATCCCAAAAGCAGCATTTGGGTTTTTTGGCGTCATGGTGTTTCTTGTGATCTCATTCATGAGGATGATCAAGTTGTGACTGTCCGGGCTTCTCATGCTTTATGGCCCAACTCATTACAACTTTCCTTTGTTTATGCAAGTTGTAGTAAATATACTCGAAGGGAGCTTTGGGATTATCTTATTAGCTGCAGCAATACAAATGAGGCGTGGATGATTATGGGTGATTTCAACGCTATTATGGACCAATCTGAAAAGCTTGGAGGCCGTCCCGTGCTTGATAAACATGTGGATGAATTTGTAGATATGGTTCAAGTTGCCAATCTCATTGATGGTGGCTTTATTGGGAATGTTTATACTTGGTGGAATAAAAGGGCTGGAAGGGCAACTATTTTACAAAGGCTTTATAGGGTGTTTTATAATGAGGTATGGCTTCAAAGTTTTGCATCTACAACTATCACTCATTTGAATAAAACGTGCTCTGATCATGCTCCATTATTTATTAAGATTCGTCTTACTAATGAAATAAGGAGAGGGGTATTCAGATTTCTTAATGTATGGACCAAACATTCTGAATTTCTTAACATTGTTCGGCAATCTTGGGAAGAGACTTTATTAGGAGGCAGGAATATGGTGAAATTTGCTAAGAAACTGAATAGAATCAAACGTGT
Source organism: Campanula takesimana (assembly GCA_026119855.1). Taxonomy (NCBI): domain Eukaryota; kingdom Viridiplantae; phylum Streptophyta; class Magnoliopsida; order Asterales; family Campanulaceae; genus Campanula; species Campanula takesimana. Next base: position 102,135 of record JAOWBW010000444.1, read on the forward strand.
TCTCCAAGAATGGAATCGAAATGTGTTTGGTAAGGTTGATCAACAAGTTAAAGTTGCTGAAGATGAGGTTTATGCTAGAGAGCTTTTGTTCGATCAAGATTCTAGTGAGGAGAATAGGGCAGCGCTTCATTTGGCTCAAGCTAATCTGTTGTTTAAATTAAAGATTGAAGAGGAATTTTGGATACAAAAAGTAAATTTATCTTGGATCAAAGATGGGGACAGTCATGATATTCCTCCTAATGATCTTTTAGTTCATATTCCAAATATTATCACTCTTGAGGAAAATAACTCTTTAATTGCTCCACCCTCTTTGGATGAGCTGAAAGTAGTAGTTTTCTCTATGAGCGGGGTTAGTGCAGCAGGTCCGGATGGATTTACGGGGGAATTTTATCATCATTGCTGGGATATTATTGCCTATGATCTTCACCGGGCTGTTTTGGAGTTCTTCTCTGGGTTTCATATGCCTCGTAGCTGGTCTAGTACTCTTATTGTAACCATTCCTAAAGTTGCTGCTCCATCTTCTTTTTCGGACCTCCGTCCGATTAGTTTATGCAACTTCTCTAACAAGGTAATCTCTAAACTTCTCTCCAACCGCCTTTCTTCTGTTCTCCCTCGTATAATATCTCCTCAACAAAGTGGTTTTGTTAAAGGCCGTTTAATTCATGAGAATGTTTTATTGGCCCAAGAGCTCATGCAATCTATAAATAAAAAAGTGTTTGGCTCTAATATTGCTCTTAAGCTTGATATGGCCAAGGCTTATGATCGACTTTCATGGTTTGCTCTTATTAAGGTTATGAGAAGTTTCGGTTTCTCAGAAATTTGGATTGATCTAATCCACCGATGCATTGCTTTTAATTGGTTTTCTATTCTCATTAATGGGGAATCAGCTGGGTATTTCCATTCTTCTCGAGGACTTAGGCAAGGAGATCCTATTTCTCCGAGTTTATTCATTGTTGCTGCTGAAGTTCTTAGCCGTGGTTTGAATTCTCTTCATGTAAATCGGCCTCACATTGCTTATCATACAAGCTATCTTCATGTCCCGGTTATCTCTCATCTCTCTTATGCTGATGATATTATCATTTTTTGTAATGGGAGTACTATTTTTTTGGAAGCACATATGGATTTCTTGGAGCAATATCAGCAATTCTCTGGGCAGCTTATTAATATTGGCAAATCATGTTTCATTACGAGGAAGGTGGATAATGCTAGAGATACGGTAATTGCTAATGCCACGGGATTTCAAAAGAAAGATCTCCCCATCACTTACCTTGGGTGTCCTATATATTCTGGTCGAAAAGTTCAAAGTTTATTTGAGCCGGTTCTAAGGAAACTTAGGGATAGATTGGATTCTTGGGGTGGTAAGATCCTTTCTTCGGGGGCGAAGTTAATTCTGATTAAACATTGCCTTCAGGCTATCCCCATTTATTATATTTCTCTTTTAGATCCTCCTAAAGGAGTAATAAAAGCTATGGTTCGGCTGATTGCTAATTTCTTTTGGAATAATCTTGATGGCAGCCCTAAATGTCATTGGGTTGCATCAAAGAAATTCTTTTTCCCTGTTGAGGAAGGGGGTCTTGGGCTGAGATCCTTTCAAGATATGGCTACAGCTTTTGCTATGAAGTTATGGTGGCGATTTAGAACTTCTGAATCTCTTTGGATTGATTTTCTTAAAGCAAAATATTGTCATCTTTTGCACCCTATGGATGCATCTCTGAGGGTGGGATGTTCTCATGTGTGGCGGCGTATGATTGGGGTTAAAGACTTCGTTGAAGAGAGAATTGCTTGGGGTGTTGGCATGGGTGAAATTTCCGTCCAAGAAAGATGGTTACCAAATGGCTTTATTTGGCCTAGTGAGGCGCATATCCAGATTTTTTCTCTTTTTGATAATGGGCAGCTTAGGAGTGACCATATTCGTGATTTATATGGGCAACAATCTCTAGATGCGATCCAAAGCTCTTCTATTCAACTCTCTAATGATCCTGACCATGCTTTTTGGACTCCTTCTTCTACGGGCAGATTTTCTATCTCATCCGCTTGGAGAGAATGTAGAGCAGTCAAGGATCGGAGTTTGGTGTTTTCTTGGTGTTGGCAAAAACATATTCCTCTCAAGATCTCTATTTTTCTTTGGAAGGTATTACATAATGGAGTTCCCACGGATGACAACATTATTCGTAGAGGTATTCCTATTGCATCTAGATGTTATTGCTGCATTCATTCTCCAAAGATGGAAACTCTTGGTCATATTCTTTTGGATGGAGAAGTGGCGGAGCAGACTTGGGAGTTTTTTGGCAATTTATTGGGCATTCCAATCCGAGGCACATCCATTTCTCAAAGGTTAGTGTTCTGGTTTTCGTCTCTCGTCTTGCATAAGAACTCTTCTGAAAAGTGGCTCATTAAGCTGATTCCTTTGTTCATTCTTTGGGAGCTTTGGAAGCATAGAAATAAGTGTGTTTTTGATGATAATTCCCCTAATCATTTTCGGGTTATCCAAGCTATCCAAGAGCAGATTTCTTGTACATCAAAGGCATTTTCATTATCTTTTCCATTGATTGAGAGTCATTTGACACGTTTTTTTCTTCTCAAAACAAGGCAAGTCAATGTGTCTCGTTTAAAATTTATTTTGTGGCATCCCCCAATCTTGGGCACCATAAAGTTAAACACGGATGGGGCATCTAGAGGTAACCCAGGTATTGCAGCCGGAGGGGGTGTTTTCCGTGACCATGAAGGTGAGTTTCTCTTTGAATTTTCTAAATTTTATGGTCATGCATCCAATACTATGGCAGAAGTTCGCGCTGTAGAGTTCGCGCTGTAGTAGATGGGTTGAGATTCGCCATTAATAGAGGTTATAATTCTTTATGGCTGGAGTTAGACTCTGAAGTTGTTGTTAAAATTCTCCATGGTAGCTACAAAATTCCTTGGGCTGTTTGGTATCATATTCAGGAAATAAGGAGGCTGCTATCTTTTATTCAGGTCCGAATTACTCATATATATCGAGAAGGGAATAAAGTTGCTGATTTTCTTGCAAATGAGGCTGCGGATGTAATGCATGATTGTGTGTATACTCAGGTGGACAGCCTTCCCAAAAAGTGTAGAGGTCCGCTTTATCTTGATAAGATTATGTATCCTAATGTTAGGCTTTGATCTTGTTCTGTTTATCTTAGAACCCCTTTCTTGTTTTGTAGAGGATCTTACGGACTGTGTAAGAACTCCTTTCTTAGTTTTCTTTCTTTCGGTGGTTATGGCTGTCATGTCCCCCACCTTTATTTTGTCTTTGATTCTCTATATTAATAAAATCTAGGGAGTGCCGTCTCCTTTCGCCAAAAAAAAAAAAAAAAAAAAAAATCCAAGTATTAACAACATTACAAAACCACTAGTATAAGCTCCACAAGCTTACACCAAAATACAAAACATTACAACTTCTTAATGACGTCATAGTTTGGTAATACTATCCCAAAAGGTTATACATTTAAGTAATGCAAACCGAACAACAACCTGCCCAAAAGCCACGAACCCTCTCGACGTCCTCCTCGTGATCAGCGAGTCCTATTACTTTCCTCCGGGGGGGGGGGGGGGGGTTGGGTTAAGGAAAAACAAAGATAAAAGAAAGGGGGTGAGATAAATCTCAATAAGTTACTAATGCAACTACATGACATGCTAAGATGCAATAACAGTAATAAATCTCATATAGCACGTAGCAAGTAACAGTTAACATATGGCAGCGGAAATAAACAAGTAACAAAGGATATTAGCCAAGGTTTCCCAAACTGATAGAACATAATAAGGATCGCTGCGCAGCTTCAACCAATCAACCAATCAAACCATCTTCATAGTAGCATAATAGCTGAAGAGAAAACCCCGGTACCGGAACCATAACAATGTAACATGTCACAAAGGACAAGGGAAATGACACAGAGTCATACCCAAAACGACTAGCTAGAATACTCACCAAAGGAGCTAGCTCATCCCAACCAAGGCCAATCTGGATGAGGAAAGAAGGACCAATGGGCGATGCTACACTGGACTTGGCTTGTGCCATTATAGCATTATCCATTGCCTGACTTGAACACAAGTAACCAGCTGGACTTTCAAATAAATGCTAAGTGATAAATACTAGCTTAAATAAACAACTAATGATTCCAAAGTAGGGAACCATGCCAAATAATCATCATAAAATTAAATCAATCCAAAAATACCTCAAAAAGATGTCCAAAATCTCAAGTTAACACTTAACCAAATTTCATCACATATTTAGTCACAAAGGACCCAATTCCAACACTAGAGTGTACCAAGGTGTTCACAAGGGCCAACTAGAGTAATACCCAAAACCCAGACTAAGAATGCAACCTAGTCTTAAACAAACAAAAATGTGATTTCCTGAAACAGGGGGCGGGCGGGCGCTCACTCTAGGTCAGGCGGGCGCTCATTTAGCCAGAAGGTTGGCCGAAGGAAATTGGCCAAGTGGGCGGGCGCCTGGCTCAACCCGGGCGGGCGGCGAACTGGGCAAAATTACAGCTGGGTTTGTGATACTTCTCTCACCATTTCACAACCCATTAAAATCAACACTTCTAACTAGCATAACAATGAACCAAAACAACATATATGCCTACAAAAGACTTAATTTACAACCCAAACAATCCAAGCCAAGTATTGATCAAAAATCATATTATCACAAAAGATGAACCAAAGGTCTAACACTTCAAAAATCAACCAATGAGCAATGGATAGCATTTATATCATCTAACAAGCTTAAAATGAGCAATTTTAGCATAAATGGTGGAAAAGCAACTTACTTGGAATTTATCAAAGATGACGGAATTCGAAATTTCTTAGCTCTACACGATCCTATCGACGATCTAAACATTTTTCATAAAAGGAGCAATAAGAAATAATGAATAGAAGATGACTAAAAGAAGGAAAGAGGGAGAGAGATTTTCTTACCTTTTCCAACAATGGAGGAGAGAGAAGAGGATGAGTGTGTGTGTGTGTGTGCAGGAGAGTGAGGGAGAAGGTGAGGGAGAGGGAGGGATTAAGTAAAATTATTTTCAAAATGTTACACCTAGGCCCCCTCTACTACTACTACTACCACTACTACTACTACCCTTAATATCCTCTTCCCAAATAATTCCCTTACTAACAACTAAGGCCCAATAATTCTACACTAGCACAAATGATCAATTAAAATGCTAGGCATAAAAATATTATGAGATATAAATGCACACATAAATATCTAAATAAATAAATAATTAAGCAAATAAATAAATAAATAAATATTTACTACTAGGAAAATAGAGACGGGTTTTCGGGTCGTGACAGTCATTTTCTCCCATGCTACGCTGATTAGACCGGTGCTTAGAGTGGGGTTAGGATATTACTCAGGAACGAATAATGGTCTAAGCGTGAGGGAATTTGATGCAGCAGATTTTATATATATTATTTCCATTATTTTCCTATGTATTTTCATTCATTTTGATGTACTTAGACTAGTTTTGATGTATTTGGGGCATTATTTTATCATTTGGGCTTTATTTTAATCCGGGGTAGAATAGTTGTTTTTATTTATTTATTTTTCCGGATGTAATCTTTTGGTGAGCTTCAAAGTCATGTCTCAAGGATCAAGTAGTCAAAGTCAAGGCAAAGTCAAAGTCAACTAGAGCGGAGTAGTATAGGACCAAACTGCAATTTCTGAAAGTTGAGGGACTGTTTTGAAATTCCTGAAAGTTGGAGGTTTGAAATGAAAATATGAAGACTCCAGGGACTGAATTGCAAAAGTCTGAAAGTTGGCCTCCTAGTCCGTCCGTACATGAAAGTGCACCAGGTGGATTAATTTGTGAATTTTCTTTTTCTTTTATTTTTATTCCATTTATCTTTTTCATGTCCCTTTTTAGTTGGGAATTAGAATTAGATTAGGGATTTTTATTCTTTTCATTTTGAAAAACACGACGCTTCTTTTCTTTCTCTATGGAGTTTGTAACCCTTTAATGGAGAACTAACTCCATAGCTTTGGATTGTAATCTTGAACCTAATCTAGTTTCAATTGAGGTAATTTTCTTATTCTTTTATTAATCTATTCATAATTTTGCTTGTTCTGATTTTAGGTTTATAATTAGGGTTTGTGGATTTGGCCAATTCACTAGTTCTTTTTATTGATCTATGCTAGAATTCTCTGTTCTGTGCCAGAATTAAGGTTTACACCGTAGCATCTTCACGAATTGTGTATGTGCCATAGCAATTTGGGAAGTAGGCAAAATTAAGCAATTATCTAGTAAACCTAGAAAGCGTTCTTGATCTTAGTCTCTTAAATTGAATCAATTAATCTTTAAATCTTTTCTGTGCCAGTCTAAGTTTAATTTTAATTAGGGTTTATAGTGAGTGTGCCACTGCTATAAACTAAACTGTAAGAAGAGACATAGATTGAAATACATCTCGTGATCAAGTGAATAGGATTAACGGAGAAAAGAAGTACCGATGAAATTGAAGTAGAGGACGGGGATATGGATCAATCTGAAGTGCTTTTAAATCATTGTTTTAATCATCTTAGTTTAATTTCCCGTCTAGGAATTAATTACGATCAAATTCAACCCCCAATCTGGTTAAGTGACTAGTGCGTAAATAATCATCGTTCTTGTACATCAACTGATTTTTTTAATATTAATTTTTAATATTAATTTTTAATAACAAAATTATATTTTGTTTATTAAAATTTTGTTATTTGTTCAAAGAATTTAAAAATATTGTTATTTTATAGAAATCATTTTTTGTATTATTTTTTTTATTTGTTGTGGTATAATTGATGAAATATTGAAAAATTGTTAAATTATAGGGGTGATCAATGAAAGGTTTAGAAATTCCGTTAAATTTTCTTTTATTTTGTTAGCTACCATCCATGCATTATAACAGTTATCCAAAATTGCAGTGGATTGCAATTTTGTGTGAATATTATGCATTAAATTTAGGGGTGAGCAAAAAATTTATGGAACCGGACCCTACCAGTGGAACCGGACCAGACCAGCTAAAACTGGACCAGACCAGTACATATGGTTTGGTTCCGGTTCTAAAATATTATAAAACCAGTATATTGGTTCGGTCCTGGTATTTGGTAAAATTAATTCCGGTTAGAACCGGACCGGACCAGTTGTGCATATATTCTATATATATTTATTTTATATGTGTTATTATATATATAGTTAATAAAATTATATACTTATTTTTGTATTATACTTTTTTAAAGATCCATTTAAATTGCTTAATAAAAAAATACTCATTTAATTATTTGTAACTTTGTACCCAACTTAAGCCCCAAAGTCCCAAATCACCATCAAGTCCTAGACTCCTAATCCTTATTCAGTTTCACTTTTCAAGTTTTATATTTCATAATTCATATCCTCTTTTCAATTTACCCAAAGAGTGAAACCTTAGTCTTCGATACTTCAACTGCGCCGCATCTCTCCCTCCCAAATATTGGTTTATTTGAAAACAAATAAACTTCAAGTGATTAGAACCGGACCAGACCAGTAGAACCAGAACCAGTGTATTGGTTCTAACAAGTACTGGTTTGGTTCCGGTTCTAAATTTTTATAGAACCAGCGTATTGGTTCCGGTTCTGGTTCTGTGATTTTTTGTCAATAAATGGAACAGACCGGACCATGATCACCCCTAACTAAATTGCAACTTTTAGTACTTTATGACCCACATTGCAACTCCATGTAAACTTAGTGGTAGCATGGTGCAATTTGCTCTAAATATTAACCCAAAACAGAAACCAATGTTTCAAGTACATATATATATATATATATATGAACAAGATCCTTCTCTTCTTAAGGAAACCAGCCTAAATTCCTAATATACATTTGCTGTTTTCAGGGAAGTAAGATGCAATACATATCCCCTTCCTGTAGTAACACATAAATTTACGGGTAGGATGCATCCCTTGACAGTTTCTACTTTCACCTGCAACTATAAATCTTGTATTATCATACGGATCAATTAATTTTTTTATTTCCCCTTTTTCCCTATTCTCCCCTTTTCTTTCTACTTTCTCCAGAACATATGAAAAACAAAAATATATAACCAAAAACGGACTTGCGTCGAAAAGAATTTTACTTTACTAATCAAGTGCAGCTTTATTCTTCCTACCCGTGATTGGCTTTGGCAAGCCATCAAAGATGGGCATTGCTATGGCTGCAGTAGACAAAGCTTGCAAATCGGACTTGAGACTCCATTTTGATGTTGGCCAGATTGAAGAAGACGAGGGGACGGAATTATTACTATTGTTATCCTTATCCTTATCCTGATCCTGAAAACTTGGTGTACTTGAGGACTTTCTCACTCCACTATTAGTATCAATCGAGGAATCACCCAGATTTAAAGGAAAAGGGCTAGGCCAACCTGCATTACTATTATTAGCCTTGGGCCTCAATGCTAAGCCTTTTCCTGCAACTGCAGAGAATCCACCCCCACTGCTATTATCTTCTTTAAGCAGCTTATCGGAGGTGCGCTTATTAAAGTCCGCTTCTGATTTCTGACGCCTTCTTATCAACTTGTCTATCCAGTTGTCAGATTCATCTTCTCTACCCCCTGAAATTGACTTAGTATTGTTGTCCAAATCACCATTTTCAGATAAACCGTTAGCTAAGCTTTTTGACTTTCTATGAAGACGGAGAGGAGGGGGGTTAGAGGCAGGGGACTGCTTTCCAAATGGTCCGTCCTCTAAATAATGGGATCCTTCTTTATGATATACAGCCATTTCGCAACCCTTACCGTCTTTTTGCTTGAGACCATAATAACCCTGTAAACTGCTCATTGCCGGTGATACCCTCCTCTGAGGAGAAGATTTCAACTTCAATGACTGAAATGAATCAAACAAATCTGAATGTCTCCGTGTAGCTGGTCTATGCTCCAAGCTGCTTGGTCTGTGGTATTTGGAAAAAAACATAAGACAAGCCAGGTCATTTGCCATTCAAAAATGAGAAAATACGATTCATCATCCGATTCATATATCACCTCATGAAACTGCTAACATAATGTAATTAAAAGTGGACGTCAATCACTTCCAGCTTCTTCACCCATTATGTCTTTCAAGCTTTAATTACGAGGACATTTTTGTTCTTTACAGAAGCGTAAAAATACAAATAAACATGTCCCACAAGCAAACCAGTCTGAACTGTATGTATATATAGTAACATCAAATCAAGAGACAATAGTACAAGTATTAGCATGTGATAAACATAAAGGATAGTTTATGAACCGTATAAACTGGGCAAGACCCAATGCGCCGAGCCTAAACAACAATTCATTGGGCCCAACCCATGAAGTCTATTCTGAAGACTAAGATGGCTGATCGGCAGCAACAGGGAGTGGTCGGACCTAACCGAGCTTGACCTTCGCTCCACACTTGTGCAAATATTCCTTTCAATAGTCCCAATGTTAACAACAACGTCATCAGGTTAAAGCGACCTAGATTGGCCACAAGTTAACCCAAGTCGTATCATCAAACGGATAATAACGGCGCGCTATAAATCCGGAGACAACCATTCCACATCCACTATAAATACTCATCAATTACCACCATTTGGAGATAACTGAATCTTTGACTCTCATAAACACTCATACTTACTCTCACACCGGAGAGTCTTCGCCGGAGACCATCCAACTAGTTTACTTTTGTTTGTCTATCTCAGGTTAACTTTCTTGGCGGATTATCGTCACCACTAGACTAGGACAAATCCACCTTTTTTTTTGGCATCATTCGTTTAACTTCTTTAAAATCAGAATCCCCTTACATCCTAATAACTTAATTTTCTGACCGTATAAATAACTTTAGATTACAAACAAAAAAATCCTAAGACTCTATGGCCAACCTCTACTCTCATAAGACTGCCAATGGAATCCTGTCAAAAGTCATGTCAATAAATCCTGGAAAAAATAAAAGCATAAAATCATAACTTCATAAAGTATTGGACGCTTGTTTTTGCATGAATGCGGGGTAAAGAAAATCTTGCTACGCAAACTCGCATCACAAATTACAACCAAAGCACAATCAAATCTCCACTATTGCGCCCCCGCAATCTCATGGATTCAGAAAGTATGCAAGGGACATCATATGGACACCACAAATTTATTTAATTGGGTAAGCAAAAAAAAAAAGTGTTCCATTTTTTTAACAACATGAATGATATCACATCAGCAAAGAGCTACTCAATCTCACCATTTTTGTGTAGCAACCCACCAGAACTAACACAGTTAGAAATTTGGGAAGAAACCCATGCTAGTCACTCATGAAAAATGCAATCCCTTGTCAAAATATAGGGTCAACTTAAAAGCATCGGTGATACAGAAGAATGATGTCAATGGTTGGTACTGATTACTATGTGTAAAATATTCTGAGATGAATTTTTCAGGCAGCAGTGTTCTCTAGGTTCAGGGTTAAGGATAACAAATACTCCCTCCGTCCCACCTCACTTGAGACCTAAGAGGTGGGCACAATAACTAAGGAAAAATAATAAATTAAGGAAAATGTGTGGTAGAAAATAAAGAGAGAGAATGAGTGGGGTTAATAGTAGGTTGGTTGAATGAATTGTGTGGTGGAAAATAAAGAGAGAGAATGAGTGGGTGGGGTAGATTGAATATAAAATTATAAAAAGATTTCCATTTTAGGAAGTCTCAAGTGAAGTGGGACGGACCAAAATAGAAATAAGTCTCAAGTGAGGTGGGACGGAGGGAGTATATACAAACTACAAAACGCCCAAAGATAATTCCAGTGAACACACATATCCGTATAATTTGAAGATCATCAAATGACGCCAACACTAACACTAACACTTACTCTAAATAAAAGAAATTTATGTATAAAGGATCCAAGAGTTGCCAGGTGCAATTAAGAGTGGAGGATAAAGGCAAACATAAATAGCAGTAAGCTTACGGAGCGTTCTAGGTATCAGTCACATATAACATAATCCCTCTGCCCCGAAGGAAATAATCACATTTAACAAGTCAAAACTATTTTAAAAAGTAGTTTTACTTGCTCGTGCGTTGGCACTGAAATTATAACTTAATTCCGAAATGGGGCAACAATTCCAGGGTAAACCCAAGAGGAAAGACGGACCATTTTCTAGGATAGAAAAGATATTAGTTCAAGTTATTGCCAGGTTATAATATATAAAGGTCATGCGATAAATTTGACCTGCAAAAGTGGCATTAAGAATTGGATTATTGGGTAGGCAGCAACAAAAAGCACATGGATTAAGGTGATAGACCAACACTTCATCTACAATCATCATATCTATTTAATCATTTTTTTGATAGAGAGATCACTTAGTGGCATGGGATAAGGTGTGTCGCCCTAAGGAGGAGGGGGGCTTAGAGTTGGGAAACTTGGTTAAGAGAAATATTTCCTTAGTAAGTGGTTGTGGCGGTTTCCTCAAGAAACACATTCTATTTGGCATAAAGTGATAAGGAGCAAGTTTGGTATGGACAGTAATGGTTGGGACTCTCAATTTCATGCATCTTGCTCTCATAAAAGCCCGTGGAAATACATTCATCAGTGCCACCATCTGTTCCGTCTCTTGACTCGTTTCAGGCTTGGGAATGGTTTTAAGATTAGATTTTGGGAAGATGTGTGGTTAGGTGACTCCTCCCTGTGTCAGTTGTTTCCTTTATATCATTTGTCCTCGGTTCATTTGGCTCCAATTATTGATTTTGTGGTTCCTGGTGAGGGAGATATAGTTTCTTGGGATTTTCATTTCTTCCGCGATCTTAATGATCTGAAGCTATTGAGGTAAGCCCTTTTATTAATTCTTTATCTCATGTTCTGTTGTCTCATACCCAATATTCTAGAACGTGGGTAGACTAGTCAAGTAAGTTTTCTTGCAAGTCTTTTGTGAAATTCTTGATTCGTAGTCCTAATCCTTCTCCGTTTCCCCTTGTTTCTTTCATTTGGAAGTCTAAAACTCCCTTCAAGATCAAAGCATTTATGTGGACTGTAGTGCTTAATAAGCTTAACACTAACGACAAGCTGCAGATTCGTCGACCTCTTAAATGTATTTCGCCTAATTGGTGTGTGAATTGCAAGTCTTCATATGAATCTCATGATCATCTATTTCTTCAGTGCACTATGGCTCATTATCTTTGGAATCGGCTTTTTGAGGTGGCGGGAGAACAATGGGTTTGCCCTAGATCATTGAACTCAGGCTTTGGGAGAGGTAAAGATGGTGTTCTTCTATGGAAATGTGGGGTCTCAGCTGTCTTGTGGTGTTTATGGATGGAGAGGAATAACAGAATTTTCCAAAATCAGCATCTTCCGAAGCATTTACTTTGGCAACGAGTGATTTCTGTTGCTTCTCTTTGGGCATTAGCCAACGGCTCTTTTCAGGGATTATCTATATCTGATTTGAAGCGAGATTGGATGGCGGCTATTGTGTAGTTCTTGTTATTTATTGTTGCTGTTGTTTCTTCTTTTCTTGTTTGATGGACTCCTTGTCCTTCTCTTGTACATTCTCCTCTTTAATCTAATATACTTCTTTTCTTATCAAAAAAAATAAAATGATATTCTGATCTGCATAAAAAGGAAACGAGTGAAGAAAATTACCCTGGAGTATCAATCCCATTTGCCAAAATGGGAGATGGAGGATGCCTACCCGGTAGGGGTATATGGAGAGACTTGAGAGCAAACATTTGGAGATCTGTCACCAGTCCGTTCATCTTCTTAATGTCAGCCACCTGAAAATTCATCCATATTAGTATTTAAATCTTCTGAGAGATGAATGGAGCAAAAAATATAATTAATTGCACTTCTTCAATTCCACTGAAAGATTACACAGGGGAAGGACCATTATTTTAAGAAAGAGAATATCAACCTTGGGATCAACCATCACATCACACACTATTTCTGGCACTTCTAGGTTACATCTGACTTATCTCCTTTCTGTATTAGATAAAGTTAGATTTTGCTGAAATTGCAATGGTATTTTCTCATACTTAATAGTACATCCAAAAAGAACGGTCTACACCAAGTGAAACATCACAATGAGAGATATAGCATCATCAATAGCACCTAGTTTCAGCTAAATATGTACAAGTCAGCACTATATCACTCCCCCTTTTCCCACACACACTATAATCCAAAAGAAGGTTTCAAAGATTCAACATAGGATCAAATAATTATTGTTCTTAGAGACAAATGTAATACAGCTATACCTCGACACCATACTTGATAGCTACGCCGGCGAGGGTATCAAATTTGGAGACAGTATGCTCAATATAGCCAACACCACCGACACCTGCAACAGTGACACCAACCACACTGGACCCACCACCACCGGCGGAATAAGAAGAGGATACAGACGACGGCGGAGACGGTGAAATGGGAGAGAAATTCGATGACGAGGATTCCATCATCAACGATGAAGAAGGACGATCTGCCGTATAATAGTAATCGCCATTGTTTCGCCGCTCCCTCTCCATCTGCATCCCCTAATTACCATCCAATTCGATCAAACCCTAACCCAATCGAAAATGTCCTCAACCAATTAGCGCATTGGCTCAAAATTGGAGATCTGAGATAGTAGTAACGGGCGATCTGCTTTGAATCAATAATAAATAAAATTTGGAAAAATTGACAAGACAAAATCCCTCCACCCTCCTAGATCCGGTGCGGCTCTCGTCGATTTTGTCTTCTCTCTCTATCTACCTGTTCCGGGGGAAGAGGTGGTGTCCGTTTCTGTTTTTTTTTTTTTTTTTTTTTGAGTTGTATGTGTGTGTTTGTGTGAAAGAAAAATATAACAAAATAGAAAAAGAAAAAATGGAGAAATGACGAAGAAAGATGGGAATTTTAAGTGGGCTCCTTGATTTTGTCCGCTTTGAAAATGGGCCTAAAGGATTTATTTTTAATTTTAACTAGCTTTACTCTCGTATATGCACGGGACTAGGCCTGTCAATTTCAGCCCATTAGCCTGCTTGACCCGCTTACTAAATGCACGACCCGACTCATTAACACAAACATGTCTAGGCACGTAACCCGTTTAACCCGCTAACACTCGCGGGTCAAAACAGGTAAAACTCGACTAACCTGTTAAACCCGTCTAGGTTAGAATGCGAAGTCCAAAATCGGTCATTCTCTTTCTGAGCGAACGAGCCGACGAGCGAAGCGATGAACCCCTAACCCTCTCGTCTCCACTCACTTCTCCTTCATCGTCTCCGGCAACAGCGACGGTGGCGGCGAAGTCTCCTGAAAATACAAATCTTACGGCTGACTCCATTCTCCATCAAAGATTATAAGGAATTCAAGCTTTATCCAGGTATGAAGCTCACATTTTGTGTTTGATTAGAACTTGATTCTAAAATTCTATTTAATTCTAATTTAACAAGTATAGGGCACTAATTGTTGTGTTTTTTGGTTCAATTTTTGATTTTAAGAAATTTAAAATTCGATTTGATTCAATCTTGGGTATTGTTGTGCTTTTTGATTCACAAAAGGGTATATTTGAGTTATTTTTCGGCTTTTGCTCATTTTAATTATCTTGTTTTGTAATTTGGTTTTATTTTTGGTTGTTCCAAGAAGTCAGGAAGGCCTCCAGAAACTCAAGCAAAATTAAGCAATGTTGAAAAAGACTCCCAAGAAACTTGTTCTAGCAGCAATGTTGAAAACTCCTAGCTATCTTTTTTTATGGTTATTTTAGTTGGTTGATTGAATCAGAGGTTACTTTTAAAGTTATTGTGGATTAAAAACATGATTTTGTTTTTTGTTGATTTTGCAATCTGTGACTTGAGTGAGTATGGGACGGAGGGAGTACTTGATTTAGTAATTTAGCTATTTATATTTGTAATATTGTACATTTGTATTACATGGGGACTCACAGGTCACAGCAGTCAGGCCCGTGACTACCAAAAAAAAAAAAACAACTTCTGGAAAAATATGGTAAGCTTATCGGGTCAACCCGTACCCGACCCGGCTCGTTGATTACCCGACCCGCGAGACCCGCAAATGTAATCGGGTTGTGGCGGGTTGAACTCGTGTGACTCACCAACTCGTCTCAACCCGCTTGTACCCGACTCAACCCGCTTGATTGATAGGCCTACAGGGGACAATTTTCTTAAAATTATACTCCCTCTGTCCCAGAATGATAGTCCCCCTATTTTCATGTGTTTTACGAAGGAACTTTGAGTAATAATTAAGGCTACTTTTAATTATTCTAATTATTTTTTTTAAATTGTTCTTGATACACAATTATAAATACTATTAATATCAATTTTTAGATTCACATTAACATAATTATAAGTAGCATTTATAACTGCTCAAAGTTCCCTCGTAGTAACAACGAAAAAAGGTGGATTATCTTTCTGGGGCGGAGGGAGTATAAGAAATTGTATTACAAAATGAGGTGGTCTCTTGTGAGAACACCTAGATCCGTCTCATAGAAGAGACAGGTCGACCCATGACACGTGTACAACATTCTCCACGAAGCATAGGATCCCAACCCATGCTCCACTCAAAATTTGCCACGTGGCAACAACCCATTGGCCAAAAAAAAAATCCCAGAAAAAAAAAATCGTTTTTTTGTTCGTTTTTTTTTATATTTTTTTCTTTGACTGTTTTTTTCGTTTGCCAAAAGTAATACTTATAAGTAACATTGCTTATAAGTAAATGTAACACCAGCTTTACAAAAAAAAAAAAAAATAGCTCATTTTACTCATCTTTCGACTGTAATACTAACTATAAATACGTGTAACACTAACAATAACTAAATGTAATTATCGTTATACTGAAATGTAATAGTGTTTTTCCAGAATATTTTTTATTTTTGAGTATCTTGATTTTATTTTTTGAAAGAAAGTAACATTTGCAAAATAACAACTTATATACATGAATGTAATTATTTGTACAAGTAAATGTAACACTTTAGTAGATGAAATTGTAACAGATTTCTATAAATAATGTTATACTTTTACATGTATCATGATAAATTGAACCAATTGTAATTTATTATTTGAAAACATATAGATATACTATTATACAAGTAAACGTAACTGTTTTACAATGTTATTATACAAGTAAAATGTAACATTCGTTTATAAAATTGTTACTTTCTTATTTTTACAATATTACTAACAAAAGTGTTTTTAGTTCTAAAGTGTAAATGGTTGAATTATTACTTTTATATACATATGTATTACAATTATGTATAAACACTATTACATATAAATAACATGTTCGTTACATTTTAGTTATAGTAAGTATTACTTTTGGCAAACGAAGAAAAATATAAAAAAAACATTGTTACTTTTCTGTATATATGTATTACTTTTATGGATACATACTGTTACATATAAGTAACACATTTGTTACATTTAGTTATACTAACTATTACTTTTGGCAAACTGAAAAAAAATAATAATAATAATTTAAAAACTAAAAAAAAAAAATAGCAAAAAAATTATTTATTTATTCATTTTTTGCCCTTGGGTCATGGATCCGGATCATGGGTCAGAAATAACCCGTCTCTACCATGAGATGGGTCATGGTGTTCTTATACAAGTTTTTGTCTTACAAAATAGACTTGTACAAATTTGGACATTAGTAAAAACCTTTTTAAAAATTACATTATCGATACAATTATCAAAACAACTATCATCTCATATCAAAAATTTCAATGTTACTGGATTTGTAACTCTTGACAATGCAACGTATCATTGGCCAAAAACAAATCACGGGCTTCCTCAAGAGAAAGCCAACAACAGACAACGATTTCCTCCGACCCTTATCAATAGTCAAAGCATACGATACCATCAATAGAGATTGTCTTGTCTCAAATCGAAATAGTATCCTTGTATCGGGGTTAACGACAATCACGAAATGAGAACTTTTGTAGCCATATTTTTTAAGTCGAGAACCTTACCTTCCAAAATATGATTTCCAAGCCTTGTAATTAACAACCTTGTACCGTTGCACAGTCTAAAAGGAGGATATATTGTTGGGTTTTGAGGGTCCATGCGCAGTGGAAGACGGCAATAGAAAATCAACAAAACCCTAAGCCCCAAGATCCATTCATGATGATTAAATTAATAGGAGGATGAATTTAGAATACTAACCGTTATTGTGTGTTTAAATTTTCGGATCTTCAAATCTTCAAGTCTTCAAGCTTTAGATTTGATCTCCTCGTTCTTCGCGTTCTTCGGATCACGATCACATGAACACGAACTTGAGATGCTAAAGCAAGCACCCTCTATATGTATCCACACGCGAATAAATATCTAGAACGATTCTAGATCTAGACTGCTAGATCCCATAGAAACTCTTTCTATCAAAAGGCTATATGAATATTATGCGTTCTTGATCTTTGATTCTCAATCTTAGATCAAGAATTATGTTTCTCAAACATATTGGGTTGCATTAGTTTAATGTCTGGTGAAAAGATGTATTTATATTCCCTAGTCATCAACCCTTAATGACTTAGGAGGCCAAAATCCCGTCACCCAATTAAACAGAAAGAAATCGGCCCAGGCACCTTTGGCACGATCGTGCCCTAAAACTGGCACGGTCGTGCCAATTGGTGCACACGGATATTCCCGGCTGATCATTATTGGCACGGTCGTGCTTTATAATCGGCACGGCCGTGCCATTTGGCACGGTCGAGCTCTTTATCTGGCACGGTCGTGCCAGACCAAAAATCAGCCTTTTGCCTTTTAACAATTCGTTCTATTGTGTGTGACCCCATAGGATTATATCAAGTTGGTAATGAGTCCGAACACATTTGTTCTCTTTGTTTTTTTTTTGTTTTTTTTTGGCGAAAGGAGGACGATACCTCCCTAAATTTTATTGATAAAGCAAAAACAATACAAACATGGTGGGGGACATGATAACCTCAACCACCAACAAAATAAGGCTAGGGGAGGCCTTACACATATCGTAAGGTCCTCTACAATAAAGGGAGGTTCGAACACATTTGTTCTCATAAATCATGAGCGGATCCTAGCAGGCCATCATGATTACCCAATTGATATAACTTAACGAAACTCGTTTATCCTCATAGAACATATCACAATCCTTTTGTCATGCGATATCATATTGAACATAAGTCATGGTCCACGTCAAATTATATTGTTCAATGCTTTCTCGATCCCGAGTAGATTGATATGAGCAAAAGACATTGAACACATCAATTCATTTGAGCGTGGCCACGCATTTCATCAATCTCACTCTTCGAGTGGCCTAAGCAGATATCTCTCTTGAGGGAGGGACAAATTCCATCTTGACTTATCATTCTTCCCTACAAGAATCCGATTATGTCAATCATAGCCTTTATGACTACCTGGTTAAGGGTAGCGGTTGACTATGTCAAACATAATGTTCATCATGTGGAAGACCATGATAATCTCACGTCTAAGGATATCAAATGATATAACTATATGAGATTTAATTATGACATTTGAATATGACATAAATCTCATAGTGGGTCAAGTCCAGTACTTGTTCACCAACAAGTACCCATAATTTTAATTTGTATCACATGCACATGATCATCAATTAAAATTATATTAGTTCTTCATAAGTACTAGGAACGGGGATTATTATAATAAACATGTAAAACATATGATAATCCAAGGTTGTTGTCTCCATAACAAATGAGAACATGATGTAACACAAGGCCTTTCTCAAGGGCTTAGGGCATAATCTCCAACAATCTCCCACTTGCACTAGGCCCAATCAACATGTATCCAATACCATTGATCTTAGCTTATGACCATCATAACAGCAGGTGGAGGATCTTATGTTAGAAGATTATCCTTGTTATTATCATAAAGTATTTTGCATATTTTGACATCTCCCATGTTAACTATTTTTCGTAGAGATGGAAACGTCTGAGTGTGTGTTTGGATTGTAGATGAGTCATTGGCACCTTAGCTTGTGCAATAACCATTATTTCACAATAAAGGTCCATATGATTAGAAGCACTAGAAACTATTTTTAGTTTTACTAATAACATCTATGTTCAAACAACTCCCTTAGTTACAACTCTTGTAACTAAATACTCAATTTTATTCGTAGAATTATTAATAGCGTATTTTGTTTGGAACTATTCCAACTAATAGCACTTATTTTAAATATATGTTCATACTACGATCTTTAATTATCCTTATCGATGTGGAAGCATGCATCTATGTAACCATTTACTAGATCATCTCCCATTCCAACAACCATCAAGAATACATCCTTAGTTCTTCTCAAGTACTTAAGGATATTCTTGACCATTATATAGTGACTTTCACTAGGATATGATTAGTATGTTCTCATCATACTCCAAGTATACGAGTTATCCCGTCTAAGTACATAATATGACATACATGATAGATCCAATTGCCGAAGCATATGGAATCCTAATCATGTATTCTTGCTCATTAGTCTGCCAATAAGACTAAGTCTTGCCATGAACATTGTCATTAGACAACTTTGCAAGTTCTTCTCCAAGAGTCTTGCATACTGAACAATTCAGTACTTTGTCTTTATAAGTACTTTGACACAAACCAATCAACTTCCTAGATCAATGTCAATAGATATTAATTCCAAGGATGTGAGCAGCTTATTCCTAAGTCTTTTATTAAGAAACTCTTTCAAATGAACTATATGTCAACCACATATATAAGACTAGGAATTAGACTATGCTCCCACTAATTTTCTAGCAAACACAAGTCTCATCTTTGATGAATTTTAAACGCTTTGAATACTTCATCAAAATGATTTTTTCAACTCCAAGAAACTTGCTTCAATCCATCCCATGGATTTCCGCAATATACATACTTTATTAGAATTTCTAGCTTATCAAAACCTTTAGGTTGTATCCAATACATCCTTAAGTGAGTTCCTTTTAAGGAACACTGTTTTGACATCCATTTTCCATATTTCATATTCTAAATATGAAGCTATGACAATGAGAATTCTAATATTTTAAGCATAACAACGAGTGAGAATGTTTCATCATAGTCGAAATATGAATCAACATTTTCACATTTTGTCTTGCTTAATTGGTATGTTCCGTGCCATCCATGTAAGTTTTCTCCAAAAAAACTCAATTTCATCATTTGGTTTTTACACCTTGGGTTAGAATGATCAAGTTCCAAACTTGATTATTATACATGGATTGCCTTTTAGATTCTATGACTCCAAGTCATTAACCTAAATATGGAGCGGACATTGCATTTTTATAGGTGGTAAATATGTCATTGTCAATGAACTCTACCTCATTACTTTCTATTACGAGAAATCCAATATTTCTTGTTATAGATTGTATACTCATATATGCAAGTAACTTGTGTGACTTGAACGAATTTTCACACCTCCTTGTGAAAGTTTGTTCAACTTCCATCTAAAGTTCTATGTTATTTTCTAGGTCTCGAACTATTCGAGATAAATTTTACTCTCACTGGTTCTTTTAGAGATAAATATTTTATCTAGAAAAGTACCATCATAAGTAACAAACAATTTGTTTCTTATAAGTAAAATAATATCCTTAAGTTTCCTTAGGATATCCCATGAAAATACATCTATTAGATTTAAGTGTGAGTTTGTCCTAGACAAGTCCTTTCCAAAAGGTCTCACCACCTTAAATCTACATGAAAGACAAACCAAGGTTTTCTTTCATTCCATATCACATATGGTACCTTTGAACCTATTTTGATGGAACTCAAATTAGTGTAATTATAGCAGTTTCCAATATATAACCCCAAAATAAATAATGGAAGATCAATTTGACTTTATCATCTAATGAACGATATCCAATAAGGTTCTATTCCTCCATTTAGACACAGCATTCCAAAATGGTGTTCTTTGTGGAGTTAACTGTGAACAATTTCACAACCTTAAAGATGATTGTCAAATTTTTGGTTTAATTATCCATCATCTCGATCAAATCGAAATCTTTGAATAGTTTTACCAAGTTGTACCAAAATCCTCTTTTAGCATTGCCACTTAATTCACCATATACATCAACATCTATTAGGTCTAATAAGATATTAGCCTTTTACTACTCCTAGTAAAAGATGTCTTAATCAAAGTAAATAAGATTTGCATATATCATAAGATTCAAAATCGTATGACTTTAAAACTCCGTCCCATGGAATTTTAGATATGCGTCTCTCATTTATCTGATCAAAACAATAATCCCTTAAGAATTTAATTATTTATGTTATAACCTTATTTATTATTTTGTTCTTCAAGATTTAGGATATACGATTTATTTATATGGTTTAATAGTACGATAAAGCAAATCATAATAAATAAAGCACTTTTCTTATTCTCAATAAGAAATAAATATCCTTCATTATCTTGTAACAAAATAATATTTTCTACTTAATCAGTAAAGTCACTTCATAAGTGTTCTACGAACAATGTTGCAACTCTTGCATCATTACCATTCGTAGATTAACTTTACCGTTCATTTGTAGTCTTTCTATTTATTAATTGTTGCACATTATACAAATATGGGATCTATATCCGGTATCCAATACCTAATAATTAAAAGTAGAAAGAATAATTTTATAACATAAATATCCCATGTGGTAGTCTCACTACCATTCTCTTTTGTTGATCAACCAAAATTTTGATTGCAATTTTATATGGTCAATCCAATTGTCATCCTTATCAAATTGTATTATTTAGAGTTATAATATTAGCCACAATTATTTCTTTTTAGGTTTGACAACATTTGTCTTACCTTTATCTTTTAATCATTTTTTCTTTTAGAAATTCATGAAGTCAAAAATTAAATTTTCGACTTAGATCATTATCTTTCCGCATGATGGTTCAGAAATCAAGAGCACAAACTTTACGGCCGAACTAAGCCATAAGGCAACCACACTTCCGTACATCATTAAGAAATTAGAGAACAGTCAATACGACCGAAACTAAGCCAAAAGGCATCCACATTTCCGTATGGATTCTGATTTCAGTTTTGTTTCCAAATTCCATGTCTCATCAATTTAACTGATTTCAGCAATCAAGAACAATTCAGGATTCTGATTTCAGTTTTCTGAATTCTGAATTGACATCACTTTTCAGGAAACAGAGTTTCGAAAACTAGCCATCTGAAACTAGATTCAATCCCAGATTCAAATTCTGAATATCATCTGCTCGGCCGAGTCTTAGGACCTGCTCGACCGTGCACCACGGAAAAACAGATTTTTAATTTCCAAATTTTACTTTGAAATTGCTTTCTTTGATTCAATTAGGAGTTGGTGTTCATGGTGATCAAATCATCATGATGGTCAAAACCAAGAATAAACAATTTATTCATGAATCTAAGATCATCAACAAGTTAATCAAATTAAATTTTGATGATCCTACGGAACATATTAATCAAATTGATATTGCAATTTAGGTTACATAGGATTATTAAGAATGTATAATTTCCGTTCTTACTTTAGAATAATTCTTAAGCTCATGATCCAATAAAAAAATTAATTTCATTCTCTTTTAACTTTGTCCTTTTAAAGAACACATCGCAGTAACGAACATAATTAAAGTTAAAGACAATATTCTACACAAATATACAAATAAATATACACCTATATTTCATATCAATCATTTAAGAGATAAATAGTTGTATTTCATAAATACTCACACTAAATTATATAACCTTCATATACAACAATTGCATAATATAATTTATGTGGGCTAAGATCCAACTTTAATTTAATTTCAAGTCCGCTTTGGCGTTACTGCTCAAAATTAAATTAATTAGGTAGATAACTCTTATCAATTACATCATATGTGACTCTTAGATCTTTTATGAGATTTTAAGTAGACATCTTATGTCAAACATGTTTTAATCTCATCTTGCGCCTTAGGCCCAAAAATTTATCTTTTGATAGCCTAATTAAGTCAAACCATGATAAACGCATAGGAACCACTCTTCACTCATCTTGTTCATACAAGGATAGAATAATTGCACCTACGCTTTGGCGTAACCCACACAAAACTACCCGTGTAATCCCAAGTGTCTATCATGGGTTGGCACGTGACTTAATTTTTTTAAGAAGGTTCTTTCATATAGCAACGCGCATAACAAAGGTATAATTAATCTAATTAATTAATGAACGGATACTCTGTGAATATAATTATGAATTTGAGATTTTCAAAGAGTCCTACTCTATAATACATATTGAATAATGAATTCTTTCATAGAGTCCAACTCTATTAAGAACACATTCCTTTATAGAATCCAATTCCATGAACAATACGTATTCTACAATGCATCTCAAGGTCTGAAAAACACGAATTCAGAAATCTGCACTACACGCGAACTGCACGAAAAATATGCACGAATTCTTGCATTGCACGTGCATTGCACGCTAACTGCACGAAAATTCTGCACAAAATTATGGACTGCAAGTGCGCGTGTATTGCACGCGAACCACACGAACGCAATTTATCAAATCTTGACCCTTTAAGAATTCAACTATTTGTGATAATCAATTTATCATAAACATCAAACCCTAAGAACAAACAATTTGTTCTTCAAGATCAAGAATCATCAATTCAATAATCCAATTAAAGAGATTGATGATCCGATAAATAGATTAATCATATTAATCATGCAACTTGAAAACCTTATTCATAATCATACTATATCATATATAATTGTATCACCAAACAATTCACATAAATCTCTTATTCTAAATTCACATCATGCTAGATCATACAATCAAATCATATATTTAACATGATAATATTAAACTAACCATACATGAACGGGGCTCTGATACCACTGTTGGGTTTTAAGGGTCCATGCGCAGCGGAAGACGGCAATAGAAAATCAACAAAACCCTAAGCCCCAATATCCATTCATGATGATTAAATTAATAGGAGGATGAATTTAGAATACTAACCGTTATTGTGCGTTTAAATTTTCGGATCTTCAAGCTTTAGATTTGATCTCCTCGTTCTTCGCGTTCTTTAGATCACGATCACAGGAACACGAACTTGAGATGCTAAAGCAAGCACCCACTATGTGTATCCACACGCGAATGAATATCTAGAACGATTCTAGATCTGGACTGCTAGATCCTATAGAAACTCTTCTATCAAAAGGCTATATGAATATTATGCGTTCTTGATATTTGATTCTCAATCTTAGATCAAGAATTATGTTTCTCAAACATATTAGGTTGCATTAGTTTAATGGCTGGTGAAAATATGTATTTATATTCCTAGTCATTAACCCTTAATGACTTAGGAGACCTAAATCCCATCACCCAATTAAACAGAAAGAAATCGGCCCAGGCACCTTTGGCACGGTCATACCCTAAAACTGGCACGGTCGTGCCAATTGGTACGCACAGATATTCCTGGCTGATCATTAATGGCACGGTAGTGCTTTATAATCACCACGGTCGTGCTCTTTATCTGGCACGGTCGTGCCAGACCAAAAATTAGCCTTTTGCCTTTTTAACAATTCGTTCTATTGTGTGTGACCCAAAAGGATTATATCAAGTTGGTAATGAGCCCAAACACATTTGTTATAATAAATCATGAGCGGACCCTAGCAGGCCATCATGATTACCCAATTTATATAACTTAACAAAGCTCGTTTATCCTCATAGAACATATCACAATCCTTTTGTCACGCGATATCACATTGAACATAAGTCATGGTCCATGTCAACTTATATTGTTCAATGCTTTCTCGATCTCGAGTAGATTGATACGAGCAAATGACATTGAACACATCAATTCATTTGAGCGTGGCCACGCATTTTGTCAATCTCACTCTTCGAGTGGCCTAAGCAGATATCTCTCTTGAGGGAGGGACAGATTCCATCTTGACTTATCATTATTCCCTACAAGAATCCGATTATACCAATCATAGCCTTTATGACTACCTGGTTAAGGGTAGCGGTTGACTATGTCAAACATAATGTTCTGTTGGGTTTTGAGGGTCCTTGCACAGCGGAAGACGGCAACAGAAATCAACAAAACCCTAAGCCCCAAGATCCATTCATGATGATTAAATTAATAACAATATAAATTTAGAATACTAACCATGTTGTGCGTTTAAAATTTTCCGGATCTTCAAATCTTCAACCTTTATGATTTGATCTCCTCGTTCTTCGCGTTCTTTGGATCAGGATCATAGAAACACGAACTCGAGATGCTAAAGGAAGCACCCTCTATGTTTATCCACACGCGAATGAATATCTAGAACTATTTTAGATCTGGATTGCTAGACCCATTAGAAAACACGTTTTTCTAATCTTCAAATGCTATATGAATTTATTGGTATTCTTGAGCTTTTTGATTAACAATCTAAACTAAAGAATGTGTTTCTTAAACACATGGAGGCTACCAATAATGATACAATATCAATTAGGTTAATACCTTGTAAAGAGAGGTGCATTTAAACTCAAAAGTCCTAAACCATTTAGGAAATTTAGTCCAAATCCCGTCAAAACCCGAATCAGGAAAACCAGGCTTTCTGGAGGGGTGGTCCGCCCGGGGCACCAACCTGGTCCGCCAGGACCTAGACATGGTCTGACCGGATCATGTCTAGGGTCCGGCCGGACCTGCCCTTTTCCAGCCTGTTCCGTTTTTCCTTAATTCTGATAATCGCGCTCTCTTACGTATTTCCAATTTCAGCCCTTCGTAAATTCGTTCTTTTGTGTATGACCCTATAGGATTATATTAAGTTGGCAATGAGTCTAACCAAGGTCAAACCCATAAGTCATGAGCGGACTCTAGCAAGCCATCATGACTACCTGATTAATATAACTTCAACGAAGTTCGTTATCCTCATAGAACATATCACAATCCTTTTGTCACGCGATATCATATTGAACATAAGTCATGGTCGACGTCAACTTATCTCGTTCAATGCTTTCTCGATCCCGAGTAGATTTATTATGAGCAAATGATATTGATCACATCAATTCATTTGAGCGTGGCCACACATTTCATCAATCTCACTCTATGAGTGGCCTAAGCAGATATCTCTCTTGAGGAGGGACAAATTCCATATTGACTTATTATTCTTCCCTCCAAGAATCTGACTATGCCAATCATAGCCTTTATGACTACCTGGTTAAGGGTAGCGGTTGACTACGTAAAACATAATGTTCATCATGTGGAAGACCATGATAATCTCAGGTCTAAGGGTATCAAATGATATAACTATATGAGATTTAATTATGACATCTGACAATGACGTAAATCTCATAGGTGGGTCAAGTCCAGTACTTGTTCTCCAACAAGTACCCATAAGTTTAATTTGTATCACATACACATGATCATCAATTAAACTTATACTAGTCCTTCATACGTACTAGGGATGGGGATTATTATAATAAACATGTAAAACATATAATAATCAAGGGTTTTTCTCTCTATAACAAATGAGAACATGATGTAACGTAAGGCCTTTCTCAAGGGCCTAGGGCATAATCTCCAACAATCTTCCATTTTCACTAGGACCAATCAATGCGTATCCAATACCATTGAGCTTAGCTTATGACCATCATAACAGCATGTGGAGGATCTTATGTAGGAAGATTGTCATTGTTATCATCATAAGGTATTTTGCATATTTTGACATCTCCCATGTCAACGATTTCTTGTAGAGATGGAAATGTCTGAGTGTGTGTTTGGATCATAGATGAGCCTTTGGCACCTTAGCTTATGGAATAACCATTATTTCACAATAAAGGTCCATAGGATTAGTAGTACTAGAAACTATTTTGAGTTTTACTACTAACTTCTATATTCAAACAACCCCTTAGTTACAACTCATGTAATTAAATACTCAATTTTATTCGTAGAATAATTTATAGTGTATTTGCTTGGAAGTATTCCAACTAATAGCACTTACTTTAAACATATGTTTATACTGCGATTTAAATTACCCTTGTCGATGTGGAAGCATGCATCTATGTAACCATTTACTAGATCATCTCCCATGTCAACAACCATCAAGAATGCATCATTAGTTCTTCTCAACTACATAAGGACATTCTTGACCATTATCTAGTAATTTTCACTAGGATATGATCAGTTTGTTCTCATCATACTCCAAGTATACGAGTTATCTCGTCTAAGTACATAATATGACATACAAAATAGATCCAATTGCCGAAGCACACGGAATCCTAATCATGTATTCTTGCTCATTAGTCTTCCACTAAGACTAAGTCTTGCCAAGAATATTGTCATTAGACAACCTTGCAAGTTCTTCTCCAAGTGTCTTGCATACTGAACAATTTAGTACTTTGTCTTTATAAGTACTTTGACACAAACCAATCAACTTCCTAGATTTATATCAATAGATATTAATTCTAAGGATGTAAGCGGCTTCTTCCTAAGTCTTTCATTAAGAAACTCTTTCAAAATGAGCTATATGTCAACCACATATATAAGACTAGGAATTAGACTATGCTCCCACTAATTTCTTAGCAAACACAAGTTTCATCTTTGATGAATTTCAAACGATTTGAACACTTTTATCAAAATGATTGTTTCAACTCCAAGAAGCTTGCTTGAATCCATCCCAAGGATTTCCGCAACTTACATACTTTATTAGAATTTCTAGACTATCAAAACCTTTAGGGTGTATCCAATACATCCTTAAGTGAGTTCCCGTTAAGGAACGCTGTTTTGACATTCACTTGTCAAATTCCATATTTCAAATATGAAGATATGACAATGAGAATTCTAATATCTTAAAGCATGACTACGAGTGACAAAGTTTCATCATATTCGAAATATGAGTCAACCTTTTTCACATATTTTCATGCTTAATTAGTATGTACCTTGCTACCCATGTAAGTTTTCTCCAAGAAAACTTAATTCCATCCTTTGGTTTTTACACCTAAGGTTAGAATGATCAAGTTCCACACTTGTTTATTATACATGGATTGCCTTTTAGATTCTATGACTCCAAGTAATTAATCTAAATATGGAGCGGACATTGCATTTTGATAGGTGGTAAATATGTCATTTTCAATGGTTCCCAAACCGGCTGGGCAGCATAATAAAGAGTTGGATGTAAAGAATGATGATGGAAAAATGAATGTGGGTGGTGATAAATATGTTGGTGGTACTAATGGTTCTAGTAGTGGTGCCAAAGTCAATGGTATTGCTAAGGAGGCGGAGGTTATCGATCTTTGCACTAAAGGCATGGCCTCAAAGCCTGAAATGCCTACTTTGGCTAAGCGTGGACAACCCCTTCCTGCAAGTGTGGATTTGTCCCTTCAAAAGGCGTGTGCTGCAGCTATTAAAGTTAATGCTAATGATCTTGCTAAGGAGAATCAAACTGGGAATAATGATTTGGATCTTGAAGCTGTTAGTCAATGTGTATCCCTTCACAAAGATCAAACTGATCTTATTGGTAGTTCTAATCAGATCCATGAATCGGTTGAGTCAATACAAACAAATAATCTTGTTAATGGGCTGGAAGGTTTAAATCTTTCCCCTAGAACTCCTCCTTCCAATGCTTTTGTTACTGACAAGGCTGGGGCTACTCCGTTTGCAACGCAACCTCATATTGATGCTGATGGTTTTACATTGGTATGGCCACGAAAGCATCGAAGTGGTTCTACCTCTCCTACTATTTAACTCTGATAGAGTTTCTTTTATTCGTTTTTTCTGGTTTTTCATCATGGTAGCGTTATTATTCTGGAATATTCGTGGCATTGGCAATAAAGCCTCTTTCCGTAGGGTTAAGAGGTTATTTAATCTTCATAGTGCATCTATTCTTGCTATTGCTGAACCTAAGATTCCTTCTAATCAGATTCGAATTATTAGGAGAAAGCTTGGGTGTGAAGGCTGTGCTTATAATAGTAATGGCAAAGTTTGGTTGTTTTGGAAGCATGGTTTGGAGTGCCGTGTATCTCATGATATGGATCAAGCTCTCACCCTCCGTATTTCTCATAGTCTTTGGGATTCTTACATCTATTTGACTGTTGTTTATGCTAGCTGTTGTCGGTATAGAAGAGAGTTATGGGATCATCTTATGGATTTGAGTGCTTGCAATGTTCCTTGGTTGGTCATTGAGGATTTTAATTGTGTTCTTGACCAAACTGAAAAGGTGGGTGGTAGGTCAATTCGACATAAGGTAGTTACTGAATTCTCTGATATGGTCCAATATTCTGGCCTTATAGATGCTGGTTATTGTGGGAACAGATTTACTTGGGTGGACAAACCTCGTGGCAAGCCTACTATTTCCCAACGTTTGGACAGAGCTTTCTACAACTCTTTATGGATTGATAAATTTCACTGTACTTCAGTTTCTCATTTTAATCGAACCTGTTCGGATCATTGCCCCATAGTAGTTCAGATCAAGGTTCATGCTGCGTTGGTTAAAAAAGCTTTCCGTTTTCTTAATGTGTGGCTTAAGCATCCTACTTTTTTGGCTATTGTCAGGAATTCTTGGGCTGTTCCGATGGATGGAAGACCAATGGTTAAATTTGCTAAAAAGTTAGCTCAGTTACGTAGAGTCATTTCTGATTGGAATAGACAAGTCTTTGGGAGGATTGATCAACAAATTAGAGATGCAGAAGATGAAGTTACTCAAAGAGAATTGGACTTTCAAAATGACCCCTCGGATTTAGCCAAATCTGCTCTTAGTATCTCTCAAGCTAAGCTTCTATCTAAGCTGAAAATTGAAGAGGATTTCGGGTGTCAAAAGGACAACATTTCATGGTTAAAAGAAGGGGATCGGAATACCAAGTTTTTCCATTCTTATGTTCGGAAAAAGCGACAAAAATTATATATTCATAAGGTGCGGTGCAATGGGAAATGGGTGGTGAACAGGGAGGATATTCAACATGAAGCTGTCTCTTTCTTTTCCAACCAACTTCAAAGCCCTCATGATAATCCTCAAGATGACATCCTTGATGTTATACCTCAGCTTATTAATGATGAGGATAATAATATTCTTACAGCTGCTCCTTCCATGTTGAACATAAAGGAGATAGTTTGGTCAATGAATGGGCAAAGTGCAGCTGGCCCGGATGGCTATACAGGTGAGTTTTATAAAGTGTGTTGGGATATTATCAAAGAAGATTTTTTCAAAGCTATTCTTGAGTTCTTTGCGAGTTTTCCTATGCCTCGTAGTTGGACTTCTACTTCCATTGTTTTGCTGCCCAAAGTAAGTGCTCCTACTACTTTTACTGAGATGAGACCTATTAGTCTTTGTAATTTCTCCAATAAAGTTATTACAAAGCCTTTGAATTCTCGGTTGGCTCCTATTCTCCCAAGGATCATTTCTCCTCAACAAAGTGGATTTGTGAAAGGTAGGTTAATCCATGAAAATGTCCTTCTTGCGCAAGAAATGATACAATCCATCAAAAAGAAAGTTTGGGGTTCCAATTATGTTTAAAGCTTGATATGGCTAAGGCTTACGACAAAATCTCTTGGTTTGCTCTGATTAAAGTTCTTAGAAAATTTGGTTTTTCTGAAATTTGGAATGACATGATTTTTCGCTGCATCTCCTCATGCTGGTTTTCGGTCTTAATTAATGGGGAAAGTGCTGGGTTTTTCCATTCTTCTCGTGGCCTTCGTCAAGGGTATCCTATCTCTCCTACATTGTTCATAATTACTGCCGAGGTTCTGAGTAGGGGCTTAAATCTTCTTCACACGGATTATCCCCAATATAGGTATCGAGCTCATATTCATACTCCTTTGGTATCTCACCTTTATTATGCCGATGATGTGATTATTTTTTGTAATGGGGCTAAAGACTCTCTTGAAGCTCATATGCGTTGTTTGAATTGGTATCAATCTTTCTCTGGGTAGCTTGTGAATACTCGTAAGTCTTGTTTCATCACGGGAGTAAATGATGAGTCTAGAGATGCCTCTACATCGGAGGTTACTGGTTTTGTTAAGCATGTTCTTCCTATATCTTATTTGGGTTGTCCCTTATATGTTGGGAGGAAGCGTCTCTCTCTTTTTGATCCCGTTCTTAGGAAAATGGAAGATCGTCTAGCTACGTGGCAAGGAAAAATTCTTTCTTTTGGTGCCAAGTTAACGCTTATTCGCACTTGTCTTCAAGCTATTCCGCTTTATTATATCTCCTTGCTTGATCCCCCAAAGGGCGTTTACAAGGCGATGTATAGACTAATTTTGAAGTTTTTTTGGTGTAATGAAGATGGGAACAAAAAATGTCATTGGGTTAAAAAGGAGCTGATGTTTTTACCTATCTCTGAAGGAGGTCTAGGGCTGCGTTGCTTTGAAGATATGGCTTTAGATTTTGCCATGAAACTTTAGTGGAGATTCCGAGGCTCTCATTCCCTTTGGTCTGAATTTATGGCAGATAAATATTGCTTTGGTACACACTCTATGGATGCTACTAAGCCTTCGTACTCCTCTCATACTTGGTGCCGGATGCTTGAAGCTAAACCTTTAGTGGAGCCTAATATTGGGTGGCGTATTGGTCTAGGCAGAATTTCTATTCATGAATATTGGCTTGATGGTCCTAGGATTTTCCTTAATGGTCATCATATTGGAGCGTCTTCTCTCTTTGATAATAACTCTATCCGGGTGGAGTTCATTCGTGATACTTTTGGTGAGCAATTGCTTCTGAAGTTACAAGCTTCTAATATTATTCTGTCTAATGATTTAGACCAGATTTTTTGGTTACCTTCTTCTAGAGGGACGTTTTCTATAACTTCAGCTTGGTTTATTTGCCGTTATCCTGGGGTCCAAAGTACGGTATTTGAGTATTGTTGGCACAAAAATCTTCCCCCTAAAGTTTCTGTGTTTCTTTGGCGCCTTCTTCATAACGGGCAGCCCACGGATAGGGGTGTCCAACATTGAGGTATTGCTCTTGTCTCTTCTTGTGCATGTTGTCCTCACCATGATACTGAAGATATTCCTCACCTCTTTGTTCAAGGTCTGATTGCTTCTGAAGTTTGGAATTATTTTGCTCAAATGATGGGTATTTCTATAATTGGTTATAGTGTTCGATCCATTCTGTCGAGTTGGTGGTTTAGTAACCGGAAAAATGAGAACCCTGGATTGAATTGGTTGTGTCGTATGATTCCTTGCTTTGTCTTATGGGAAATTTGGAAACATCGTAATAAAGCTCGGTTTGATAACATCTCCATGTCTTCTCAATCGGTCATTAGGGCTGTCCTCTCCCAAGTAGCAGCGGTGGTAAAAGCTTTTTAATCTTTCTTTCTCTATTCCCATGCTGGACAAGTACATTTTCGATGCTTTCCATTTCTCTATGGCTGTTAACAAACGGAAAATGCGGTTAGTTTTATGGAAATCTCCTGTTGTTGGCTGCCTGAAATTAAATACGGATGGGGCGTCCAAAGGTAATCCTGGGCTGATTTCGGGTGGTGGTATTTTTCGCAAGCATAATGGTGATGTTCTTTTTGATTTCGCTAAATTTTATGGGCATGGTACAAATTTAATGGCCGAAACTAAGGCTGTTCTTGACGGTCTAGTTTTTGCTGCTCAATTTGGTATTTCTTCTTTTTGGCTTGAAATTGATTCTGAGATTTTATTGAAGATCCTAATCCAGAACTACCATATTCCTTGGAACGTTTGGTATGATATCCAGCATATTAAGCGTTTAATGAGGCAAGTCAGGCTTCGGATAACCCATATTTTGAGGGAAGGGAATAAGGTCGCGGATGCCCTTGCTAATGTGGCTGCTCGTTCAAAAAGGGATTCCTTTTACTATGATTCTCACAATCTCCCGCATGGATGTAAGGGTGCCTTTCGGTTAGATAGAGCTGCTATTCCGTATATTCGGAATTCTTGATTAGTTGCTAGCTAGTTTCCGTTATGGCTAATCTCTTGTATTGTGTGTTTCTTGATAGCTCCCCCTCCTTTTATTGTAGAGGTCCTTATAGCATGTGTAAGGCCTCCCCTAGCTTTATTTTTATGGTGGTTATGGCCGTCATGTCCCCCACCTCGTTTGTATCTCTTCTTTTCTTCTATCAATAAAATTTAGGGAGTACCGTCTCCTTTCGCTAAAAAAAAAATGCCATTCTCAATGAACTTTACCTCAATACTTTCTATTACGAGAAATCTAATATTTCTTGTTATAGATTATATCCTATCATATATTCAATTAACTTGGGTAACTTGAACGAATTTTCACAACTCCTTATTAAAGTTTGTTCAACTTCCATCTAAGGTTCTATGTTATTTTCTAGGTCTCGAACCATTCGAGATATATTTTACTCCCACTGGTTCTTTTAGAGATAAACAATTTATCTAGAAAAGTACCGTCACCAACAAACAATATGTTTCTTAGAAGTAAAATAATATCTTTCAAGTTCCTTAGGATATCCCATGAAAATATATTTATTAGATTTAAGTGTGAGCTTGTCCTAGACAAGTCCTTTTCAAAAGGTCTCACTTTCTTAATCCTTCATGAAAGACAAACCAAGTTTTCTTTCATTCCATATCACATATGGTACCTTTGAACCTATTTTGATGGAACTCAAATGAGTGTAATTATAGCGGTTTCCAATGCATAACCCCAAAATAAATAATGGAAGATCAATTTCACTTTTATCATCTAATGAACCATATCCAACAAGGTTCAATTCCTCCATTTAGACACATCATTCAAAATGGTGTTCTTGGTGGAGTTAATTGTGAAACAATTTCACAATCTTATAGATGATTGTTAAATACTTGGTTCAATTATTCATCATCACGATCGAATCGGAATATTTAAATAGTTTTACCAAGTAGTACCAAAATCTTCTTTTAGCATTGCCACTTAATAACCCATATACATCAACATGTATTATGTCTAATAAGTTACTAGCCCTTTTACTACTCCTAGTAAAAGATGTCTTGGTCCAAGTAAATAAGATTTGCATATATCATATGATTCAAAATCGCATGACTTTAAAACTCTGTCCCCATGGAATTTTAGATATGCGTCTCTCATTTATTTGATCAAAACAATAATGCTTTGAGAATTTAATTATTTATGTTATAGCCTTATTTATTATTTTGTTCTTCAAGATTTAGGATATAAAATTTATTTATATGATTTAACAATACAATAAAGTAAATCATAATAAATAAAGCACTTTTCTTATTCTCAATAAGAAATGAATATCCTTCATTATCTTATAACAAAATAATATCTTCTACTTAATGAGTAAAGTCACTTCATAAGGTCTCTTCGAACAATTTAACAACTCTTGCATCATTTACCATTCGTGGATTAACTTTACTTTTCATAAGTAGTATTTCTATTTATTAATTGTTGCACATTTATAAAAATGTGAGATCCATATTCGGTATCCAATACCCAATAATTAAAAGTAGAAAGAGTAATTTTATAACATAAATATCCCAAGTGGTAGTCCCACTACCATTCTCTTTCTTTGATAATCCAGAATTTTATTGCAATTTTTAAATGGTCAATCTAATTGCCACGTTACCAAATTGCATCATTTAGAGTTATAATTTTAGCCACAATTATTTCCTTTTAGGCTTGACAACATTTGTCTTACCTTTATCTTTTAATCCTTTTCCTTTTAGAAATTCATAAAGTCAAAAATCAAATTTTTGACTTAGATCACCATCTTTCCGCATGATAGTTCAGATATTGAGAGCACAAACTGTACGGCTGAAACTAAGCCAAAACGCATCCACATTTCCGTACATCATTCAGAAACCTAGAGAACAGTCTATATGGCCGAAACTAAGCCAAAAGGCATCCACATTTCCGTATGAATCTGTAGTCTTGTTTCTGTTGGTAGTGGTGCCCTAGGCACGTTTAATAAACGTTGTAATTGTTATCATTTATTTCATATCAATAAAGAGATGTTTTGATTATTATTGTTGTTCATGTTTACTTATAATAATCTCCGTCCCTAGTACTTGTTAAGCACTAGTATAAAGGCTAAATGATCATGGGATGATCATGTTAGATTTATGGGTACTTGTTTGGAACAAGGTACTGGACATGACCCGCTGTATGAGATTTATGTCATGGTCTATGTCATACATATATCTCATATTAGTTATGTTCATTTGAATCCTTAGACATGAAGTTATTATAGTCTTCCACTTGATGAACATTATGTTTGACATATTCAAACGCTACTTTTAACCGAGTAGTTATAAAGGGTATGATTGGCATAATCGGATTCACGTAGGGAAGAATAATAAGCTAAATGGATTTGTCCCTCCTCGGAGAGATGTCAAGCTTGGGCCTCTCGTAGGAATGATGTTGATGAAATGTTCGGCCGGACTCAAATGAATTGATTGGATCAATGTCATTTGGATTATCAACATATTCGGAATCGAGAAAGTATTGAACAAAACAAGTTGACTCTTTGACCATGACTTGTGTTCAATGATATCGTGGACAAAAGGATTATGACATATTCTAAGAGGAATGCGAACTTGTATCTAGTTATACTAATTGGGTAGGTATGACGGTTTGCTAGAACCTAATCATATCTTATGGTTTCATGTTTGAACCCATTGCCAACTTAGTATAATCCTAGAGGGTCACACACAATAGAACGAATCTTTAAAAGGACTATATTGGAATTTTGGAAATTCTGGACTTTCTGGGGAAGTGGGCGACCGCACATAATGGACTGGGCGGCCGCACACTTAGCCCAATTTTGTACCAGTTTTGTTTCAGATAGTTGTGCGACCGCACAGAGGTTTTTGGGCGGCCGCACAGTACTGTCGGGTGGAAGATTCCTAATTTGATTAGGAAACGAATTTTGGATGGATTTTGACACAAGTTTCCTATTTGGAATAGGTCATACTTGTGTATAAAAGACCAAATTCGGCCAGCACTCTAAAAAAATGATTTTGTGAGTCTCAAAGAGTTTGAGAGAGGGTTTATTTTGTTCCAAGACATTCTTGGTTGAAGAACAAAATAATACACAAAATAAATTCCATATAGTTCTTTTGATTGTGAAAAAGTGTTTCACAATTTGGTCTAGCAACCAAGATCAAAGAAGCTCCTTTGATATTCGTCCGAAGTGTGGATACCGCTAGAGGGTGAAAATCATCATCTTCAAAGTTCGTGTTCAAGCTTTGTGATCGTGATCAAGTCTTCAAACCTCCACCAAAGACCAAGAGAATTTGATAGCCATCAAGGGTTAGTTTATTCCTTTATTCTTATGTTGTATTTGATTTAATCATATGAACGGATCCATGGCTTTGGGTTTCAAAATTTTAAATGCTAAATTCCGCTGCGCATGTTTGATCGAAACCCAACAGTTTCTAAATTCCATGTCTCACCAATTTAACCGATTTTAGCAATCAAGAACGATTCAGGATTCTGATTTCAGTTTTCTGAATTCTGAATTGACATCACTTTTCAGGAAACACGGTTTCACAAACCAGCCATCTGAAACTAGATTTAATCCCAGATTAATTTTGAAATTGACATTTAATTTCTGGAAACACGGTTTCTAAAACCTGCCATCTGAGTTGGCATGTGACTTAAAATTTTTAAGAAGGTTCTTTCATATAGCAACGCGCATAACAAAGTATAATTAATCCAATTAATTAATGAACGGATACTATGTGAATATAATTATGAATTTTAGATTTTCATAGAGTCCCACTCTAGGTGTAATACATATTGAATAATAAATTCTTTCATAGAGTCCACCTCTATTAAGAATACATTACTTCATAGAATCCAATTCCATGAACAATATGTATTCTACAATGCATATCCAAGTCTGAAAAACACTAATTCAAAAATCTGCACTGCACGCGAACTGCACGAAAAATATGCACAAATTCGTGCATTGCACGTGCATTACACGCGAACTGCATGAAAATTCTGGACTTGCACGTGCGCTGCACGTAATCTGCACGAAAATTCTGGACAAAAATTATGCACGAAACGTGTATTGCATGCAGCAAACCGCATGAACGGAATTTATCAAATCTTAATCCTTTAAGAATTCAACTATTTATGATAATCAAATTATCATAAACATCAAACCCTAAGAACAAACAATTTGTTCTTTAAGATCAAGAATCATCAATTCAATAATCCAATTAAAGAGATTGATAATCCGATAAATAGATTAATCATATCAATCATGCAACTTGAAAACCTTGTTCATAATCATATTATATCATATATAATTGTTTCTCAAAACAACTCACATAAATCCCTTATTCTAAATTCACATCATGCTAGATCATACAATCAAATCATATATTTAACATGATAATATTAAAATCATCATACATGAACGGGGCTCTGATACCACAGTTGGGTTTTGAGGGTCTTTGCACAGCGTAAGACGGTAATAGAAATCAACAAAACCCTAAGCCCCAAGATCCATTCATGATGATTAAATTAATAGCAAGATGAATTTAGAATACTAACCATGTTGTGCGTTTAAAATTTTCCGGATCTTCAAATCTTCAAGTCTTCAAGCTTTATGATTTGATCTCCTCGTTTTTCGCGTTCTTCGGATCAGGATCACAGGAACACGAACTCGAGATGCTAAAGGAAGCACCCTCTATGTTTATTCACATGCGAACGAATATCTAGAACCATTCTAGATCTAGATTGCTAGACCCATTAGAAAACACGTTTTTCTAATCTTCAAATGCTATATGAATTTATTGGTATTCTTGAGCTTTTTGATTCACAATCTAAACTCAAGAATGTGTTTATCAAACACATGGAGGCTACCAATAATGATACAATATAAATTAGGTTAATACCTTGTAAAGAGAGGTGTATTTAAACTCAAAAGTCCTAAACCATTTAGGAAATTTAGTCCAAATCCCGTCAAAACCCGAATCAGGAAAAACCAGGATTTCTGGAGGGGTGGTCCGCCCGGGGCACCAACCTGGTCCGCCCGGACCTAGGCATGGTCTGACCGGGTCATATCTAGGGTCCGGCCGGACCTGCCCTTTTCCAGCCTGTTCCGTTTTCCTTAATTCTGATAATCGCGCTCTCTTATGTATTTCCAATTTCAGCCCTTCGTAAATTCGTTCTTTTGTGTGTGACCCTATAGGATTATATTAAGTTGGAAATGAGTCTAACCAAGGTCAAACCCATAAGTCATGAGCGGACTCTAGCAAGCCATCATGACTATCCAATTAATATAACTTCAACGAAGTTCGTTATCCTCATAGAACATATCACAATCCTTTTGTCACGCGATATCATATTGAACATAAGTCATGGTTGACGTAAACTTCTCTCGTTCAATTCTTTCTCAATCCCGAGTAGATTAATTATGAGCAAATGATATTGATCACATCAATTCATTTGAGCGTGGCCACGCATTTCATCAATCTCACTCTACGAGTGGCCTAAGCAGATATCTCTCTTGAGGAGGGATAAATTCCATATTGATTTATTATTCTTCCCTACAAGAATCCGATTATGCCAATCATAGCCTTTATGACTACCTGGTTAAGGGTAGCGGTTGACTACGTCAAACATAATATTCATCATATGGAAGACCATGATAATCTCAGGTCTAAGGATATCAAATGATATAACTATATGAGATTTAATTATGACATCTGACTATAACATAAATCTCATAGGTGGGTCAAGTCCAGTACTTATTCTCCAACAAGTACCCATAAGTTTAATTTGTATCACATACACATGATCATCACATCGATTAAACTTATACTAGTCCTTTATAAGTACCAGGGACGGGGATTATTATAATAAACATGTAAAACATATAATAATCAAGGGTTGTTCTCTCCATAACAAATGAGAACATGATGTAACGTAAGGCCTTTCTCAAGGGCCTAAGGCATAATCTTCAACAATCTCCCACTTTCACTAGGACCAATCAATGCGTATCCATTACCATTGAGCTTAGCTTATGACCATCATAACAGCATGTGGAGGATCTTATGTAGGAAGATTGTCATTGTTATCATCATAAGGTATTTTGCATATTTTGACATCTCCCATGTCAACGATTTCTCGTAGAGATGGAAATGTCTGAGTGTGTGTTTGGATCATAGATGAGCCTTTGGCACCTTAGCTTATGAAATAACCATTATTTCACAATAAAAGTCCATAGGATTAGTAGTACTAGAAACTATTTCTAGTTTTACTAATAACTTTTATATTCAAACAACTCCCTTAGTTACAACTCATGTAATTAAATACTCAATTTTATTCGTAGAATAATTTATAGTGTATTTGCTTGGAACTATTCTAACTAATAGCACTTACTTTAAACATATGTTTATACTGCGATTTAAATTACCCTTTTCGATGTGGAAGCATGCATCTATGTAACCATTTACTAGATCATCTCCCATGTCAACAACCATCAAGAATGCATCATTAGTTCTTCTCAACTACATAAGGACATTCTTGACCATTATCTAGTAATTTTCACTAGGATATGATCAGTTTGTTCTCATCATACTCCAAGTATACGAGTTATCTCGTCTAAGTACATAATATGACATACAAAATAGATCCAATTGCCGAAGCACACGGAATCCTAATCATGTATTCTTGCTCATTAGTCTTCCACTAAGACTAAGTCTTGCCAAGAATATTGTCATTAGACAACCTTGCAAGTTTTTCTCCAAGTGTCTTGCATACTGAACAATTTAGTACTTTGGCTTTATAAGTACTTTGACACAAACCAATCAACTTCCTAGATTTATATCAATAGATATTAATTCCAAGGATGTAAGCGGCTTCTTCCTAAGTCTATCATTAAGAAACTCTTTCAAAATGAGCTATATGTCAACCACATATATAAGACTAGGAATTAGACTATGCTCCCACTAATTTCTTAGCAAACATAACTTTCATCTTTGATGAATTTCAAACGATTTGAACACTTTATCAAAATGATTGTTTCAACTCCAAGAAGCTTGCTTCAATCCATCCCATGGATTTCCGCAACTTACATACTTTATTAGAATTTCTAGACTATCAAAACGTTTAGGGTGTATCTAATACATCCTTAAGTGAGTTCCCGTTAAGGAACGCTATTTTGACATCCACTTGTCAAATTCCATATTTCAAATATGAAGATATGACAATGAGAATTCTAATATCTTAAAGCATGACTACGAGTGACAAAGTTTCATCATATTCGAAATATGAGTCAACCTTTTTCACATATTTTCATGCTTAATTAGTATGTACCTTAAAATTTTCAAGAAGGTTCTTTCATATAGCAACGCGCATAACAAATGTATAATTAATCTAATTAATTAATGAACGGATACTATGTGAATATAATTATGAATTTTAGATTTTCATAGAGTCCCACTCTAGGTGTAATACATATTGAATAATGAATTCTTTCATAGAGTCCACCTCTATTAAGAATACATTACTTCATAGAATCCAATTCCATGAACAATATGTATTCTACAATGCATATCCAAGTCTAAAAAACACTAATTCAGAAATCTGCACTGTACGGGAACTGCCCGAAAAATCTGCACAAATTCGTGCATTGCACGTGCATTACACGCGAACTACACGAAAATTCTGGGCTTGCACGTGAGCTGCACGTAATCTGCACAAAAATTCTGGACAAAAATTCTGCACGAAACGTGTATTGCATGCAGCGAACAGCACGAACGCAATTTATCAAATCTTGATCCTTTAAGGATTCAACTATTTATGGTAATCAAATTATCATAAATATCAAACCCTAAGAACAAATAATTTGTTCTTCAAGATCAAGAATCATCAATTCAATAATCCAATTAAAGAGATTGATAATCCGATAAATAGATTAATCATATCAATCATGCAACTTGAAAACCTTGTTCATAATCATATTATATCATATATAATTGTTTCTCCAAACAACTCACATAAATCCCTTATTCTAAATTCATATCATGCTAGATCATATAATCAAATCATATATTTAACATGATAATATTAAAATAATGATAACACTATTGGGTTTTGAAGGTCCTTGCGCAGCGGAAGATGGCAACAGAAATCAACAAAACCCTAAGCCCCAATATCCATTCATGATGATTAAATTAATAGCAAGATGAATTTAGAATACTAACCATGTTGTGCGTTTAAAATTTTCCGGATCTTCAAATCTTCAAGTATTCAAGCTTTATGATTTGATCTCCTCGTTCTTCAGATCAGGATTATAGGAACACGAACTCGAGATGCTAAAGGAAGCACCCTCTATGTTTATCCACAAGCGAACGAATATCTAGAACCATTCTAGATCTAGATTGCTAGACCCATTAGAAAACACATTTTTCTAATCTTCAAATGCTATATGAATTTATTGGTATTCTTGAGCTTTTTGATTCACAATCTAAACTCAAGAATGTGTTTCTCAAACACATGGAAGCTGCCAATAATGATACAATATCAATTAGGTTAATACCTTATAAAGAGAGGTGTATTTAAACTCAAAAGTCCTAAACCATTTAGGAAATTTAGTCCAAATCCCGTCAAAACCCGAATAAAAAAAACCAGGCTTTCTGGAGGGGTGGTCCGCCCGGACCTAGGCATGGTCCGATCGGGTCATGTCTTGGGTCCGGCCGGACCTGCCTTTTTCCAGCCTATTTCGTTTTTCCTTAATTCTGATAATCGCGCTCTCTTACGTATTTCCAATTTCAGCCCTTCATAAATTCGTTGTTTTATGTGTGAGCCCATAGGATTTTATTAAGTTGGCGATGAGTCTAACCAAGGTCAAACCCATAAGTCATGAGCGGACTCTAGCAAGCCATCATGACCACCCAATTAATATAACTTCAACGAAGTTCGTTATCCTCATAGAACATATCACAATCCTTTTGTCACGCGATATCATATTGATCATAAGTCATGGTCGATGTCAACTTATCTCGTTCAATGCTTTCTCAATCCCGAGTAGATTGATTATGAGCAAATGATATTGATCACATCAATTCATTTAAGCATGACCACGCATTTCATCAATCTCACTCTACGAGTGGCCTAAGCAGATATCTCTCTTGAGGAGGGACAAATTCCATATTGACTTATTATTCTTCCCTATAAGAATCCGATTATGCCAATCATAGCCTTTATGACTACCTGGTTAAGGGTAGCGGTTGACTACGTCAAACATAATGTTCATCATGTGGAAGACCATGATAATCTCAGGTCTAACTAAGGATATCAAATGATATAACTATATGAGATTTAATTATGACATCTGACCATGCCATAAATCTCATAGGTGGGTCAAGTCCAGTACTTGTTCTCCAACAAGTACCCATAAGTTTAATTTGTATCACATACACATGATCATCATATGGTCCTCGATTAAACTTATACTAGTCCTTCATAAGTACTAGGGACGGGGATTATTATAATAAACATGTAAAATATATAATAATCCAGGGTTGTTATCTCCATAACAAATGAGAACATGATGTGGAAGACCATGATAATCTCAGATCTAAGAATATCAAATGATATAACTATATGCGATTTAATTATGACATTTGACCATGACATAAATTTCATAGTGGGTCAAGTCTAGTACTTGTTCACCACCAAGTACCCATAAGTTTAATTTGTATCACATACACATGATCATCACATGATAATCAATTAAACTTATACTAGTTCTTCATAAGTACTAGGGATGGGGATTATTATAATAAACATGTAAAACATATAATAATCCAAGGTTGTTATTTCCATAACAAATAAAAACATGATGTAACACAAGGCTTTTCTCAAGATCCTAGGGCATAATCTCCAACATATATATACAACGAAGTAACATCACCGGAGTTCTAAATTTTAAATTCAAATTATGATTAGGATGACCAGATATCGATATAATCTATTACTATATTTAAAACGCGTGGATTCTAAGAATCCCGCCCAAACTTCTATGGCTTTTGTTGTAATTTTCTTCCAATTTAGGGGCATTCTCAAGATTATGTTTATGTATTTGTCTGGAACTCTCCACCGCATCCGCCAGATACATGTCTGCCATTTGTTGTTTTTGTTTGGCCATTTGTAGAATATCTCTTGACAATTGTTAAAGAATGGCTAGCCATGTGGAAGAAAGTGGGCTATGTGTAGTGTGAGCTTCCCTAGATATCTTTTGGGCAATAAGAAGCAACTGAATAGGATTAGTGAAACGAGAGGTTCACACTGATCTAGAAATTTTCTTGGTTTGAAAAGTTCTCTTATCTTTCACCATTTTAACTGAACCTCTTCTCCCTCCTCAACACATATGCGCAGACACACATAGAAACACACACAGAGCAACACATCGAAACACATACACAGTCAGAAACATACACTAACATAGAACAGAGCACACACAATACACACATACTAAGACACACCAGAATACACACATTAACAATTAATAACTATTAATTTCTCTTTATGAAAAGAGTTTGATTAAGAAGACAAAATCAGGAAGTTTGGGTCTTCATTGATGGCGGTTTGAAGATCAAGATGTTCTAGCCGTGACAAAGATGACGAAGACGGTGTCGAAGATGACAACAATGAGATGAAATAAGTCGGCAACACATATTTGGGGACGTGCCTGAAAAAGTTAAGGAGGGAGGGGTACGGTGAAATATTGTTTTGAGACAGACATAAATATTGTTTTATGATCACACACGGTCAAACAAAAAAGATTCAACATCACGGTAGAGTTAAAATCAGACGCGGTCGAATTCAAGGTCA
The DNA here is from genome assembly GCA_026119855.1 of Campanula takesimana. Lineage (NCBI taxonomy): Eukaryota > Viridiplantae > Streptophyta > Magnoliopsida > Asterales > Campanulaceae > Campanula > Campanula takesimana. Next base: position 145,757 of record JAOWBW010000444.1, read on the forward strand.
TCTAAGCTGGTGGTGAAGGGAAAGCGGTAGGATGGTGGGGACAATCCAGGAATGAGAATTGGAACAGAGACTCCGTCTTCTTCATCCTCTTCACCTTGGGTATTCACATTGCCGTGACCTGCAGCATTTGCTCCTTGATTGCCTTGGCGGTTAAGCCTGTTCATTACCATGTTAACTCTATTGGATAGCAGGTCAATCTTGGTGGATTGGCTTTCAAGACGATTGGTGTGAACGATTTTTTTTTTTTTTTTTTTTTTTTTTTTTTTTGACGAAAAGAGGATGGTACCTCCCTAGATTTTATTAATTAAAGTAAAAAACATACAAGCAAGGTGGGGGACATGACAAACTCAACCACCGGGAAAAGAAAACTAGGGGGGAGGCCTTACACAAATTGTAAGGGCCCCTACAATAGAGGGAGCCTGCTTGAAGGCTTCAAGTTTTCTTCCTAAGCTTTCATTTAAGGCGGATAGAGCTGCCTTGATGGCTATGTCTACATCCTTCTCGACCAACAGCTTAACTTTCTTGACCTCTTGAGTTAGATTTGATATCGGTAAGGTCTTTTGAAATATCGAATGTGGCACTCATCATTTCCTTTGTAAAACACGTGTTGATAGCCTTAGTCTATATAAGAAAGGATTGCTTCATAAAGTCAGGCGTTACCATGAAAGCGGTGGGTGCTACAAGGGCTGATGACTGGCTTACGGTAGAAGGCCTCGATGAGCTACTTGCTTGACCGGATATGGCTTCCTTTATAGCCTTTGTTACATGCTTTCTCTCCCCCTTAATGGTCTCAATGACCTGAGAAGGAAGAGAGGCAAATTGGTCCTTAAGCCTAGCATTGGCAGACTTCAATTCAGTAATTTCATTTTGGAGGGCATGTTGGTTCTCGGTCAGCTTTGAGATCTGAGTTTGAGAATCAAATTTGATTTGAGTGAGCATCTCCACTGCGGTCAAAAGGTGAGCAATAGGGTTGATCAGAGTGTCAGGTGCGGTAGAGGTAGGCTTGACCGGAGAGGGAGTGGGAGACTTGGTCATATCACCAATATTGTCATCAATCATGTGGTTACTGGGTTCACGGTCGACTGCTGTACCTTGACCGTGACCCTCACGCTCAATCCCTTCATCATCAGAAGCCTTTTCAGTCTCAGTAGTTGCCTTCTCAATCTTTTCATCCTTGTCCTCGTCAACCTTGTCTTTACTAAAAACCGGGCTATCAGTATTGATACCCTTAATTTCTCCAGAAGCAGCTTCAACATTCTCAGAGTGTTCTGACTCATCAGACACAATTTCTACCTCATCATCAGTATGTTCATCAACTAAACCAAGTGTTGGTTTAGGAGTTGGTTGAGCGTTGAGGTTGTGGAGGAGGAATTTCAGCAACATCATCACGGTCACTTGGTGCAGGTGAACTGGATGGGGTTAAGACAGGGGATGCAGTAGGAGGAGGTCGAGTAACCTTTGACTTCTTTGAGACTTTTGGGGGACTAAGAGATAAATCTCTCTTCTTGGATTTCTCCCCTTGAGAAGATGTGGGGTGAGAAGGTTTAGATTTAGAGAGCTTTGAAGGAGCAGTAGGGGATGGTGATTTGGTGGTTTGTTTGATTGATGGATTAGGAGCGGTCGATTTAGATACTTGCTTGGAAGGCTTTGGTGGAGCGGTTGATATGGATGACTTGGCTCTGGAGCTTTCCACAACTGGTTCTTTGAATTTGATACCAGTTGGAGGTTTAGATTTAGGAGGAGGCGGTGCGGTCGAGGCACTAGCTTTAGCTTTGCCCTTGATGAGTCTTGCTTCTCGTTCCTCATCACCTTCACTGTCCTCTTCTTCTTGGACTACGGTAGAAACATCTTGAGGGTTATCAAGCCCTAAAGCTTCCCTTGCTGCCTTGGTGAAGTTAGGAGGAACATACTCTTTTTTTGGATCACGGGCCAAGTATTCACAGTATTGAGTGTCTCCAAAGCAGTTACGGTAGGTTGACCGCATGGTCTTGATATCAAAGACCTTGGAGAGAGAGATGGTGACATTGGTATGCTTGTCTTTCATAAACTCCTTTCTGATCTCAGGAGTTTATTTGAAGATGAGATAGAGCAGTCTGGAATTCTTCTTGTACTTGGTGGGGGCCTTCTCTCTGAATTGTTTTTGGTAATCTTTGACTTGTTCGACCAACATATTGTAAAGAACCTTTCGCCAATTCATCTTTCTTCCCAGATAAATGGTGGCAGAGAGATGCCATTGAGAGAGGTTGAAGTTTCCATGGTTTCCACTCTTGCACAAAAGACCGTGCCCAACAAGATGGCCAATATAGTACATGACCTTAGGGAATGATTTCCTGTAAGGCTTACAAACATCGGTGGAGTTGATCAACTGCAGGGCTTAGTCATCACACTCATCGGTAGATAAAAAAGTAGGAGCCTCAAAGTCAATATCAAGACCTAAAGCGGTAGCTATATCAGTTCAAATTGCTTCCCATACACCTCAGCCTCAATCCAGTCATGTGGATTATTTTGTTCATCTCTACCCTTGATTTCTTTGGCGGTCGAGTAGAACTCTCCGACCGCAGCTGGGAGGTGATAAGTCTGGTTCATTGTGAAGTACTTTAAAATGCCAGATTTATTCATTCTCTTGATTATGTTTATGCCAATCGCATGGTTTTGGAGATCCTCATAATCTATAACACAACCGGGGATGAATAATCGTTCTTCCTGAAAAAGATAGAAGTTAGGAACAAAACAATTTTCAATGCGATCGACCAAGGTAGCGGTCGAAGGACCATAGCGGTCGACAATAAGTCACGGTCGACATAGATTAGGACTTAGAGAAAATTTCGAGGTTATCACCAAACACGCACAAACACCTAACTAGTGTGTGTGCCAAGGAATTAAAGATCAAAAAGTAGTTTAACAAGAACACGAAAAACACCTTAAGAACATTGTTCATGTCTTGAACCCAGAAACCATCATAGAGCTTGAAAACTCTTAAAAATTACATAGCCAGAAGCGCAAAATCCGATTAAGCATAATACTAACAACAATTTTATCATCAAGAACACACAAATACCAGAAATCAAAAGGGCAATATCATGAAAATATGAACAAAAGCTTCAAACCCATGATATGAAAAACTAGAACTGAGCAAATGAATCATGATAATAAGCATGTAAATGGAATCAGAGCATGATTCTAAAGAGAAATATCCATAACTAATATCAAAATCAACTAAGAAATAGAAGATTCAAACTGGAATACGAAGGGGTTTTTAACCCGCCAAATCTGAAAGAAAAAATTGAAAATATAAGAGATTTTGGGTCAAGAAATCATACCATGTTGTCTTCAGATGTAGATTCTTGAGATTTCTTTGTTTTTTTTTTTTTTTTTGCGAAAGGAGACGGTACTCCCTAGATTTTATTGATAAATGAAAAAGATACAAAAAAACAAAGGTGGGGGATATGACGGCCTTAACCTTGAGATTACTTTGTTGTTTTTACAGATTGAGAAGGTTTTGTTTCCATTCAAATAGAGAGAAATGGTGAGAGTCGAATGAGAGAGACTGGGTTTGTAGAGAGAGAAAGTAGAGAGAAGTAGAGAGATGGAGAGGTTTTTGAAAAGTGGTTTGCAGAGGTAGTCGAACGGTTGTGTAAGAGGGAAGAGTAGAAGTGGGAGGTTAACATTACAAATGTCAGGAAATTGACCTATGATATCCTTTCTCATTAAATGCTTGGCCAATGATGGTGGACATAAATAATGGAATAAAATTAATTGCAAATGATTTAAATGAAAAATGAGGGAAAAGAAGAAATTACTGAATTACCCCTTTGGATGACTAGGATGATCCTAAGATTTGCTGAGTTAGAAACACTTACCTGGTCACCTTAGTGATGTGCGGTTGACGAGTTGACTGTGAAGGTTGCGGTCAGGTTGTTTACCTTAGCCAATGAATACTTCTTTAAAGCAGTGAACCCATGTCATCATTTTCCCTTTACGGTGGTCTTCTCTAAAGCCTTGAATAGATTCTTTGATATACTGCGGTCAACATCATGTTAGAGCGGTCACCACAAGTGCGGTCAAAGATTTAGTTCCTTGTGCTTCGACCGTGGTTGATTTACCGAGAGAGAGACTTGACCGTTGTGACCTACTTAGTTTTTAACTTAGAGAAATCACAAAACATTAGCACAACAAAATATATGGACATATAATTTAGAGTTCTAGCATACCCATTTCTCCTCGTAAATACCTAAATCTCTTTGAATCGAGAGCCTTGGTAAGAATGTCTGCAATTTGATTGTCAGTACTCACATACTCTAGATGGATATTACCTTTTTCAACATGATCCTTGAGAGAGTGATATTTGATATCAATGTGTTTGGCCTTAGAATGCATGACAGGGTTGTTGGAGACAGTAATGGTAAATGTATTATCACAATAGATTGGACAAATTTCTTCTTTGATTCCATAGTCAACCAATTATTGCTTCATCCATAGCACTTGGCAGCAGTGGCTTCCAGCAACTATATATTCAGATTCTGTGGTAGATACAGAGACTGAGGCTTGTTTTTTGCTTGCCCATGAAACTAATCTATTTCTGAGGAAGTGACAAGTTCCACTTGTGCTTTTCCTGTCAATGGTACATGCTGTATAATCTGCATCTGAGTAACATGTAAGATCAAAATTTGAATCTTTGGAGTACCAAAGTCCAAGGTTAATAGTCCCAGATAGATATCAAATAATACGTTTTACATCAATAAGGTGTGCTTCTCTAGGATCAGCTTGATAACGAGCACAAACACACACACTAAACATGATATCTGGCCTACTAGCAGTTAAGTAGAGAAGGGAGCCAATCATACCTCTGTACAAGGTTTGATCAAACTTCTTACTTTTCAAGTATTTATCAAGCTTGTTACCAGTAGCCATAGTAGTGTCGTATGCCTTTGCATTTTCAAGTCTAAATTTCTTGATGAAATATTTTGTGTACTTTGCTTGGTTAAGGAAGATGCCTTCAGCACATTTTTGAATTCAAGTCCAAGGAAGAATGTTAATTCTCCCATCATGCTCATCTCAAATTTGCTTTTCATGAGTTTCTCAAAACGCTTGCACAACAATTCATTAGTAGAACAAAAACTAAAACAAAAACTAATAGCATCTACATATATTTAAACAAGTAAAGAATGATCATGATATTTGGAAATGAATAAAGTTGTGTCAATCTTACCACGCTTGAAGCCTTTCTCAAGGAGAAATTTAGATAGAGTTTCATACCATGCTCGTGGAGCTTGTTTGAGTCCATACAAAGCTTTATGGAGTTTGTGGACATGATTTGGAAATTTGTGGTCTTCAAATTTGGGAGGCTGAGCAATATAGACTGTTTCTTGAAGTTCACCATTGAGGAATGCACTGTTCACATCCATTTGATATAACTTGAATCTTTTATAAGAGGCATAAGCTAAGAATATCCTTATAGCTTTAAGTCTTGCAACGGGGGAAAATGTTTCATCATAATCAATGCCTTCTTCTTGTCTATATTCTTGTGCAACCAACCTAGCTTTGTTTCTTGTGATGCTTCCATTCTCATCCATCTTGTTTCTGAATACCCACTTTGTACCAATCACTCCTTGATCTTTTGGCCTTGGAACTAAGGTCCAAACTTTACATCTTTCAAATTGGCTGAGTTCTTTCTTGCATAGCAACTACCCAACTTGAATCTTGGAGTGCTTCATCAACTTTCTTAGGTTCAACTTGAGATATGAATGCAGTGAGAGCATCATAGTTTGATCTTCTTGTTCGAACACCAGAATGTAAATCACCTATGATATACTGAATTGGGTGATCTCTGACCTCACGAACTTCTTGAGGTATATCTGGTTGAGTTGATGGTAGTTGTAATTCTTCAAGTGGTACATCATTAGTGCCATCCCAATCATAAGTAATTTGAGGTATAGGTTCTTCAACTTCATCTCCATTTGGGTTAGCAGCAGATGTGGTAGCTTCTGGTGCTTCATGTGAGGTAGATGGAGGTGCTGTTGAGGTAGATGGGTTTCCTTGTGTCGATTGATTTTATGGTCGAGTTGTACCTGTCTCATTAAGCTCAACAAAATTATCAGCAACATTTGGAGCCAAATGTGGCTCAAGGAGATAATGTTCATAAATGTAACATGGATGGATTCTACTATCTTAAGAGTGGTTTTATTAAATACACAAAAATCTTTTGAGTGTTTAGCATACCCAATAAATATACCTTCATCGGCCTTAGGAGCAAATTTACCTCGATGTTCTTTACCATTGTAGAGAATGAAGCATTTGCATCCAAATATCATGAAGTATGCTGTTTTGGGGGTTCTTCCTCTCCAAAGTTCATATGGAGTTTTGTTCTGAACAAATGTTGAGATGTTCCTACTTTAAGTAGAAATATTATTTTGGTTTCTTCGTTAGAAGATTATGGATGTTTCTTATTTCGAATAAGAAAGTGTTACATTAAAATGATTTACTTTATTGTATTGCTAATCATATAATGGAACATTATATCCTTATCTTGTTTTTTTTTTTTGGCGAAAGGAGGGCAGCACCTCCCTAGATTTTATTAATTAATAAAAATTACAAACATGGTGGGGGACATGACAACCTCAACCACCGAAAAATAACGATCTAGGGGGAAGGCCTTACACATGCCGTAAGGACCTTTACAATAGAGGGAAGGGAATCTAGAGTACAGAGCAAAAAGAATAAAAAGATACCTAGCCATGAGACAAAATCAAGAAAGAACTACGATAACCGAGTGTAAGGAACTCGCGCCTTATCAAGAGCAAAGTAACCTTTGCAATGACAAGGAAGATCATGGAAAGTGTTGACAACGGAATTCCTTTCATCATTTGCAGCCATATTAGCCAAACCATCTGCAACTCCATTACCTTCTCTCAAGATATGAGTAACCTTAACCTCCATTTGATTCAAAAGACGATGAATATGAGCAATAATATACCAAACCTTCCAAGGGATATGATATTCCTTATTAATAATTCGGGTTAGAGCTTGGGAATCTAGTTCAAGCCAAATTCTATGAAAGCCTTGGTTTTGAGCAATGATGAGACCATCTCTTGCAGCAAGAGCCTCAGCAACCATATTGGAGTGAACCCCATAAAAGTTGGCAAAGGCAAATATAAAATCTCCATTATGATTCCGTAAAATATCCTTATCTTGAAAGAACAAAATAATGAGTATAACATAAATAATGGAAATCTGAATCTAAGGATGTAAGCGTTACACTCTTAAAAGCATTGATGTCTATGTCAAATAAAAGAAACACACATCTAAAATTCCATGGGATGGAGTTTTAAATTCGCATGATTTCGAATCATGTGATATGTGTGAATATTGTAAATTGATTTAGACACCTCTTACTAATAGTAGTGAAAGGAAATACTCTTTTGGACTAATACATATTGATGTATGTAGTTCACTAAAGTAACAATGCTTGGGAAAGGATTTCAGTATCTCATGGCAATAAATATTGGTGTACTCTGATCTGATCAAAGTAATGAATATTTGAGCCCTGGACTTTACGAGAATTCCGCAGAAAGTTTGCAGAATAAGAAAAACGGAATTTGGAAAAAGCAACAGTACGGCTGCATTTTAGGTGTACGCCTAAGGATGAGACGTACAACTCTTGTTAACAAAAGTTTACAGATTGTCTATAAAATACAGTTTTTTGCCTCATGATAAGTCAAACTGATATTTGATTAACCCTCTGGATTATGTGCTAGAAACAGTTGCGCTTACACTAAATTGAGTTTCATCTAAGGAGGTTCATCAAAGAAAGAAAACTTGGTTTGTCTTTCATAAAGATTTTTGATGTGATGCTTTTGAGAAAAGTGTTGTTTTGGACAAAATCACACCTAAATCTAATAAATGTATTTTCATGGGATATCTTAATGATATTGATTTTACACCCTTTAAAGAGTACAAATCGTTTGTTACTCTAAATATCACTTTCTAGATAAATCGTTTATCTCTAAAGAACTAGTGGGAGTAAAATGTATCTCGAAGAGTTCGAGACTCAAAAAATGACATAGAACCTAAGATGGAAGTTGAACAAAGACTCACAAGGAGTTGTGAAAATTCGTTCAAGTATACACAAGAAATTTGCATAACTGATAGGATACTAACTATAACAAGAAATATTGATTTCTCGTAATAGAAAGTAATTGGGAAGATATCATTGCGAATGATTGACCTTTTTTTTTTTGGCGAAAAGAGGATGGTACCTCCCTATGTTTTATTAATTAAGTAAAAAAAATTACAGAGCCAGTGTGGGACATGACGGCCACAAACCACCGATAAGAAAAACAGGGGGGGTCCTTATACAATCTATAAGGTCCTCTACAAGTAGGGAGGGGGATATTAGCCTAGCCACACTAACTAGCAGAAAATACAAAAATCTAGCCATAAAGAACTATTTAGACCGAATATAGGGAATTCCTGCTCTATCCAGTCTGAAAGCTCCACGGCTAGCATGAGGAAGATGGGAAGGATTGATCCAAATCTGATTTCTCTTTGAATCGACAACAACATTAGCCAAACAATCAGCCATCTTGTTACCTTCTCGGAAGATGTGCGAGATTTGGACATGCATATGGTCCAATATGAGAAAAATCTGCTGAATTATGTAGTATATCTCCCAAGGAATTTGATACACTTTAGTGATAATCTTCACAAGAACTTCAGAATCTAACTCCAGCCAAACATGCGAAGGAGTGAGCAAATCTTAAGCCTTCAAGAGCCGCCATAGATTCAGCCCACATGTTGGTGCGGTGACCATAATAATTACCGAAGGCAAATATGAGATCCCCCATAGAATTTCTAATGATACTTCCACCCGAAGCTTCACCCAGATTGCCCCTAGAAGCACCATCTGTGTTAAGTTTAAACCACCCAAGACAAGGTTTCAACCATTTAACCACTTTAATAACATTAGGTTTCGAGGCAGCACTAGGAAGGTGGAGAACACGATGAATATGGCCATCAAAAACAGGACAGTGGAGGGGAGGATGGAACGAAGAAGCAATAATCCGAACCTGATTTATGATAGAAGAAGTGAGGGCCTGAGTAGATAACCGAGTGCCTTCAAAAACCCATTTATTCCTGTAATACCATAAGTACCAAGTGACAACTCCAGGGAGAATGTAGGTGATCCATTTATGGAAGGGGCTAGAATTCTTTGGACGTTTGAGCCACCATGAAGAAAGAAGAGCACGAAAAGACCCCATACAAACATCCACACCACAAAGCTGAGCTAAGTGAGTCCAAATGGATTGAGCGACCTCTCCATGAACAAAATTGTGCTCTAGTGTTTCAAGGCTCGGGGATGAACAACAAGTACACCTAGAAACAATTGGAATCCCCCGACTTTGAAGAGCATCATCCGTAGGCAAGCCCTTATGTAAGATCCGCCAAAGAAGAAGAGAATATTTAAGTGGTAGATGCTTGTGCCAAAGAGCCGAAAAAACTGAGCTAGTTACTTGAGGTTTATGACATTGACGCCAAGCCGAGGATATAGAAAATTTTCGTGAGGGGGAAGGCTTCCAAATAATAACATCATCATTCCCATTAAGAGAAATATTTTGAGCCTCAATCAAAGAAACAAGCTGCTCACCAAATTGTTCTCTAATGTATTCCACCCGAGGAAGATTATTCTCAAATAAAGTAAAGACCTCGACATGTTGTGAAGGAATAATAGGTTTTATCCCATCAAACCAATTTTCGTGAATGGAAATCAGCCCTTGACCTATTCTCCACCCAATACGATCTTCCATAAAGTCTTTAACCCCAATCATACGTTTCCATACATGAGATGCAAAGCTGGTAACAACGGCATCCATCAGATGAATTTCAAAGCAATATTTAGCCAACATAAAATTTGACCAAAGGGAAGATGTACCCCGAAGTCTCCACCACAGTTTCATGGCAAAGACAGTCGAGATGTCCTCAAACTTTCTAATTCCCAAACCTCCTTCATCAAGAGGACGGCTGATTAGCTTCCAACCAATCCAATGACATTTCCGAGTCCCATCCAATCCGCTCCAAAAGAAATTCATAATGATTCGTTGCATAGCTGTGATAACACTCTTGGGAGGATCTAAAACAGAGATGTAGTATAAGGGAATTGCTTGAAGACAAGATTTTATAAGTGTTAACTTCGCACCATGAGATAAGATTTTCCCTTGCCAAGTTGCTAATCTCGTTTCCATTTTTTGGAGAGGGGAATTAAAAAGATTGTGTGTCTTACGGCCAACATATAACGGGCATCCCAAATACAAAATAGGGAGATCCTTTTTCTGAAAACCTGTCACTTTTTCAATTATAGCATCCCGGGCATCATCATTTTTTCCGGTCACAAAGCAAGATTTCCCAATACTAACAAGCTGTCCCGAGAAGGCTTGATATTTTTCCAAACACTCCATATGCATTTCAAGAGAATCTTTTGCTCCATTACAAAAGATAATGATGTCGTCGGCATAGGAAAGATGAGACACAACAGGAGTATGAATATGAGCTCGAAATCTGAGTCTTGGGGGTAGAGTAGTGAAGATAGTTTAACCCTCTACTCAAAATTTCAGCAGCAATAATAAATAAGCTAGGAGAAAAAGGATCACCTTGACGAAGACCCCGAGTAGAATGGAAAAAACCACAGCTTTCTCCATTCACAAGAACCGAAAACCAGCAACAAGAAATGCATCTATACACCATGTCCACCCATTCAATAGCAAAGCCAAACTTTTTTAAAACCTTGATTAGAGCAACCCAGGACATACGATCATAAGCCTTCGCCATGTCAAGCTTGATAGCAATATTGGAACCCCTAACTTTCCTTTTTAAAGAATGTATCATTTCCTGAGCTAACAAAATGTTTTCATGTATCACCCGCCCTTGAACAAAACCACTCTGATTAGAAGATATAATCCGAGGTAGAATCTGCCCTAATCTGGTAGTAAAGAGTTTAGTAATGATTTTATTAGAAAAATTACATAAACTAATGGGACGGAGATCAGAAAAGGATACCGGAGTTTCAATTTTTGGAAGAGTAACAATCAATGTACTTGTCCATGACCTCGGCATTTCAAAGCCAGCAAAAAACTCCCTTATAGCTCGATATAAATCCTCCTTGATGATGTCCCAACAAAAGACATAGAAGACACCCGTAAAACCATCCGGACCAGCAGCACTTTGGCCATTCATCCCCATAATAATAGAGAAAACTTCCTCCATAGAAGGCATAGCTTTTAATGACTCATTTTCAGCATCTGTGATTAAGGTTGGGATAAGGTGGAGAAGATCATCATGTCCAGCACTCTCCTCATTATTAGCCATCAATTGATCATTATAAAATGCAACAGCCTCATTTTGAATATCCTCCTTATGAGTAAGGAGGGCCCCTTCTCTATTCCGGATTTTATGCAAAAACAATCGCTGCCTCTTCTTTTTAACATAAGTATGAAAAAACTTGGTGTTACGATCACCTTCTTTAATCCATTTCACATTAGCTTTTTGCTGCCAAAACGACTCTTCTATGGCTAAGGTATGCTGCAAATGAGCTTGTGCCAAACTCAAAGCAGCCCTATTTTCCTCCGAGGGATCCCTTTCCATCTCTTGCTCCTTGATAAGCACATCATCCTCAGCATTAGCTACTTGTTGATCAATCCGCCCGAACGTGTTTTTGTTCCATAATGATAAATCCTTTCTGAACCTAGCAAGCTTCTTTCCAAAAAGAACCATAGGACGATCATCCATCCAATCAGCCCACGAACTTTTAACTATATTAAGGAAGGTAGGATGTTTTGTCCAAGCATTTATAAACCTAAAAGAACCCTTACATAAATCAGCCACCACTTGGATAGAAATAACCAACGGAGCGTGATCCGAGCAAGTTTTATTCAAATGCTTCACAGAGGTACAGGCAAAAGAATTAAGCCATGTATCATTGTAAAACACTCTATCAAGTCGTTGTTGAATAGAGTGCCTACTGAGCTGCTTGTTCCACCAAGTATATTTTGAACCCGTGTACCCAGCATCAATAAGAGACGTAACTTGAATAGTATCAGAAAACTCAGCTACTTGTCTATACTTAATAGGGCGCCCCCCAATCTTTTCATCTTGATCAAGCACCACATTAAAATCCCCACAAACCATCCAAGCAAGCTGAGTATCACTAATAGAAATTAAATCATCCCAAAGAATCCTTCTCTCAAACTTATTGCAGCGAGCATGCACACAAGTGAGGAGAATTGGAGAAGGCCATAAAGTATGAGCAACTTGAATAGTAAGAGCTTGGACACTATCTTGCACAATATTGCACGTAAAACCATGTTTCCAGATAAACCAAATCCTGCCACAAGCATTAGATACACCCCCCGAACATTGTAATTTTCGAACAAAAGAGTCCAGCTTTGATATGTGTTGCTTTGGCTCATAAATGGCCATAGCCGAAGCATTATGAAGATGGAACAATTTTTTTATTCTTCTCACAGTGGCCTTGTTTCCAATGCCACGAAGATTCCAACTAAAAATAGCTACCATTAAAAAACCAATCAGAAAGAAAAAGATGGGAACTCAAACGAGTTAAGACGGGGGGGGGGGGGGGAAGCAGATTTGCTCCTATTCTTTCGAGATGTCACCTTAATAAAACCATCAGAGTCCATATTTTGATTGTTTTGAGATGCAAACGGTGTAGATCCAGCCATGTCCGTATTGAAAGAAGAAGGAGGAGGTGTAACCCGAGGGGACAAATTCAAGGTATTAACCAGATTGACATTACTTTCATTTGAAAATTTAGGCCCCGTACTTGTATCATTATTCTCCTTATTTTGAGCATAATGACTAGTCACATTCTGAATGACCTGCTCTTCATATTGGATCACACTAGGGTGCTGTTGATACACACTTTCAAAAGCTTTCTTCAACGCTTGATTAACTACCTCGGGTAAAATCTGTCCTCGTTTAGCCACAAAAACCTTTTTACCATTGACATCTTGTTTATTTGAAGCATCATTCTGAATAGAACTATTGTCCGAGTCCCCTTTCTGATTAAGACAAGCGTCTAATTCCACTTTCTGAGAACCAATGGGATGGCCATCCTTAATCAAATCATCTGATTTGGCATTATTCTGCTCACCAGCAACTATCTCGGGGACCACAATGGGTTCTTTAGACGGTTCTCCTACGGGCTGGGCAACATATTTTGTACTGTTCTCCTTAACGCCCTCACTTCTCTGCACATTAGGGTTTATCTTGCGACAAGAAGAGATATCATGCCCAAGAACAAAACATTGCTTGCAATACTTTGGTATATTATCATATTCTATCTTTTGATAGAAACTCGAATAAGCATCACCACAATCAATAAAAATTTCATTCGGAAGTTTCTTCAAAGCATCGATTTGAACCAAAATTTTGGCAATACTAGGTCTAGAAAACTCAGCAGTAGCTTTATCAAGAGAAAGAGGGGTCCCAATCATGGATGCAGCCGTGAAAAGAAAGGGCTTGTTTATGAGGTGAATGGGGAGACCAGGAAACCCAACCCAAACTGGGACAATAGGGGATTCTTGCTCCGGTCTCCATGACGGTGACCATGCTAAAGTGCGCATAGGGAAACGATTTACATACCAAACATCTTTCATGAATAGACGCTGGAAATCCTCCTCCGTTGATAATTGTATTAGCATATGTCGATTATCCAAGTGCCCAAGTTTATAATTTCCTTTTAAATGAAATTTGGCGAAAGCAATCCTAGTATCCTCCATTAAAGGCCTACCATGACTGAATTGACCGACAAAAGAATATTTGAATGGTTTTGCAAAAGCATCAATTACCTCTTTTGAAAGCTTCACTGCAGGTGTGCCTTTATGATGTCCAGTTTGGAGAGCATTAAGAGTAACATCATTGTTTGTATAGCCCTAGACCCACTATGAGGAGGATTATTCGGATGAGCAAAAAGAGCCGCAAAGGATTTGGAGATCCCAGCCGTAGATCAATGACTTGGAGTCATAAAATCTAATAATGCAATCCATGTATCATAATCAAGTTTGGAACTTGATTGTTCTACCCTAAGGCTTAAAAAACCAAACGATAAAAAATGAGTTTTCTTGGAGAAAACAAACATGGATCGCAAGGTGCATATTGGTTAAGCAAGACTAATTGATAAAAGTTAATTCATAATATCGATTATGATGAAACTTTATCACCTGTAGTCATGCTTAAATGTTATTAGAATTCTAATTGTCATGACCTCATATTGTGAATATGAAATATGACAAATAGATGTCAAAACAACATTCCTTAACAGGAACATACTTTAGGATGTGTTTGATACAACCTAAAAGTTTTGATCCATAATATTCTAATAAAATATGCAAGTTGCAGAAATCCATGAGATGGATTGAAGCAAACTACTTGGAGTGAAATTTCATTTTGATGTAGTATTCAAAGAGTTTGAATTCATCAAAGATGAGAGTTGTGATTACAATAAATTTAGTGGGAGCGTAATTTTATTCATAGTCTAATATATGTGGTTGACATATGATTCATTTTGAAAGAGTTTGTAAATGAAAGACTTGGCTAAACCTGCTTATATCCTTAGAATTTAGATTTATGGAGATAAATCTAAAATATTGATTGGTTAAAGTCAATGTACTAATACAGACAAGATAGTGAAAAGTTCACTATGCAAGACTCTTGGAGAGGTTACTTGCAAAAAGTCTAATGGCATTAATCTTTGCAAGATATAGTCTTACTAGAAGACTAATGAGCAAGAGTACATGATTAGGATTCCATATGCTTCAGCAATTGGATCTATCATGTAAGCCATATTGATGTACTAAAGACCGGATGTCTCATATACTTGGAGTATGATGAGATAATACCAATCAGATCCTAGTGAAATTCACTAGTTAAGAAACGTCCTTATGTTCTTGAGAAGAACCAATGGATACATTCTTGATCTTTGATAGAGTGAAAGATGATCTTGTAATAGTTACATAGATTCATTCTTACAAACCAACAAAGATATATATTGTAGTATAAATACATGTTTATCAATGGTGTTAGAAGATTATTTGGGATGCAACTAGAAAATTATTTGGATTAAGATACTAATTAGTAAACTACAAATCGTTTCTAGTGACAAAAATTTTATGGACCTTCATTGTGTCAATAATTGTTATTACACAACACAAGGGGCTGATATCTTATCTAAGCATATGCTCGGACATTTCTATCTTATTCGAGAAATCGTCAAAGATAGGAGATGTCAAAATATGAAAAATACCATATGATGATAGCAAGGATAATCATCCTAAATAAGTTCGCTTGCAATTATGATGGAGATCATAACTAAGCTCAATGGGTATTGGATACACGTTGATTGGGCCTAGTGCAAGTGGGAGATTTTTGGATATTATGCTTTAGGCCCTTTTGAAAGGCCTATTCGTTATAGAGATAACAAACCCGATTATTATATCTTTTGCATGTTTATTATAATAATCATTGTCCCTAGCACTTATGAAGGGCTAGCATGAGTTTAATGGATAATCATATGATGATTATAGTACATCGGATGCGTATTAAACTTGTGGGTACTTGTTGGAGAACAATGTACTGGATAGACCCGTTATGAGATTTATGTCATGGTCAAATGTCATAATTAAATCTCATAATAGTTATATCATTTGAGATTATCATGGTCTTCTACATGATGAACATTATGTTTGATATAGTCAAACGCTACCTTTAAACGGGTAGTTATAAAGGCTATGATTGGCATGATCAGATTCTTGTAGGGAAGAATGATAAGTCAAGATGGGATTTGTCTCTCTCTCAAGAGAGATATCTGCTTGGCCACTCGATGAGTGAGATTGATGATAGTACATGGCCATGCCCAAATGAATTGATGTGTTCAATGTCATTGGCTCATATCAATCTACTCGGGATTGAGAAAGCATTGGACAACATAAGTTGACGTGGACCATGACTTATGTCCAATATGATATCGCGTGACAAAGGGATTGTGATATGTTCTATAAGGTAACTTTGGACTTTCAAAGTTATACAAATTGGGTAGTCATAATGGCTTGCTAGAGTCCGCTTATGACTTACGGGTTCTGACTCATTCGGACTCGTTGCCAACTTAGTATAATCTTATTGGGTCACACATAATAGAACGGATTGAAAAAAAAGGCAAAAATTATGAGAAAACCTTCTGGCCACCGTACGGCGGATACATTGGCATACGGATGTCTGCTAGCCGTACGGCTGATGCCCGTAGCTGTCCAGATTATTCAGTTTTCTTGTACGAAAAGGAATCCTAATCCCAAACAGAATTAGGTCAGACCCTTATATATGATATACAGCCAGATTTGACAGCCTCCAATGGTGATTTTGGAAATCACAAACAATTGTTTTTAGAAACAATAAATTATAGAGAGGTATGATTATTTATTTTGAGATTGTGAATCATCAAAATACAATGATCAATGGAGCAAAACAATTCCTACAAAGAAATCATTTCTTCATCAAGCCTTTGGGTCTAGCAATCCAGATCAAGAAGGAGTTCTTGATATCCGTTCGACATGTGGATACCGATAGAGGGTGTTTGCGTTAGCATCTTAAAGTCCGTGTTCATAGATGTGATCTTCAAGGGTTAGTTTCTTTCATCTCGTATTTAATTTAATTAACATGCACGGATCCGGGCTCATGGGTGTTTGATCTAATGTTTATTCCTCTTTGATGTAAGTCTTTGCTTTGCCAATCTCTTCCTTTACCTCAAGCTTGTCATCATTCATCAACTTTGAAAGTTATTTACTCGCTGCCTCAACTCCTCTAACGACATTGTTACTGATAAAATCAGTTTGCTTTCTGAGAGCTTCATTTAAGGCGGTAGGAGTAAGAGAAGCATATGCGGCAGACGATGACGGTGCGGTAGAACTGCTTGTGTTGCCTGCTAACCTGTCTCTGATAGCGTTTGTTATGTATTCACTCTCCCCCTTAATGGTCTAAACCAATTCAGAGGGAAGTGCGGCAACATCCCGTTTTAACGAGGCTTGATCAGTCTTCATTTCAACAATTTCTTCACGAAGATCTACCATTCTTGACACCAAAGAAGATACTTGAGATTGGGTGTCTGCTTGTATCTGAGTTAAAAGCTTCACTGCGGAAAGGAGCTCAGCAGTTGATTGTGATGCAGCAGCAGGTAGGGAGGTCGAAGTGCTTGGTGCGGTAGCATCAGGATGTGCGGCAGATAATGGGATAGGTTCCTTAGCAATTTGAGTAGGAGGGATTTCTGCAACAGTTTCAACCGTGACTAAAGTGTCAGCCTTGTCAGGTATAGATTCATCTTCAACATTCTCAACTAATATATTAAGTTTTTTAGGAACATTCTCTTCCTCTTCAGTTTCTTCAACATCCATAGCCTTTTCACTGGCTGACTTATCACTTGCGGTAGATCTCACATGCTCTTCCTCTTCAGAGCTCTCATCAATTAATCCCCTCTTAATAGGCTTCTCAACAGCCGTTTCAGTCACATTATCCTCAGATTCTTCATCACTAGCTCGCTCACTGTCAGTCTGTTCACTATCCTCCTTCACGGCATGATCTTCACCAACATCAGATCCAGAAACTTCTTCCATGTCATCAACTTGAGCATCCAAAACAAAGTTTTTCGAAACTTTGGGAGAAGCAAGCATAATATCCTCATCCGAGGTAAAGACAGGAGAGTTAACTTCTGGGGACGGTTGCTTAGCCACCTTAGCCTTTTTAGAGATCTTGACAGGGCTAGGAGTATGGGTTCGCTTCTTGATAAGCTTCTCAACCTGTTTCACATTATTACTGAGGTTATTTCTGAATTGTAAGGTATTATTAAAGCTTTTAATATTTCTTTTCGAGCTACTTGGGTGAAGTTTCAGATTCTCTCTTATTTTGGTATCCCTATCTATAATTCCGAGTGTAAGAAGGCCAGAATTGTGACTCGAAAACCCCCGTTGGTTGAGAAATTCAAGCTTAACACTGATGGGGCATCTAAAGGTAACCCGGGTATAATGACAAGTGGAGGTATTTTCAGAAATAATATGGGTATAATTATGTTTGCTTTCTCTAATTACTACGGGTATGGGATGAACATGGTGGCTGAGGCTAGGGCAGTCCGTGATGGATTGGTTTTTGCCAGAGATTTTGGTATTGCCTTTTTATGGCTTGAGATTGACTCTGAAGTGCTTCTTAAGATTCTCATTTAGGATTATCACATTCCATGGTGTATTTGGTATGAAGTGCTGGAAATTAAGCGTTTAATGCATATGATTTTGGTTAGAATTTCACACATTCTTCGTGAAGGAAATAGAGTAGTGGATGGTTTAGCTAATGCAGCTGTGGTTTCCAGGATGAAGTCGGTTTATTACTCCTTTGATGATCTCCCCGATGATTGCAAGGGTCCATATGTTTTGGACTGCTCTTCGACTCCTTATATTCGGACCAAGTGATATGGCTAGATCATTGTATTTTTTGCTTATTAACTTGACTAGATCCCATTCCCTTTATTGTAGAGGTCTTTACATTATGTGTAAAGCCTCTCCCCTAGATTTCTTTTTCTTGGTGGTTGAGGTTGTCATGTCCCCCACCATGTTTGTATTTCCTTTTTATATTAATAAAACCTAGGGAGGTACCGTCCTTTTTTTGCCGAAAAAAAATTGGAGGTCACGAGTTCGAATCCTGTCAGGGAGATTTGTGTTAGCCTATTTATTGGCCTAGTTGTAGCCTTCATGGAATTTGTGTTAGTAGCCTAGTTATAGGCCCACTTGTAGCCTTCATGGCATTATCAATTAATAAAAAAAAAACCCCATTTTTTTTTAAAATAAAAAATTCTCAACCTGTTTCTCCCCTTGACTAGGTGTAGGTTTGGAAGAGACGGAGGGTTTTGGCTTGGAGGTAATAGACACGGTAGGTTTAGAGAGGATGGAGGAAGGTTGTTTTGGTGCGGCAGGGACAGAATTCGAAGGTTTGGATTTTGGAGGTGATGAAAGGGAAGGTGATTTTGATGGTGCAGTATAGAGAGATTTGGAGACTTTGGGTTTGGGTTGAGGTTCAGGAGATGGAGTGGGAGACTTTGGTGGTGCGGTAGGGGTGACCTTTGGCTTGGAGGGTCTTGGAACGGCAGGTCTTGTATGTGCGGCAGGAACGGAAGATGCGGTAATCTTGATTCCGGTAGATGGAGGATTGGTTTTCTTCACGGCCTTCTCAACTATCACAACTTTCTCATTTCCTTTGATGGAGGTAAGAGGGGAAGGAAGTTCAAAATTTTTACCTTTAGTGCGTGCCTTGAGCGCGGCAGCCTACAACTGGTCTTATTCAAATGCGGCAGCTTCCACATCACTAACCATTCTATCACCAAGGTTCGCCTGACCGCGCTTTGAGTACTTAGGAGGTACATGCTCCTCAACAGGGTCTCCAAGGAGGTATGACCTGTACATCTCATCACCAAAGTTGTTGCGGTAGTTCACGCGCATGGACTTGCGGCAGAAATCCTTGGAGGTAGGGATCACCACCTTGTAGTTATTATTCTTCTCATAAAGTTCCTTGATCCTGAGGGTGTGGCTCAACAAGTAGGAGATCAGCCTACTATTAGTACGGTACTTTGTTTCACCCTCTTCTGCCGCATTTTTATCAGACATAATGTTTGCTCGGAGGACGTCATACATAATCTGGCCCCAATCCAGCTTCTTCCCGAGGTAGATAGCGGCACAGATCATCCACTGAGTATTATTGAAGTTTGCATGATTGCCAGTCTTGCACAGAAGGGCATGATCAACTAAGTGCCCAATGTGATACATCATCTCCCCAACATCTTTGCGCTGAATCTTCAGAATATCATCCATACCAGCGAGCTTCTTAGCAAGACTTAGAGATACTTGCCGTGAGATTTCATCATATCCGTCCTTGCTCTTCTTAATGCCCACGGCATGAGCGATATCACTGGCATCAAAATCCATTTTGATTCCCATAACTGATGCCTGGATGAATTTGGGATAAGCGGCAAGTTCTTCGGAGCTCTCCATCTTCACTGCCGTGCTAAAAAATTCATCGACGAAGGCCGGTAAGTGAAAGTCTTGTTGGAGAGTAAAGAATGGAAGGATCCCTGACTTGTTCAGTCTTGCAAGAATATTGCGGCCAATAGCGTCTTGTTTAAGATCCTCAAGATCCAAGATTATGCCTGGTATAAAATAATTTAAGTCCTGAAATAAAACAAAGTGCAAAGTTAAGAATTAGGGAAGGAGAGTGCGGTCACTTGACATAAAGAATGCGGCAAGGTGGTGCGGTCAAGTGAGGCACGGTGATACGGAAGCAAAGGTAGAAGATAATGGAAATGATCTAATGTTGAGATCCAATGGCGTGGATCAGACTTTAGGGGTCAATTGGAGCCAAGTCTTTGTTAACATGATTAGTTAGGCTTAAATAAGTGGGCCAAATGTTTGAGCAGTTTCTGGAATAATTTTGTTCGGCTATTATCTACGCAATGACAGTCTAGATGGTGATTATTTCCACGTTGGGATGAAGATAAGGTTGTGATCTTTCATATGACTACTTATGGCATGTTTTTGGACAAGTACATGAAGAGTTATGGCTGTTCAAATCAGACTGTTCAGATTGGCCGAATTTACATTGTTTTCTTCACCTAGTTCTTATCTTTATTTTAATTATCTCTTAATAATTAATGTCTAGTTTATCCTAACTTGGAAGGATGTTTCAAGAGTATTATAAAAACCCTACAAAATGTAGTTGTAAGGCATTGAGTGATTGAATAAAATTTTCCTTTGTGAGTTTGCGAACTTACTTCAATTCTTGCGAGAATTGTTCTTAAGCCTTGCGAGGTTTAAACCCCTTTTTTCCCTTGCGAGGACAGGCCCTAGTCTTAAGAGATTAGGTTTATCTAGTTCTAACTCGTTTTCCTTGTGAGGTTCTTGAGTTAGTCCATATCCCTTCCAAAAATACAATACTTTACGTAGCAAATTGGTATCAAGAGCCCGGTTATATAAACAACCTTCTTAGCGTTGTTTAGTCCGTGGGTATAGAAATGGTATGTAACAACATCTTTCGTGATTATTCAGAGATGTGGAGTCGTTTGGAGGCATTAACTACATCGGTGGAGATCATGGATGCAATGATGCGTCAGTTGATTGATCTTAATCTTCGTGATGCAAGAGGGAGAAGAAGTCGACATAGTTCTAATTATGACGATTCAAGAAGTCCACCAAGACATCGTGCTACATATGATGATGATCGTGGGTTGAAGTTAGATGCTCCAGAATTTCAAGGTGATTTGGATCCCGAGACATTTCTTGATTGGCTAAGGTAGATTGAGCGTGTTTTTGACTACAAAGATTTTGATGAACACAAGAAGTTTAAAGTGGCAACCGTCAAGTTGACAAAGCATGCTTCTTTGTGGTACGAGAATTTGAAGAATCAGAGGAGACGTGAGGGTAAGAACATAATTGATACTTGGGAGAAGTTGAAGAAACATCTCAAGAGGCGGTTTTTACCAAGGGATTTTGAGCAGGAGCAATACTTAAAACTCACTTCCTTGCAGCAAATAAACCTTACTGTGAGTGAATATGTTCGTGAATTTGAGAAATTAACGATTTTTTGTGATCTTGAAGAAAGGGAAGAGATGAAGATAGCAAGGTTTATCAAGGGTTTATCTCTTAATAATTAAAGTTAAAGAAACATCTCAAATTGTTCTGTTCCCATTTCTTTTGGATAGGTCCCCTCCTTTTTGTAGAGGATCTTATGGTTTGTATAAGACCTCCCCCTAGTTTTCTCTTTCGGTGGTAAGGTCGTCATGTCCCCCACCTTGTTTTTGTTATTTTTTCCTTTTATTAATAAAATCTAGGGAGTACCGTCTCCTTTCGTCGAAAAAAAAGGTGGAAGTTCATCATATTCAACTTTTGATGATGTTTGCAAGTTGGCTATCAAATTTGAAAAACAAGAGAAGAGCAAGAAGTCTACTACGGTACGTGAATATAGTAAAATCTATAACAGCCCTTTGAAGCCTAGTGTCGCATCTACTTCGAAAGAGGTCAAGAAGGAAGAGCCAAAGGAGAAGGGTAAGGCTATTTTAGAGCCTAAATTCAGTAGGTGTTATAAGTGTCAAGGTTATGGTCACATTGCAAATGAGTGTCCTCAAAAGCGCACACTCACTTTGCAAGATCTTGATCTGTTGGAACCAAGTTTTGTGGTCGATGAAGAGGAGGAAAAGGTTGCTGATTATGATGTGAGTCCACCTAGTGAGAAGGAGATGCTTGTGGTGTGAAACCTTCACATCAAATCTGGTCCGGAGGAGCAAAATCAACGCAACCAGATTTTTCACTCTCGATGCAAGGTCGGTGGTAAGACTTGCAATTTTATTATTGATAGTGGTTCATTTACAAATGCTGCATCTAGTGAAATGGTGGAGAAACTTAAGCTTCCTACTACTACTCATCCTGATCCGTATACGCTGAATTGGTTGAATGATGATGGTGGCATTAAGGTTAAAAAACAAGCACTCATTTCTTTTGTTGTTGGCCCGTATGAAGATGAGGTGTTATGTGGTGTGGTTCCCATGAAATCTTGTCTTTTGTTGCTTGGGAGACCATGGCAGTTTGAGCGAGATGTGTCGCATCAAAGGAAGAGTAATATTTATTCTGTTCTAAAGCGTAAAGAGAAGTACAACTTGAAGCCTTTAACTCCAAGAAAGGACAATCCAAAGCAAGAGAAGATATTCTTTAGTGCTAAGGAATTTATGGAGGAAGTTGAACCAGAAGATAAGTTGTATATCTTGTTTGTTCGTGATAGTTCCACTACTCGGATGGACTCTAGTGATGACTTGCAGGTACAAAGGTTGCTTGAGGAGTATGGTGATGTGTTCCCGGATGAGTTACCACATGGTTTACCTCTAAAGCATGGAATTGGGCATCAAATTGATCTTATTCCTGGTGCTAAACTTCCCAACAAACCAACCTATCGTTGTAACCCCGAAGAAAGTAAGGAGTTGCAGACGCAAGTGCAAGAGCTGATTGATCGTGGTTATGTTCAAGAGAGCCTAAGTCCATGTGTTGTACTGGTTCTTTTGGTGAAAAAGAAGGATGGAACATGGCGCAGTGTGTTGATAGCCGAGCTGCCAACAATATTACTATCAAGTATCGTTTTCCTATGCCAAGGTTGGATGATATGTTGGATGAGTTGCATGGAGCTCATGTTTTCGCAAAGATTTATCTGAGATCTGGTTATCACAAAATAAGGATTCATGATGGGGATGAATGGAAGACGGCGTTCAAAACGAAGCAAGGCCTTTATGAATGGCTTGTTATGCCATTTGGGTTGTGTAATGCTCCTAGTTTATTCATGCGACTTATGAATGAGGTACTCTGACCTTTTCTTAATTTATTTGTTGTTGTTTATTTGGATGACATTCTTGTATACAGTAAGAACTTGGAGGAACATCTTATGCATTTGAGAAAGGTTTTTGATAAGTTGAGAGAGAAGAAGTTGTATGGGAAACTTGAAAAATGCATGTTTATGGTGCCAAGTGTTACCTTCCTTGGTTACATAGTTTCTGGAGATGGTGTTCGTGTGGATCCTTCCAAAAGTTGAGGCTATTGAGTCGTGGCCTATTCCCACATCAACAACGGAGGTTAGAAGTTTCCATGGATTGGCATCTTTTTATCGGCGTTTCATTCAGAATTTTAGTTCTATTGTTGCCCCAATCACTGAGCTTACAAAGAAGGGAGAATTTGTGTGGACTTCAAGTGCTCAAAAGGCGTTTGATGAAATCAAAAGTAAGCTATGTTCAGCTCCTGTTTTGGCCCTACCAGATTTTGAAAAGTTGTTTGAAGTGGAGTGCGATGTAAGTGGAGTTGGCATTGGAGCTGTTTTGGTACAAGAGAAGAGACCAATTGCCTACTTTAGTGAGAAATTAAGTGGAGCGAGGTTGAATTATTTTGTTTATGACAAAGAGTTTTATGCTATTGTTCGAGCATTGGATCATTGGGCTCATAATCTCCGTCCCAAGCCATTTGTTCTTCATTCTGACCATGAAGCTTTGAAGTTCATACATGGGCCGCAAAAGTTGAATGCAAGACATGCCAAATGGGTAGAATTCTTGCAATCTCTTACTTTTTCTTCTAAGTATAAATCTGGTGTTTCTAATGTGGTTACAGATGCATTATCTAGGAGACATTGTTTGCTTTTTACCCCCCTATATTGGCTTGACATTACCGAGCCTCCCGCTCAAGTACTAACGCGAGTTGAAACCAAGCGACGTTTCAACCTCTCCGTGTTAGATAGTTCTTGCCTTACAAATCCGATCCAACTTTTTCTCAAGAGATAGAGAGTCCTTCTGGCTTGTTTGTTGTACAAGATGGTTTTCTTTTTAAGGGGAATCGGCTTTGTATTCCTAAATGCTCCATTAGGGAATTGCTTGTGAGAGAAGCACATGGAGGAGGTCTTGCTGGCATTTTGGTGTGCAAAAGACTTACGATATTCTTGGTGAGCATTTTTATTGGCCTAACATGTTTAAGAATGTGCAGGAGGTAGTGGCGAGGTGTGCTACTTGTCAAAAATCAAAGAGTTTCTTTCATAACACCTTTACCTGTGTCGGATCAGCTTTGGGATGATGTTAGCATAGATTTCATTGTTGGGTTACCTAGAACTCAAAGGGGGAAGGATGCTATTATGGTAGTGGTTGATCGTTTTTCGAAGATGAGTCATTTTCCATGTCATAAGACGGATGATGCATCTCATATTGCAGATTTATACTATAAGGAGATTGTTCGTTTGCATGGGTAGGGATGGTAATGGGTCGGGTTCGGATCGGATCAGACCTGATCCGAATCTGATCCGAACCTCAGAACCCCTCTACCGAATCCGATCCGATCCGAATATTCCATATCCGCGCTCTGATCCGAGATCCGAACTGATCTGAATCTCTTCCCAGAAAACCCTAGGTTTGACAGATTTTGGGGAAGCTAAACTAATCGATCGATCGATCAACCAAACAAAAAAAAAAAACTGAAATACAATGGCTAAGAATTGATAAATTACCTCAATAGAGCTTAAATTCGTTGGAGATGTAGTAGCTCGATGGAAATTGAGGAGGAGAGCAAAGAGAAGAACGGACGGCAAGCCACGGGCACCGGCACAGGCAACGGGAACGGCGAACGGTGCGGCAACGGGAACGGCGAACGGCGCAGACAGAGAGAGAGAGTCAGAACGGCGCATAGAGAGTGAGAGACCAGGTGATGCCGGCGAGTAGGCGACGGCGAGCAACGGCGACGTCGGCGAGGCTAGGGCATTGTGTATTCGTGTTTCGTCTTTGACAAAGAAAAGAAACGGCGTGTTTGGTTTTGGTGAGGCCGAGCCCTAATGTTAGTTTATATAGGCAGGGGAAAATGTAAATGTTGAAACTAAGGGGGGTGATGTGACATAAAAAAAAAAGGCAAGCACTAATATTTCGGATCGGGTTCGGGTCGGATAGGATCGGATCAGGGGGTCTGACCGAACCCGAACCCGCTCGGATCATTAAATTGCATATTGAACCCGGAATTTTCGGATCGGAACACCCTCGGAACGGATCGGGTTCGGACAAATTGCCATCCCTATGCATGGGATTCTAAAGTCTATTAGTTCTGATCGGGACACTAAGTTCCTTAGCTACTTTTGGAAGACCCTATGGCGTTTGGTTGGTACTAAGTTGCTGTTTAGTACTTCCCATCATCCACAGACCGATGGACAAACAGAAGTGAAAAATCGGACTCTTGGAAGTTTATTACGTGGTTTGGTGAGTAGAACTACCAAAGATTGGGATGTTAAGCTTGCTCATGCTGAATTTGCATACAATAGAACTACTTCATATACTACTGGTCGTTCTCCATTTGAGATTGTTTATGGTGTTAATCCGTATATGCCTATTGACTTGATTCCTGTACCAAAGAAAGAAATAGCGAGCTTTGAAGCAAAGGAGAGGCAAGCTGCATTTATGAGGATTTGTGAGCAAGTTAAGGCTCAGATTGAGAAGGAAAATGCTAAGTGTAAAAAAAGATCCAACAAAGGGCGTACTCAACATGTTTTTAAGGTTGGTGATCTTGTATGGCTGCATTTTCGCAAGGAGAGATTTCCTTCAAAAAGGAAGAACAAGCTTATGCCGAGAGCTGATGGCCCATTCTGAGTGTTGGAAAAGTATGGTGAGAGTGCGTATAAACTTGAGCTACCAGATGAGTTTGGTAATGTGAGTGCTACTTTCAATGTTGGTGATCTGTCCCCTTACTTGGATGATGAAAATTTGAGGGCAACGAAGAGGAAGATAGTTTCTTTGAAGTAATAGTCTCTAGGGCGATTTCTCTCAAGGTGATCGTCTCCTTCCTTGGTTCCTAGGGTTTCCTAGGATCTGATCTCCGGCAGCCTCCATGGTTGATCCGGTTGCTTTCCCTCCCCTTCAAGCGCTCGCCAAGCCCAACCCAATCCCCCGTGCGGCTAACCCTAATGTTGTTCACGAAAACCCTAGCGCCGCATTTCCCCCTCCGCCTTTGCATGGGCAGCAGCCGCCTCATGCTAACCCTAATCCCACCATTGCGGCACAAACCTCAAACCCTAACAAATCCTTTGCATCGCTGCTTTGTCATTCAAACCCGTTACTAATTAATGATATTCCTTTGATTCTTGCTGCAACCCATAAAGGTTTTCCTTCACTCAAACTGTCTAAGGAGGCTATTGATGCCTTTTCAAGGCCTTTTGCGTGGACACTTGTGGGTAAATTTACTAATGGACGTCCCACTATGGAAGATGCCAGAATAGCATTTGCAAAGTTCAATTTGAAAGGATCGTTAAAAATTAGGCTTCTTGATTCTCGCCATGTGCTCATTCAGTTGTCAAACGAAGAAGATTTCCAGCGGCTTTAGACAAGAGAGGTCACTTATGTTAATCGCTTTCCAATGCGAACTTCTGTTTGGAACCCCTCTTGGAAGCCGCAAACTGACTCCCTATTGTTCCCGTTTTGGTAAGCCTTCCCGGATTGCCAATTCATTTGTTCAATAAGATCTTCTTATTTTTGCTTGCTAGAATATTTGGTAAACCTATGTCTATTGACAAAGCCACTGCTGAATTGACTCGACCGAGCGTAGCTAAAATTCTGGTGCAAGTGGATCTTCTCAAAAGATTACCCGATAAGATACATGTGGATTGTGGCGATTGCATGCCTAGCTTTTTCCAATCTATTGAATATGATAACATGCCCTTATATTGCAGACATTGCTCCTTATTGGGACATGATGAGTTTAATTGTCGAGTCTTAAATTCAAAATATAAGAAAAATAGCAATGAAGCAGCCCCTCCTAAGGTGAATAATGGTAAAAAGGTTGTGGAAAGAAAAGAAGACAAACTCCCTATTGAAGAAGTGAAGAAAAGTGTAAACAAACAGGAGATTTGGATAAATAAGAATAATGGTCATGGGAAAGATGAAATTGCTAAAACTAGCAAGAGTGGTGAGAATAAAGTGATTGACTTGACCAAAAAGGATGTTATTGCTCCTAAGGCTCCTAGTATGGCAAGGAAGGGTGTCTATCTTCCCCAATCGGTTAATGATGCTTTGTCAAAGAAACTTACAGCCATTAAGACAAGAATTAGCACCAATCCTTCCCATGATGTTGATGTTAATGTTCCAATTCCTGATCTGCAAGACCCTAAAAAATTATGTACCCCTTTGAGGGATGATTCAGCAATGCGAGTTAAGCCTTCTTCCCAAGTAAAACGGAATGCTTTTATAGTTCGTTAAACCTCTCTCCAAGAGCACCACATGTGACATCTCTTAATCAAGTGATTGATTTTCTGCTGGATTACAAAGAACGACTGTCCCTAGTTGATGCAAAGGATGATGATGATGATGGCTTTACAACGGTATCCTATAAGAAAAAGAAAAGTAGGGAGAAATCTCCCTCCTTGTAAGTTTCTTATCCTTTCTCATATACCCACATTTACTCTCTTTATATTTGTTTTTAAATGGTGTGTTTCATAAGTTGGAATGCTCGTGGCATAGCAAATATGGCCACAATCCGTAGAATTAAACGTTTATTCCAATCGCTTATGGCTATTTATGAGCCAAAATCTGATATTTCCTCTATGGGACCTCTTATTCGAAAGTTGGGTTGTGATGATGGGGTGATTAATAGAAATAATAGAGTTTGGGTGTTATGGAAGCATGGGCTGAATTGTGTGGTTATTCATGACTCTAATCAAGCTTTGACATTGCAAATTTCTCATCCGCTTTGGGAGGCAGCCGTATGGGTTTGTTTTGTTCACGCTAGCTGTAACAGATTTTCACGTATTTCTCTTTGGGAAGAGCTAATGACTATTAGTAAGATGGATTTCCCTTGGTTGGTGATGGATGTGTTTTTACACATCAATATTGAATACATTTGGTCTTATCTTGGAGCGAATCTTCGGGTATTTTAGTGTTTTAATGGCTGTTTTGAGTGTCTTTGAGTACAGGGAAAAATGGAGAAATTGTGGCTGAAAAGCAGAGAAAGGACCTGAGGGGAATTTCGGAGAAATCCAGGCGGAGGACTATACAGGAATTAAGGAAGAAAAGGAAGACCTCTGAGGAAAAGCAAAGGGTGCGCACGCCCTTCATAGATAGGAGCGCGCGCCCGCAGTGATCAGAAGGTTCATTTTATTAAGTCAAGAAAGGGTGCGCACGCCCCATCCATATGAGTGCGCGCGCCCCTGGGGATCAGAAGCTCGTATTTGTGCAATTGAATAGAGTGCGCACGCCCCTAGTCCTATGGTGCGCGCGTCCCCTCCTCCGATGCAGATTTTTGAAGTGTCCTCCTTGGTTTAGGATTTATTTTTCCTTTCCTTATTTTGAGATATCCTACCCTAGTATAAAAGCAACACAGTAGCAGCCATTAGATTTGATTCTTATGCTTTATTTTTCTCTGGGTTTTTGGAGAACGTGAAACGCAGACGAAGTATTTTCTTTTCATCATTCAAGATCCAGGTTTTATGTTTTTAGTTTCATTATTTGTGTTCATTATGTTGAATATGAGTAGCTAAGTTCTTAATTCATGGGTTGGATGTAAAACACTATCTAATTCTATGTTATAAATGTTTTTATTCATATTGATTTCATTCTAGTTGTTCAAAGTATTTTAATCAAGTTTTTAGGGTTTCAATAATTGAACTAGTCATTATTGGCCTTTTTAACAATTTAGGGTTTTAACTCTGCCATTGATTTGGGGATTAAAGCGTAGACCAATGCTTTGAGTAATATATCTATTTGATTCCGTGATAGAAATCAAGTGGGTATAGGTTCAATTGTTCTTTAGAACTTAATAACTTTTTAAATAATTACATGGACTTGATTTGCGAAGTGTGATTAGATAGAGAGAAAAAGATTGCAATCCGGCCGCCTCACCGTCCCAATTTTTACAAGAAGTGAACGAACCCTGGAATGAATCAATAACTTTATTTTATAATAACATAGAAGGATGATAGTGTGAAATCCAACCCGTGAATCTCATTAATCTGTTTACATCGTACTAGTTGATCATTGCTTGTTAATTTAATATTTAATTTCAGTCTTTAGTTAATAAAATAAAATCAAATTAAAAAACCCCTTTGGTTACTCTTTTGCACTAATTAAATTCACTCGTTTGTCCAACAAGTCTATGTGGGATTGACCCTCGCTTTCGCGCGTTACTACTACGGTAACTAGTGCCCTTGCTAGGTATTTATTACTTGGAATTTTATCCATCACGTTTTTGGCGCCGCTGCCGGGGACTTGTTTTGATTTACAAGTTAATTTAATCGGTGTATGTTTGGTAGGCGTTCATTGAACCCCGAGTTGGTTCCTTTGGATGATAATATCGATAGACTCGATAGGGACATTCCCCCTATTCGTGAGTCTGAGTCTGAGTCTGAAACTTCTGTCACCGAGACAGAGGTAGTTTTAAGTGAATCTGAAACTTCTTCCACCTGGGGAGAAGAAATTTAAGTTGTAATGGATAATCCCTTAATGAAAGAATATGCTAGGCCTAAGGTTGACACATCGGTGTCATGTATTGTCTTGACTGAGGCCGCTAAAGCTTATGAAGCGAAGGGGCATTACTTCAGTCAGTTGCCCAAGTTTCAGGGTCTTCCCGCTGAAGACTCTTTGAACTTCTTGAGAGAGTACATGATGATTATATCAGGATTCCCTGTAAAAGAGGGGGTTACTGATGAACAATTAAGGCTTAAATATTTTCCCTTCTCTCTTCAAGGGCAGCTAAAACTTGGCTTATGTTCCTTCCTGCTAGGAGTATCACTACATGGGATGGGTTGCATGATGCATTCTTAAAGAAATTCTTCCCGCATGCTACTTTGGCCACCTTTAGACAGAAAATCATAGGATTTACTCAAGAGGTAGGTGAGCCATTTCATGAGGCTTGGGATAGGTTCAAAATGTTGCAAGTGCAGTGCCCCCATCATGCTTTTCCTGAGGCCCTTTTACATCAAACATTTTATGGTGGGTTAACTGCAGCAGACCAAGCTATGGTCGACAACGCAGCAGGCGGCTTTCTAGGAGCCAAAACTGTTGACCAAACCCAAGAATTATTTGAGATGTTGGGGGCTAATTCACAAGAAAAAGGCTCTAGAGGGAAACCTAGGGGAGTGCATGAGTGGAGTTGTATGGATGAGTTCACTAGGCAGGTGTCTTTGTTAAACCAAAACATGGCTAAAATGAATTCTAATATGTCTTCCTCAAGTGCTAATGTGGTATCTGATTTATGTGCTAACTGTGGATCTAACACTCATGCTACTAATGTATGTCCAGTTGTTGCACAGTTTGATTCTGAACAGGTGAATGCGATGCAAGGGTACCCCCCAAGGAAAAATCAAGGTGGTACGTATTCTAACACTTATAATCCAGATTGGAAAAACCACCCCAATTTTTCTTGGAGGGGTAACCCAGAAATTCAGTACCAGTAGCAGAAACCTCTTTATCCTCCTCCCTTACAAGGGAATCCAGAACAGCAGCCCAAGTAATCTCTGGAGGATATGATGAGGTCCATGATGCAAGAGCAGCAACAAATTAAAATGATGATGGAGCAGCGTGAGAAGCATCAGGAAGCGGTCAACAAAAAGATGGAGACCCAGATTGGTCAACTAGCTGTGGGTCAGTAAGGGCATAAACCAGTAACCTTCCCTAGTCAAGGGGAGCAAGCCAAGGCCATCATGACCCTGAGAAATGGCAAACAGGTAAGCAATGAGGTATGTCCTAACTCTCCTTCTGAAACTGCCGAACCACCTGTTGTGGAGAATGTTGTTGGTAAGAGTACTAATGGCATGGGGGAAATTCCTGTTACTGATTCTTCCACCCCCAAGCCATATGTACCTCCTGTACCGTTTCCTGGTAGATTCATGAGAAGTAAGCTGGATAGCAAATGTCTGATTTATATGACATGTTTTCAAAAGTGAACATTAATCTTCCTTTGTTAAATGTCATTAAAAATATCTCAGCTTATGCAAAGTTTTTCAAAGAACTTAACTCCAGGAAACCCAAGTATGGGAATGATGAGAAATTGATTATGGGTGAAAGTGCCAGTGCCGTGGTATAACAGAACCTCCCACCTAAATTGAAAGACCCCGGAAGTTTTAATATTTCTATATCTATGGGGGATTCTAAAAAGGTGAAGGCAATGTTAGATCTCGGTGCTAGCATTAATTTGTTACCACATCATTTGTATCTTGAGTTGGGTTTGCCTGAGCTAAAACCCACCACAATGACCTTGTAACTGGCTGATCGTTCAATCAAGAGGCCATTGGGAATTGTGGAGGATGTTTTGGTGCAGGTAGCCAATTTAATTATTCCTGTGGATTTTGTTGTGCTAGAAACTGTGAATGGTGTTGGGAATAGTCAGGATTCTCCCATATTGCTTGGGCGTCCATTTATGGCTACTACTAACACCATTATTAATGTGGGTGATGGGACTCTATCTATGTGTGTGGCTAATGAGAAAATAGAAATATCTGTGTTTGATGTCATGCAAAGTCCTTTAGATGATGAGTCTTGTAACTGTGTGGATATTGTTGAGGATTGTGTGAGTGAAGTTTTGTGGCATGAGAGAGACTGTGAGGAGTTAGAGTCTTTGTTTTCAACTGGCGGTGAGAAACATAGGGATAATGCGGATGTTCAACAAATGGCTGTGGAAAAGGCCGACGAACACCATCCTAGTGATGACCCGTTTCACCCCCTAAGCCACTTCAATGAGAAGTTGGTGCCTTCTATTGTAACCCCTCCAGCTCTTGAGCTGAAAGCCCTCCCCTCAAATTTAAAGTATGTTTTTCTTGGGGAGGGAGAGACTTTGCCAGTGATAATTGCCTCAGATTTGACCCTAGAACAAGAGGCCAAGTTGATCAAAGTGCTTCGTGAGCACAAGCAGGCCATAAGGTGGACCTTAGCAGACATTAAGGGTATAATCCCCTCCATGTGCATGCACAAAATTAATCTCATAGATGGTGCTAAGCCGTCTAGAGAGAGACAGAGGAGGTTAAAATCCTCACATGGAGGAGGCGGTTAGGAAAGAGGTCCTAAAATTGTTGGATGCAGGCATTATCTATGCCGTTGCTGATAGTGAGTGGGTGAGCCCGGTTCAAGTCGTTCCAAATAAATCGGGTTACACGGTCACCATTAATGAGAGGGGTGAGGAAGTCCCAACAAGGGAAGTGACTGGGCTTAGAATGTGCATAGATTTGCGCAAACTGAATTCTGTAACAAAGAAAGATCACTTCCCTTTGCCCTTTATTGATCAGATTCTTGAGAGGTTAGCCGGACATGAGTATTATTGTTTCTTGGATGGTTTTTCGGGGTATAACCAAATCTCCATTGCACCAGAGGACCAAGCCAAGACCACTTTTACTTGTCCTTTTGGCACATTCGCATTTAGGAGGATGCCCTTTGGGCTTTGTAATGCACCTGCGACCTTTCAAAGGTGTATGACCTCCATCTTCTCTGATTTGATCGAGCGATGTGTCGAAGTCTTCATGGATGACTTCTCTGTATTTGGTGACAGTTTTGATGGGTGCCTAGAGAATTTGACAATGGTTTTAAAACGCTGTTGTGAGACAAATTTGACCCTTAGTTGGGAAAAATGTCATTTTCTTGTGAGGCATGGTATTGTGCTAGGGCATTTGGTGTCAAACAAGGGGATTGAGGTAGATAAGGCTAAAATCGATGTGATTTCGAAATTGCCTCCCCCTGTGTCGGTTAAGGGTGTGCGAAGTTTTCTAGGCCATGCGGGTTTTTATAGGCGTTTCATTAAAGACTTTTCAAAAATTTGTAAGCCTTTATGTAACCTGCTGGCCAAGGACACCGAGTTCATCTTTGACCAAGAGTGCTTGGATGCTTTTAATTTGCTTAAAGAGAAGTTAACTTGTGCCCCCATCTTATCTAGCCCCAATAGGTCTCTACCATTTGAGATCATGTGTGATGCATCAGATTTTGCGATTGGGGCTGTCTTAGGGCAAAGAGTGGATAAATTACCTCATATGATTCATTATGCAAGTAGAACTTTAAATTATGCACAACTGAATTATACTACTACTGAAAAAGATTTTTTAGCGGTTGTGTTTGCTCTTGAAAAGTTCCGTTCATACTTGCTTGGATCCAAGGTAATTGTCTACTCCGATCATGCTGCATTAAAATACTTGTTAAATAAAAAGGATGCTAAACCTAGACTTCTTAGGTGGATGCTCCTACTGCAGGAGTTTGACATAGAAATAAAAGACAAAAAGGGGACCAAAAATGTGGTGGCGGATCACTTATCTAGGCTAGAGAACTTTACTTTTACTAATGTGATAGATGGTGCAATTCCGGTTAATGAAAATTTTCCGGATGAGCAACTATTTGCTTTACATGTTCATGAGCCTTGGTATGCGGATTTTGTGAATTTCATTGTTTCTAATATTATGCCACCACACTTCACATACGATCAAAAACGAAAGTTTAAATCGGATGTGAAGCATTACATTTGGGATGATCCTTATTTGTGGAAGATTTGTCCTGATAAGCTTTTGAGAA
Organism: Campanula takesimana; assembly: GCA_026119855.1. Lineage (NCBI taxonomy): Eukaryota > Viridiplantae > Streptophyta > Magnoliopsida > Asterales > Campanulaceae > Campanula > Campanula takesimana. The sequence continues at coordinate 179,871 of JAOWBW010000444.1, forward strand.
GATGTGTCCCCGAGCATGAACAAGAGAGTGTGTTGCGTTTTTTTCATGAGCTTCAATGTGGTGGGCATTTTAGTGGTCAAAAGACCGCTAGAAAAATCTTCCAAGCCGGTTTGTATTGGCCCACCATATTTAGGGACGCATGTGAGTTCAGTAAGAGGTGTGATAGATGCCAGAAGACTGGTGGCATAGGTCAAAGAGATGAGATGCCGCAACACTTTAATTTAGTTGTTGATATATTTGATGTGTGGGGTATTGATTTTATGGGTCCGTTTCCCCCATCCCATGGTTTTGTTTATATATTGGTTGCGGTGGATTATGTGTCAAAGTGGGTGGAGGCTATTGCCACCCGGACTAACGATGCTAATGTGGTCTCCAAGTTTGTTTGTGAAAATATTTTTAGCAGGTATGGAGTGCCACGAGCAATCATAAGTGATCAAGGAACACATTTCAGCAACCGAATGTTCAATAATGTGCTGAAGAAATATGGGGTGGTTCATAAATTAGCCACAGCTTATCACCCTCAAACCTCAGGACAAGTGGAGGTAAGCAACAGACAAATAAAAGGGGTCCTTGAAAAGACAGTGCGTCCGAACCGCAAAGATTGGGCTCTAAAGTTGAGCGATGCATTATGGGCATACCGGACGACATACAAGACTCCAATTGGCATGAGTCCTTTCCAGATTGTGTATGGGAAGGAATGTCATTTACCGGTTGAGATGGAGCACAAGGCATTTTGGGCAGTGAAAGAGTTGAATATGGACATGGAGGCCGCGGGTGAGAAGAGATTGCTCACGTTGAATGAACTTGACGAGTTGCGGCAAGATAGTTATGCAAGTGCCAAACTGTATAAAGAGAGAACTAAAAGATACCATGACAAGCATTTGAAGCCAAAAGATTTGAGGCCGGGTATGAAAGTTCTCCTTTTCAACTCTCGTTTGAGGTTATTTCCGGGTAAAATGCGTTCCAAGTGGACGGGGCCATTTGAGTTGGTGAAAGTATTCCCACATGGAGCAGTTGAGCTTAAGAATTTGAAAACGGGAAATTTGTTCAAAGTTAATGGACACCGGGTAAAACCTTATTATTAGGGGGTGACTATTGATGAAGATGTAGAGGTGATCGAGTTGGTGGATCCAGAGAAGGCCAATTAAGCCCCATGTGGCATTATGTCGAGCCAACGACTTTAAAACAAAGGCGCTTGTTGGGAGGCAACCCAACCAGGTATCATTTTATTTGCTTTCTTTTATTTCAGTCTATCATCATTCTTAGCTTGGGAGCATGTTTACTTTTGATGCAATGAGGACATAGCATGTTCTAAGTTTGGGGGTGGTGGTATTCATAAATTCAAATTTTTTTTTTTATTATTATTGCTTTCGTGTCTTTTATTTCTAGGTCGGTTCGAACTACGGTGACCTGAGCCCCTTATTGTCCTAGGGGGAACGTAGGCAACGAAAGTGCGGTCAAAAAGTTTGTCCGTGTCACCCTGACGGGTCTCTCTGAGTTTGTGGGTTTATAGTAGAGTGTAAATAGTGTCACCCTCCAAAAAGATTTTTATTTTTTTGAGTCATTTTTTTTCCACTTTTATAAAGGATATTACGCTTGTGTTTCGTTTTGTGGTGATGTGCAGATGATCTATAGGCGACAACCATTTTGGAGCGGTAAAAACAGCAGAAAAAGGTTCAAAAAAATTGGATTTCCTACTGATCAAGGGGTGCGCACGCCCTCTTTTAAAGGGTGCGCACGCCCCCTCCAAACACAAGAAAATCAGACCTTCTGATCAAGGGGTGCGCACGCCCTCACAAAAAGGGTGCGCACGCCCCCCCTGTGAACCAAAACTGGATTTCCTTCTGATTAAAGGGTGCGTGCGCCCCTAGTACTATGGTGCGCGCGCCCTCTCCTCATGGAATGCGCACAGCCGGTTGAATTAAAGGGAAAAATCGGGCATTATGTTGATTGTGTGAACCTAGCAGCCCTCATCTCTTTCTCTCTCTAGAAAAACCTCCCAAACCCTCATCTCTCTCTCTACAAATTCTCACCAAATCCACCAATTCCAATCAAATTTTCGGCTAATATCATCTTCCCCCTTATAACCCTCCTCCATTCCAAAGATTTCAAGCCTCAATTTCCATTAAAACCGGGCAAATTCAAGATTTTGTTCAAGCTTTTTAGAAGACGAAAAGTGGAGTTTTGGGTGCTTTCGGGTGAGAATTGGAAGGTGTTGCAGAAGGGAAAAACGATTGTGAGAACAAGAGCTATTTGGGGTCATCATCTTCTACACCTCCGGCCAAACTCCGGCGACTTTTCCGGCAACCTTTTCCGGTCAAATAAGTTGGTTTTCTGAATTGTTTTGTGTTGAGAATTGTTGTGTGAAGTTTGAGATAATGGGTCGAACAAAGAAAAATACTCCCGCACCCGGTGTCCTGGCAGAACCTCCCTATGATAACACCAAATTTATGAATGCAAAGGCGGAAGAGTTTTTTAACAATTACAAGGGGAATAGTTTTATGGAAGAAAGGGAATTTGATTGGGAATCTTTTGGTATGAAGGAGGTATTCACTTTTTATAAATGGAAAGAGTTGGCTTCGGATCCGAAGGCTCGGGGAATATCGACTGTAGTAAAACATTTCTATTCAAATGTTTTTAGGAGAGGAGACACAGATAATTCATTCGTACACGGTGTGGAGGTGGACTATACGAGTAGAACAATCAATCAATACTACCGTATTCCCGTGGGGATATCTGAGGAGAAGTGTGCCTATCAAAGACTATTGAGGGAGATGAATTCGGTTAACAAAGTGAAAGAAGTGCTTCCTACGTTCTCTGCGACTCTAGGGGTGAACATTGACCCCCAGAGGTACCATAAGGGCAACATTCTCAAGACTAGTGAGCTAGTGCCAGAGTTGCAGTATTTGCATCGTTTTATTTGCGAACGGATAATACCCTCTTCACACAAGGGAGATGTCCATTGGTGACGAGCTGCATTGATGCATGTGGTGCTGCGTAGGGAGAAGATAAATACTGGGTTGATCATCAGGCAGGAGATGCTACAGTTGACTCAGGGGATAGGATCCTCGAGCTATAAATTTCCCATTTTAGTCACTGAGTTGGTGGAATTGGCCGGGTTCACTTTTGGGAGTAATATCAAGGATATCAAGGCCGGGGCTCCGATCACGTTGAGGAAAGCCACCAAATTAAGGAGGGGACCTACTTCTACAGCTGGGAGTAGTAGTCAGGTTGGAGAAGAGGTGGAGGAGGAGATGCACAACCTCAACCCCTATGAGGCGACTTATTATTTGGCGGGGCAAATGTAAAGCCATAAGGAGCAAATGAGGGAGTCCAGAAGAGAAACTGCGATGGAATCTTATTCTAACAGCATGTGGCAGGCAAGGACAGATCAGAGGCTGGACAATTTGGAAGAGGTAGTCAACAGGGAAGCTGCGGAGAACCGATATTTTCGATAGAGGATGATGGCCAATTTATTTCCTGGTTAGTCATACCCCCCTCCATATGACCCTCATCAATATCCGCCCTACATGAGACCGCCAAACATGCAATGGACTGGCCGTACGTGGGATGGGCAGCAAGCAGCTCAAACGCCACAATTTCAAGGTGGTAGTCCAAGTGGTCCTTGGGATCATCTCTTTCCCCCACCGCAGTGAGATGATTGAGGTACCCCTACTCTTTAACTAATTTTGTATGATTTGTTGCATTAGGGGAAATGCAAATTTTTAAGTTTGGGGGTATGGGGTACATCTGCTTTGGTTATCTGTTATCACTTTAGTAGGATTTAATTAGTGTTTAGTTTTAGTTGTTTTAGGGTAAAAATTTAAAATTTTGTTCTTATTATATTTGAGGATGTTGACCACAGTCGATGATGATCCGAGAGTTTATTTTAGTCATTATGGGTGCTATTGTTTAACCTAGAGTTGGGACTGCATTAGCACTACTAAAGGCATGATTGCACCACCTCTCAATTACATTTTCTTTCCATGATCATGTTATCAAAATAAGAATAATTTATGGGATCACTTGGTGTATGTTCGGGGACCCTAGAACATTGTTGCATGGTTGTCAATAACAAGTCAATAGGTTATTCGGTATTTATGGCATTTCTTTCTAAACCCTTTTCTTGGCCTTATTTTGTCTATCTAGTCACTTAAATAAAATCATCGCTAGAACACCCATTTGAGCCTAGTAATGGATGAAAGAATGGCACATTAAAGACCGCCGTTCACCTTCTTAAGATACCCGATTTCCTACCCTTTTGCACTTAGAATAGGTTATACCCACCTTGACGAGGAAGTGGATTAGGGAATGATGGGAATTTATGGTTAGAAATTAGGAGAATGATTTGGGGAATTATGGTTTATGGCCAAAGTTATGAAATGGGTGTATGTAATGAAAAGAAAGGGCAAGCAAAAAAAAAAAAAAAAGTGATCATTGATGAGTGTGCAAAGTGATTAAATAAGCACATATTTGTCTTGTGTAAGTATGGAAAAAAAAGAGAGAAAAAGCTTGTCCCTTTAATGTATTGAAGTGATGATTTGGAAAAGGCCGCAGGAAATAGGGAATTGTGTCTCACCCCAGGTAATTATATAATGTTCAAGTTTGGGGGTGAGACAGTGTGGGAATTGGATGAGCGGAGAGTGTTAACATATTTTGAGGATATACATATTGTAGAAGCCTAAGAGCTATATATCCCCCAAAATCAGATTAGTGGTTTGGCAATTCCCTAATATTGATGAAGTTAAAATTAATACCGATGGAGTATCTAGGGGCAATCCGGGCATTGCCTCAGGTGGTGGCATCATTAGAGATCATAATGGGGATTTTATTTATGGTTTTTCGCATTTCTATGGAGTTCAATCCAATATGATGGCGGAGGCTATGGCAGCAAGAGATGGTCTTATTTCCGCTTTAGATCGAGGCTTTCATCGGGTTTGGTTGGAAGTGGATTCCCAGGTCTTAATGCGCATTCTTATTCGGGAATACCATATACCATGGGCTATCTGGTATGTCATTTCGCACATTCACCGCTTAATGGATCAAATGGAGGTTCGGATTACTCATATTCTGAGGGAAGGCAATGGAGTTGCGGATGGTATGGCTAACATGGCAGCAAATGATGAAAGGAATTATAATTTTCTATCCTTGAGTGATATCCCTCGGCATTGCAAAGGCTGCTTTGTTTTAGACAAGGCAAGGACTCCCAATACTCGGTTTCATTAACTTTTATGGCTAGATTTCTTTTTAAATTACTTTCTTATCTTTGTAGTCACCCCTCCTTATTTTGTAGAGGACCATACGACTTGTGTATGGCCTCATCCCTAATTTTCGTTTCCTGGTGGTTGAGGTTGTCATGTCCCCCACTAAGTTTGTATTTAATTTTTACTATTAATAAAACCTAGGGAGGTACCGCCCTCCTTTCGCCAAAAACAAAAAAAAAAAAGTAGAAGACTTCTTAGTCCACTTCCTTAAATTCGTATGTCTTTACCTTCATTTGTAACTGTGAACCTAGCCTTGCACGTTTGTGTGCTTAAACTTTATGCCATATTTTTGTTCAATATCGGTAACCGGGTTGACAACTGTGTATACATGAGTATGAGTGTCCTTGATTTGGTTAACGTGCATCATCGTTATCATTTGTGGAATAAGAGCATTAACTTAAGTGATCCCATAAACTAATCTTATTTTGGTCGCATTGATCACCCCATCACTCATCCTATCATGCTGCGGTGGAAAATCAAACGAGTTAGTAGTGTATATGTGTTGCAATTTGGTTTGACAATTGGTACCCATTATTGACACTTGTGTGAGGAACCTGAGACTAGTGGTTAATAATCCCCCATTTGGGATGAGAACAAGCCAAAAATATTTTCTTTTGTTTTTAGTATGTTTAGTTGTGATTAATGGTAGTTGTTTAATTTAGCATTTTGTTTTTACTCGAGGACAAGCAAAAAGATAAGTTTGGGGGTATTTGATGGATGTGTTTTTACACATCAATATTGAATACATTTGGTCTTATCTTAGAGCGAATCTTTGGGTATTTTAGTGTTTTAATGGCTGTTTTGAGTGTCTTTGAGTACAGGGAAAAATGGAGAAATTGTGGCTGAAAAGCAGAAAAAGGACTTGAGGGGAATTTCGGAGAAACACAGGCGGAGGACTATACAGGAATTAAGGAAGAAAAGGAAGACCTCTGAGGAAAAGCAAAGGGTGCGCACGCCCTTCATAGATAGGAGCGCGCGCCCGCAGTGATCAGAAGGTTCATTTTATCAAGTCAAGAAAGGGTGCGCACGCCCCATCCATATGAGTGCGCGTGCCCCCGGGGATTAGAAGCTCGAATTTGTGCAATTGAATAGAGTGCGCACGCCCCTAGTCCTATGGTGCACGCGCCCCCTCCTCCGATGCAGATTTTTGAAGTGTCCTCCTTGGTTTAGGATTTATTTTTCCTTTCCTTATTTTGAGATATCCTACCCTAGTATAAAAGTAACACAGTAGCAGCCATTAGATTTGATTCTTATGCTTTATTTTTCTCTGGGTTTTTGGAGAACGTGAAACGCAGACGAAGTATTTTCTTTTCATCATTCAAGATCCAGGTTTTATGTTTTTAGTTTCATTATTTGTGTTCATTATGTTGAATATGAGTAGCTAAGTTCTTAATTCATGGATTGGATGAAAAACACTATCTAATTCTATGTTATAAATGTTTTTATTCATATTGATTTCATTCTAGTTGTTTAAAGTATTTTAATCAAGTTTTTAGGGTTTCAATAATTGAACTAGTCATTATTGGCCTTTTTAACAATTTAGGGTTTTAACTCCGCCAGTGATTTGGGAATTAAAGCGTAGACCAATGCTTTGAGTAATATATCTATTTGATGCCGTGATAGAAATCAAGTGGGTATAGGTTCAATTGTTCTTTAGAACTTAATAACTTTTTAAATAATTACATGGACTTGATTTGCGAAGTGTGATTAGATAGAGAGAAAAAGATTGCAATCCGGCCGCCTCACCGTCCCAATTTTTACAAGAAGTGAACGAACCCTAGAATGAATCAATAACTTTATTTTATAATAACATAGAAGGATGATAGTGTGAAATCCAACCCGTGAATCTCGTTAATCTGTTTACATCGTTACTAGTTGATCATTGCTTGTTAATTTAGTATTTAATTTCAGTCTTTAGTTAATAAAATAACATCAAATTAAAAAACCCCTTTGGTTACTCTTTTGCACTAATTAAATTCACTCATTTGTCCAACAAGTCTCTGTGGGATTGACCCTCGCTTTCGCGCGTTACTACTACGGTAACTAGTGCGCTTGCTAGGTATTTATTACTTGGAATTTTATCCATCGGTTGGTTGTGAGTGACTTTAACTGTGTTATTGATCAAAGTGAGAAGGTTGGGGGAAAACCTATTAATGGGATGGCAGTCACTGAATTATCGGATATGATACAATACTCTAACCTTATGGATGCTGGATATGAAGGTAATGTTATGACATGATCTAATAATCGAATGGGAAGAAGGGCTATTCATCAAAGATTAGACAGAGCTTTGTGTAATGAGCAATGGCTGCACTTGTTCCACTCTACCCGTGCTACTCATTTAGCCAGAACATGTTCAGATCATGCTCCTATTCTTATCAGTTTGCAACTTGAAGCTGAAGTAAGACATGGCTCTTTTCGGTTTCTTAATGTGTGGCTGAAGCATCATTCCTTTTTTGAGCTTGTTAAAACATCTTGGGCTGCCCCTATGGATGGAAGACCGATGGTGTGCTTTGCCAAGAAACTTGGGCGTCTCTGGAAGACAATTTCAGATTGGAATAAGCACGTATATGGGAGAATTGATCAGCAAATAAAAAACGCAGAAGATGAAGTCTTGGCTAGGGAAGTTCAATATCAAACCCTTGGTGATAATGAATCTAGGGCTGCTCTAAATTTAGCTCAGGCTCAATTACTTTCGAAGCTGAAATTAGATGAAGATTTATGGGCCCAAAAAGCTAATTTAAAGTGGTTAAAGGAGGGGGATAGAAATACAAAGTTCTTTCATTCTGTTGTAAAGAAAAAGAGGCAGAAATTATGTATTCACAAAATCAAGAATAGAGATGGAGTGTGGCTTAAAGAGAAAAATGAAATTAGAGAGGAGGCTATAAGATTTTATTCGGATCAGCTTCAAGGCCATTGTGAGGTTCCTTCCGATGACTTCCTGTTTCTTATTCCTCGATTGATCACTAAAGAGGATAACACTTTGGTAACGGCTGTCCCTAATGAGGATGAAGTTCGACAGGTGGTTTTTTCTATGAATGGACAAAGTGCAGCTGGTCCGGATGGTTTCACGGGTGAGTTTTATAAGGGCTGCTGGGATATAATAAAGGCTGACTTGGTGCGTGCTATTGGAGATTTTTTTCTGGGTTTCAAATGCCAAGAAGTTGGACTAGTACCTTAATTGTCACAATTCTTAAGGTGGATTCTCCCTCTTCCTTCTCGGACCTGAGACCGATTAGCCTCTGTAATTTCTGTAATAAGGTGGTTACAAAATTATTAACGTGCCGTCTAGCTCCCATTCTTCCTCGCATTATTTCCCCGGAGCAGAGTGGGTTTGTTCAAGGTAGAGTTATTCATGAGAATGTATTATTGGCTCAGGAAATTATGCAATCTATAAACAAAAAGGTTTGGGGTTCTAATGTGGCTCTCAAGCTTGATATGGCGAAAGCTTATGATCGGTTATCTTGGTTCGGGCTTATTAAGGTGATGCGTCAATTTGGTTTTAATGAGGTTTGGATTGATCTCATTTTCCGATGTATCTCTAATAGCTGGTTCTCGGTCCTTGTTAATGGTGAAAGTTGTGGTTTTTTTCATTCTACAAGGGGCCTTAGGCAAGGCGACCCCTTATCTCCTTATCGTTTTATTATTGCGGCTGAAATGATGAGTAGGGGTCTAAATCAGCTTCATTCTATGTTCCCTCAATACCGGTACCGTATTCACATCAATTCTCCTTTAATTTCTCACCTTGCTTATGCGGATGATGTGATTATTTTTTGTAATGGGTCGAAATTTTCTTTAGAGGTGCATATGAAATACTTGGATTGGTACCAGAATTTTTCGGGGCAACTAGTTAATATTCACAAGTCGTGCTTCATTACGGGTAAAATGGTGATAGGGATGAGATTGTGGCAGCCACTACGGGATTTGTAAAACAAGATCTCCCTTTGCTATACTTGGGATGTCCGTTATACACGGGTAAAAAGAAGATCAGCCTCTTTACTCCCCTTATAAGAAAAATGGATTCTAGGCTTGCTTCTTGGAAAGGTAAATTGGTCTCTTTTGGAGCCCAACTCACCCTTATTCAATCTTGCCTATCTGCTATGCCTCTTTATTATTTATCTCTCATTGATCCTCCAAAAGGGGTCTTTCGTGCTTTGGAAAGGATTATTATGAGATTTTTTTGGAGTTCTAATGATGGGGAGAAGAAATGTCATTGGCTTTCATGGGAAAAAATGAGCTGGCCGATTGAAGAGGGAGGCTTGGGGATTCAAAAATTCGAAGATATGGCTATGGCCTTCTCCATGAAACTTTGGTGGCATTTGCGTAGTTCTAAATCCTTATGGAGTGATCTTTGTTGGTGTTGGTGCCCTAGGCACGTTTGTTGAACGTTGTAAGTTATCATGATAATAAAGAGATAATAGGATTATTATTGTGGCTCGTGTTTGCTTATAATAATCTCCGTCCCTAGAGCTTGTTAAGCACTAGTATAAAGGCTAAATGATCATGGGATGATCATGTTAGATTTATGGGTACTTGTTTTGGAACAAGGTACTGGACATGACCCGCGGTATGAGATTTATGTCATGGTCGATGTCATATATAAATCTCATATTAGTTATGTCATTTGAATCCTTAGACATGAAGTTATTATAGTCTTCCACTTGATGAACATTATGTTTGACATATTCAAACGCTACCTTAACACGGTAGTTATAAAGGGTATGATTGGCATGATTGGATTCACGTAGGGAAGAATAATAAGCCAAATGGATTTGTCCCTCTTCGGAGAGATGTCAAGCTTGGGCCCCTCGAAGGAATGATGTTGGTGAAATGTTTGGCCAAACTCAAATGGATTGATTGGATCAATGTCATTTGGATTATCAACATATTCAGGATCGAGAAAAGTTTTGAACAAAACAAGTTGACTTGTTGACCATGACTTGTGTTCAAAGACATCGTGGACAAAGGGATTATGACATGTTCTAAAAGGAATGCGAACTTGTATCTAGTTACACTATTTGGGTAGGTATGACGGTTTGCTAGAACCTAATCATATCTTATGGGTTCATGTTTGGGCTCATTGCCAACTTAGTGTAATCCTAGAGGGTCACACACGAATAGAACGAATCGTAAAGGACTAAATTGGAATTATGGAAGAATGTCAGATTTTGGCTCTGGCATGGTCGTGCGCCTTAAAATGGCACGGCCGTGCCATAAATCCAAACCAAGGCAAAACCTGTCGGCATGTTTGGCATGACCGTGCCAAGAAGACAAGCACGACCGTGCCGAAAATTGTCGATATGGGGGAATCATGCGGACCTGATGGCACGACCGTGCCAGATTATAGGGCACGACCGTGCCAGTCAAGTCGGCCAGAATTCTTTGTTGCCTAATTTGGTGACGGGATTTAGGTTTCCTAAGTCCTTAAGGGTTAAGGATTAGGACCTATAAAAGGATCCTTTCAGCAGCCATTAGACACATGATTATGAGTGTCTCCATAAGGTTTTGAGATGTTATTTTTTCTTGTTCTAAGATCCCAAAAGTGAAGAACAAGAATATTCATAATTCCATATAGTTCTTACAATTGTGAAAGCGTGTTTCATAATTTGGTCTAGCAACCAAGATCAAGTGTTCTTGATATTCGTTCGTGGTGTGGATACCGCTAGAGGGTGAAACTTATCATCTTCATAGTTCGTGATTCTTGCTTTGTTCGTGATCAAGATTTCAAGCCTCCATCGAATTCAAGGTTGCAAAATCAAAGGCATCAAGGGTTAGTATTCTAGTATTCATTATGTTGTATTTGACTTAATCATATGAATGGATCTATGGGCTTTGGGTTTCATAAATTTTGAATGCTTAATTCCGCTGCGCATGTTACTACGAAACCCAACAGTGGTATCAGAGCCCCGTTCATGTTGATTATTTCAATACATAATCATGTTGTGTGTATATAAATTGTTTATGTGCCTAGCATGATTTGAATATTGGGATTATGATGTTTATGTGGTCTATGCGTTTTATGTGGTTTATTGTTTTATAAACTTTAATCGTACTATTCAATCGCAATAAAAATTATGGTGGATTTAAAATTGTTTGGATTATCAATTTTTGATTGGATCAAAGTTTTGATATTCTAGGGATTCAAGAATAAATTGTTTATTCAAGATTTTGATGATCATGGTGATTGGATCACCAAGAACACCAAATCCTAATTGAATCGGGAAAAAACAATTTTGAGATAAATTTTGGAACTTTAAAAAATTTGGATTTTTCGCAAGGGGTCCGACCGGACCCAAGCCTTGACCCGGCCGGACCTAGGGTTTGGCGCGGGGGTAGGGTTTAGGTTGTGGGTGTGGATCTTGGGTTTAAATCTCCTATTTGTTTTAGTCTTGTGATTCTAAGATTAGTTCAAGGTTTGGATGGCTAATCTACGTTCATCGAGATTGTGTTTCCCAAACTTGATCGCAATCAAGGTTTCAAAGATAAAACGAAATTAGAATTATGAAGAGTTCATAATTGCTAAAATTGAGAAATAAAGTTCTTGATTCAATGATTGGAGATCCATGTGGAATTGTGAATGCAATTGGCCTACGTTCATCGAGACCATCTATTGCTTAGTTTCGGCCACATGGACTACTTTCTTAGTTTCTTGAATTAGGGCGGAATTGTGGTTGCCAATGGCTTAGTTCGGCCGCACTTCTTGTTGTCTTGATTTGGAGATGATGACCAAAGTTCAAATAATCTCATCCTCATAATAATAGAGAAACTAATGACACATAAATATTATGCTTAAATTAATGGAGATTAATTTAGTGGCTAAACTTGATGCGTAACATGTTTATCTTGTGTGCTCATAAATGTGTTGTATGCTATATGGTGATGAACCTTCAAGAAAGTTTTAAGTCCTTTTGCCACGCCATGATTAAAACACTTGTTAGTGCATGGGTGATTTTAATGTGGGTTCGCCCTAGCGAGGTGCATTAACTTTATCTATGTATGAGCAAGATGGATGATGTGGGCACGCCCTAGCGAGGCACATCAACCATGCGTTTAAAATGGTTGGACTTAATAAGGCGTCAAAACAGTTTTGGGCCTAGGCAAAAGATGAGATTAAACATGCTTTTGAAATTGGATCACTAAGAATCATATTGGATATGATTGACAAGAAATTGTCTACCTAATTAATTTGATTTTGAGCGGTCCGCCTCCGTGGACTCAAGATTAAATTAAAGTTGGATCTTAGCCCAATTTAAAAGAGTCTCATGAAAGGATCTAAGAGTCATATGGGATATGATTGACAGGGTTGTCTACCTAATTAATTTGATTTTGTGTAATCCGCCATAGCGGACTTAGAATTAAATTAAAGTTGGATCTTAGCCCATTTAAATTATATTATACATTGGATGTATATGAAGGTTATATAATTTAGTGGGAGTATTTTTGGAAAATACATTATTTATCTCTTTAATGAGGCTGGTACTTGTAAAATTTTGGAAATTTTGCATAAGTTGTAGATGACAACTAAAATCGTTGCGATTAATCCTTGTTAAGGATAAAGCTTCAAAAGAATGGTACAAACTTCATGGATTGGATCCTGAGCCTAAGAATGGTTCTAAGGCAAGAAGATGGGTTGTACATTCTTGATGGGCCTATTCCTAAAGAACCCAAAGCCGGAATAGACAATCACAAGAATCATGAGTATGATTCTAGGAATGTGAGTTGTATCAAGCTCACGATTATGTTCTTAAAACGTCAACAAAGTTTGAAACTTTGGAAGCCTATTAGATAGGCGTGGAGTTGAGTTACATGTTTCAAAGAGCAATCTAGGCAAGAAAGGTATAAAACCATTATTGCATTCACTCATTGCAAAATGAGTAAAGGGCAATAAATGGAACTTCACATGCTTAAGATAAAGGCTACGTAGAGCATCTTGAGAAACTTGGTTGTCCAATTGGATTGGAGCAAGCCATGAATCTCATTCTTGATTCATTGTTTAAATGTTATGATCACTTAGTGATGGAACATAACATGCTTAAAATGAATAAGAATTTCTTCAAATTGCATTAACATGCTGAAAAACTGCGAAGATGAAGATATTGGAGAATGGTTCTCCAATGCTCATAGTTCATGATGGAAAGAGGCCAAATGCGAAAAGAAAAGTAAGACAAGAGTTGTCAATCCTAAAGGAAATAATTTTGGTTATAATAATAACTCTAATAGATGCAATTTGGTAAAATGGCAATTGGATTGACCATTAAGAATTGTAGTCAAAATTCTGGGTGATCAATAAAAGGAATGGTAGTGGGACTACCACTCGGAATATTTATGTTATAAATTATTCTTTCTAAATTTAATTATTGGGTATTGGATACCAGAATAATTAGTAAGATGAAAGACTACTTATAGTAAAGTTTTATCTACAAACAGTAATGATGCAATGGTTGCAACATTGTTCGTAGAACACTTGTAAAGTGACTTTACTGATGAAGTAGAAAACATTATTTTGTTATAAGATAATGAAGGATATTAATTTCTTATTTGGAATAAGAAAAGTGCTTTATTTATTATGATTTACTTCATTGTGTTATCATATAAATAAATCTTATATCCTAAATCTTGAAGAACAAAGTAATAAAGACTATAACATAAATAATTAAAATTCTTTATGCCTTATTGTTTTGATCAAATAAATGAGAAATGCATATCTAAAATTCCATGGGACGGAGTTTTAACTCATATGATTTGGAATCACATGATTTATGCAAATATCATTTACTTGGACCAAAACATCTTTTACTATGAATAGTAAAAGGCTAATGTCTTAATTGACCTAATACATTTCGATGTGTATGGTGCATTAAGAAGAAATCCTAAAAGAGAATTTTGGTTATACTTGGTAAAACTATTCAAAAATTATGATTGGATCATGATGATGAATAATTAAACCAAGAATTTGACAGTCATCATTAAAGTTGTGAAATGGTTTCACAAATTAACTTCACTAAGAATATCAAATGATATGTCTGCGTGGAAGTATAAGAACCTTATCTGATATGGTTCGTTGGATGACAAAGTCAAAGTGATCTTCCATTATTCATTTTGGGGTTATGTATTTAAAACCGCTATGATTATACTAATTTGAATTCCATCAAGAGAGGTTAAAAGATGAAAGAAAACTCGGTTTGCCTTTCGCAAAGATTTAAGATGGTGAGACCTTTTGGAAAGGAGTTGTCTGGGACACACTTACATTTAAATCTAATAAATATATTTTCATGGGATATCCTAAGGAAACTTGAGGATATAATTTTACTCATAAGAAACAAATGGTTTGTTGATTATGATGATACTTTTCTAGATAAATGGTTTATCTCTAAAAGAATCAATGGGAGTAAAATGTATCTCGAATGGTTCGAGACCTAGAAAATATATATTTTAACCTAAGATGGAAGTTGAACAAGTTTTCACAAGGAGTCGTGAAAAGTCCGTTCAAAAGATATACAAGAACTTGCGTATGTGATAGGACACAATCTATTGCAAGAAATATTGGATATTTCGAAATAGAAAGTGTTGAGGTAAAGTTCATTTGGAATGAAGTATTTACCATCTATCAAAGATGCAATGTCAACTCCACATATTTAGATTTTAATGACTTGGAGTCATGAAATCTAAAAGGCAACCCATGTGTAATAATCAAGTTTGGAACTTGATCATTCTAACCTAAGGTGTAAAAACCAAAGGAGAGGAATGAGTTTTCTTGGAGAAAATTTTACATGGATAGCAAAGAAATTTACTAGAATTCTCGTAGTCACATGTTCATATTTGGAATATGAAAATTGACAAAATGATGTCAAAACAAGTGTTCCTCAACGGGAACTCACTTAAGGATGTATTGGATACAACCTAAAGGTTTTGACAGTCAAAGAAAATTCTGATAAATTATGAAAGTTGCAGAAATCCATTGGATGGATTAAAGCAAGCTTTTGGGAGTTGGAATCTCCGTTTCGATAAGTCAAAAGTTTGATTTGATCAAGAACGAAGATGAACCTTGTATATACAAGAAGATTAGTGGGAGCATAGTGCTATTCCTTATTTAATATATGTGGATAACATATTGCTCATTGGAAACGACATTCCTACACGTTAGTCTGTAAAGATTTGGTTAAGAAAGTGTTTCGCAATGAAGAATATGGATGAAGCCGCATAAGTCATTGGCATTAAGATCTATAGAGATAGATCAAGGAAGCTAAATGGTTTAAAGCCAATGTACATACATTGACAAAGTCATAAGAAGATTCCGCAAGGAAAATTCTAAGAGAGGACATTTGTCAATGTTACATGGATTTCCTCTAAGCATGACTCAATGTCCTAAAGACAAAAGATGAGCATGAGAAAATGAATGAGATGTCATTTTCTTCGGCAATTGGATCCATGATGCCATGATAAGTACTAAGCCGGATATATCTAATGCTTGGAGCATAACGAGTAGATCCGACACCAGTGAGATTCACTGGATGGCTATGAGAGCGAGTCTTAAAGTACTTTAGAAGGACTAAAGATTCGTTTATGATCTGTGGAGGGATAGAAGATGATCTCAATGTATATGGATACATGGATGCATGCTTCCAAACCGACAAAAATTGGTAGAAATCGCAATCGAGTTTTATAAATAATAGTGAAGCTGTAAGTTGGAATGGTTCCAAAAAGGGTACAGTCACTAATTCTGCGACTAAAACTAAGTATATTGCTGCATTGGATGCTGCGACGGAAACTGTTTGGATTAAGAAGTTTATTGGAGAACTTGAGATGGTTCCTAGCATTGCTAAACTAATAGACCTTATTAGAAATAATATTGGTGCTATTGATCAAGCAAAGGAACTAAGAGCACATCCTAAATCCAAACACATACTTAGGCGTTTTCTTATCGTTCGAGAAATCGTTGATAAGGGAGACGTACATATATGCAAAGTACCAACTAATGATAACGTTACAGATACGCTAAACAATGAGACTTCCATAAAGCTAAACATGATGGTCATGTTAGGTCCATGGGTATTGGATACCTAGGGAATTGGGCCTAGGGCAAGTGGGAGATTGTTGGTGTTGGTGCCCTAGGCACGTTTGTTGAACGTTGTAAGTTATCATGATAATAAAGAGATAATAGGATTATTATTGTGGCTCGTGTTTGCTTATAATAATCTCCGTCCCTAGAGCTTGTTAAGCACTAGTATAAAGGCTAAATGATCATGGGATGATCATGTTAGATTTATGGGTACTTGTTTTGGAACAAGGTACTGGACATGACCCGCGGTATGAGATTTATGTCATGGTCGATGTCATATATAAATCTCATATTAGTTATGTCATTTGAATCCTTAGACATGAAGTTATTATAGTCTTCCACTTGATGAACATTATGTTTGACATATTCAAACGCTACCTTAACACGGTAGTTATAAAGGGTATGATTGGCATGATTGGATTCACGTAGAGAAGAATAATAAGCCAAATGGATTTGTCCCTCTTCCGAGAGATGTCAAGCTTGGGCCCCTCGAAGGAATGATGTTGGTGAAATGTTTGGCCAAACTCAAATGGATTGATTGGATCAATGTCATTTGGATTATCAACATATTCGGGATCGAGAAAAGTTTTGAACAAAACAAGTTGACTTGTTGACCATGACTTGTGTTCAAAGACATCGTGGACAAAGGGATTATGACATCTTCTAAAAGGAATGCGAACTTGTATCTAGTTACACTATTTGGGTAGGTATGACGGTTTGCTAGAACCTAATCATATCTTATGGGTTCATGTTTGGGCTCATTGCCAACTTAGTGTAATCCTAGAGGGTCACACACGAATAGAACGAATCGTAAAGGACTAAATTGGAATTATGGAAGAATGTCAGATTTTGGCTCTGGCACGGTCGTGCGCCTTAAAATGGCACGGCCGTGCCATAAATCCAAACCAAGGCAAAACCTGTCGGCATGTTTGGCACGACCGTGCCAAGAAGACAAGCAAGACCGTGCCGAAAATTGTCGATATGGGGGAATCATGCGGACCTGATGGCACGACCGTGCCAGATTATAGGGCACGACCGTGCCAGTCAAGTCGGCCAGAATTCTTTGTTGCCTAATTTGGTGACGGGATTTAGGTTTCCTAAGTCCTTAAGGGTTAAGGATTAGGACCTAAAAAAGGATCCTTTCAGCAGCCATTAGACACATGATTATGAGTGCCTCCATAAGGTTTTGAGAGGTTATTTTTTCTTGTTCTAAGATCCCAAAAGTGAAGAACAAGAATATTCATAATTCCATATAGTTCTTACAATTGTGAAAGCGTGTTTCATAATTTGGTCTAGCAACCAAGATCAAGTGTTCTTGATATTCGTTCGTGGTGTGGATACCGCTAGAGGGTGAAACTTATCATCTTCATAGTTCGTGATTCTTGCTTTGTTCGTGATCAAGATTTCAAGCCTCCATCGAATTCAAGGTTGCAAAATCAAAGGCATCAAGGGTTAGTATTCTAGTATTCATTATGTTGTATTTGACTTAATCATATGAATGGATCTATGGGCTTTGGGTTTCATAAATTTTGAATGCTTAATTCCACTGCGCATGTTACTACGAAACCCAACAATCTTATGTTGGCTAAATATTGTTGGGAAATACACCTTATGGATGCTTTTGTCACTTCGTATTCTTCTCATATTTGGAAAAGATTAATTGCAGCGAAGCCTTTAGTGGAGGATAGATTAGCATGGAGGGTTGGGAGAGGTGATATTACCATTCATGAAAAATGGTTGGAAGGGGATATGGGTCCTATTCCTTTTGCTCACGCTGAAGTTTCTTTTCTTTTCCATAATGGAGTTCCTCGTAATGATCATATCCGAGAGACCTATGGCCAGCAACTTGTGTCACTTATAAATTCTCAGGATATTTCTGTTTCGGACAAGGAGGATGTCCCTATATGGAAGCCTTCCTCTAATGGCAAGTTTTCAGTTAGTTCTTCTTGGAGAGAATGTCGTTCTAGTCGTGCTCACTCTGTTATATATTCTTTTTGCTGGAGCAAATATATCCCTAAAAAGATTTTGGTTTTTCTTTGGCGTGCTTTGCATAATGGCTTGCCTACGGATGAGAGAATTCGGTCTAAAGGTATCTTCCTTGCTTCTAAATGTAACTGCTGCATAGCAGCAAGTGAAGAATCCATTGCGCATACTTTGGTTCATGGGGATATTGCTAAGAATGTTTGGGATTTCTTTAGTGGTTTGTGTGGCATTCGATGTTTCATGGGTAGTTTGAATTAGGTCCTCATTTGTTGGTGGCAAAGTCATACTAATTCTGATTCCAATGTCTTTTCATGGCTATCTCATCTTCTTCCAGCTCTTATTTTATGGGAAATTTGGTGTGCTAGAAATAAGAGCAGATTTGAAGATGTCCATATGAGTTCCAATGCTATTATTCATTAGGTACGTACACAAGCTTCTAATATCGCTCTTTCTTTCTCCCTTTCATTCCCGAGAAGTCAAGATAATAAATATATGATGGATATGTTTCATTTGGCCCCTAAACCCTTTTTGATGCCTAAAGTCCGAATGGTTCTACGGGATCCCCCAAATGTTGATGAGATTAAGCTTAACACGGATGGAGTCTCTAGGGGTAACCCGGGAATTGCTTCAGGGGGAGGTATTTTTAGGGATCACAAAGGGGATTTTGTTCTTGGTTTTTCTCATTTTTATGGCTGCCAATCCAACATGATGGCGGAGGCCTTGGCTGCGAGGGATGGGCTTATTTTAGCTCAAGCTCATGGTTTCATCGCGTTTGGTTAGAGGTTGACTCTCAGGTTTTGATGCGTATTCTTATTCGGGAAGGGAATGGTGTAGCGGATGGTTTATCTATCATTGCTGCAAACGAGGCACAAAATTTCACATTCTCCTCTTTTAGTGATATTCCTAGGCCTTGCAAACGATGTTTTGCTTTGGACAAGGCTAGGATTCCCCATGCTCGGTTTCATTAACTTTATGGCCAGATTTTTATATAGGTTGTTTTCTATTTATTGTAGTCACCCCTTGTTATATTGTAGAGGACCATACGACATGTGTATGGCCTCCCCCCTAGATTTCCTTTTTCTGGTGGTTGAGGTTGTCATGCCCCCCACCATGTTTGTAATTATTTTCTTTATTTAATAAAATCTAGGGAGGTGCCGTCCTCCTTTCGCCAAAAAAAAAATATAAAATTTGAGGGCAAATTCTTTTAAAGGAGAGGAGAATGATGCGGAAGCAAAGGTAGAAGATAATGGAAATGAGCTAATGTTGAGCTCCAAGGGTGTGGATCAGACTTTAGGGGTCAATTGGTGCCCAATCTTTGTTAACATGATTAGTTGGGCTTAAATAAGTGGGCCAAATGTTTGAGTAGTTTCTGGAATAATTTTGTTCGGCTATTATCTACGCAATGACAGTCCAGATGGTGATTATTTCCACGTTGGGATGAAGATAAGTTTGTGATCTTTCATATGACTACTTATGGCATGTTTTTGGACAAGTACATGAAGAGTTATGGCTGTTCAAATCAGACTGTTCAGATTGGCCGAATTTACATTATTTTCTTCACCTAGTTCTTATCTTTATTTTAATTATCTCTTAATAATTAATGTCTAGTTTATCCTAACTTGGAAGGATGTTCCAAGAGTAGTATAAATACCCTACAAGATGTAGTTGTAAGGCATTGAGTGATTGAATAAAATTTTCCTTTGTGAGTTTGCGAACTTACTTCAATTCTTGCGAGAATTGTTCTTAAGCCTTGCGAGGTTTAAACCCCTTTCTGCCATTGCGAGGACAGGCCCTAGTCTTGCGAGATTAGGTTTATCTAGTTCTAACTCGTGTTCCTTGCGAGGTTCTTGAGTTAGTCCATATCCCTTCCAAAAATACAATACTTTACGTATCACACGGTAAGGGTGGTTAGTTATGAGGTTACCACAAACATAAAAGAGTTGTACTAAAAATGGATCAAAGTATGAATAGTATACAAACACGTAATTTCGAGAAGGGTGAATCAAAAAAGGATCAAAAAGGGAGTTCACCAAGAACACGAAGAACACGAAGAAGAACACCATAGCGAGAATAAACCCAGAAATGCCGAAAATGACCAAAAATGAATAAAAACTGTGTGAATAGCATCGGAAATGCAGATTAAGCAACATAAACGCATTAATTTCATGAAACAGATAACATTGCGCCTAGAAATTGAAATGGGAATATCAAGGGAGAACCCGAAAACTTATAAACCTAGTTGGGTAAAAATAATGTGAAACAGAGATTAAATCCAACGTAAATATGAAATAGATGATCGAGAACAACAATACTCATTCAACTCAAGATTTTAACATCAACAACTCACAAAATTTCGAGGAATCTCATAGAATACGAAGGGTTTTTTGAAAACCCACCAAGAACAAAAAAAATCAAAAGTTTGAGAATTCAAACCATAATGACAACCTGGGATGTAGTTTGAGGTTTATTTTCGTCACCAGAATCAATGGATTTCGAGGATTTCTTAGAATGATGTTGTTTGGAAGTCATTATATAGAGAGAAAATAAGAGGGTAAGAAAGGCGGTTTAAGAGAGAAGTTAGAGAGAGAAAGGAGTTTTGATTTACTGAAAAAGTGAAATGAACAGAGTGAATGGTGGAGAGGAGGAAGATGGAACGGTTTGGTGAAGGGGCTTGCAGAGGTCAGGTGATGGGAAGGTGGAGGGTGAACTTTGCAAAAAGGTACTGACATGACCTAGGTGGTCTACTTTTCATTAAATGCAAGGTGACTAGGTATCAAATCAAGATAGCAATGACGGCTCATAAATAATTTGAGGAATAAAAATTAAATGCGAAAATTTAATGCTCTCAAATGATTTGAATTAAATTAAAGAGAGGGAAAAGTGGAAGTTACCTTAATGCCCTTTAGGTAGAGAAGATCAAAACATCCTAAATATCTCTAAGTAAGAATGACTTACCGGGGTCCTTAGAATGCGGCAACTTGAGTGTCGACCGTGACTAAAGCGGTCGAGTAACGACTTACCTTGCTTTGAATTAACTTCTATAAAGTAGTGAACACGTAACATCGTTTTCCACCTTGATCAGTTTCTTCAAAACCTTTAAATGAATTGTCACCATGTAGTAATATTGTCTATGCCGCAGCATAAGATGATGCGGCAGATTAGAATTGCTGTCAAGTGAGGTTGGTAACTTGCAGATCAATGTTATTTCCTTGCCCGTAAGTTATCTGCCTTGTACCTACTTTGAATTTAGAAAACACAAGCATTAGTACATAAAACATATGGACAAGTTAGAGTTAGAGTTCAAGCATACCCATTTCTCCTCTTAGATACCTAAATCTCTTGGAATCAAGAGCCTTGGTGAGAATATCTGCAATTTGATCGTCAGTACTCATATACTCTAGATGGATATTACCTTTTTCCACATGATCCTTTAGAAAGTGGTATTTGATATCAATGTTTTTGGTCTTGAAATGCATGACAGGGTTGTTGGAGACAGCAATGGTAAATGTATTATCGCAATAGACTGGACAATTTTCTTCTTTGATTCTGTAGTTGACCAATTGTTGCTTCATCCATAGCACTTGGCAGCAACAGCTTCTAGCAGCTATATATTCAGCTTCTGTGGTAGATACAGAGACTGAGGCTTGTTTCTTGCTTGCCCATGAAATTAGTCGATTTCCAAGGAAGTGACAAGTTCCACTCGTGCTTTTTCTGTCAATGGTACATGCTGCATAGTCTGCATCTGAGTAACCTATAAGATCAAAATTTGAATATTTGGAGTACCAAAGTCAAAAGTTAATAGTCCCAGATAGATATCGAAAAATACGTTTTACAGCAATAAGATGTGCTTCTCTAGGATCATCTTGATAACGAGCACAAACACAAATACTAAACATGATATCTGGCCTACTAGCAGTTAAGTAAAGAAGAGAGCCAATCATACCTCGATACAAAGTTTGATCAACCATCTTACCTTTTAAGTCTTTATCTAGCTTGTTACCAGTAGCCATTGGAGTGTCGTATGCCTTTGCATTTTCGAGTCCAAATTTTCTTGTGTACTTTGCTTGGTTAAGGAAGATGCCTTCAGCACATTGTTTAATTTGTAGCCCAAGGAAGAATGTTAATTCTCCCATCATGCTCATCTCAAATTTTCTTTTCATGAGTTTCTCAAAACTCTTACACAACAATTCATTAGTAGAACCAAAAATAATATCATCGACATATATTTGAACGAGTAAAGTATGATCATGATATTTAGCAATGAATAAAGTTGTGTCAATCTTACCACGCTTGAAACCTTTCTCTAGGAGAAATTTAGATAGAGTATCATACCATAACCGTGGAGCTTGTTTGAGTCCATACAAAGCTTTGCGAAGTTTGTAGACATGATTTGGAAATTTGGGATCTTCAAATCCGGGTGGTTGAGCAACAAAGACTGTTTCTTGAAGTTCACCGTTGAGGAATGTACTCTTCATCAATTAGTCACTTGAGTAAATGAATCCTGGATACAGATAATAAAACTTTCTCTCTCTAGCAAATTGTCTCTCTTTTTTTTTTTTCCTTTTTTTTAAAGAGGATCGATAGTGGTTCCCCACTTACCCCCTTATATTAATGATGTCCTAGGAGGCATGGGAAGGGATCGAACCCGAGACTTCACACATTGTGAAGTTTGGCTCTACCACTGAGCCACTCCTTATGGACCTAGCAAATTTTCTCTCTCGTATCTAGGGTTTCCCCTAGAGGTTTCGGCCGGCAGCCATGGCTACTCCGGCTGCTTTCGTCTATGAATTTCAGTTCTCATAATCTGTATTACAATCCTTCTTTGCCGCTTTCAAACTCTTTTCAAAACCCTTCCTTTTGGGCTCCGCAACAATCTCATGCAAACCCTAGTGTGGCGCCTCCCCATCCTAACCCTAATGTGCCGCAATCCAACCCCTCACCGCAATTGAATCCCCAGCCCTCTCAATCATCAAATTCGTCTAGTCCGCCGCAAATCAAATCCTTTGCGGATTTGTTCTCCCAAGCACCTATAGGCTCTGGTTCTCTCCCCATTATTCCTTTATCGACTCGTAAAGGAACACCCTCTCTTAAGCTCAGTAGAGAAGCTATTGAGAAACTTACGTAACCATTCAAGTGGACGTTGGTTGGTAAATTTTCCCATGGTATGCCTTCAATGGAGGATACCCGGATTGCTTTTACTAAATTTCAGTTAAAGGGTGCGTACAAATTGGGTCACCTTGATGCTAAACACCTTCTTATTCAATTAACAACCGAAGAGGACTACCAGCGCTTATGGATGAAGGAAGTGTGGTATGTTACCAAGTATCCTATGAGAACTCTATCATGGTCTCCATCGTGGCGTCCTGAGCAAGAGTCCCCTATTGTCCCAGTATGGGTAGGGCTTCCAGGACTCCCAATTCATCTCTTCAACAGGTCTTTTATCTTTTCCTTGGCTAAAGCTATTTTTTTTTTTGGCGAAAGGAGGACGGTACCTCCCTAAATTTTATTGATAAGAAAATAAAGATACAAACAAGGTGGGGGACATGACAACCTCAACCACCTGGAAAAAGAAACTAAAGGGAAGGTCTTACACATGTTGTAAGGACCTTTACATAAGAAGGGGGGGGGTGGCCACAGAAAAAGGAAATTAGCCTATACAAGAATCTAGCCATAGAATTATTTTGTTCGAATATAAGGGGTGTTTTCCTTGTCTAAAGCAAGAAAACCTAGACATTGACGAGGAAAATCAGAATTGTTGAGGAAGAGAATGCCTCTTTCTTGATCCGCTGCCAGGTTAGCCAAAAAATCAGCCACGCTATTACCTTCCCGAAGAACATGAGTAACTTGGACAGCCATAGTCTCCATAAGACGATGAATATGATCAATAATATACCAAACAGCCCATGGAATATGATACTATCTAAGAATGATTTTCAAGAGGATTTGGGAGTCAATCTCTAACCAAATTCTGGAATCCGAGAGAATGAGCCATAAGGAGGCCATCCCTAGACGCCATAGCCTCTGCCACCATATTAGAAGCATTACCATAAAAATTAGCAAAAGCCCGAATAGAATTACCATTATGATCTCTAAGGATACCTCTACCCGAAGCAAGACCTGGATTACCCCTAGACACTCCATCTGTGTTAATCTTAACCACGGAAGGAGAAGGGGCCTCCTAAGAAACCAATCTGATTTTAGGAGTAACAACAGAACCATAATCCAACCGAAACATTGCTGCTAAATGAGCTTCACTGGGAATTTTCAGAAAGTTAATTGAGAAAGCCAGAGCGAAATGAGAAACTTGATCACGAACTTTATGGATGATATTGTTGAAGCTCATGGAGATCCCTTCAAATCTGCTTTTATTTCTAGCAACCCAAACCTCCGAAACAATAAAAGCCAGAAGAATGTTAATAAGCCAATGAGAAATGCTGTTCTTAGGGTGAGAAGGACCATGCCACCAACTGAGCAAGGATTGACTAAGCGAACCAGCAACCATTCGAATACCACAAGCCATACAAAAATAAGCCCAAACTCTCGAAGCAATAGTACCACTAAAAAGAACATGATTAATGGTTTCTTCTCTAGGATCCAAACAACATTCACATTTAGAAGAACAATGAATACCTTTAGATCAGATCAGATCATCAGTGGGAATTCCTCCATGTAAAGTACGCCATAAGAACACCGAAATCTTCTTAGAGATGACTTTGTTCCAGCAACAAGAATAAAGAGCAGATTTTGGTCTACTCATCCGACATTCTTTCCAAGCAGAGATAACCGTGAACTGTCCAGAGGGAGAGGGACGCCAAGACGGGGTATCCGGTTTATCCGAGAGAGTAATAGAATGATTCTGGATAAGAGATAAAAATTGCTGCCCATAAACTTCACGAATATGATCTATGCGAGGCATACCATTAACAAAGAGCGACGAAATTTGTGCATGTTCGTAAGGAATAGGACCCATGTCTCCATCTAGCCACTTTTCATGAATTGTAATATCTCCTCTACCTACCCGCCACACTAGCCTCTCCTCCACCAAAGGTTTAGCTGCCATTAATCTTTTCCAAATGTGAGAAGAATAAGGAGTTAGGGATGCATCCATAGGGTGAATATTCCAAAAATACTTAGTAAGCATAAGCTTACTCCAAAGAGAATCTGAACTTCTTAAGCGCCACCACAACTTCATAGCAAAAGCCAAAGCTATATCCTCAAACTTTCGGAGGCCCAAGCCTCCTTCCTCAACCGGCCAGCTCATTTTGGCCCAAGAAAGCCAATGGCACTTTTTTTCGCCATCATTGTTGCTCCAAAAGAATCTAAAAATAATCCTCTCCAATGCATGAATTACCCCCTTGGGAGGATCAATAAGGGAGATATAATAAAGAGGCATAGCAGCGAGACAAGAATTAATCAAGGTAAGTTTGGCTCCAAAAGAGAGAAGCTTACCTTTCCAAGAAGCGAGTCGAGACTCCATTCTCCAAATAAGAGGACTAAAGAGACTGATTTTCTTTCTCCCTGTATATATATATATTTTTTTGGCGAAGGAGACGGTACTCCCTAGATTTTATTGATAAATGAAAAAGATACAAAAAACAAAGGTGGGGGACATGACGGCCTTAACCACCGAAAATAAAAAACTAGGGGGAGGTCTTATACATGCCATAAGAACCTCTACAAGAGGAAAGGGTTTCTATCAGAAAGGAGAAGGAAAATACATGAAAAAACTGAGAAAACTAAAATCTAATGTTAGGATATGAAATCCTATCAAAATAAAGCAAGCTCTTACAAATTCTCGGGCAAGAATCCAAAGATAGGAAATCAAAATCAGCTTGGTCATTTGCAGAATGATTAGCAAGGAAATCCGCCACCTTATTACCTTCTCTATAAATGTGAGAAACTCTAATATCAATCTCCTCCATGATTCTGAAAATAGCTTGAATGAAATACCATATACCCCAAGGAATCAAATACTTTCGAAGAAGAATATTTGCCAAAACCTATGAATTGACCTCAAGCCAAATAGAGTTAAAAGCCCATACGCCGAGCTTGCAGCGGCCCATCAAGAGCAGCTCTCACTTCTGCTACCATATTTGTTTCTTGGCCATAAAACCGAGCATAAGCATAAATAAAAGTCCCATCGTGATGACGAAAAACACCTCCACCCGAGGCTAAACCTGGATTTCCTCTAGATGCCCCATCCGAATTAATCTTAACCTGACCCAACGCCGGAGGGTTCCAAACAACAGTCTTAACCCGGGGAACCTTAGAAGAAGCCATAGGCCAAACAAAAAATCTGGAGATAAAATCATCCCCCCAATAGATAATTTATGGGCATGAATAACGTTAAAGACGTGATGCCGAACATTATTAATGACCATAGAGTGGCTAAGAGTAACTCCGTCAAACCTACATTTATTGCGATGCTTCCAAATTTCACAACAAATTATTCCGGGTAAAATAGCCCCTAGCCAAGATTCAACCCGAGTAGTAGAATTAGAAGAGTAAGAGTGCCAACTAATCAGCCTTTGGGCAAAAGAAGCACCCAAAACAGGAAAGCCAATCATTGAGCCAAAAAACAACCACACATTACGAGCAATGTCTCCATGAAGAAGAAGATGAGGGATAGTTTCAAAAGAAGAAACCAAACAGCAATGACATTTAGAGACAATATGAATACCTTTACGAGAAACGTTATCGTCTGTTGGGATCGCTGCCTTAGGAACTTTCCAAAGGAAAACTGAGACTTTAATTGGGATATGCTTATTCCAACACCACTTAAATACATTAGACTGAGTCCTTGAAACCCTACATTCCCTCCAAGCCGAGTTAATAGTGAATTTCCCGGATGTTGAAGGTTTCCAAAAAGGCTGATCGTGTCCATTCAATAGTCGAATATCGTGTGCTTGCATTGCTAAGAGAAGGGGCGGCCCAAAATTATCTCTCGCATAATCTTCACGCAAAATACCATTCTCAAAAAGAGAAAAAATCTGTTCATGTCGAGTGTCATTTAATTGAATGTCTTGAGAAAGCCACTTTTCTTGAATTGAGATCTCCCCATTACCAACACCCCATTGAATCCTTTCCTCCACCAAGTCTTTCGCTGCAATCATCCGTCTCCAAATCTGTGAGCAACCAGCCCGAATCGTGGCATCCATAGGATGTGAGTCGCTACAATATTTGGCAGCAAGAAATTGTGTCCAAAGAGAATTAGAAGTACGGAAACACCACCATAATTTCATAGAGAAAGCCAATGAGATCTCTTCAAATTTCCGAAGCCCTAATCCCCCTTCGTCAACCGGCCAAAAGAACTCATTTTTTTTTAACCCAATGACATTTTTTACCCCCATCCTGGCTACTCCAAAAATTTTTAGCTATAAGCCGATATATTGCAGCCATAACACCTTTAGGCGGCTCAAGCAAAGATATATAGTAAATGGGAATAGCTTGCAAGCATGATTTAATGAGAATCAACTTAGCCCCTGCCGATAAAATTTTACCTTGCCAAGAATCAAGGCGTAATCTAATCTTTTGCATGACGGGATCGAAAAGAGATTGAACCTTTTTACCAACATAAAGAGGGCAGCCAAGGTACACTATAGGAAGATGTTTCTTCTGAAACCCCGTAATAAGAGCAATAGCATTATCCTGATCAGCATTATCTCTACCGGTTAGAAAACAAGATTTGGATATACTAATAAGTTGCCCCGAGAAATGTTGATAAGAATCCAGAAAATCCATGTGAAGTTCAAGAGATTGCACACTTCCATTGCAAAAAATGATTATATCATCAGCGTAGGACAAATGAGAAATAACCGGAACATTGATATTACCCGTGTGATAAGAGATATGTGGATGTTGGAGATGAAGATTATTAAGCCCACGACTCAAAACTTCAGCAGCTACAATAAATAAACTTGGGGATATTGGATCCCCTTGTCGAAGGCCACGAGATGAAGCAAAGTATCCACAAGCTGAACCATTGATAAGAATCGAAAACCAACAAGAGTTGAGGCATCGAAATATCATGTCCAGCCACTCTTCACAAAAGCCAAACCTCCTCATGACTTTAATTAAGGCAAACCAAGACAACCTATCATACGCTTTAGCCATATCTAGCTTCAACGCCACATTAGACCCAAACACTTTTCTTTTGAGGGAATGAAACAATTCTTGAGCAAGCAACACATTTTCATGAATTAATCTCCCTTTAACAAAACCACTTTGTTGAGGGGAAATAATACGAGGCAGAACATTCTGAAGTCTGAGGCACAAGAGCTTTGTAATTACCTTATTTGAAAAGTTGCACAAACTAATAGGCCTTAATTCCAAAAAAGAGGTAGGGGCTGCCACTTTTGGAATTGTCACAATGAGAGTGCTAGTCCAACTCCGCGGGAGATGAAACCCACTGAAAAATTCCACAACCGCTTTGTAAAAATCCCCCGAGATAATATCCCAACATTTGTGATAAAAAGCACCCGTAAACCCATCCGGTCCTGCAGCACTAGTCCAACTCATACTAAAAACCACATCTCGGAGTTCCTCAAGAGACGGGGCTACTATAAGCATATGGTTATCTCCTTTAGTAATTAGACGGGGAATGAGATCAAGCAGCTCATCCGGAGGATTATCATGAACTCCATTAAGCTGATCAGAGTAAAATCTAACAGCTTCATCTCGAATTTGTTGCTGGTTCAGAATCCAATTTCCATGACCATCACGGATTCTATGCAAGTATAGTTGCTGCCTTCGTTTTTTCACATATGCATGAAAAAACCGAGTGTTATGATCACCATCCTTAATCTATGCTAAATTAGCTTTTTGCATCCAAAATTCTCCCTGTATATAAAGGACAGCAAAAATACATCAAAGGAAGCTCCTGTTTAACAAAACCCGTAATGGCAGCCACCGTATCATCTCGGTCTCCACGCTTGCCCGTGATAAAACAAGACTTATTGATATTAACAAGCTGACCCAAAAACCTTTGATACCACTCCAAATACCTCATATGAGCATCTAAGGGATTTTTTTGAACCATTGCAGAAAATAAGCACGTCATCCGCATAAGCAAGGTGGGAGATCATAGGGCATGCATATGAATACGATATCGGTAATGAGGGATTATAGCATGAAGATGGTTAAGGCCACTACTCATCATTTCTGCAGCAAGAATGAAAAGGTAAGGAGATAAAGGATCACCTTGCCTTAACCCTAGTAGAATGAAAAAAACCGTAGCTCACTCTGTTAACAAGAACCGAAAACCAACTATTAGAAATGCAACGGTAGATCAAATCAATCCAAACTTCATTAAAACCAAATTGGCGCATGACTTTTAAGAGACCAAACCATGATAACCTATCATACGCCTTTGCCATGTCGAGTTTAAGAGCCACATTTGAACCTCTCACTTTCTTATTAATAGATTGCAAAATCTCTTGGGCCATCAAAACATTCTCATGAGTCTTCCTTTAATGAACCCACTCTGTTGGGGAGAGATAATTCTGGGAAAAATAGGAGTAAGACGACAAGTTAGCAATTTGGTAACCACTTTATTGCAGAGATTGCAAAGGCTATTTAGGGCGAAGATCAGAAAAAGAAGAAGGAGAATCCACTTTGGGGATCGTCACAATCAGAGTACTAGTCCAACTCCGTGGCATTTGGAAACCCAAAAAGAAATCACCAATAGCACATATTAAATCAGATTTGATAATCTCCCAACACCCCTTATAGAACTCCCCCGTAAAGCCATCCGGACCCGCAGCACTTTGACCATTCATAGAAAATATAGTCTCTAATTTCCTCCTCGGACGGAATGGCTGTGAGCATGGTATTATCCTCATCTGTAATGAGTCTAGGAATAAGAAAAAGGAAATCATCCGAAGGGTTGTTGCAATGGTCTTAGAGCTGATCCGAATAAAACCCTATAGCTTCTTCTTGAATTTCATTATGCTCTTTGATCCAAATCCCTTGTCGAGATTTAATCTTGTGAATGAAAGGTTTTTGTCTCTTTTTCTTAACAATGGAATGGAAGAATTTGGTATTTCTGTCCCCCTCTTTTAACCAAGTAAGATTAGCTCTTTGGGCCCACAAATCTTCTTCAATTTTCATCTTGGATAATAGATGTGCCTGGGCTAGGCTTAGATCAGCCCGAGATTCTTCACTCCTTAGCTGTTGATGTTGATTTTCCCGAAACAAAACCTCATCTTCAGCATTTTTAATTTGCTACTCAACTCTCCCATAAAGTTGCTTATTCCAATCTGAAATACATTTCCTTAACCTCCCAAGCTTCTTAGCAAAACAAACCATAGACCTACCATCCATAGGAGCGATCCAGGATCTTGTAACAAGGTCAGAAAAAGAATGGTGTTTAAGCCAAACATTAAGGAAGCGAAAAGAACCCCTTCTCACCTCAGCCTCAAGTTGTAAATTAATTAGAAGTGGAGCATGATCAGAGCATAGACTTGCTAAATGAGTCACCCAAGTAGAATGTAATAGATTCAGCCATTTACCATTGTATAAAGCTCTGTCCAACCTTTGATGAATAGCATTCCTACCCATTCTCATGTTCGACCAAGTAATAATATTCCCCTCATAGCCAGCATCCATAAGATTTGCATATTGAATCATATCAGAAAATTCAGTCACCGCCATCTCATTAATAGACACCTCCCACTTTTTCAGCTTGCTCCAAAACACAATTAAAATCTCCAACAGACATCCAAGGAAGATCCACCTCACTAATAGCCATGAGCTCTTCCCAAAGATTAATTCGAAATAAACCACGGGCGGACCTACGCCTAAGGATAAGGGGGCCGCGGCCCCCGTTCGTAAAAAAAAATTGTTTTTTTACTAATGCAATTTTTGTAGATTTTAAATTAATTAGTGCAATAAATTAAATTTTGCCCCCCTTTCAATGAAGAAAAAAATACACTAAATTTTTTTCTTGCCCCCTTACACTAATAAAAATAATTTGCCCCCTTTAAAAATATTCCTGGGTCCGCCACAGAAATAAACGATTGCAGCTAGCATGAACAAAAGAAATCCACACTGCTTCCTACCACAACGGATGAGAAATCTGTAATGTTAAGGCTTGTGTTGAATCTTGAATAACCGTACATGTCAATCCATGTTTCCATAAAACCCAAACTCTATTATTGATGTTAGCAACCCCATCCTCACAGCCCAACTTACGAATAAGATGTCCCATAGAAGAAATGGCAGTTTTTGGTTCATAAATAGCCATTAAGGAAAGGCGGTGAGAACGAAATAGCTGTTTAATTCTTCGAACAGTGGCACCATTAGCTATGCCACGAGCATTCCAACTTAGAAAACACACCATTAAAACCATAAAGAAATAGGAATAAAGGAGGGAATTATAAAAAAAGGAGGGGACTCACAAGGCGGGAGAGGGAGATTTCTCCCTACCCTTCTTTTTCTTGTATAAACTTTTATGAAGCCATCATCATCACCATGGCCATCAGCAAGGGAAGTCCTTTCTTTGTAGTCTAATTGTAAATCAATGACTTGACTTAGAGATGTCAGTTGGGGGGCTCGGGGGGACAGATTTAGAGAGCTGAAAGCATTCATCTTCATTTGTGATGATGGTTTTGTTCTCATAGATGAATCATCCCTTAAAGGGGTACATAAATTTTGAGGGTCTTGTACTTCTGGAATTGGGATGTTCACGACACTATCATTAGAAAGGTTATTTCCAGCTTTGGTTTTGATAGCCTTTAGAGTCTTTAAGAGACCATCATTTACAGATTGTCTAGCAACCATTAAACCCTTGGTAGCAGTAGGGTTATCCACCTTGTTAGTAAGATCAATAACATTTTGACTTCCACCCTTGCTGGTCCCTATATGCTCCCCTTTATTCTGATCATCATCTTTCTTTTTCCAAACCTCTTGTTTGTTGGTCCCTTTCTTATCATCACCATTGCGCTGTTTAGACACTTTGGGAGCAGCAACATTCTTCCTATTATCCTTATTTGGGACAACAGTTTCACTATTTTTCTTCTATTCTGAATTCAAGACCCTACAATTATACTCATCATGTCCCAACAATGAACAATGCCTGCAATACATAGGCAAATTATCGAATTCAACAGATTGAACAAAGCTAGGCATTAGGTCACCACAGTCAAGATGAATCTTATCCGGTAACCTTTTGAGAAGGTCCACTTGCACTAGAATTTTGGCCACACTAGGCCGAGAGAGTTCAGTAGTCGCCTTATCAAGGGAGATAGGTTTGCCAAAGATCCGAGCCAACGAGAATAAGAATATTTTGTTCAATAAATGCACTGGCAATCCGGGAAGACTAACCCAGATCGGGACAACGAAGGAATCAGTCTGAGGCTTCCAAGAAGGAGTCCATACGGATGTACGCATAGGAAATCTGTTGATGTAAGTAATATCTCTAGTCCATAACCGTTGAAAATCCTCGTCATTAGTTAGCTGAATTAACATATGACGGGAATCAAGATGCCCTAGCTTATAGGATCCCTTCAATTAAAACTTACCAAATGCAATCCTAGCATCTTCCATGGTGGGCCGACCATTAGTGAATTTTCCAACAAGGGTCCATGCAAAAGGTCAAGAAAAAGCTTCAATGGCCTCTTTGGACAATTTTAACAAGGGGAGACGTTTATGAATCGCGGCTGGCAGCATAGGAATCTCTTGAGATTGAGTCAGATGAATTGGATTGAGAATCGATGCAAACGATTTGCTGGGAATAGTGGTTGACGGCGCTTTAGGTTGTATAGGGTTAGCATGCGAATTAGGGTTTGGTCCATGCAAAGACGGCTGGGGAATAACAGCGCTAGGGTTTTCATGCAGAAATGAATTAGGGTTTTGAATAGCAGTGCTCATAGAAGTAGGGAGGGAAGGGCAGGCAGACGGATCAGCCATAGTAGATTGCAGAGAAGGAGAGTAATAGGGATTGCTAGAACTAGAATTCAGAGAAGGGAAGAAGGTAACCGGAGCAGGAAAATCAAAAAAAAAAATGTTTGACCCTTTGACCTTTTCTCTCTTCTCTCTCCTCTAGCCGCCTTCCTCCTCTTGCTGAAACCCTAATTAGGGTTTTATTTCTTCAAGTGTTTTTGTGATTATGGCTTCTCCAGTTCTTGTCTCGGCTGTTAATGATCCGTACCATGTGCAACCTCTCTCTAATGCGTCTGAAAACCCTAGCGCTTCCGGAGTTCCGTGCGGGTTAGGGTCTTCTTGTGTTAATTTACAGGAAACCCTAGTGCAGCAATCTCCAACACAGCGAAAATCCTTTGCCAAATTGCTAAAGACTCCCCAGGCCATTCCTATTCCTTCTCCGCAGATCAATACGATTCCTTTGTCGAATTATAAAGGTGAGCCCTCTCTAAAATTCTCTAAAGATGTTATCAATGCTCTTGCCCAACCGTTTAAATATACTCTCATTGGGAAATTTTCTTATGGACGACCTAATATGGAGAACACTAGGGAATATTTTGTGAAGTTTGGTCTAAAAGCTGAGTTTCAATTGGGTCATGTTGACTCGAAGCACATCTTAATCATATTGGTGCATGAAGGGGACTTTAATAGATTGTGGGCTAAAGAATCTTGGCAACTTGGTCGATTTCCCATGAGGGTTTTCTGCTGGACTCCTTCATGGCACCCGGAGAAGGAGTCTTCTTTGTTTCCGGTGTGGGTAGGGCTACCAGGGCTGCCTATACACATGTTCAATAAACTTTGTTTATTTTTTATTGCCAAGATTTTTGGAGAACCTCTCTCTATCTATCAAGCCACGGCAAATCTCTCTCGGCCAAGTGAGGCTAGGGTTTTGGTTCAAGTTGATTTACTCAAAAATCTCCCCTCCAGGATTTTTCTTGATTGTGGGGATGAATTCTCAAGTTTCTATCAGGTTCTGAAGTTTATTAACTTGCCCCAATATTGCAAGCACTGCTATAAACTTGGGCATGATATGAATTCTTGCCTTTTTCTTCATCCTCAGCATGCAAGTACTAAACAGGATGAGATATCAAAAGGTGGTGATGGCAGAGTTAAGCAAGTTGATGGTATTGAGCATGATAAAGGGAAAACAGAGGCAGGTTCTACGGACAAGCCAAAAACTGGTAATTTAAAGCCTAAAGTTATGAAAGTTTACGTTGAAAAAGCTAAATCTAATAAGAAACCTAAGCAGAAAGTCGTGGTTAATGCTAATTCGAAGGGAAAGAATATTCAAGAAAGCCCTAATGAGCAGCCTAATGTAAATGGTGCTGGTACTTCCTTTGCTCCTAAGCCCTCATCTCCAAATGGATCAAAGACAGTGTTTTCTAACCTGGTCACAAGTGGATTTAGCTTTCTCCCCAAGAGGGGTGCTCCTTTTGTTTCTCCAAGCTCTCTTAAGGCTACTAAAAACATGGCCCCTTCGAATTCTCAGAACAGTACTCTTGGTAACAATGTTATTTTTGAAGATGGTTCTATTGAAACTGAAGAAGAAAGATTGAGCCACAAGTCTCATGCGAATTGTGATAAGAATGGACCAGACAATACTAATAAGGGATGTAAGTCCTATTATTGTTAATATTGAGGATGATACCAATTGTCGAGTGGAAGATGTAAATGTAGATGAGGAAAAACAAGATTCAGATTCTGAAATTTATATGGAGGATATCTCTTTGCCTAAAGGCCTAGAAGATCATGTTATTGATCAACTTCATCTTTCTCCAAGAGGTCCAAGAACTGAAGTGGCAAATCATTTTAAGGTGCTTGATACGATTGAGGGTAGGGAATCTCCTACCCGTCATATGGCATAAAAGCCCTTCTCTTCTTCTTTCCCATCTTTTGTTTATCAATGGTAGGGATCATTGGTTGGAATATTCGAGGCATTGGAAATCCTTCTTCCGTATGTCGTGTCAAACATTTAATGGGAAGTTATGAGGTATCTATTTTTGCTATATGAACCTATGTTAAATGCTGATTTGTTACCTTCGTATATCCGTAAGTTAAGATGTTTAGGTGGGATTTCTAACCCTAAAAGCTCCATCTGGATTTTTTGGTGCCATGGTGTTGATTGTGAGATTATTTATGGGGATGATCAGGTTGTTACTGTTCGTGCCTCTCATCTTTTATGGCCACAATCAGTTCAGCTCTCATTTGTTTATACTAGTTGCAGTAAGTATATTCGTCGGGAGCTTTGGGATTACCTGATTGATTTTAGTAACACTAATGAGGCTTGGTTAGTTGTTGGAGATTTTAATGCCATTATGGATCAATCTGAGAAGTTGGGTGGCCGTCCCGTTCTTGAAAAGCATGTTGCTGAATTTGTTGATATGGCCCAGTTATCTAATCTTATTGATGGAGGATTCATTGGTAATGTTTATACTTGGTGGAATAAAAGGTCCGGGAGAGCAACTATTCTGCAACGGCTAGATAGAGTTTTCTATAATGAGATGTGGCTTCAAAGCTTTGCCTCTACCACAGTGAATCATCTTACTAAAACTTGCTCTGATCACTCTCCTTTGTTAATTAAGATTCAGCTAAATGTTCAAGTTAGACCGGGGGGGGGGGGGTGTTTAGATTTCTTAATATCTGGACTAAGCATGCTGAGTTTCAGTCTATAGTCTCTCAATCTTGGGCAGAACCTTTGTATGGGGGTAGGCCTATGGTTAAGTTTGCAAAGAAATTGATTCGTCTTAAACGGTCTTTACAAGACTGGAATCGTAATGTCTTTGGGAAGTTTGATCAGCAGGTTAAGCATGCGGAGGATGATGTCTATGCTAAAGAACTCTTATTTGAGAAAGATCCAAGTGATGAGAATAGGGCAGCTCTTCAATTATCCCATGCCAATCTTCAATTCAAGTTGAAACTTGAAGAGGAATTTTGGATGCAAAAAGATAATCTTTCTTGGGTTAAGGATGGAGATAGAAACACTCGTTTCTTTCACTCTTATGTTAAAAAGAAGCGTCAGAAGCTTATGTTGCATAGAATCCGTAATAGTCAAGGTGTGTGGGTGACCTAAACTGAAGAGATTCAAAGGGCTGCTATTGAATTTTATGAAGATCAATTGACGGGTGCTCATGATATTCCTTCTGATGACATATTGAATCATATTCCAAATCTTATTACCGAGGGGGAGAATGAGGCTTTAACTATGCCTCCATCTCTAGAAGAGCTTAAAGGCGTGGTTTTTTCTATGAGTGGAACTAGTGCAGCGGGTCCAGATGGTTTTACGGGTGAATTCTACTACAAATGTTTGGATATTATTTGTCATGATCTTTTTTGTGCTGTCCTTGAGTTCTTTTCAGGGTTTCATATGCCTCGGAGTTGGACAAGTACATTAATTGTTACAATTCCAAAAGTTTCAGCCCCATCTTCTTTCTCGAATCTCTGGCCTATCAGCTTGTGTAATTTCTCTAATAAGGTAATTACTAAGCTCCTTACTAACCATCTTGCTTCCGTTCTTCCTCGTATTATCTCTCCCCAACAAAGTGGTTTTGTAAAGGGTCCTTTGATTCATGAGAATGTCCTTCTTGCTCAAAAGCTCATGCATTCTATAAATAAAAAGGTGTTCGGCTCTAACATTGCTTTAAAGTTGGATATGGCTAAAGCATATGACCGTCTGTCTTGGTTTGCTCTTATTAAAGTGATGAGAAGTTTTGAGTTTTCTGAAGTTTGGCTTGACCTTATTCACCATTGTATTGCTTATAGCTGGTTTTCTATTCTTGTTAATGGTGAGGCTTGTGGTTATTTCCACTCTTCTAGAGGTTTACGGCAACGGGATCCTTTTTTTTTTTTTTTTTTTTAAAGAGGATCGATAGTGGTTCCCCACTTACCCCCTTATAATAATGATGTCCTAGGAGGCATGGGAAGGGATCGAACCCGAGACCTCACACATTGTGAAGTGTGGCTCTACCACTGAGCCACTCCTTATGGACACGGCAAGGGGATCCCATATCTCTGAGTCCGTTTATTGTTGCTGCTGAAGTTTTGAGCCGGGGTTTGAATGCTCTCCATGCGAATAGACCTCATCTTGCTTATCATATAAGTTTTCTACATGTTCCTGTGATTTAACATCTCTCGTATGCTGATGATATTATTAATTTTTGCAATGGAAGTAGCTCTTCTTTATCTGCTCATATGGAATTCCTTGGAGCGTACCAATAGTTTTCCGGGCAACTTATCAATGTGGGGAAATCTTGCTTCATTACAGGCAAGATGGATAATGCTAGGGATATGATCATCTCAAATGCCACGGGCTTTCAAATGAAGGATCTTCCAATCAATTATCTTGGCTGTCCACTTTATTCTGGGCGTAAGGTGCAATCTCTTTTTGATCCAATTTTGAGAAAGCTTCGGGAGAGGCTGGATTCTTGGAATGGAAAAGTGTTATCTGCTGGTGCTAAATTGATTCTCATTAAGCATTGCCTTCAAGCTGTTCCTATTTACTATATATCTCTTTTAGAGCCTCCCAAATGTGTTATAAGAGCTATGGTTCAGATGATCTCTAATTTTTTCTGGAGTAATATTGATGGGAGCCACAAATGCCACTGGATTGCCTCTAAAGAGTTCTTTTATCCGTATGAGGAAGGAGGCCTTGGCCTTCGATCTTTTCATGATATGCCTAAGGCCTTTTCCATGAAACTTTGGTGGAGGTTTAGAACCACAACTCTTTATGGGTGGATTTTTTAAAAGAAAAATATTGTCATGAGCTTCACCCTATAGATGCTGATCTTCAGGTGGGATGTTCACATGTGTGGCGTATGATGCTTGAGGTTAAGCGTTTTGTTGAACAGTGAATATCTTGGGGGGTTGGTAATGGAGCAATTTCAGTTCAAGAAAAGTGCTTCCAAACAACACTCCTTGGCCTACTCTTGAGCATGAACAGATTTCCAATCTTTTTGATAATGGTGTTCTTAGAGCAGCCCAAATTCAAATTTTATATGGAGAGAAAATTCTAGAGGCTATTCAAAACGCCAATATTCAGCTTTCAGATTCTCCGGATTGCGCTTTTTGGACTCCATCTACATCTGGGAGGTTCTCGGTTGCTTCAGCTTGGATGAAATTCCGTGCTTCACGTCCCAAGTGCATGGTTTTTTCTTGGTGCTGGCTAGGGATGGCCAAAACTGGTTCCGGGCCCGGGTCCGGTTCGGCATATATGTGACCCTGAACCGGCCCGTACTTACCCCGGGTCCGGTCCCGATTACCACAATCTGGTTCCAGTTAGGTTCTGGTTCTGGTACGGTTCCGGTCCCCCCTTTAAAATTATTGAAAAACAAGTGATTTTCGGTCCGGTTCCGGTCCGGTTCGCCATTTATGTGAATCGTAACCGGCCCGGATGAATGGCAGTTCCGGTTACTCCGGTTCCGGTTTATTCGCCGGTTTGCTCCGGTTCCGTGCTTTTTCGGTCTGGTTCCGGTCCGGTTTTCCGGTTCCAGTTCAGTTTGGCCATCCCTAGTGCTGGCATAAACACGTCCCTCTCAAAGTCTCAATTTTTCTCTGGAAAGCTTTAAAACGAGGTCTCCCAACTGATGAGAACATTCAGCGTAGAGGTATTTTTCTTGCTTCTAAATGTTATTGCTGCCCTTCTCAACATCAAGTTGAATCTCTTGATCATATTCTGCTGCATGGCGAGTGGCTTTTAGGGTGTGGGTCTTTGTTGGTAATCTGGTTGGTATCCCTATTCGTGGCATGACTGTTTCTCAAAGAATGGTTGCTTGGTTTTCTTCAATTTCTCATCTTGGAGGGAATGGTACGAAATGGCTCTACAAAGTCCTTCCTCTTATCATTTTTTAGGAGCTATGGAAGCACTGTAATAAGTGCATCTTTGATGAGTTATCCCCTAACCACTCTCGGGTTTTGCATAATATTTGTCAACACATTCGAGACATTTTAAAGGCTAATAACTTGTCTTTTCCTTGCCTTGATAATCATCTCATTTCTGTATTTCATCCTAATATTCAACCTTTAAAGGCTGCTCCAATGCAGTTGGTCTTGTGGACATCCCCTTCTTTGGGTATGGTTAAGTTAAATACTGATGGTGTTTCGAGGGGAAATCCTGGGCTTACGGCTGGGGGTGGCATTTTCCGTGATCATAATGGTGCGTTCCTTTTTGCATATGCTAATTTTTATGGATTTGCATCAAACACATTGGCTGAAATTCAAGCTGTCGTGGACGGTTTGAGAATTGCTATAGATAGAGGTTATCTATCATGTGTTATGGCTAGAGCTTGATTCCGAAGTGGTTATGAAAGTTATTTAAGGTTCTTATAAACCTCCATAGACTATTTGGTATCAACTTGCGAAGATTAAGAGAATGCTAGCTCTTTTTCAATTTCGGGTAGCTCATATCTATCGAGAGGGAAACAAAGTTGCTGACTCCCTTGCCAATGTCGCGGCTGATTCTCGTGTTAGTCATGTATATCATATTCCTAAATCTCTCCCTCGTCATTGCAAGGGACCCCTTCTCCTTGATAAAAATTGTGTTCCTTATGTTATGTAACACCCCAACTTTTCACTTCAATTAAATAATAACTTATTTGAATAAATCCCAAATTCAGAATGCCCTAACGGCTACAATTAACCACAATTCAAACTTTAACTAACATTCAAACCCAAACGGCTAGTACAAGTCACTAGCTCAAACGGTAACTAACGGAAAATAAAG
This sequence comes from Campanula takesimana, assembly GCA_026119855.1. Lineage (NCBI taxonomy): Eukaryota > Viridiplantae > Streptophyta > Magnoliopsida > Asterales > Campanulaceae > Campanula > Campanula takesimana. The sequence goes on from JAOWBW010000444.1 coordinate 219,811, forward strand.
ACTAGAACTTAAACGCAGCGGAAAACATAACTATTAACTAACTTCTTTCAAATGTAACTCTTATGCCGCCAAAACCCTGCGACCCTTGACCTGCTTATTTATAACCTGAACAGAGATAAGAATGGAAGGAATGAGCGAACAATGCCCAGTAAGTTCATACGGGATCTCCTCGGGTACTAAGAGGAGATGACCGAAACGAACGGTAACAATGAATTAACAATGAAAGGATAACTCAACGATCAAACAACTCTCAGTCTGAAAACATTTAACTTGATGAAAAACAATTCATTTCTTGAAAACACGTGGCTTCAGAGACAGTTTCCAAAACACAACACTTTTCACAAAACTTTACTTTTCTTTACTTTACTTTACTTTACTTCATTTAGGGATTAAGCACGTGCTGTACCCATGGCTCGGGTTTCTACTGACCGCACCCAAAATCGGTATATCATGATAACCTACGTTACTTCATCAAGCAACGCAAAGGGGTCCACATGTTCATCTTGGAACTATGGATAACTGTAAGGGGTCCACTTATCCGTTTCGGGATTATGGATAACTGTAAGGGGTCCACTTATCCGTTTCGGGATTATGGATAACTGTAATTACTTTTCTTATTACAAAACTTCACTTTAAAGAGCTTTTACAAACAAAGCTTAACTTTACAAAACTTTACTTGATCACTTTTGAAAAGGTGTACATCTCACTTTAGACACCAAGTCACAATACGAATCATACACATGATAACCCAATTGAACAATCAACAATATCAATAGGGTGGATAACAAAGGACGGTAACATTCGCAGAACGGAATAGTTTTTAAAATACTATCTAGCCACATAGATAGTGTACTTTAACAAAACAGAGATTGGGAATCCTAAACAAAGGATTGAAATCAAATACTACTAAGAGCGTAATCCCTTACCTTAGCCTTGCGTTTTACTTGCTCGCGTACTCCGATTGTACGATCTACAAATATGAAACAGTCTAGCCTTAGACATGAGAAAAATACTATTTTACTTCCGTTCCAATTTACTTCTTTTTACTAGATTAACCCCATGATTTAGTCCTCTATAACCCCTTTCATAATTAACCAATAACCTTAAGAATGACTACAATACCCCTAGGGTTTTTATTAATCAATTCCCAACATTCAATTTCACTATATGAATTACACACACTGATTTCACACTTTCTGCACACACTTACTGAGTACACCTACAACTGGTACACCCACACTCTGATACAACCCTACTCTGGTACACCCACATTCTGATACACCCCTACTCTGGTACACCCATATTCTGATACACCCACACACACTAAAACACCTTCAACACACACACACAGTGTATAGAACACATACACACACACACGCACATATCACACACACACACTAAAATGTAAAACACACACACAAAGTACATATATATATGTATCACTCACACAAACACACACACTACATCACACACACACGTACACATATATACACACACACATAGTTATACTCACTTTCTAACAACTCTATTTTACAAACCCAAATTTCATAGTTTTGTATACCCTAGTTCATCATTAGGGTTAGGGTTTACCAACACCATAATCATTATAATTAGGTTAGTTTAAACGGGGAGAACAAGGTTTAGGGAGTAGGATCGTTACCTTAAACGTTTCCTTTCTCTTTCTCTCTTCTTCTTCTTCTTTCCTTTGCCCGAACTCTCTCTCTCTCTCTGCGATCTCACTCTCGCCGCTCTCTCCCTCGTTCTCTGACTTTTCTTTTTTTTTTATCTTTTGCGGTAACAATAAGACTGCTAGGGTTTTGGGGAGTATTTATTTTAAAAGGGTTATTAGTTTCCTATTAAGAAAAGGTTAAATTAACCTATTGGACTTCTATTTACTAAAGCCCATCATGAGCCCACTACTTACTCCTAATTAGTGAGTCCAAGATAAATAAAAAAAAAAGTTTCACAATTAAATAATTAATTGCCTAAGGTCGGGTATTACATTCTTACCCCCTTAAAAGAGTTTGGTCCTCCAAACTAGACGTACCTTAAACATCAAACAAAGCGGGATACATATCACGCATTTCACTTTCGAGCTCCCACGTGGCTTCTCTTTCCGTGTGATTGCTCCACTGCACTTTTACGTACGGAATCACTCGCTTCCGCAAAACTTGATCTTTACGGTCTACAATCTTTACTGGCTTCTCATCATAACTCAAGTCTTCACGAAAACGTAACTGTTTGTACTCTATGACGTGGCTCGGTTCGGCTACGTACTTCCTCAACATCGACATGTGAAACACATTGTGCACACCAGACAACACAGGAGGTAGAGCCAACTTATAGGCTACCGCTCCTATTCGTTCCAGAATCTCAAACGGTCCCACATATCTCGGACTTAACTTCCCACGAATCCCAAATTGCATGACTCCTTTTGTCGGTGAGATCTTCAAGAATACGTGATCCCCTACTTGGAACTCCAGATCGTGCCTTCGATTATCCGAATACGATTTCTGTCTACTCTGCGCAGTTAATAACCATTTGCGAATCTGTTGAACTTTATCCGCTGTTACTTGAACAATCTCAGGTCCAGTTAATTTTCTCTCACCTACTTCGTCCCAACACGCAGGTGATCTGCATTTCCACCTGTACAGAGCTTCATATGGCGCCATTCCAATACTAGAGTGGTAACTGTTGTTGTAGGCAAATTCCACTAGTGGTAGATGATCATCCCACGCTCCTTGCCAATCTAACGATGTTGCTCTCAATAGGTTTTCGAGAGTTTTTATCGTCCTTTCTGACTGTCCGTCTGTCTGAGGATGGAACGCTGTACTCATAGTTAATTCCGTCCCCAACGCTTTCTGTAGACTCTTCCAGAAATTTGATGTAAATCTCGCATCTCGATCTGACACTATAGAGACCGGTATCCCATGTAACCTCACGATCTTATCCACGTACAACTTAGCTAACTTCTCCAACGAATCAGTCACCTTGATTGCTAGAAAGTGAGCCGATTTAGTGACCCTATCCACTATGACCCAAATTGCATTATGACCCTTCAACGACTTAGGAAGTCCAATCACCTGATCCATAGTGATGTATTCCCACTTCCACTCTGGGATAGGTAACGATTGTAGTAGTCCCGCGGGTTTCTGGTGTTCACTTTTCACTTGTTGACACACTAAACACTTAGAAACGAATTCCGCTACCTCACTCTTCATATTGTTCCACCAAAAGGATTCCTTTAAATCCCTGTACATCTTAGTACTCCTAGGGTGAACCGAAAACCTTGAACAGTGAGCTTCCTCAAGAATTTCCCTCTTGATACTATCATTATTAGGCACCCAAATCCTTGATCGATACCTCATGATCCCGTCGTCGCTAACACGGAAGTCTACCATTCCCTTCTTACTGATACCCTTGTGAATCGCTTCTAACTCTCCATCCACATTCTGAGCTTCCTTGATTCTTACTAATAATGTTGGTTGGACACTCACCTGAGCCAAATAACCTTTAACTTGAACTTCTAGCTTTACTATTTCACTATTTCTCAATTCACTCACCCCCTTAGAAATCATAGTCGCTAATGTCCCATGGTTCTTTCTGCTTAATGCATCTGCTACCTTATTGGCCTTTCCTGGATGATACAGGATTTTGCAATCATAATCCTTAAGTAATTCTAGCCATCTCCTCTGTCTCATATTCAACTCCTTCTGAGTGAAAATATACTTAAGACTTTTATGGTCAGTGTAAATTTCACATGGTACCCCATACAAACAGTGTCTCCCAATCTTCAATGCAAACACCACGGCCGCTAACTCCAAATCATGGGTAGGATAGTTTTTTTTTCTCATGGTTCTTGAGTTGCCTAGATGCATAAGCCACCACTTTGTCATTTTGCATCAACACACAACCCAAACCTTTCAATGAAGCATCACTATAAATTACAAAAACCATCCTTGTTTGTTGGTACAGTAAGAATAGGCGCAGACACCAATCGTCCTTTCAATTCTTGAAAACTCCTCTCACAATCGTCTGACCACACAAATCTTGTCCCTTTTGTGGTTAACTTGGTCAATGGTAGAGATAACTTCGAAAACCCTTCTACGAACCTACGGTAGTATCCTGCTAAACCCAAAAAACTCCTTATCTCACTAACAGAAGTTGGTCTCTGCTAATTAACTATAGCCTCAACCTTTGCAGGGTCAACTGCTATCCCATTCTTAGATACCACATGTCCCAAGAACGCTACTTCCTCAAGCCAGAATTCACACTTCTTAAACTTGGCATACAACTTTTGTTCTCTCAGAATCTGCAATACTAATTTTAAATGTTATTCATGCTCCTCTTTTGACTTAGAGTACACCAAGATGTTGTCGATGAATACTATTACACACTTGTCTAAGTACTCTTGAAATACTCTATTCATAAGCTCCATAAACACAGCAGGTGAATTTGTCAATCCAAACGGCATTACCAGGAACTCATATTGCCCATACCTCGTCCTAAAAGCCGTCTTTGCCACATCTTCCTTTTTCACTCTCAACTGATGGTAACCCGAATGCAGATCAATCTTAGAGAAATAACATGCACCCTGGAGTTGATCAAACGAATCATCAATTCTAGGCAAAGGATACTTATTCTTAATCATTGCACGGTTTAACTCCCGATAGTCAATACATAACTTCATTGACCCATCCTTCTTCTTTACAAATAATACCAGCGTACCCCACGGTGATGCACTTGTCCTAATCAGACCCTTGTCCAATAACTCTTGTAACTGTTCCTTTAAATCTTCAAGTTCCGGTGGAGCCATCCTATATGGTGCTTTCGAAATCGGTGCAGTCTCTGGTGCTAAATCTATTGAAAACTCTACTCCTCGCTCCGGTGGTGTTCCCGGTAAGTCCTCAGGGAAAACATCTTTAAAATCCCTTACTATGGAAAGAGATTTTATGGTCACTTCTTTCTTGCTTGACTCACTAACCTACGCTAGAAGGCCCTCACAACCCTTCCTTAACAGTTTACGAGCCTTCATTACAAAATCAGATCAGTCCGAACTCTCGGTTTCGATCATTGAAAATAGAATCTTTCTCTAGAGGGAAATTCGAAGTTTACTTCCTTTTTAAAACAGTCTGCTTTGGCATGATATACAGCTAACCAATCCATTCCTAATATCACATCAAATTCTTCGATTTCCAAGCTAATGAGATCAACCTCAAGCTTTTTCCCGTCCACTTTCAAAGGACACTTCCTATATATAGACGTAATAGGGATCGATTCTCTAGTTTGAATATCTATCACTAAAGAATTCTCTAACGCCTCAGGAATTAAATTCATTTTCTTAGCCAAACAATAATTTGGCACTTCTCATCAGAACTTTGCCCTTTGGCGTCGTTCTTATTACCATCCATTTGGTTTCCATGACCTTTACTCTGGTACTTACTAGCAGTACTATCCTTTTTACGATCCTCAGTAGCCTTCCGCTTATTGATATTCCCATCGCGGTTCTAGCTTCCCTTAGATCCAGTCGACTCCTTCTCAGTTGATTTTTTTTTTCTCGCTTACTGCGATAACTATCTGCTTCTTCCTCCACTATCCTTACCCTATCCAGCACTTGATGATAGGTTGATAGCATTAACGGAGTAATTTTGTATTTGATTCGGTCGTTTAAACCATATTCAAACTTTCGGGCTTTCTGCTCTTCATCATCGAAGATCATTGGGCATATTCTAACAATTCGGTGAATCTAGCACCATAGTCGTCTACCTTCGTACTTCCTTGAGTTAGCATCATAAACTCAGACACTCTGGCGTTTCGAACACTTGCCGGATAATATGATACTATCATTATTATCATGAATACGAAGCGTTTTCACGCACTCTCATATTATAGATCGTCTCCACAGACTAACATTCAATTTATAGGTCATTCACTAGACCACTGGTCGCTTCAATCAACCGTCACTATCTTCATTAGTCAACTTTACTAGACTTATTGGTCGTTTCATTAGATCGTTACTATCTTCATCAGTCATTTCAATAGACCAATCTTACCTATTCCAGGTTAACTCTCACATTTAACACTATTGCTCATGCCAACACTAGTATTGCTACTATGCTTAATATTTTCACATAAATAGGCCGTCCCCAAAGGACGTAACTTTTACAAACGATCGGTTTACTAAATCTCTGGTCGTTTCATTAGACCAACTCTACTTAGCGAAAACATTTCACTAGACTTTACTTACTATCAGGCCGATTCACTAGACCAACTTTCATTCACACTTGGCCGTTTCAATAAGCCATTTACTTTTGCACTTGACCGTTTCAATAGGTCACTTTATTCTTGTTTCGATCATTTCACTAGACCAAAACTAATTTCACTTTGGCCGTTTCAATAAGCCAATTAATACTCATGGTATTTTCACTTGACCAGTACTTATTTGTTCTAAATAGCTCACCTGCCATAAAACTTAAGATCAAAACAATTAACAAAGCTATTTGCTTAAATGAATCATAACTTTTACTACGAGAATCTTCTTGGAATAAAAGTTAACAAAACAAAATTCTAGTATTTTTTTCTAAACTAGAACTAACTATCAATACTATAAATAAGAATAAACTCTATGTCCCACTTTTCAATCATGGAACACCTTCCTAGGCCTTTCCCTAGGCCTTTCCCTAGGCCTTCCCCTAGGCCTTCCATTTGGCACCCTTGAAACTCCCTTAGAACCTCTTGGCCTACCTCTAGGCCTACGAACCGGTACCATCTCTTGTTCCAGTTCTTCATCATCATCAATGATGATTGGGGTAACTTCCTTGTCCCCAAGGTTAATTCCTACATCCTCGACTTCCTCTTTAGCTACCAATTCTTCCTCATTTGGCGCTTCATTACCTATGAGTGTTGTCGGTTCCAACTCTCTAGTTCTAGTTTTCTTCAAATCTTTCAATTCATAAAACCATTGGTGAGCTTCTTCTCTAGTTTCATGATAGTACTTCTCACTTTGATTCATGGTCTCCTTTACTTCTTCCAGTTCTTTGAAGTGTCTAGTAATGCTTTCCTATCTTGCATCCGCTTCTCTAGTATAAAGCTTACTCTGGTCTTTTTAGCTTCTAAGTCTTCAGTTAACTTTTGAATCTTGAGTGCATATCTCTAAATTACTCTTTTCTTAATTGTTCTTTGCCTCAATTTCATCTTCTGGTTTCTTCTAAGTCCGTCATTAACTTACAATTAGGATATAACCATTATCAATACCATATAACTCAAAGGTATATGACTATTATCATCAATTGCATAAGTAACTTACAGAATAACGTTCTAGTGTAACCCTTCAAGTGTCACTCCCAAAGTGTTCACTTACATTCCTCTACATTCCTTGAGGAAATCTTATCTTAGATTCTTTCCTAAAATAGCAAGATTCTATAAAAGGAAAGTTTCCAAACTTAGAAAGTTTCCCAAAATGGAAGGTTTCCCTAAATAGCAGGTTTCCTCAATTAGTGCTTCCCAAAAATACATTGTTCTTATCAGAGTTCTAAAGCCCAACATCGTTAAGTACTACTTCTCCCAATAGTCTTAACTTCTAAGTCTCAGTCTCCCAAGTAATCCTAAACCGGGGCTCTGATACCAACTGTAACACCCCAACTTTTCACTTCAATTAAATAATAACTTATTTGAATAAATCCCAAATTCAGAATGCCCTAACGGCTACAATTAACCACAATTCAAACTTTAACTAACATTCAAACCCAAACGGCTAGTACAAGTCACTAGCTCAAACGGTAACTAACGGAAAATAAAGACTAGAACTTAAACGCAGCGGAAAACATAACTATTAACTAACTTCTTTCAAAGGTAACTCTTATGCCGCCAAAACCCTGCGACCCTTGACCTGCTTATTTATAACCTGAACAGAGATAAGAATGGAAGGAATGAGCGAACAATGCCCAGTAAGTTCATACGGGATCTCCTCGGGTACTAAGAGGAGATGACCGAAACGAACGGTAACAATGAATTAACAATGAAAGGATAACTCAACGATCAAACAACTCTCAGTCTGAAAACATTTAACTTGATGAAAAACAATTCATTTCTTAAAAACACGTGGCTTCAGAGACAGTTTCCAAAACACAACACTTTTCACAAAACTTTACTTTTCTTTACTTTACTTTACTTTACTTCATTTAGGGATTAAGCACGTGCTGTACCCATGGCTCGGGTTTCTACTGACCGCACCCAAAATCGGTATATCATGATAACCTACGTTACTTCATCAAGCAACGCAAAGGGGTCCACATATTCATCTTGGAACTATGGATAACTGTAAGGGGTCCACTTATCCGTTTCGGGATTATGGATAACTGTAAGGGGTCCACTTATCCGTTTCGGGATTATGGATAACTGTAATTACTTTTCTTATTACAAAACTTCACTTTAAAGAGCTTTTACAAAACAAAGCTTAACTTTACAAAACTTTACTTGATCACTTTTGAAAAGGTGTACATCTCACTTTAGACACCAAGTCACAATACGAATCATACACATGATAACCCAATTGAACAATCAACAATATCAATAGGGTGGATAACAAAGGACGGTAACATTCGCAGAACGGAATAGTTTTTAAAATACTATCTAGCCACATAGATAGTGTACTTTAACAAAACAGAGATTGGGAATCCTAAACAAAGGATTGAAATCAAATACTACTAAGAGCGTAATCCCTTACCTTAGCCTTGCGTTTTACTTGCTCGCTTACTCCGATTGTACGATCTACAAATATGAAACAGTCTAGCCTTAGACATGAGAAAAATACTATTTTACTTCCGTCCCAATTTACTTCTTTTTACTAGATTAACCCCATGATTTAGTCCTCTATAACCCCTTTCATAATTAACCAATAACCTTAAGAATGACTACAATACCCCTAGGGTTTTTATTAATCAATTCCCAACATTCAATTTCACTATATGAATTACACACACTGATTTCACACTTTCTGCACACACTTACTGAGTACACCTACAACTGGTACACCCACACTCTGATACACCCCTACTCTGGTACACCCACATTCTGATACACCCCTACTCTGGTACACCCACATTCTGATACACCCACACACACTAAAACACCTTCAACACACACACACAGTGTATAGAACACATACACACACACACGCACATATCACACACACACACTAAAATGTAAAACACACACACAAAGTACATATATATATGTATCACGCACACAAACACACACATTACATCACACAGTACACATATATACACACACACATAGTTATACTCACTTTCTAACAACTCTATTTTACAAACCCAAATTTCATAGTTTTGTATACCCTAGTTCATCATTAGGGTTAGGGTTTACCAACACCATAATCATTATAATTAGGTTAGTTTAAACGGGGAGAACAAGGTTTAGGGAGTAGGATCGTTACCTTAAACGTTTCCTTTCTCTTTCTCTCTTCTTCTTCTTCTTTCCTTTGCCCGAACTCTCTCTCTCTCTCTGCGATCTCACTCTTGCCGCTCTCTCCCTCGTTCTCTGAATTTTCTTTTTTTTTTCTTTTGCGGTAACAATAAGACTGCTAGGGTTTTGGGGAGTATTTATTTTAAAAGGGTTATTAGTTTCCTATTAAGAAAAGGTTAAATTAACCTATTGGACTTCTATTTACTAAAGCCCATCATGAGCCCACTACTTACTCCTAATTAGTGAGTCCAAGATAAATAAAAAAAAAAGTTTCACAATTAAATAATTAATTGCCTAAGGCCGGGTATTACATGTTAGGCTTTAATTCATTTGCTTTTTTGCCTTTTCTTTTGGTTAGGCCCCCTCCTTTTTGTAGAAGATCTTATAAGTTGTATAAGACCTTCCCCTAGCCGTTTCTATCTCGGTGGTTAAGGCCGTCATGTCCCCCACCTTTTTTGTGTATCTTTTCTTTTTATTTAATAAAATCTAGGGAGTACCGTCTCTTTTCACCAAAAAAAAAAAAAAAAGGTAACCGGAGCAGCCATAGCCGCCGGTCAAGGCCTCCAGAGGCAAAACCCTAGAGACGGCAGAGAGAAAAATCTTAGAGAGAGAATTTTTTTTTTATCACCAAAGCTTCATACCCCATCCTTGGCTAAAGCTATTGGAACCCCTTTATCTCTTGACAAACCAACAGTGGAGTTAACAAGAGCTAGTATTGCTAAGGTGTTAATTCTGGTTGATGTTACAAAAAAGCTCCCTAATGAGGTTTTCATTGATTGTGGGGATTTTATTCCTAGTTTCTACCAAAAGGTTGATTATGACAATATGCCCAAATATTGCATGCATTGCTCTATGCTTGGACATGATATTGGTTCATGTAAGCGTGCCAATCCAGCCCTTGGACAGAAAGTTGAAGGAAAAACAAGTGCTAAAAAGGATGAGGTGATTAAATAGCAAAAAAATCAGAAAGTTGTCTTCCCGACAATGGCCAAAAGAGGTGTTGTGCTTCCGGAGGCTGTCAATAAGGCTTTACAAAAGGCAATAAGGCTTTACAAAAGGCTTGTAATGAGGTGATTGATTCATCCAAAAAGAGTGGAGATGATCAGACTAAGCCTAATTCTGACCAAGAGTCCCCTATGAGAACTCTAGCATGGTCTCCATCGTGGCGCCCTGAACAAGAGTCCCCTATTGTCCCAGTATGGGTAGGGCTGCCCGGACTCCCAATTCATCTTTTCAACATGTCATTTATTTTTCCTTGGCTAATGCTATTGGAACCCCGTTATCTCTTGACAAACCAACAGCGGAGTTAACAAGACCTAGTATTGCAAAGGTTTTAATTCAGGTTGATGTTACGAAAAAGCTTCCTAGTGAGGTTTTCATTGATTGTGGGGACTTCATTCCTAGTTTCTACCAAAAGGTTGAATATGACAATATGCCCAAATATTGCAAACATTGCTCTATGCTTGGACATGATATTGGTTCATATAAGCGTGCTAATCCAACCCTTGGACAGAAAGTTGAAGGGAAAACAAGTGCAAAAAAGGTGGAGGTAATTTTTTTTTTTTTTTTTTGGCGAAAGGAGACGGTACTCCCTAGATTTTATTAATATGAAAGAAAATTACAAACAAGGTGGAGGTAATTAAAGAGCAAGAAAATCAGAAAGTTGTCTTCCCGACATTGGCTAAAAGAGGTGCTGTTCTTCCGGAGGCTGTGATTAAGGCTTTACAAAAGGCTTGCAATGAGGTGATTGAGTCTTCCAAAAAGAGTGGAGACGATCAGATTGGGGGGTCTAAGCCTAATTTGAATCAAGAGGAACCAATTATGGTGGAGGATGTCTCAAATTCTTCTCAAGTTTCCCCTAATGTGGTGGAGACCGTAAGTACTCAGGTTGTTATTGAAGATGTTGATGCGGTTATTTTACAAAAAGTGGCAGCTCATAAGTCAAATAATGAAAGCTCTTCTCATGGCACTGATCCTATCCAGGATAAGAATCAACAACAATATGATGTTCGTGATCCTCTTGGGAATCTAAATCTCTCCCTTAGAGCAACCCCAAGCCCTACTTCCTTTGTGACTGAAAGAGCGGGTTCTACCCCGTTTAACATACCCAATAACCTTATTGCTGATTCAGATGGTTTCATTCCTGTAAAGGCAAGGAAGCATCGCAGCAAATCTGTTTCTCCTCCATCTTAACTCTCTGTAATCCCTCCCTTTATTTTTGGATTTTGTTTCCCAATGGTAGCTGTTTTATGTTGGAATCTTCGTGGCCTTGCTAACAAAGCCACAGTAAGAAGGATTAATATTCTGTTCCGTATGCATGGGGTCTCGGCTATGGCTATCTTTGAGCCAAAGCAACATATTTCTGTTCTTCTTTCAGTTGTTCAGAAGCTTCACTGTAGTGGGGGTGTTTCTAATGATTGTGGTCGGATATGGTTTGTGTGGAATCATGGATTTAATTATCAAATTATTCATGATAGTGTCCAAGCTCTTACTATTCAGATTTCTCATGTTCTATGGCCTTCTCCCGTGCTTATTACCTGTGTGCATGCTCTTTGTAACAAGTATGAGAGACGGGTGCTTTGGGATGACATTATAAATCTGAGTTCTACTCCGTTAGCTTGGATGGTCGTGGGCGACTTCAATGCTGTTCTAGATCAAAAGGACAATTTGGGTGGAGCTATTGTAACGCCAAACAGGGTGAGGGAATTCTCAGACACTATTCAGGTTTCTTCTCTCATTGATGCAGGTTTTATGGGGTCTAAATATACTTGGTGGAACAAACGGCTTGGTAGAAGGTCGATTCCTCAACGTATAGTTAGAGCTTTTTATAATGAAACTTGGTTACATTTGTTTCATAGTACATCGGTTACTCATTTAAATAGAACATGTTCTGATCACGCTCCTCTGGTTATCTCTATTCGGGTGGAGGCAGAGTTATGTAAGGGCTCTTTTCGTTTTATTAATGCTTGGACCCGTCATCCTTCCTTCCTAGATACTGTCCAAAAATCTTGGTCGGAATGGATGGATGGGAGACCTATGGTTTGCTTTGGGAAGAAGCTTGCTCGTCTTCGTAAAGTGTTATCGCAGTGGAATAAAAGTGTGTTTGGGAGAATAGAACAACAAGTTTCCAATGCTGAAGATGATGTAGTGGTTAAAGAACAATGGGTTGAGCTTGATCCTTCGGAGGAGAATAGGGCTGCTCTTAGTCTTGCACAAGCTCATTTACAGCATACTCTTGCTATAGAGGAATCTTTTTGGAGACAAAAAGCCAATATCCGTTGGATTAAAGAAGGGGATAGAAATACAAAAATTTTCCACGCTTATGTCAAAAAGAAAAGGCAAAGGCTTTATATCCACCGCATCCGGGATAGGGGAGGCACGGTTCTCACCTCTAAAGAAGATATTCAGCGTGAAGCCGTGGAGTTTTATCATGATCAACTTAGGGCTGAAGTTGATGTTGGAAACCCAAATGCTCATGATGATGTTTTACATCTCATCCCCTCTTTCGTTACCCCTGAAGAGAATGCAACTCTCATTGCTAGTCCTTCCTTGGATGAGGTCTTGGAGGTAGTCAACGGTATGAATGGTCAAAGTTCAGCTGGTCTGGATGTCTTCACGGGGTATTTTTACACTTTTTGCTGGGATATTATCAAAGGAGATCTTTATAGAGCTATAAAGGAATTCTTTGCTGGTTTTGAGATGCCTCGATCGTGGACCAGCACCTTAATTGTCACTATACCAAAAGTGGAGTCCCCTACTTCATTCTCGGATCTTAGACCTATAAGTTTATGTAATTTCTCTAACAAGATTATTACTAAACTTTTTACGTGTCGGTTGGGGCAGATTCTTCCTCATATTATCTCTCATAATCAAAGTGGGTTTGTTAAAGCCAGAGTTATTCATGAAAATATTCTCTTAGCTCAAGAGATGATGCATTCTATCAAGAAGAAAGTGCGGGGTTCTAATATTGCTATTAAATTGGATATGGCGAAGGCTTATGACAAAATTTCTTGGGTCTCTCTTATTAAAGTGCTCAAGAGTTTTGGTTTTTCTATTGAATGGGTTGACATGGTTTATCGCTGCATTTCGAGTTACTGGTTTTCTATTCTTCTTAATGGAGAAAGTTGTGGCTTCTTTCATTCAACTAGAGGTTTAAGTCAAGGGGACCCTTTATCTCCTAGCCTTTTCATCATTGCGGCTGAAGTTCTTAGTCGAGGTCTAAATTATCTTCATGATAGTCAGCCGAGACTTAGATATCGTACGTACCCTCACACTCCCGTTGTCTCTCACTTTCCTACGCGGATGATGTGATTATTTTTTGTAATGGAGCTCAAGATTCTCTTCATCAGCACATGAATTGTCTAGAAAAGTATCAAGCTTTCTCAGGTCAATTGGTTAGTATTGGTAAATCTTACTTTGTGACTGGAAATCATGAGGAAGGTAAAGATGCTATTATAATTGAGGCAACGGGGTTTCAAAAGAAAGATCTACCTTTAATTTACTTGGGGTGTCCGTTATATGTAGTACGAAAAACCCAAAGTTTCTTTGCTCCGCTGCTTCGGAAGATGGAATCTCGATTAGACTCTTGGCAAGGGAAGCTTCTTTCTTATGGCGCGAAGGTAACTCTCATCAAATCTTGCCTTCAAACTATTCCGCTTTATCATATGTGTGTTTTAGAACCTCCCAACGGTATCATAACAGCCATGCAATGTATGAGTATGAACTTCTTCTGGAGTGGTATTGATGGACATCATAAATGCCACTGGGTTGGATGGTCTTGAATTAGTCAGTCTCAAAATGAAGGGGGCTTGGGCATTCGGAAAATTGAAGATATTAGTAATTCTTTTGCCATGAAACTTTGGTGGAATCTTCGTAAATTGAATTCTCTTTGGTCCTCTTTTATGCTTCGTAAATACTGTTTTGAGATTCACCCTATGGATACTGCGCTCACTAGTTTTGCATCTCATGTGTGGAAACGAATGATTGGTGTCAAAGATTTTATGGAGGATAGACTTGCTTGGAGAGTTGGTCAGGGTAACATCTCTATCCACGAAAAATGGTTAGATGGTATTCCCCCTATTATACCTCATGATCATGTGCAGATTTTTACTATGTTTGAGAACTCCTATCCTCGGCATGAGTTTATTCAGGACCAATATGGTGACCACCTTCTCTCTATCATTACGGCTCAACAAATATTGCTTAGTGGGGATCAAGACACTCTTATTTGGAAGCGTGAATCCTCGGGTTGTTTTTCCACTAAATCGGCTTGGCGTGAATGCAGATATAGTCATGCCCCGAACCTGGTTTTTAAATGTATTTGGCATAAGCATTTACCAATTAAAATGGCTATTCTTCTTTAGAGTGCTCTCCATAGAGGTCTACCTACGGATGATGCCATTCAAAGACGAGGTATCCCAGTCGTTTCTAAATGTTGTTGCTGCACTTCATCTCATTGTGAGTCCATTGACCATCTTTTTGTCTTTGGTGATTTGGCAAACACCGTTTGGTATTATTTTGGACATCTTCTTGGTAGCACTCTCAGTATGGGTAGTTTGAGGCAGCTACTTTGCGCATGGTGGTATGAAATTCCTCAGGATTTATCCCCTTAAACAAGTGGCTTCTCGCCATTATACCGGGTGTGATTTGCTGGTTCCTATGGTGCCAAAGGAATAAATGGGTTTTTGAAGGTATTAAGCCCTCTCCTCGGTCTCTCATTTCTTCTATTCTTCATCAAGTGGCAGAAATCTCGAAAGCTTTTAATCTGCAGTTTGAACTTAGCACGGCTTATCTCCATCTTCAGAATATTTTCATGCTTTGGATGTCTACCCCAAGTCGTCCTATGCCTCGTATTGTTGTTTGGTCCAAACCAACTCATGGTACGTATAAGCTGAATACGGATGGTGTCTCGCGGGGAAATCCAGGGCTTGCATCCGGAGGGGGCATCTTTCGGAATTCTAATGGTGAATTAATTTTTGCTTTTGGAAAGTTTTATGGGACAAGGTCTAACATGTGGTCTGAAGCGAGGGCGGCTCTTGATGGCCTTCTTTATGCTCAAGAGTTTGGTATAAATAATGTTTGGCTAGAGGTTGATTCGGAGGTTTTAGTGAAGGTAATTACCAAGGTCTATCATATACCATGGGAAATCCATTATTTCATCCAGCGGATACACTACATTATGCGCCTTATCCATGTCAATGTTACTCATATCTTGAGGCAAGGAAATAGAGTTGCGGATGGTCTTGCAAATAGTACGGCTGATTGCAAGAATAACCTTGTTTGGTATCAACCTTCTGATCTTCCTCCGTCTTGTCGTGGGGCGTATGCTTTAGATAAAGCGGGATTTCCTTCTATCAGGAGATAATTGTATGGCTAGATTTTTATTTAATCTTTTTGCTTTACACTCTAGTTTCCCCTTCCTTTATCATAGAGGTCCTTACGACATGTGTAAGGCCTCCCCTCTTAGTTTCTTTATGGTGGTTAAGGTTTCATGTCCCCCACCACGTTTGTATTCTCTTATTAATTAAGAAAAGCTAGGGAGGCTACGTCCTCTTTTCGCCAAAATAAAAATAAAAAAATGTATCTATTCAAGTGGAGGCTGAGATATGTAATGGTTTTTTTCGTTTTATTAATGCTTGGACCCGCCATCCTTTCTTCCTAGATACTGTCCAAAAATCTTGGTTGGAATGGATGGATGGGAGACCTATGGTTTGCTTTGGGAAGAAGCTTGCTCGCCTTCATAAAGTGTTATCTCAGTGGAATAAAAGTATATTTGGGAGGATAGAACAACAAGTTTCCAATGCTGAAGATGAAGTAGTGGCTAAAGAACACTTGGTTGAGATTGATCCCTCGGAGGAGAATAGGGATGCTCTTAGTCTTGCGCAAGCCCATTGACAGCATACCCTTGCTATTGAGGACTCCTTTTGGAGACAAAAAGCTAATATCCGTTGGCTTAAAGAATGGGATAGAAATACAAAAAAAATCACGCTTATGTTAAAAAGAAAAGGCAACGGCTTTATATACACTGCATCCGGGATAGGGGAGGCACTTCTCTCACCTCTAAAGAAGATATTCAGCGTGAAGCCGTGGAGTTTTATCATGATCAACTTAGGGCTGCAGTTGATGTTGGGAACCCAAATGCTCATGATGATCTTTTACATCTCATCCCTTCTTTGGTTACCCCAGAAGACAATGCTTTTCTCATTTCTACTCCTTCTTTAGATGAGGTTTTGGAGGTTGTCAAAGGTATGAATGGTCAGAGTGCAGCTGGTTTGGATGGCTTCACGGGTCTTTTTTATAGTTTTTGCTGGGCTATTATCAAAGAGGATCTTTATCGAGCTATAAAGGAGTTCTTTGCTGGTTTTGAGATGCCTCGATCGTGGACCAGCACCTTAATTGTCACTATTCCTAAAGTGTAGTCCCCTATTTCATTCTCGGACCTTAGACGTATAAGTTTATGTAATTTTTCTAACAAGATAATTACTAAACTTTTTACGTGTCGGTTGGGGCAGATTCTACCTCGTATTATTTCTCATAATCAAAGTGGGTTTGTTAAAGGCAGAGTTATTCATGAAAATATTCTCTTGGCTCAAGAGATGATGCACTCCATCAAGATGAAAGTGAGGGGCTCTAACATTGCTATCAAATTGGATATGGCAAAGGCTTATGACAGAATTTCTTGGGTCTCTCTAATTAAAGTGCTCAAGAGTTTTGGTTTTTCTATTGAATGGGTTGACATGGAATCGTAATGTCTTTGGGAAGTTTGATCAGCAGGTTAAGCATGCGGAGGATGATGTCTATGCTAAAGAACTCTTATTTGAGAAAGATCCAAGTGATGAGAATAGGGCAGCTCTTCAATTATCCCATGCCAATCTTCAATTCAAGTTGAAACTTGAAGAGGAATTTTGGATGCAAAAAGATAATCTTTCTTGGGTTAAGGATGGAGATAGAAACACTCGTTTCTTTCACTCTTATGTTAAAAAGAAGCGTCAGAAGCTTATGTTGCATAGAATCCGTAATAGTCAAGGTGTGTGGGTGACCCAAACTGAAGAGATTCAAAGGGCTGCTATTGAATTTTATGAAGATCAATTGACGGGTGCTCATGATATTCCTTCTGATGACATATTGATTCATATTCCAAATCTTATTACTGAGGGGGAGAATGAGGCTTTTTTTTTTTTTTTTTTTTTTTTTTTTAAGAAACCAGGGCGGCACCTAGGAAGATTTTATTAATTATAAAATATAAGTACAAGAGGGGGACAACCACCCGACTCATTGCCGGATATGGAGCTGGACCTCGAAATCCAAAAAATAAACCAACTCCTCAAAAGGTAAAACCATCTAAAAAATAAAAGCCTGAAAAAATTAAACCAAAGAACAATCCTAATAAATTCAAATAAGCCCAATGATCCATCAAAAGTCCAAGACACGGGCCCGTGTGCCTCTTTTGCAACCGAAACGAGTCCGTATGCCTTCCTTGCACTCAAGAAACTATTCCAAAGAACCAAACACCATAACCAAGCCGCAGCAAACACCAACAACATCAAATAATTATCGACGCTCAACATAGTATCCACTTTCATCAAAACGTAACGCGTCCAAGACACTCCGTGGAAGCTCCCTTGACGATCCATATGTCCAAACCGATTTATGAATATGAGCTTCAAAAGCCAATCTATCCGCAGCCCCATTTGCTTGATGAAGAACATGACGTAACTCATGAATGAGGCTTTAACTATGCCTCCATCTCTAGAAGAGCTTAAAGGCGTGGTTTTTTCTATGAGTGGAACTAGTGCAGCGGGTCCAGATGGTTTTACGGGTGAATTCTACTACAAATGTTGGGATATTATTTGTCATGATCTTTTTTGTGCTGTCCTTGAGTTCTTTTCAGGGTTTCATATGCCTCGGAGTTGGACAAGTACATTAATTGTTACAATTCCAAAAGTTTCAGCCCCATCTTCTTTCTCGAATCTCTGGCCTATCAGCTTGTGTAATTTCTCTAATAAGGTAATTACTAAGCTCCTTACTAACCGTCTTGCTTCCGTTCTTCCTCGTATTATCTCTCCCCAACAAAGTGGTTTTGTAACGGGTCGTTTGATTCATGAGAATGTCCTTCTTGCTCAAAAGCTCATGCATTCTATATATAAAAAGGTGTTCGGCTCTAACATTGCTTTAAAGTTGGATATGGCTAAAGCATATGACCGTCTGTCTTGGTTTGCTCTTATTAAAGTGATGAGAAGTTTTGAGTTTTCTGAAGTTTGGCTTGACCTTATTCACCATTGTATTGCTTATAGCTGGTTTTCTATTCTTGTTAATGGTGAGGCTTGTGGTTATTTCCACTCTTCTAGAGGTTTACGGCAAGGGGATCCTTTTTTTTTTTTTTTTTTTTTTTTTTTAAAGAGGATCGATAGTGGTTCCCCACTTACCCCCTTATAATAATGATTTCCTAGGAGGCATGGGAAGGGATCGAACCCGAGACCTCACACATTGTGAAGTTTGGCTCTACCACTGAGCCACTCCTTATGGACACGGCAAGGGATCCCATATCTCTGAGTCCGTTTATTGTTGCTGCTGAAGTTTTGAGCCGGGGTTTGAATGCTCTCCATGCGAATAGACCTCATCTTGCTTATCATATAAGTTTTCTCCATGTTCATGTGATTTAACATCTCTCGTATGCTGATGATATTATTAATTTTTGCAATGGAAGAAGCCCTTCTTTATCTGCTCATATGGAATTCCTTGGAGCGTACCAATAGTTTTCCGGGCAACTTATCAATGTGGGGAAATCTTGCTTCATTACGGGCAAGATGGATAATGCTAGGGATATGATCATCTCAAATGCCACGGGCTTTCAAAAGAAGGATCTTCCAATCAATTATCTTGGCTGTCCAGTTTATTCTGGGCGTAAGGTGCAATCTCTTTTTGATCCAATCTTGAGAAAGCTTCGGGAGAGGCTGGATTCTTGGAATGGAAAAGTGTTATCTGCTGGTGCTAAATTGATTCTCATTAAGCATTGCCTTCAAGTTGTTCCTATTTACTATATATCTCTTCTAGAGCCTCCCAAATGTGTTATAAGAGCTATGGTTCAGATGATCTCTAATTTTTTCTGGAGTAATATTGATGGGAGCCACAAATGCCACTGGATTGCCTCTAAAGAGTTCTTTTATCCGTATGAGGAAGGAGGCCTTGGCCTTCGATCTTTTCATGATATGCCTAAGGCCTTTGCCATGAAACTTTGGTGGAGGTTTAGAACCACAACTCTTTATGGGTGGATTTTTTAAAAGAAAAATATTGTCATGAGCTTCACCCTATAGATGCTGATCTTCACGTGGGATGTTCACATGTGTGGCGTATGATGCTTGAGATTAAGGGTTTTGTTGAACAGTGAATATCTTGGGGGGTTGGTAATGGAGCAATTTCAGTTCAAGAAAGGTGCTTCCAAACAACACTCCTTGGCCTACTCTTGAGCATGAACATATTTTCAATCTTTTTGATAATGGTGTTCTTAGAGCAGCCCAAATTCAAATTTTATATGGAGAGAAAATTCTAGAGGCTATTCAAAACGCCAATATTCAGCTTTCAGATTCTCCGGATTGCGCTTTTTGGACTCCATCTACATCTGGGAGGTTCTCGGTTGCTTCAGCTTGGATGAAATTCCATGCTTCACGTCCCAAGTGCATGGTTTTTTCTTGGTGCTGGCTAGGGATGGCCAAAATTGGTTCCGGGCCCGGTTCCGGTTCGGCATATATGTGACCCTGAACCGGCCCGTACTTACCCCGGGTCCGGTTCCGATTACCACAATCTGGTTCCAGTTAGGTTCTGGTTCTGGTACGGTTCCGGTCCCCCCTTTAAAATTATTGAAAAACAAGTGATTTTCGGTCCGGTTCCGGTCCGGTTCGCCATTTATGTGAATCGTAACCGGCCCGGATGAATGGCAGTTCCGGTTACTCCGGTTCCGGTTTATTCGCCGGTTTGCTCCGGTTCCATGCTTTTCCGGTCTGGTTCCGGTCCGGTTTTCCGGTTCCAGTTCAGTTTGGCCATCCCTAGTGCTGGCATAAACACGTCCCTCTCAAAGTCTCAATTTTTCTCTGGAAAGCTTTAAAACGAGGTCTCCCAACTGATGAGAACATTCAGCGTAGAGGTATTTTTCTTGCTTCTAAATGTTATTGCTGCCCTTCTCAACATCAAGTTGAATCTCTTGATCATATTCTGCTGCATGGCGAGTGGCTTTTAGGGTGTGGGTCTTTGTTGGTAATCTGGTTGGTATCCCTATTCGTGGCATGACTGTTTCTCAAAGAATGGTTGCTTGGTTTTCTTCAATTTCTCATCATGGAGGGGATGGTACGAAATGGCTCTACAAAGTCCTTCCTCTTATCATTTTTTAGGAGCTATGGAAGCACCGTAATAAGTGCATCTTTGATGAGTTATCCCCTAACCACTCTCGGGTTTTACATAATATTTGTCAACACATTCGAGACATTTTAAAGGCTAATAACTTGTCTTTTCCTTGCCTTGATAATCATCTCATTTCTGTATTTCATCCTAATATTCAACCTTTAAAGGCTGCTCCAATGAAGTTGGTCTTGTGGAAATCCCCTTCTTTGGGTATGGTTAAGTTAAATACTGATGGTGTTTCGAGGGGAAATCCTGGGCTTACGGCTGGGGGTGGCATTTTCCATGATCATAATGGTGCGTTCCTTTTTGCATATGCTAATTTTTATGGATTTGCATCAAACACATTGGCTGAAATTCAAGCTGTCGTGGACGGTTTGAGAATTGCTATAGATAGAGGTTATCTATCATGTGTTATGGCTAGAGCTTGATTCCGAAGTGGTTATGAAAGTTATTTAAGGTTCTTATAAACCTCCATGGGCTATTTGGTATCAACTTGCGAAGATTAAGAGAATGCTAACTCTTTTTCAATTTCGGGTAGCTCATATCTATCGAGAGGGAAACAAAGTTGCTGACTCCCTTGCCAATGTCGCGGCTGATTCTCGTGTTAGTCATGTATATCATCTTCCTCAATCTATCCCTCGTCATTGCAAGGGACCCCTTCTCCTTGATAAAAATTTTGTTCCTTATGTTAGGCTTTAATTCATTTGCTTTTTTGCCTTTTCTTTTGGTTAGGCCCCCTCCTTTTTGTAGAAGATCTTATAAGTTGTATAAGACTTCCCCCCTAGCTGTTTCTATCTCGGTGGTTAAGGCCGTCATGTCCCCCACCTTTTTTGTGTATCTTTTCTTTTTATTTAATAAAATCTAGGGAGTACCGTCTCTTTTCACCAAAAAAAAAAAAAAAAAAGGTAACCGTAGCAGCCATAGCCGCCGGTCAAGGCCTCCAGAGGCAAAACCCTAGAGACGGCAGAGAGAAAAATCCTAGAGAGAGAAATTTTTTTTTATCACCAAAGCTTCATACCCCATCCTTGGCTAAAGCTATTGGAACCCCTTTATCTCTTGACAAACCAACAGCGGAGTTAACAAGAGCTAGTATTGCTAAGGTGTTAATTCTGGTTGATGTTACAAAAAAGCTCCCTAATGAGGTTTTCATTGATTGTGGGGATTTTATTCCTAGTTTCTACCAAAAGGTTGATTATGACAATATGCCCAAATATTGCATGCATTGCTCTATGCTTGGACATGATATTGGTTCATGTAAGCGTGCCAATCCAGCCCTTGGACAGAAAGTTGAAGGAAAAACAAGTGCTAAAAAGGATGAGGTGATTTTTTTTTTTTTTTTTTTTTTTAAAGAAACCAGGGCGGCACCTGGGAAGGTTTTATTAATTATAAAATATAAGTACAAGAGGGGGACAACCACCCGACTCATTGCCGGATATGGAGCCGGACCTCGAAATCCAAAAAATAAACCAACTCCTCAAAAGGTAAAACCATCTAAAAAATAAAAGCCTGAAAAAATTAAACCAAAGAACAATCCTAATAAATTCAAATGAGCCCAATGATCCATCAAAAGTCCAAGACACGGGCCTGTGTGCCTCTTTTGCAACCGAAACGAGTCCGTATGCCTTCCTTGCACTCAAGAAACTATTCCAAAGAACCAAACACCATAACCAAGCCGCAGCAAACACCAACAACATCAAATAATTATCGACGCTCAACATAGTATCCACTTTCATCAAAACGTAACGCGTCCAAGACACTCTGTGGAAGCTCCCTTGACGATCCATATGTCCAAACCATTTTATGAATATGAGCTTCAAAATCCAATCTATCCGCAATCCCATTTGCTTGACGAAGAACATGACGTAACTCATACCCTCCAATCAAACTTTCACATTCCCGCAATTCATACGTGTATTGCCACGGACACTTATTTCGCCCTTTTAAAATATTCACAACTACTAAGGAATCTGAGTTTACCTGAACGGAAAGTAAACCCCAAGAATGACATAAGCGCAGGCCATCACGTAAGGCAAAGATCTCCGCCTTCATGTTGGTTCCATCTCCGTAGTAGTGTGAAAAGGCACAAACAAAAGCCCCCATACCATCCCTTATAATACCACCACCCGTTCACTGGCCATTTATCGCGGAACCATCCGTATTCAAAGTAAAAACATGAGAACGCGAAGGCTCCCATCTCAACAGCCTCTGCCGCCTAAACTTATGCTCTGCCACTTTGAGGCCTAAGCTCTCCAACAAGACACGGTCATTCCCACTAGGAGCCCCTTTCGGGACTAGGAATGAGCACATCTCAATAAGAGAATTTTTAACCCCATCCACAATTTTGGCACTATTCATAACAGTTCCTTCGAAAATCGATTTACACCTTGCTTTCCAAATCTCCCAACAAGTAAAAAGCATAATACCCATACGAACTAAACCAACCTATCGGCGCTTTGACTGTCCACCACACCAAACAGTCCACAAATAATCTAAATCAATATAATTATGAGTTAAAAGGAAAAGACTAACCCAATGCCTCCAAACAGACTGCGCAATCGCCAACTGTAGAAGTAAATGATTTAGAGTCTCCCTATGACCACCTCCAGGACAGCACACACATCGAGATGGGATATTGAAGCCCTGAGACTCCAATTTTGCATCCACCGGAAGACCATTGTGCATAGCCCTCCACCAGAAACCACTGACCTTTGTAGGGATGTTGGGATGCCAAAACTTAGCACCCCATTCCACCAAAGGGCTGCGGACCCGAATATAAGCCCACCATGCAGCTGTCTCAAAAGTTCCCATTTTCGTAAGAGTGAAGACCGGACGATCCTCACTATGCTCATCAATATGCACCCTACGAACATTGGCATGTAGATCCTGCGGGATAAACTGAAGCATGTCCTCCAAAACCTGAATACCATCTCTCACTATCAAAAGTTGATCTTCAGGAAGCGGGCCCCCAAGTCGAACCCCACACCAATTATCAGTCCAAAATCTGATATCTCCTCTGACAACAACCCAACGACTGCAATCATCCAACTGATGTAAATATGACGATGCAGCTTGCCACACATGCGAACTAGAGGCTGCAGGTTGACATTTATACTTGACACGGACCCATTGTGACCATAGGGAATTGCCTCTGGTGGCCACCCACGCCAACTTGGATAACATAGCCTGATTCATATCCCCCACCCTCCGAATTCCCAAACCACCTTCTTGGATAGGTCTACAAACCACATCCCAAGAAACCCAATGAGCCATTTTTTCACCTCCACTGCTCCATAATAAGTTGGACATAATGCTTTCCAACTTACGAGTTACAACCTTAGGAACCTTGAGCACACCCAAAGAATAAATAAGAATGCTAGAAAGCACAGATTTGATGAGAGTTACCTTCCCACCAAATGACAGAAGCCGTGCTTTCCAACCATCCACCCTTTTCATCATCTTTGCTTCTAGCTCCGCAAAGTGTACCCTCTTGACTCTACCTTTGAACAACGGGATCCCCAGATATTTGAGCGGAAACTGCTGGTGCGTGCAACCCGACCATCTTCGAATATTTTCTATCTCGAACTGTCGCCTTTTAGCACCCACATAAAAACCGCTCTTCTCCAAATTAATCAATTGACCTAAAGACCTCTCATACATACTCAAAACCTCACGAAGACCCTCAATGGATCTCTGACGCCCGTTACAAAACAAAAGCATGTCATCCGCATAAAGCAAATGGGTCAATGGAAAATTCCCCCTACCATGTTCAAACGGCCTAAACACCTCTTCTTGAACAGCTCTGTACAGTGCCCGGGACAGTATTTCCTGAGCAATAATGAATAACAATGGAGAGAGCGGATCTCCCTGTTTCACCCCACGAGTTGAGGGAAAGTAACCATGAGAAACACCCCCCATACGAACAGAATACCAATTACCCCGCACTAACCTCGAAATCAGGCTGCAGCAGTTGGCATCAAACCCAAACGTTTCCAAAGCTCTAAATAAGAAATCCCACTCTAGTCGATCATACGCCTTAGACATATCAAGCTTGAAGAGAACATTCCCACCCACAACCTTCTGATCGATCTGATGCACCATCTCATGAGCCAAGGGAATATTTTCCTGAATACCACGACCCCTCATGAAACCCGTCTGTTCCGGAGAAATTAACTTAGGCAACACACTAGCCAGTCGTAAAGTTAAAATTTTAGAGATCACCTTGTTCATAAAGGTGGATAGGCTAATAGGCCTCAAATCCTTAAACCCAGTCGGCTTATCAACCTTGGGTAAGAGCACCAACACATTAGATGACAAACCTTTGGGAAGTTCCTCACCTCTATAGAACGACTGAACCGCAGCAACAACATCAGTTTTAATAATTGACCAGCATCCCCTAAAGAAATGACCAGTAAAACCGTCCGATCCCGGAGCACTGTCAACATTCAGAGATTTAATAGACTCCCAAACCTCTGTCTCATCAGGGACTACAGTAAGCATCGCATTATCTGCAGTTGTTACTCCTGCCACAATACCCTGAAATAACCTGTCATCAACCTCATGAGAACCAGAAGAAAAAATCTCCTCAGAATGTGTAGCTCCAAGCTCTCCCAATAAGTTCCCATTATCACACCAAGAACCATCCGGCAGCTGTATCTTCAAGGAATTCTGCCTTCTCCGCTCTCTGATGGAAGCGTGAAAAAAGGCAGAGTTTATGTCTCCGTCCTGAACCCATAATTGCCGTGACTACTGCTGTTTCATGTCCACCTCCCATCTGCGAACCTGAACTAGTTCCTCATTTTTCTGCCTCTGTTCTGCAGCAACTACATCATCCCAATTTTGCTGCAGCGAGAAGTCCAAACGGGTAAGATCATCCTGCAACTGATCGATCTTACGGTAAATATTACTGAAAACCTCCCAATTCCACTTTCTGAGTTCTCCGCGCAACACATGAAGCTTCCGGTGCAGTCTAACCAACGGTGTTCCCCAGCAACCTCTACTCCACACCTCCTGTACAAAGTCATCAAATCTTGGATGCTCCAACCACATTTTATAAAACTTAAAGGGGCACTTCGGTTTGGTGATAGCAGCGATCTTAATCTGTAGCGGAGATTGATCAGATACATCCCGCGGTAAATGAACAACAGTGATACTGCCGTGTTTAGCAGCGAAAGACCCGTTCACCAACACCCTATCCAATCTCTCCCAAATCCGAGGATTCCCAGGATGCCCATTACACCAAGTATAGATACTCCCTTCATAACCCGCATCCGAAACACCGGCAGTAACCATGAAATTGTAGAAGTCATCAATACTAGGAAAATCACACCCATTACCTCCCAGTTTCTCCGCCGGCGCTGCAATGATGTTGAAATCACCACCAATCAACCACGGATCATCAGACTGCGAAGATAAATTAACGAGCTCTCCCCATAAAGATTGTCTCTCCAACCGATCACAACTGGCATAAACAAATGAAAATACCCCATATTGTTCACCAAAAACCGTAACCCGAACAGATATATGTTGCTTAGAGACTAGAGCAACATCCATATCAATACCATTTTTCCATAACACCCAAATATGCTTATTAACAGGATCTCCATGCATGAAATGAGGAAAACCAAGTTGTTTAGCGATATTCGGGAGCCTAATACCATAGATTTTAGGTTCCAGAATTGCTAAACACCAAGGTTTATGCTGCTGCACTAAAAATTTCAACGCATCCATAGTCTTAACATTACCGACGCCTCTAGCATTCCATATGATGAACGACATTAAAAACTATTAGAGATAGAGGTTACCCCAACAGTCTTGCTTCGGACCTGCGGAGGCGAACCAATCGGCAACGGCTTATTACCCTTTTTCTTCCTACGTCTCGACTTCTTACCACTAGAAACCTCTTTAAAAGAAGGATCTTGTTTCGCTGTAGTGTCCCCTGTAGAACTTGTCTCAACCTCAGTAGTTGTCTCGACCTCAGTATCACCCTCAGAAAATTCTGAGTCCTCAGATCCCTGAATAGTCCCTATATCGGTCCCAGTATCCCCTGATTCAGTCGGCTCATCTGCAGCTGCAGTATCTGTATCCATGCCCTTCTGTCCCTGTCCCTGATTAGTATCCTCAGCTACTACCACTGGCACCTGTGTCTCAGAAACATGATCAATCGACGCATTAGTCGAAGAGACTTCCGTACTAGAGCTCATGACTGCCACTGTGTTCACCATGCAAGGTGGTAGCTGTTCCTTTGTTCCCTTATCAACATCCTCCTCTCCATCTAAATCCTGAAGCACCGCAAAAGCATTCATATTGGACCCCTGCGGTTTCACCAGATCCGGCTGCTGTGGTAGCTGCTGATGCTGCTGCGGCTTCTGCTGCTGAATCTTAGCCAATTCTTCAAGCTCTGCCTTATCCTGCTCTGTTGAAATATTCTCTACCATAACTGCTGACCCCTGCCTACCCCCTGAAATGGGTGGAACAAAATCACCCTTTTCAACCCTGTTCATCCATTGATCGTGGTTACCCAAGATCTTAACTGTCCCATATTCTAGCCTAGATGCGATATTTCCTTTAGCCTGTCCCCCTTGCGTACCTGATACAGCAACATTTTTACCTTTTTCAGCCTCAGTAAACCTGCGGTTGTTTTTACCTCCCACTTCCTGCCACTCTGTGGTAGGCTTCTTTGGATTACCCCTCTGAATCTGTTTTGGTTCAGGCCCCTTTGGTGGTTGTTGCTGCAGCAAATTCTGCTGTCTCAACTGACCTGTACTCCGTCCCTGCCGCTTTGAGCCTCTACGACAAGAGTACTCATCATGTCCCAGCAAACCACATTTATTGCAGTACAAGATATTCCCCTCATATTCAATATCCTGATAGAAACCATTGTCCCGATTTGTACCCAAATAAACCTGATCCGGCTTATACTGTGAAACATCCATCTCTACGCAAATACGAGCAAAACCATGATGAGTGAAACCTACAGATTTCTCATCTGCCCTAAGAAAAGTCCCTAGAGAGTTGCCTATGTTCTCCAAAAATGCATACCAATGTAAAAGGTAAATTTGGCAATCTCAACCATACTGAAATGCACGGATTATCCACTGAAAATTCAAAGTCAGGTGTCCATCTAAAGCAATGAAACATGGAATTCATAATAACGTTGGACTCCCTGGCTAATGCCGAAGTCAGATCATCCGGTGTAGACAAACAAACTAATACATGACGTGGATCAAGCAAACCCACATTAAAAACCCCTTTCAACCCCCAATGGTGAGAAATGTGATCATGTATTACCTTCAATTGAGGACGACCTGTGGTGAATTTCATCACCACTGTGTACTGCAAACGATCTACGTCCGCTTGAACCTCCCGATCAGTCAAAATCACAGCCGGTTTATCATTGATAGATGCTCTTGGACATGATGGAGCTTTTAATCCCTCAAACGGGTTGACAAACGTCCCATGCACCCCTTTGTCCCCCTTTAATGCAGCAGAGTACGAAATTGGAACCCTAGTTGTTTTCCCAGCATCACCAGCAGTCATTCCAGCTTCTGCATGTCGTGCTCGGCCGAGTCCCTGCGTTTGAGCGGCCGTGCAGACAGGATTCCGCAAATCTGCAGCAGCCGCCATTGAAGAACTTGGTGGTTCCCTCCATGCAAACCTTGGACGATTGCTTCCTTAGCACCCATAGCAATTGCCTCACCCACAATCGATGAATTAACACCATTCCCAACACCATTTGATACCCCGCCATGCAAATTAGGGTTTTGAGAATTCAAAACCCTAGAATCGCCATTGTTGCCTCCAAAGCCCACCAAAGCAGTTCCAATCCCTTCCTTCACCATGGCCATACCTCACCCACCGCTAGGCGATGGCCACAAGCCAAAAACAACAAAAAATTCCGGCCAAAATGCCAAGAAGCGAACCAAATAAAAAAAATCTGCAAACCCCCAGGTCAGCCCAGAAAAATTACGATTCCCGACTCGTTAACCGTTGGATCGTTTTCAAATTTCTGGAGGGATTTCGAATTACCTAGTCGCACCTTTTCACCGTTGGGATCTTCTAAATAATCGATGGATCCGGAGATATGGCCGGTGGCCGAAACTGGAAAAATCTCCAAAAAAAATCGCCCAAAATCGTCAGCCAAGAAAAATTACGATTCCCAATTCGTTAACCGTTGGATCTTCTTAAAAATTCTGGAGAGTGTTCGTATCACTTAGTCGCACGTTTTTACCGTTGGGATCTTCTAAATAATCAACAGAGCCGGAGATATGGCCGGCGGCCGAAACTGGAAAATCTCCAAAAAAATCGCCCCTCAAAAAATCGCCCCCAAGGATGAGGTGATTAAAGAGCAAGAAAATCAGAAAGTTGTCTTCCCGACAATGGCCAAAAGAGGTGTTGTGCTTCCAGAGGCTGTCAATAAGGCTTTACAAAAGGCAATAAGGCTTTACAAAAGGCTTGTAATGAGGTGATTGATTCATCCAAAAAGAGTGGAGATGATCAGACTAAGCCTAATTCTGACCAAGAGTCCCCTATGAGAACTCTAGCATGGTCTCCATCGTGGCGCCCTGAACAAGAGTCCCCTATTGTCCCAGTATGGGTAGGGCTGCCCGGACTCCCAATTCATCTTTTCAACAGGTCATTTATTTTTCCTTGGCTAATGCTATTGGAACCCCGTTATCTCTTGACAAACCAACAGCGGAGTTAACAAGACCTAGTATTGCAAAGGTTTTAATTCAGGTTGATGTTACGAAAAAGCTTCCTAGTGAGGTTTTCATTGATTGTGGGGAGTTTATTCCTAGTTTCTACCAAAAGGTTGAATATGACAATATGCCCAAATATTGCAAACATTGCTCTATGCTTGGACATGATATTGGTTCATATAAGCGTGCTAATCCAACCCTTGGACAGAAAGTTGAAGGGAAAACAAGTGCAAAAAAGGTGGAGGTAATTTTTTTTTTTTTTTTTTTTGGCGAAAGGAGACGGTACTCCCAAGATTTTATTAATATGAAAGAAAATTACAAACGAGGTGGAGGTAATTAAAGAGCAAGAAAATCAGAAAGTTGTCTTCCCGACATTGGCTAAAAGAGGTGCTGTTCTTCCGGAGGCTGTGATTAAGGCTTTACAAAAGGCTTGCAATGAGGTGATTGAGTCTTCCAAAAAGAGTGGAGATGATCAGATTGGGGGGTCTAAGCCTAATTTGAATCAAGAGGAACCAATTATGGTGGAGGATGTCTCAAATTCTTCTCAAGTTTCCCCTAATGTGGTGGAGACCGTAAGTACTCAGGTTGTTATTGAAGATGTTGATGCGGTTATTTTACAAAAAGTGGCCGCTCATAAGTCAAATAATGAAAGCTCTTCTCATGGCACTGATCCTATCCAGGATAAGAATCAACAACAATATGATGTTCGTGATCCTCTTGGGAATCCAAAATCTCTCCCTTAGAGCAACCCCAAGCCCTACTTCCTTTGTGACTGAAAGAGCGGGTTCTACCCCGTTTAACATACCCAATAACCTTATTGCTGATTCAGATGGTTTCATTCCTGTAAAGGCAAGGAAGCATCGCATCAAATCTGTTTCTCCTCCATCTTAACTCTCTGTAATCCCTCCCTTTATTTTTGGATTTTGTTTCCCAATGGTAGCTGTTTTATGTTGGAATCTTCGTGGCCTTGCTAACAAAGCCACAGTAAGAAGGATTAATAATCTGTTCCGTATGCATGGGGTCTCGGCTATGGCTATCTTTGAGCCAAAGCAACATATTTCTGTTCTTCTTTCAGTTGTTCGGAAGCTTCACTGTAGTGGGGGTGTTTCTAATGATTGTGGTCGGATATGGTTTTTTGTGGAATCATGGATTTAATTATCAAATTATTCATGATAG
This sequence comes from Campanula takesimana, assembly GCA_026119855.1. Lineage (NCBI taxonomy): Eukaryota > Viridiplantae > Streptophyta > Magnoliopsida > Asterales > Campanulaceae > Campanula > Campanula takesimana. The sequence goes on from JAOWBW010000444.1 coordinate 250,560, forward strand.
TGTCCAAGCTCTTACTATTCAGATTTCTCATGTTCTATGGCCTTCTCCCGTGCTTATTACCTGTGTGCATGCTCTTTGTAACAAGTATGAGAGACGGGTGCTTTGGGATGACATTATAAATCTGAGTTCTACTCCGTTAGCTTGGATGGTCATGGGCGACTTCAATGCTGTTCTAGATCAAAAGGACAATTTGGGTGGAGCTATTGTAACGCCAAACAGGGTGAGGGAATTCTCAGACACTATTCAGGTTTCTTCTCTCATTGATGCAGGTTTTATGGGGTCTAAATATACTTGGTGGAACAAACGGCTTGGTAGAAGGTCGATTCCTCAACGTATAGTTAGAGCTTTTTATAATGAAACTTGGTTACATTTGTTTCATAGTACATCGGTTACTCATTTAAATAGAACATGTTCTGATCACGCTCCTCTGGTTATCTCTATTCGGGTGGAGGCAGAGTTATGTAAGGGCTCTTTTCGTTTTATTAATGCTTGGACCCGTCATCCTTCCTTCCTAGATACTGTCCAAAACTCTTGGTCGGAATGGATGGATGGGAGACCTATGGTTTGCTTTGGGAAGAAGCTTGCTCGTCTTCGTAAAGTGTTATCGCAGTGGAATAAAAGTGTGTTTGGGAGAATAGAACAACAAGTTTCCAATGCTGAAGATGATGTAGTGGTTAAAGAACAATGGGTTGAGCTTGATCCTTCGGAGGAGAATAGGGCTGCTCTTAGTCTTGCACAAGCTCATTTACAGCATACTCTTGCTATAGAGGAATCTTTTTGGAGACAAAAATCCAATATCCGTTGGATTAAAGAAGGGGATAGAAATACAAAAATTTTCCACGCTTATGTCAAAAAGAAAAGGCAAAGGCTTTATATCCACCGCATCCGGGATAGGGGAGGCACAGTTCTCACCTCTAAAGAAGATATTCAGCGTGAAGCCGTGGAGTTTTATCATGATCAACTTAGGGCTTAAGTTGATGTTGGAAACCCAAATGCTCATGATGATCTTTTACATCTCATCCCCTCTTTGGTTACCCCTGAAGAGAATGCAGCTCTCATTGCTAGTCCTTCCTTGGATGAGGTCTTGGAGGTAGTCAACGGTATGAATGGTCAAAGTTCAGCTGGTCTGGATGTCTTCACGGGGTATTTTTACACTTTTTGCTGGGATATTATCAAAGGAGATCTTTATAGAGCTATAAAGGAATTCTTTGCTGGTTTTGAGATGCCTCGATCGTGGACCAGCACCTTAATTGTCACTATACCAAAAGTGGAGTCCCCTACTTCATTCTCGGATCTTAGACCTATAAGTTTATGTAATTTCTCTAACAAGATTATTACTAAACTTTTTACGTGTCGGTTGGGGCAGATTCTTCCTCATATTATCTCTCATAATCAAAGTGGGTTTGTTAAAGGTAGAGTTATTCATGAAAATATTCTCTTAGCTCAAGAGATGATGCATTCTATCAAGAAGAAAGTGCGGGGTTCTAATATTGCTATTAAATTGGATATGGCGAAGGCTTATGACAAAATTTCTTGGGTCTCTCTTATTAAAGTGCTCAAGAGTTTTGGTTTTTCTATTGAATGGGTTGACATGGTTTATCGCTGCATTTCGAGTTACTGGTTTTCTATTCTTCTTAATGGAGAAAGTTGTGGCTTCTTTCATTCAACTAGAGGTTTAAGTCAAGGGGACCCTTTATCTCCTAGCCTTTTCATCATTGCGGCTGAAGTTCTTAGTCGAGGTCTAAATTATCTTCATGATAGTCAGCCGAGACTTAGATATCGTATGTACCCTCACACTCCCGTTGTCTCTCACTTTCCTACGTGGATGATGTGATTATTTTTTGTAATGGAGCTCAAGATTCTCTTCATCAGCACATGAATTGTCTAGAAAAGTATCAAGCTTTCTCAGGTCAATTGGTTAGTATTGGTAAATCTTACTTTGTGACTGGAAATCATGAGGAAGGTAAAGATGCTATTATAATTGAGGCAACGGGGTTTCAAAAGAAAGATCTACCTTTAATTTACTTGGGGTGTCCGTTATATGTAGGGCGAAAAACCCAAAGTTTGTTTGCTCCGCTGCTTCGGAAGATGGAATCTCGATTAGACTCTTGGCAAGGGAAGCTTCTTTCTTATGGCGCGAAGGTAACTCTCATCAAATCTTGCCTTCAAACTATTCCGCTTTATTATATGTGTGTTTTAGAACCTCCCAACGGTATCATAACAGCCATGCAATGTATGAGTATGAACTTCTTCTGGAGTGGTATTGATGGACATCATAAATGCCACTGGGTTGGATGGTCTTGAATTAGTCAGCCTCAAAATGAAGGGGGCTTGGGCATTCGGAAAATTGAAGATATTAGTAATTCTTTTGCCATGAAACTTAATCTTCGTAAATTGAATTCTCTTTGGTCCTCTTTTATGCTTCGTAAATACTGTTTTGAGATTGACCCTATGGATGCTGTGCTCACTAGTTTTGCATCTCATGTGTGGAAACGAATGATTGGTGTCAAAGATTTTATGGAGGATAGGCTTGCTTGGAGAGTTGGTCAGGGTAACATCTCTATCCACGAAAAATGGTTAGATGGTATTCCCCCTATTATACCTCATGATCATGTGCAGATTTTTACTATGTTTGAGAACTCCTATCCTCGGCATGAGTTTATTCAGGACCAATATGGTGACCAGCTTCTCTCTATCATTACGGCTCAACAAATCTTGCTTAGTGGGGATCAAGACACTCTTATTTGGAAGCGTGAATCCTCAGGTTGTTTTTCCACTGAATCGGCTTGGCGTGAATGCAGATATAGTCATGCCCCGAACCTGGTTTTTAAATGTATTTGGCATAAGCATTTACCAATTAAAATGGCTATTCTTCTTTGGCATGCTCTCCATAGAGGTCTACCTACGGATGATGCCATTCAAAGACGAGGTATCCCAGTCGTTTCTAAATGTTGTTGCTGCACTTCATCTCATTGTGAGTCCATTGACCATCTTTTTGTCTTTGGTGATTTGGCAAACACCGTTTGGTATTATTTTGGACATCTTCTTGGTAGCACTCTCAGTATGGGTAGTTTGAGGCAGCTACTTTGCGCATGGTGGTATGAAATTCCTCAGGATTTATCCCCCTTAAACAAGTGGCTTCTCGCCATTATACCGGGTGTGATTTGCTGGTTCATATGGTGCCAAAGGAATAAATGGGTTTTTGAAGGTATTAAGCCCTCTCCTCGGTCTCTCATTTCTTCTATTCTTCATCAAGTGGCAGAAATCTCGAAAGCTTTTAATCTGCAGTTTGAACTAAGCACGGCTGATCTCCATCTTCAGAATATTTTCATGCTTCGGATGTCTACCCCAAGTCGTCCTATGCCTCGTATTGTTGTTTGGTCCAAACCTACTCATGGTACGTATAAGCTGAATACGGATGGTGTCTTGCGGGGAAATCCAGGGCTTGCATCCGGAGGGGGCATCTTTCGGAATTCTAATGGTGAATTAATTTTTGCTTTTGGAAAGTTTTATGGGACTAGGTCTAACATGTGGTCTGAAGCGAGGGCGGCTCTTGATGGCCTTCTTTATGCTCAAGAGTTTGGTATAAATAATGTTTGGCTAGAGGTTGATTCGGAGGTTTTAATGAAGGTAATTACCAAGGTCTATCATATACCATGGGAAATCCATTATTTCATCCAGCGGATACACTACATTATGCGCCTTATCCATGTCAATGTTACTCATATCTTGAGGCAAGGAAATAGAGTTGCGGATGGTCTTGCAAATAGTACGGCTGATTGCAAGAATAACCTTGTTTGGTATCAACCTTCTGATCTTCCTCCGTCTTGTCGTGGGGTGTATGCTTTAGATAAAGCGGGATTTCTTTCTATCAGGAGTTAATTGTATGGCTAGATTTTTATTTAATCTTTTTGCTTTACACTCTAGTTTCCCCTTCCTTTTTCATAGAGGTCCTTACGACATGTGTAAGGCCTCCCCTCTTAGTTTCTTTATGGTGGTTAAGGTTTATGTCCCCCACCACGTTTGTATTCTCTTATTAATTAAGAAAAGCTAGGGAGGCTACGTCCTCTTTTCGCCAAAATAAAAATAAAAAAATGTATCTATTCGAGTGGAGGCTGAGATATGTAATGGTTTTTTTCGTTTTATTAATGCTTGGACCCGCCATCCTTCCTTCCTAGATACTGTCCAAAAATCTTGGTTGGAATGGATGGATGGGAGACCTATGGTTTGCTTTGGGAAGAAGCTTGCTCGCCTTCATAAAGTGTTATCTCAGTGGAATAAAAGTATATTTGGGAGGATAGAACAACAAGTTTCCAATGCTGAAGATGAAGTAGTGGCTAAAGAACACTTGGTTGAGATTGATCCCTCGGAGGAGAATAGGGATGCTCTTAGTCTTGCGCAAGCCCATTTACAGCATACCCTTGCTATTGAGGACTCCTTTTGGAGACAAAAAGCTAATATCCGTTGGATTAAAGAATGGGATAGAAATACAAAAAAAATCACGCTTATGTTAAAAAGAAAAGGCAACGGCTTTATATACACTGCATCCGGGATAGGGGAGGCACTTCTCTCACCTCTAAAGAAGATATTCAGCGTGAAGCCGTGGAGTTTTATCATGATCAACTTAGGGCTGCAGTTGATGTTGGGAACCCAAATGCTCATGATGATCTTTTACATCTCATCCCTTCTTTGGTTACCCCAGAAGAGAATGCTTTTCTCATTGCTACTCCTTCTTTAGATGAGGTTTTGGAGGTTGTCAAAGGTATGAATGGTCAGAGTGCAGCTGGTTTGGATGGCTTCACGGGTCTTTTTTATAGTTTTTGCTGGGCTATTATCAAAGAGGATCTTTATCGAGCTATAAAGGAGTTCTTTACTGGTTTTGAGATGCCTCGATCGTGGACCAGCACCTTAATTGTCACTATTCCTAAAGTGTAGTCCCCTATTTCATTCTCGGACCTTAGACCTATAAGTTTATGTAATTTTTCTAACCAGATAATTACTAAACTTTTTACGTGTCGGTTGGGGCAGATTCTACCTCGTATTATTTTTCATAATCAAAGTGGGTTTGTTAAAGGTAGAGTTATTCATGAAAATATTCTCTTGGCTCAAGAGATAATGCACTCCATCAAGATGAAAGTGAGGGGCTCTAACATTGCTATCAAATTGGATATGGCAAAGGCTTATGATAGAATTTCTTGGGTCTCTCTAATTAAAGTGCTCAAGAGTTTTGGTTTTTCTATTGAATGGGTTGACATGGTTTATCGCTGCATTTCGGGTTGCTGGTTTTCCATTTTTCTTAATGGTGAAAGATGTGGCTTCTTTCACTTGACTAGAGGTTTACGTCAAGGGGACCCTCTATCTCCTAGCCTTTTCATCATTGCGGCTGAAGTTCTCAGTCGAGGTCTAAATTATCTCCATGAACGTCAGCCTAGGCTCAGATATTCTATCGCACCCTCACACTCCCATTATCTCTCACCTTTCCTACGCAGATGATGTGATTATTTTTTGTAATGGAGCTCAAGATTCTCTTCATCAGCACATGAATTGTCTGGAAAAGTATCAAGCATTCTCGGGTCAATTGGTTAGTATTGGTAAATCTTGTTTTGTGACTGGGAAACACAAAGAAGGAAAAGATGCAGTCATTATTGAGGCAACGGGTTTTCAAAAGAAAGATCTGCCGTTAACTTACTTGGGGTGTCCTTTATATGTGGGGCGTAAAACTCAAAATCTGTTTTCTCCGCTGATTCGAAAGATGGAATCTTGCTTAGAATCTTGGCAAGGGAAGCGTCTTTCTTATGGCACAAAGGTAACTCTCATTAAATCTTGCCTTCAAACCATTCTTCTTTATTATATGTCTGTTTTAGAGCCTCCCAAATGTATCATAACAGCCATGCAGCGTATGATTATGAATTTCTTCTGGAGTGGTATTGATGGACAACAGAAATGTCACTGGGTTGGATGGTCTCGAATTAGTCAGCCTCAGAATGAAGGGGGCCTTGGCATTCGAAAATTTGAGGATATTAGCACTTCTTTTGCCATGAAACTTTGGTGGAATCTTCGTAAATCGAATTCTTTATAGTCATCTTTTATGCTCTATAAATACTGTTTTGAGATTCATCTTATGGATGCAGTGCTTACTAGTTTTGCTTCACATGTGTGGAAATAGATGATTGGTGTCAAAGACTTTATGGAGGATAGACTTGCTTGGAGAGTTGATCAGGGTGATATCTCTATCCACGAAAAATGGTTGGATGGTATCTCCCCTACTCTACCTCATGAACATGTGCAGATTTTTACTCTGTTTGAGAACTCTTACCCTCGGCACGAATTTATTCAGGAACAGTATGGAGATCAACTTGCCTCTATCATTACGACTCAACAAATTATACTTAGTGGGGATCAAGATACTCTTATTTGGAAGCCTGCAACTTCGGGTTGTTTCTCCACTAAATCTGCTTGGCGTGAATGCCGACATGGTCATGCTACCAACTTGGTTTTTAAATGTATTTGGCATAAACATTTGTCAATTAAAATGTCTATTCTTCTTTGGCGTGCTCTTCAAATGCCTACGGATGAAGCCCATCAAAGACATGGTATCCCAGTAGTTTCTAAATGTTGTTGCTGTACTTCCTCTCATAGCGAGTCCATGGACCATCTCTTTGTCTTTGGTGATTTGGCTAACACTGTTTGGTATCATTTTGGGCATCTTCTTGGTGGTACACTTCGAATGGGTAGTTTGAGGCAGCTCCTTTGCGCATGGTGGCATGAAATTCCTCTGGATTCATCCCCCCTAAACAAGTGGCTTCTTACCATTATTCTGGGTGTGATTTGTTGGTACTTATGGTGTCAAAGGAATAAATGGGTTTTTGAAGGTATTAAGCCCTCCCCTTGGTCTCTCATTTCTTCTATTTTTCATCAAGTGGCGGCAATCTCTAAAGCTTTCAATCTGCATTTTGAAGTTAGCACGACTGATTTATATCTTCAGAACATTTTTATGCTTCGGATAACCGGTCCAAGTCGTCCTATGCTTCGTATTGTTCATTGGTCCAAACCTACTCATGGTACTTATAAGCTGAATACAGATGGAGTCTCGTGGGGAAATCCAGGGCTTGCATCCGGAGGGTGTATCTTTCTGAATTCTAATGGAGATTTAATTTTTGCGTACGGAAAGTTCTATGGGATTAGGTCTAACATGTGGTCTGAATGAAGGTTATTACCAAGGTATACCATATACCATAGGAAATCCATTCTTTCATCCAGCGGATACACCACATTATGTGTCTTATCCATGTTCACATTACTCATATCTTGAGGCAAGGACATAGAGTTGCGGATGGTCTTGCAAATATTGCGGCTGATTGCAAGAAGAACCTTGTTTGGTATCATCCTTCTGATCTTCCTCCTTCTTGTCGTGGGGGGTACGCTTTAGAGAAAGCAGGTTTTCCTTCTATCCGGAGCTAATTGTATGGCTAGATTTTTATTTAATCTTTTTGCTTTACACTCTAGTTTCCCCTTCCTTTATTGTAGAGGTCCTTATGACATGTGTAAGGCCTCCCCCCTAGTTTCTTTATGGTGGTTGAGGTTGTCATGTCCCCCACCACGTTTGTACTCTCCTTTTTTATTAATAAAAGCTAGGGAGGTACCGTCCTCTTTTCGCCAAAAAAAAAAAGAAGAGGAATGCACTCTTCACATCCATTTGATATAACTTGAATATTTTGTAAGAGGCATAAGCTAAGAATATCCTTATAGCTTCGAGTCTCGCAACGGGGGAAAATGTTTCATCACAATCAATGCCTTCTTCTTATCTGTAGCCTTGTGCAACCAACCTAGCTTTGTTTCTTGTGATGCTTCCATTCTCATCCATCTTGTTTTTGAACACCCACTTTGTACCAATTACTCCTTGATCTTGTGGCCTTGGAACTAAGGTCCAAACTTTACATCTTTCAAATTGGTTGAGCTCTTCTTGCATAGCAACAACCCAACTTGAGTCTTGGAGTGCTTCATCAACTTTCTTGGGTTCAACTTGAGATATGAATGCGGTAAGTGCATCATAGTTTGATCTTCTTGTTTGAACACCAGAATGCAAATCACCAATGATATTCTGAATTGGGTGATCTCTGACCTCACAAACTTCTTGAGGTATATCTGCTTGATTTGATGGTGGTTGTAAATCTTCTAGAGGTACATCATTTGTGCTATCCCAATCATAAGTGATTTGAGGGATTGGTTCTTCCACATTGATGGGTGTTTCAACTTCAACTCCATTTGAGGTAGCAGCAGATGCGGTAGCTTCTGGTGCTTCATGTATGGTAGATGGAGGTGCAGTTGAGGTAGATGGGTTTCCTTGAGTTGATTGATTTTGCGGTCGAGTTATACCTGTCTCATTAAGCTCAACAAAATCATCAACAACATTTGGAGCCAAATGTGGCTCAAAGAGAGAATGTTCATCAAATGTAACATGGACAGATTCTACTATCTTAAGAGTGGTTTTATGAAATATACGAAAAGCTTTTGAGTGTTTAGCATACCCAGTAAAAATACCTTCATCGGCTTTAGGAGCAAATTTACCTCGATGTTCTTTACCGTTGTAGAGAATGAAGCATTTTCATCCAAATATCTTGAAGTATACTATGTTGGGGGGTTCTTCCTCTGCAAAGTTCATAAGGAGTTTTGTTGTGAGTCTTGTTGATGAGGGATCTATTTTGAGTGAAGCATGCTGTGTTGACGGCTTCAGCCCAAAAGTATTGTGGCAGCTTTACTTCAGCAATCATTGTCTTTCCAGCCTCTATCAACGTTCTTTTATTCCTTTCCACTACACTGTTTTGTTGTGGAACTCCAGCTGTGGAAAAGTTATGGTCAATACCGTGGTCATCACAGTACTGAGCAACACCGTTGTTCTTGAATTCTGTTCCGTTGTCGGATCGAACACTAACGATGTCGTCTTCTTTTTGTGTTTGGAGCTCTCTGAAGAGTGAAGTCAAAATGTCATAGCAATCATCCTTTGAGATCATCATTTCGAACCACGTATACTTGAATAATCGTCTACCACAACTAAGGTATATCTGTTTCCTCCAAAACTTGCGGTAGAGACAGGACCAAACAAATCCAGATGAAGTAGTTGCAAACATCTTGAAGTTGAAGGTGTGGTCTTGCTGGAGAAAGACGCCTTTGGTTGTTTGCCTAGTTGACATGCTATACACTTCTCATCGTGGTGATCAGCTACTTTGAGTAGACCACGAACTAGATTTTCTCTTCCAATCTTGGAGAGATACTTGAAGTTTAATTGACTTAATCTTTTGTGCCACAGCCAACTATTTTCACTAACATTCTTTGCTACAAAACAAAGATTAGAAGAAATACAAGAAGAATTGAAATCAACAATGTAAACATTTTTCTTATGAATCCCTTTGAGCAAAGTCACGCCGGATATGCCATCTTTGATTAGACAGAAATTTGAAGTGAAGTGGCATTGCAATCCTTTTGTCGCAGAACTTAGATATTGAGAGTAGATTGTGTTGTAGTCCAAAAACGAGAGAGACTTCTTGGATGGTGATTTTTCCTTTTCGAATGACTCCATATCCTATAGTCTTTCCTTTTTTATTGTCTCCAAAGGTTACTGATGGACCTTTCTCTTTACGAACATCTTCCAATAAGTTGATATCTCCGGTCATGTGCCTTGAGCAGCTACTATCGAGATACCATAGCTTGACTTATCCTTGGAATATCCAGCCATTAAGCAGAGGACCTACAAAATAAACATTTAAGAACAAGGTCCCCTTTTTATTATTTTGGGTCAAAAGGGTTAGCAACTTTTGACAACCCACACCTGCCTCACAGAAGGAGGGTTATTCCTTCTAGGATTGGGTGTGAACCTCAAAAGACATTCAGCAGCCTTGTGACCATAACCATCACACACAGAACAATGGTGGAAGCCACCCAACTGAGGGTTAACAAACTTCAGTGAAGTCTTGAGCACAACATCATTAACTGGTATGGATGAGGTCTCCTTTACAAAGTACATCCTCTTGAACTTTGTTGCATTGCCGCTACGTGGGGTAGGCTTACCATGAAAGGCAGCTTGCCGCGGTAGGTGCATGCGGTAGGGAGACTCTACCTTGCTAGTGCTTGCCGCAGCAGTAGGTTCATCCATGGCTATACATTTCATCTTTAGTGCCTTGCCAGTTTGTTTCTTAGGGTAGACATAGTTAAACTCTAGTTTCTTCTTTGGTTCTTGTCCTTGACCCTTTGATACATGATGTTTAGCCTTCGACTCTTCCAATGTTTGATGGGTAAATTTCTCATCTCTTTTACAACAAGATGTACATTTAAAGAGTTTGAAATCCCAAGCCTTCCTTATCACCACTAGACTTTTGGGATTCTAAGATTTGTTTCATAGTGACACGAGAATTGTTTTTTTTTTTTTTTTTTTTTTTTTTTTTTTTTGCGAAAAGAGGACGGTACCTCCCTAGATTTTATTAATTAAAGAAAAATAGTACAAGCAAGGTGGGGGACATGACAACCTCAACCACCGGGAAAGGAAATAACGGGGGGAGGCCTTACACAGGTTGTAAGGTCCTCTACAATAAGGGGAAAATAACATTAAAAGCCTAAACAAAAACCTAGCCCAGAAACAATCAACCAAGAACTATCTAATTCGGATATACGAAGTGGAGGAGCGATCCAACACAAAAGGACCCTTGCAAACATTGGGGAGAGTATCAAAAGAATAGTAACACGAGTTAGAGTGAGATATTGCTGCAATATTAGCAAGCCCATCAGCTACCTTATTACCTTCGCGAAGAATATGAGTGATCCGAACTGACATTAGAAGCAATAGGCGTTTAATCTCCAAGACAACATACCAAATGGACCAAGGGATATGATAATCTTCAATTAAGATTTTTAAAAGGACTTCAGAATCAATCTCAAGCCACAAGGAAGAAATGCCGAAATTCCTAGCAAAAATCAAGCCATCCCGAACGGCCTTAGCCTCAGCAATCATATTAGAACCATGCCCATAGAAATGAGAGAAAGCAAAAATGAAATCTCCTTTAGTATTTCGGATAACATCACCCCCAGAGATAAGACCCGGATTACCTTTCGAAGCACCATCAGAGTTAAGCTTAAAAGGCTCAATGGACGGAGGAATCCACGAAACCAACCTCAACTTTTTGTTAACCAAAGGAAGAGTCAAAATACCAAAGAACCCAAAAATCTGAACCGCACTCCAAGAACCCAAAAATTGAATATCAAAAGCTTTGACAACATCTTTGATAGAACTATTAACCAAAGAAATAATGCTAGATGGGGACATTATGACGCTATCAAATCTAGCTTTATTTCTACTTTTCCAAATCTCCCATAAGATAAAGCAAGGAAGCATCCGTCTTAACCAAGAAATCCCATGAGCCTTCCGATCAGAATTATTAAACCACCAACTAGCCAAAATGGATTGTATGTTAAACGAATAAAACCTAAGGCCCAGCATATTCGCAAAATAGCTCCAAACTTCATTTGCAATGTCTCCATGCACGAACAAGTGATCCAAATCTTCAATAGCAGACCTAGAGCAGCAACTACAAGAAGAAGCTAGAAGAATACCCCTCTTCTGAATGGCACAACCAATAGGAAGGCCACGGCGGAGAATGCGCCACATAAAGACTGATATTTTAAGAGGAATATGCTTGTGCCAAAAATGCTCAAAAAGAGGTTTAGAGATACCTTTATCTCTACAAACAGTCCATGCTGAAGAAACTGAGAATTTTCCCGAGACATCAGAGAGCCAAAACAAGGTATCCGGCCTATCCATGAGCTGAATATTGTTGTCCCGAATATAGCATAGCAGCTGGGATCCATAAACATTCTGAATATAGTCCATTTGAGGATGCCCATTCAAGAAAAGAGACGATATTTCAACATGGTTTCCAGTCAAAGGAGTAGGATCAGCCATCTAGTGGTCATGAACAGAGATATCACCTCTCCCAATCCGCCAACAAATGTTGCTTTCAACCAACGGTTTAGCATTAAGCATTCTACGCCAAATCTGAGAAGCAAAAGAAGTGATTGAAGCATCCATAGGGTGAGACCCATGACAATATTTTGATGTCATAAAATCAGTCCATAGAGAATTAGTGCTCCTAAAACGCCACCACATCTTCATAGAAAGAGCCATAGCCATATCCTCAAACTTTCGAAGCCCAAGTCCTCCTTCAGAATAAGGGAGAAACATATTGGATCTCCGAACCCAATGACATTTATGGGTGTCATCCTCATTACACCAAAAGAAATTAGAAATGAGGCGATACATTGAATTCATCACACCCTTAGGAGGGTCAAGAAAAGCAATGTAATACATCGGGATAGCCTGAAGACACGTTTTAATGAGCGTTAACTTAGCACCGAAAGAAAGAAGTTTACCTTGCCATGTAGCTAAATGAGCTTCCATCTTTCGTAAAACTGGATCAAACAAGAAGATCCTTTTTCGACCAACGTATAGAGGGCAACCCAAATAAATAATGGGAAGATCCTTCGTTTGAAATCCCGTAGATTCAGCGATAATAGCATCCCTATCCTCATTTTGAACACCAGTAATGAAGCAGGACTTTGCCACACTAACCAACTGGCCAGAAAAAGATTGGTACCAATTCAAGCACCTAATATGATCATTAAGAGATTCTTTAGAACCGTTGCAGAAAATAACAACATCATCTGCATAAGCTAAGTGGGATATCATAGGGGTGTGAATATGGCCCCGATATCTGAAATGAGGAGATTCCTCATGAAGAATATTTAAGCCCCGACTTAAAACCTCAGCAGCAATAATGAATAGAGTAGGAGAAATAGGGTCGCCTTGTCTAAGCCCACGAGAAGAATGAAAGAAACCACTACTTTCGCCATTAACAAGGAGCGAAAACCAACATGGATTTGAGCCTAGCAGGAGAGAAGAGGTTGCTCGATTTGGATGAATTAGCAGAGTTGAGGCAAGATAGCTATGAGAGTGCCAAGTTGTACAAAGAGAGGACCAAGAGATATCATGACAAAAATTTGAAGCCCAAGTTTCTTAAACCGGGTATGAAGGTTCTTCTTTTTAATTCTCGCCTCAAACTCTTTCCGGGCAAGTTGTGTTCAAGGTGGACGGGTCCATGTGAGTTGGTTCGTGTTTTTCCCCATGGAGCAGTGGAACTCAAAGATCTAAAAGATGGGACAGTATTTAAAATGAATGGACACCGGGTGAAGCCATATTATGAGGGGCTATCAATTTTGGAAGACATCAATGAAATTGATGTAATTGATTTGACGGACCTAGAGGGAGCCACTTAATCTTCATATGGAATTTTGTCGAGCCAATGACTTAAAACAAAGGCACTTGTTGGGAGGCAACCCAACTAGGTATGTTTTTATTGCTTTATGTTTTTCCCTTTCAGTCAATCACCATTTTCAGATTGGGCGTGTGTTGTTTTTTCAATGCCATGAGGACATAGCATACTTTTGGTTTGGGGGTGGCGGTATTCATAAAAAAAATAAAAAAAAATGTGTATTATTGCTTTCGTGTCTTTTATTTTTGGGTCGGTTTGAACTACGGTGACCTGAGCCCCTTATTGTCCTAGGGGGAACGTAGGCAACGAAAGTGCGGCCAAAAAGTTAGTCTGTGTCATCCTTCATGGATCTCTCCGAGTTTGTGGGTTTATAGGGGAGTGTAAATATTGTCACCCTCCAAAAAAATTTATTTTTTGAGTCAGTTTTAATTTTCATAAAGGATATTACGCTTGTGATGTGTTGTTTCTGGTGATGTGCAGAAAATCAGTCCAATCAACGAGGCGAAAAATTGGCTGGAAAAGGGACCAGGCGCCCGCCTGGATTAAAAATTGTGAAAATTCAATTCTCTGGACAACTTAAGCGCACGCCTGGTGACCCACGAGCGCCCGCCTATTCTTCCAAGAGCCCGCCTGTCCCTACTCGAGCGCCCGCTTGGATTAAAAATTTCAAAAGCCAAACTTTCTGGACAAAGAGAGCATCCGCCTGCCCCATTACACGCGCCCGCTCGCCTGACGGGAAAGAGTCCTGAGCTGGTTCAAAAACGTAGTTGCGGAGTATTATCCCTAATTTTTTCCATCTTCTCTCTAAAACTCTCAAACCCACCTCTCTCTCTCTCTCTCTACAAACTAACCAACCAAATCACCAAATTCAGCCTAACCACACCCAAATCCTACCCTTCCCTCACCCATTATTAAGAATCCAAGTCCTAAACTTCCATTTAATCCGGTGAATTCTTTGTTTTGTTTTTTTTTTTTTTTTTTGGCGAAAGGAGGACGGCACCTCCCTAAGTTTTATTAATAAAGCAAAAACAATACAAACATGATGGGGGACATGACAACCTCAACCACCAAGAAAGAAAAACTAAGGAGGAGGCCTTACACATGTCATAAGGTCCTCTGCAATAAAGGGAGGGGTAACTAGAGAACATAAAAATCAATCTATACAAAGATCTAGCCATGAAATAAATTAGTGAGAATGAATATGAGGAAACCGATTCTTGTCCAAGACCAAACAGCCCTTACACTTAGGAGGAAGATCATTTAGAGAGCTGAAAGTTAGATTTCTCTCTTGATCCGCAGCTATGTTTGCTAAACCATCCGCAACACCATTACCTTCTTGAAGAATATGAGTAACCCGAACCTCCATTTGTCTAATTAGCCGATGAATGTGAGATATAATATACTAGATTTCCCATGGAATATGATACTCTCTATTAATAATACGCATTAAACTTGAGAATCTACTTCTAGCCAAATATTTTGAAAACCACGAGCTTGGGCTATCATAAGACCCTCTCTAGCTGCTAAAGCCTCAGCCATCATATTAGAATAGTGCCCATAAAAGGAAGAAAATCCCTAGATAAATTCGCCATTATGATCTCGGAAAATCCCACCACCGGAGGCAATGCCCGGATTACCTCTCGAAACTCCATCCGTGTTAAGCTTAACTTCATTATAGTGAGGGCATTCCCAATGAATTATTCTGATGTGCGGAGGATTATATTGTTTTGGGCTCAAGCAAAACACATCCAAAATCAAATCATTAGCAAAACATTTAGGAAAAGAAAGGGAGAAAGCGGAGGCAATGTGAATAACATGTTTTCTAACCTTATGAATAACTGAATTGGGGCACATCAATGTACCTTCAAAACGCCTTTTATTCCGAGCACACCATAATTCTCACATAAGCAAGGCTGGAATAATACGAGATAACCAAGTAGAAGCACTTGAGGCCGAATGAGGAGTACCTTGCCACCAGCTTATAAGAGCTTGGTTTAAGCTGCCCAAAAACATCCGAATACCACAAACAACACTAAAATAGCCCCACACGACTTTGGCCACCTCCCCATAAAGCAGAATATGTAAAACCGATTCCTCCTTTGCCATTAAACAGCAATCACACTTAGATGCCATGTGAATACCCCTAGATTTAATTCTATCATTAGTTGGGAGGCCCTTATGAAAAGCCCTCCATAGAAAAACCGAAATCTTTTTTGGTACATGCTTATTCCAGTAAGAAGATTAAACCACCGAATTAAATCTAGAAGCTCGAAATTCTTGCCATGCAGAGTTTACCAAAAATTTACCCGAGAGAAAAGGTAACCAAATGGGAACATATGGACAATCTGAAAGGACAATATGTTGAGTCTAAATGAGATGAAGGAGCTGATTACCATACATATCTCGGATATACTCTATTCTAGGCTTCCCATTAACAAAGAGAGAAGAAATAGACAAATGTTCAAAAGGGAGCTGCCCAACATCACCTTCTAACCAATGCTCATGAATCGTGAGATCTCCCCTTCCAACTCACCAAGCCAAACGATCTTCCACCAGATTTTTTTGCCTTAAGCATTCTTTTCCATGTGTGGGAAGCAAACGAAGTAATAGTGGATCCATAGGATGAATATCTCTGCAATATTTTGCCAACATGAGAGTGCTCCATAAAGAATCATTACAGCGTAAAAGCCACCATAATTTCATAGCACAAGCCATAGAGATATCCTCAAATCTGCCTAAACCCAAGCCACCCTCTTCAATAGGCCAACACATTTTGTTCCAAGAAAGCCAATGACATTTTTGGTCTCCATCCTTAGAGCTCCAAAAGAAATGAACAATAATCTTTTCCATAGCATGAATAATGCCTTTTGGAAAGTCCATAATGGAGATATAATAGAGAGGTATGGCAGCGAGACAAGATTGAATTAGCATAAGCTTTGCTCCAAATGAGAGCAATTTACCTTTCCAAGATGCAAGACGATCTTCCATTTTCTGGAGAATAAAATGGAAAATACTAAGCTTCTTTCTTCCCGTGTATAAGGGGCAGCCCAAATACTTGAGAGGGAGATCTTGCTTCGAAAAGCTCGTGATGGCAGCAATATCATCCTCTCTATTGTTATCCTTCCCCATAATGAAATAAGACTTATGGATATTGACAAGTTGTCCAGATAATTTTTGATACCAATCCAGATAATGCATATGACTTTCTAAAGAGTTTTTCGACCCATTGCAAAAGATAATCACATCATTTTCATAAGCTAGGTGTGATATCATAGGAGTACCAATATGAATACGAAATCTGAATTGGGGAAAAACCGAATGCAGGTGATTAAGGCCTCGGGACATCATCTCAGCAGCAATAATAAATAAATAGGGCGAGAGAGGATCACCTTGGCATAAACCTCTCGTTGAATGGAAAAAACCACTACTTTTACCATTTATAAGAACTGAAATCTACCCACGTCTCGCTGAATCCAAATTGTCTCATCACCTTTATAAGCCCAAACCAAGATAGCCGATCATAGGCTTTGGCCATATCCAACTTTAGAGCCACATTCGAGCCTCTCACTTTCTTATCAATGGATTGCAAAATTTCTTGGGCTAAAAGAACATTTTCGTGGATAAGACGACCTTGGACAAAGCCGCTTTGTTGAGGAGAGATAATACGAGGAAGGATAGGAGCAAGACGACAAGTAAGAAGTTTTGTTAGCACTTTGTTGCAGAAATTACAAAAGCTAATGGGTCTAAGATCCGAGAACGAAGTAGGTGATTCCACCTTAGGGATGGTAACAATAAGGGTGCTAGTCCAGCTTCTAGGCAAAGAGAACCCCGAAAAGAAATCTCTTATAACTCTAAACAAATCTTCTTTATTGATATCCCATCAACCTTTATAAAATTCCCCCGTGAAGCCGGACAAGCTGCGCTTTGGCCATTCATATCAAAAACAATGTTTCTAACCTCTTCCATAGTTGGTTCAGCCGTAATATGATCATTATCTTCCTGAGTAATCATCCGTGGAATCAAAAAGAGATAATCATCCGGGGGGTTATCACAAGCCCTTGAAGTTGCTCTGAATAAAAACCCACATCTTCTTCTTTGATGTCCTCCATATTAGTAAGCCAATTACCTACCCTATTTTTGATTTTATGGATATGAAAACGCTGCCGTTTTTTCTTAACCGTGGTATGGAAAAATTTTGTGTTCCTATCCCCTTCCTTTAACCACTTCAAGTTAGCTTTTTGAGCCCAAATATCTTCTTCAATTTTTAACTTTTGAAGCAGCTGGGCTTGAGCCGGCTGCCCTAGATTCGTCATCGCCATTTTGTTGATGTTGAATCTCACGTAAAATAACCTCATCTTCAGCATTCTTTATTTGTTGCTCCACCCTTACAAAAATTTGTTTATTCCAGCCTATTAAAACCTTACAAAGCCGCCCAAGCTTCTTAGGAAAGCAGACCATGGGTCTACCTTCCATAGGAGGAAGCCAACAATCTCTGACCAAGTCAACAAAGCCATGATGTTTTAACCAAACGTTCA
Source organism: Campanula takesimana (assembly GCA_026119855.1). NCBI lineage: Eukaryota > Viridiplantae > Streptophyta > Magnoliopsida > Asterales > Campanulaceae > Campanula > Campanula takesimana. Next base: position 268,411 of record JAOWBW010000444.1, read on the forward strand.
GAAAACGAAAAGAGCCTTTAGTGGTTGTAGCTGCAAGTTGAACATTAATAAGTAAAGGAGCATGGTCAGAACTAAGTCTTGAAAGATGAGAAACATGGGTGGATTGGAAAAGATTAAGCCACTGCTCATTATATAATGCCCTATCAAGCCGCTGAAAAATTGCCCTTCGTCCCCTTCTTTTATTTGTCCAAGTAGCCATGTTACCATAATATCCCACATCCATAAGATTTGCATATTGAATCATATCAGAAAATTCTGTCACAGCCATATCATTTATTGGTTTGCCTCCAATTTTTTCCGATTGATTAAGAACCACGTTAAAATCCCCAACGACCATCCACGGGTACTCCACCTCACTAATATTCATAAGCTCCTCCCATAAAGAAATCTGAGACAGCCTAGTACAATTTGCATGAACAAAAGAAATCCAAACACTCTCATGCCCCAAAGGATGAGCAATTTGAACAGTCATAGCCTCAACTGAATCATTAATTACTGAACATTGCAGACCATGTTTACAAAAAATCCACACCCGGTTGCTCACATTAGCCATATCCCCCTCACATCCTAGTTTCCGAATATAAGAATCCAAGTTGATACCACTGACTTTAGGTTCATAGATAGCAAGTAAAGAGACATTATATGAGCGAAATAAATGCTTTAATCTTCTCACCGTAGCACCATTAGATATACCAAGCGCATTTCAACTAATGAACGATACCATTGATCCACACAAAAAAGGAAATAAATGAAAACTTTTGTAAGAGGAACTCACAAAAGGAATTAATATGGGGGAGTTGATGTCTTTCTACGATTCTTTCTTGAGATAACTTTGGTGAAGCCATCTGCATCAACCTTATTTGAAGAACTAGAGGCAAAGGGAGTGGAACCAGCCATCTCAGTAATAAATGAGTTAGATGGAGGACCACGAGGAGATAAATTCAAGCCATCACTATTTGATATTGCTACAAAAGTTTCATTACTCACAGTACCTTCCAGATTTTTTTTTTAAATGATAGGAGACGGCGCTCCCTAGATTTTATTATAAGAAAGAAGCATTACTGTTAGGTCCTAACTTATTGTTTTGGTGAAGATTGATCATTTAACTAACGGGTTAAAGTTAAGTGGTCAAACATGTCAAGAAAGAAAAGTTGCCAAACTTACACAAAGACCCTTCCATGTTTTCTATGTTTCTCAACCCTGATTTTCACCACCTATTGAGACCCTGAAATATCCAATATTAGACTCATTAGAAAGCTAATTCAATGGGGTACAAGAATGTGCAATCAGATTTTGCATCCATCCAACCAGTGAAAAGTTACACCCAAATTACCAAAAGGTGAAAACAACGATAGCCAAAAGTCAAGGGTTCAAAGTGAAACATGTATAAATGCATTACATTGATACTTTAACTTGCTGTGTAAAATTCGGATGAAGACTTACATGCAGAAAATTGAATGCATTATCCTTACACAACATGGGAAAAGGAAGCTAAAGGATAACCAACATTGAAGGCTACTTGACCATTGACCATTCCACCCAACGGCTAATTCCTCTTTCCCTTATAAATTGAAGCCAAAGCCTCCATTTCTAGTGTGCTTGCACCACCAACCCTCCCAGTATCTTGTGCACTATGTTATGCTTCAACAGCTAACCTCATCCTTTTTATCCCTTTATCCTTCTGGACAGCTATCCAGTACTAGTGTGCATCACACTAAGGTTTACACCCCAAAAACCTACCCTTTAATCCTCCCAACAGCCTTCCTCCCAACAGCTATCCTCCCAACAGCTATCCATACTTCCCTCAACAGCTATCTCCCCCATTTATCCCCTTACCCCTTTTAAACCTTTGACAATTAACCCAACCAACCTTGCACACATTAAGGGGGAACACCGAGCCAAAGCATTGCTTCCATCCGACAACTCAAGTGTCAATACGAGGAAGAACCACACCAACACCCATACTTTTCTCTCCCCTGTAATCTCTCTGCATATTGTTCTACAGATTTGAGCATTTACATAATACCCCTGCAAATTTTGTGCCCTTTGTGCACCCAGTTACAACCCACCTCAAGCCTAAGCTATCAACCAAGCTTAATCGTTTTTCTTTTTAACACTTGTAATTTTTCTTTTCTTTTTACAGCCTTATTCAAAAGGCTTCCTTAATTGTAGTGACAATTAAGAAGAGGGGGTTCGAGGAACTTGCCTTTATCATTCATTGTAAGCTTATTAAGTAAGTGGATTATAGTGGATTGATCTCACTATTGACTACAGTGGGGATGGATGTAGGAGATGGGTTTACCTCCGAACCACTTTAAAAATTCTTGCGTATCTTCTTCCCTTATCTCTACACTTATACACACACTACACACCGTCTCTTTTGTTTCTTAACTTAATTATCTTCCGCTGCATAATTACTCTACACTTTTTATCTCAATAGCTAACTCCCCAAACCAGTTAGCTGTTCACTTGTTTTAATCAATCTGTTAATCTTAAGTAATCAGGACCTTTCAATTACAAAAGGAAAAAGATACCAAACTCAAAAAATTACTTTCTAAAGTAAGGGATGCCATCCTTATCACATTGATAGGTGCCTTTACAAGAGGAATGGAGTTCTAAATAAGAATGAAACTGAAAATTAGCGCCATGATCAGCCGCATAATTTGCAAGACCGTCCACCACCTGATTGCCTTCACGAAGAATATGGGTGACCCTAATGTTTAAAATGGCCATAGACCTCTTTATTTCTTGAACATAATGCCAAACTCGCCATGGAACAAGACATGAATTATTTAAAATCTTGGCCAGAATTTCAGAATCAACTTCAAGCCAAAGCGAATTGAAGCCAAACTCTAAGGCAAGAGAAAGACCATCAAACGCAGCCCTAACTTCAGCCTCCATATTCGACAAATGCCCATAATAATTTGCAAAAGCAGCAAAGATCTTACCATTAGAATCTCTAAAGATTCCACCCCCCGAAGCAGTACCTGGGTTACCCCTCACAACACCATCAGTATTCAGTTTCAATTGATTATTTGGCCTCTTCCAAGACACCAACCGAGGAGGTTTGAATGGGAATCTTAAATACCTGAGTAATATGATGATCCAAAAATCCACAAGGAAAAGTAATGGGCTGAGCTTTAACAATATCCGAAATCTGCAAAGTGATTTGCTCAATGATACTTACCGAAGATATGATAACATCATCAAACCTTGCTTTGTTTCGACCTTTCCAAACGAACCAGCAAAGAAGAGAAGGAAGGATGCCACACAACCACATAACACACTTACTTGCTTTTGGAGGAAAATTGGACAACCAAGACAAAAGCCTTTGCTGTAAAGAACTCCCCTGAACTCGCATGCCAGTAAGATTACAAAAAAAAATCCCAAACTTCCCTTGCAATGTCACCTTGAATAAAAAGATGGGCAATTGATTCACTTGCTGGGCGGATACAACAGTGGCATCTTGAAGACAAAGAAATACCTCTCCTTTGAAGAAGATCATCCGTAGGGAGAGCATTCTTTAGGGCTTTCCACATAAAAACTGAAATCTTAAGGGGGATATGCTTGTGCCAAATAGATTCAAAAACTTTGCTTTTCGGCCGAGGATTACGACAAACCCTCCAGGCTGAAGATATAGAGAACTTACCCGAAGGAGTTGGAGTCCAAAACAGAGAATCCGGCTTATTATTAAGATGAAGAAAGCGAGATTGAATCAAATCCAACACCTGCTGCCCATAAGAGTTCAAAATAAAATCCACTCTAGGAGAGCCATTCTCAAATAAGTTAAAAACTTGAGTATGATCATCCACTGGAAAAACAAAATCTGAAGAAAGCCAATGTTCATGGACTGAAATCAGACCATTATTTATACCCCAAAACATGTTTGGCTCCATAATATTTTTGACTTCCATCATTCTTTTCCAAATATGAGAACAACCAGCCCGAGAAGTAGCATCAATAGGATGACAATTATGGCAGTATTTTTCTTGTAAGAATTGGGCCCATAACGAATCACTGGATCTAAACCTCCACCAAAGCTTCATAGCAAACGCAGTAGACATATCACTAAAGCTACGCAGCCCTAAACCACCCTCATTAGTAGGCCAAAAGAATTCAGATTTAGTTATCCAATGACATCTTTTTTCTCCGTCCGAATTACTCCAAAAGAAGTTCGAGATCAGCCTAGACATTGCATCAAGTATACCTTTTGGGGGGGTCCAAAAGAGATAAATAATATATCGGGATGGCTTGAAGACAAGCTTTCATAAGAGTTAGCTTTCCCCCCGAAGATAAAATTTTACCTTGCCATGTTTCAAGACGATCTTCCATCTTACGTAACATCGGAAAAAATAGAGATTGAGTCTTCCGCCCCGAATATAAAGGACAACCCAGGTAAGAAATAGGGAGCTGCTTATGAGAAAAACCCGTGAGGCCAGCTACAAGAGCAGCCCTAGCCAAGGCCTTAGATCCCAAAATAAAACATGACTTTGCAACACTAACCAACTGACCCGAAAAACCTTGATAAGACTCAAGAAAATTCATGTGAATCATGATAGATTCTTGACTACCATTACAAAAAATAATGATGTCATCTGCATAAGAAAGATGAGAAATGACCGGGACATGAGGATGACTTGTATGATAAGCAATAGGACGATGAATTTCATGAAGATGATTCAGACCTGTTAGAAATTGGGGTTAGGGTAAATTGATAATCCTGGATGATTGATTAAATCGTGAATAATTCACTCTCCGAATAAAGTATTTCGACCCTTTTGCCTGGGTTTCACGAAATCCTTATTGGGATAAGACAATCAAAAACAATTTGTATCTTAGGCAGAGAAAACAGATTAGAAACTCAGAGATTAGTTAGGGTTTTTCGTAAATGAAACTGAGATCCAAAATCAGATTATAAAGAGATTGCAGTAAAAGGCACTGTTTACAGTCATGACTGTTGGCCCAACAGTCATAATATTTAACTGAACATGTCTCTTGGTTTTTGGCGGATTTTGGTGGGGAAACTGGCGGGAGATTAATTGCAGCACCAACAATACCGTTTAGGTTTCGGGGCGCTGCCCCGAGGCCCGCGAGGGGCGGCTCCCCCTCGACCCCCGCCCTCCCCTTGACCCAACAAGGGGCGCTGCCCCTTGACCTCGTAAGGGGGCGCTGCCCCCTTGACCCCTGCTTCTTTATCTTGGTCGAAAACATATTGACTCAAAATGAGTGTGTACTCCACACTTTCCCTTACTCATATCCGAGCCTAATATGAGATCGCATTGGTCTCTAGTAAATCCAATTACATAAAATCGTTGATGACACTAAAATCACCAACATTTCCCCCCATTTTAGTGTAATCCTCGATTTACTAATCATATAAAATATGAAACAAACATAACAAAACAAACGAATGCATAAATGAAAATGTTTTGCGATTGAATTTTCATAAAGAGAGTTGGGGATATAGGATCACCTTGTCGAAGCCCTCTTGAAGATGAGAAATACCCACAAGCTTCACCATTAATCAACACCGAAAACCAGCAATCAGAAATACACCGAAAAATCATATCAATCAAATTTTCAGAGAAACCAAAGCAACGAAGAACTTTGATAAGGGCAAACCAAGAAAGCCTATCATAAGCCTTGGCCATGTCCAATTTGAAAGCAATATTACCACCGAACACCTTTTTATTCAAAGAACACATGAGCTCCTGAGCAAGGAGAACATTCTCATGGATGAGTCTACCTCTAATAAAACCACTTTGCTGAGGAGAGATAATACGAGGAAGGATAGAAGCTAACCGGTCATTAAGAAGCTTAGTGATAATTTTATTAGAAAAATTACACAAGCTAATAGGCCGTAATTCAGAGAAAGAAGAAGGTACTGCAACTTTAGGAAGAAGAACAATGGTAGTGCTTGTCCAGCTTCTAGGCATCCTAAACCCCGCAAAGAAGTCAAGAACAGCCCGAAACAAATCTGCTTGAATAATATCCCAACAAACCTTAAAGAATTCACCCGTGTACCCATCCGGACCAGCAGCACTAGACCCATTCATAGAAAAAACTACAGATTTAACCTCATCCAAAGAACGAGGGGTAGTTAAAACCATATTATCCTCCTCATTTATGATTCTTGGAATTTGATCTAATAAATCCTCATTAGAACACACATGTTGCCCATTGAGATGATTCGAAAAAAAATCTAACAGCTTCCTCTTGAATTGCTCCTTTTTCTTCTAGCCAATTCCCATGAGCATCTTGAATACGGTGAATTTGGAGCTTCATCCTCTTTTTCTTGACATAAGAATGAAAAAAGATGTATTACGATCTCCATCTTTTAACCACGCAAGATTTTCTTTTTGCATCCAGAAATCCTCTTCAATTTTCAACCTATAAATTAAATGAGCCTGGGCTAAATGAAGAGCAGCCCTAGACTCATCACAAGGATTTTGATCAAACGCCAATTCCTTAGCAGTAACATCATCCTCCGCTAACCGAACCTGCTGATCTATGCGCCCAAAAGTATCCTTATTCCAACCTTGAATGCATTTTTTAAGACGCACCAGCTTTTTAGCAAATCTTACCATAGGCCTTCCATCCATATTTCCATCCCAAGAAATTTTAACAAGAGGGAGGAAGGTAACATGTTGTAGCCACACATTAATGAAACGAAAAGTTCCTCGTTTTACTTCTGAAGAAAGAATAACATCAATTAAGAGAGGGGGAATGATCAGAGCAAGTTCTATTCAGGTGAGTTACAGCCGTATTATGGAACCCATCCAACAAATCTGAGTTATAAAAGACGCTATCAATCCGTTGCCAAATGGTAGACCTGCCTTCCCTTTTATTTAACCACGTATAAGAATTCCCTTGAAAACCTCCATCAATAAGGTTAGCCACTTGAATAGTTGCTGCAAAATCAGCCACCTTAGCCGCCGTAACCAACTTACCCCCAACTTATCCACTTGATCCAGAATAGCATTGAAGTCCCCTACCACTAGCCAAGGAATTTTAACCATACTCCGCTCAATAATATAATCCCATAACTCTCGACGTTGATACTTGCAGCAGCTTGCATAAACAAAAGAAACACAAACTTGTTGAGGCCATAAATAATGAGACACCTTCACCGTTATCACTTGCTCCAGATTATCAATAACTTCACAATCCACACCATGTTTCCAAAAAACCCAAATGCTTCCTTTATCATTAGAAACACCATTCGAACATCGAAATTTTCTAACATAAGAATTCAGAAAAGAGGCATCAATCTTTGGTTCATATAGTCCTATTAAAGGGACATTATAAGATTTGTATCATCAAGAATATAAGATTTCTGCTACACCCTATCGGTCTCATTCACTTTCTGCCCCAAACCCTTAGTAACAGCCTCTGCACATGCCTTTTGAAGGGCTATGTTGACAGCTTCAGGAAGAACATTACCTCGTTTAGCTAAGGTAGGGAAAACAGCCCAAACTTTGCCATTAGAATTATCCTTACTACCCCCTTTCTCTTCTGAAGCAGTCAGTGCACCACTTGGATTAGCAATGTCAACATTACCACCCAAATCAATAACTTCAATATCCGACAATATACCATTAACCTTAGCACCACTAGTAGCACCAGAATTAGGTTCACTAGTAACATCCTTCTTAGGGCCACCATTCTCCTTCAAAATAGTTGAATTTGCAGCCCCTTTATCTATATCAGATTTGTCTTTAGATTTGTCTTTGTAAACCATATCATTCTTTTATGGAGAATTCTTCACAAAGGTTTACCCACGGATGAGGCCATTCAGAAGCGAGGCATTCAAACAGTATCAAGATGTGGCTGTTGCCATTCTCCATCCACGGAATCCTTGGACCACGTCTTTGTGCATGGGGACATTGCTACATCGGTTTGGAGATTTTTCGGCCAAGTGTGTGGTATTAATATTAGCTTGGGGTCTTTCCATGCTATTCTCTATTCATGGTGGTTTAATCGTCCCAAAAATATTTCCCCGCTTAATAAATGGATCACTCACATTCTTCCTGGAGTCATTGCCTGGACTATTTGGTGTCAATGAAATAAGTGGACCTTTGAAGGCATTCGGATGCATGGCGCGGACATCATATCCTCTATTACTCAACAGGTATTGAATATTTCGGTCGCATTCAAACACCCTTTTCAGCCTTCGGTTTTTGATGCTTCAATTTTGCATGTTTTTAAGCTTTCTATTGCTGCCCCGAGGCCTTGTGTGGTTAAAATGGTTAAGTGGATTAAGCCAAAACATGGGTGTTATAAAGATTAATATTGATGGGGCTTCTCGGGGCAATCCGGGCAAAGCTTCTGGAGGAGGAATCATTCGAAATTCTAAGGGTGAGATGATTTTTGCTTTTGGAAACTATTATGGTCATCGTTCTAATATGTGGGCGGAAGCAAGAGCCACTCTTGATGGGTTGACATTTGCGCATACTCTTGGTATCACGCATGTTTGGTTGGAGCTTGACTCTGAAGTCCTTATGAAAATAATCAATAAAGTTTATCAAATTCCTTGGGAAATATTCTATCTAGTCCAACAGATTCTCTTCATCATGGGGCATATGCAAATTCGTGTTAGTCATATATTTCATGAAGGTAACAAGGTGGCTGATTGTTTGGCTAATATGGCTGTGGACTCTAAGGTAGACCAGGTTTGGATTTCATCTTCCCAACTTCCTCATCATTGCCGAGGTGTCCTATATCTGGATAGGGCGGGCTTTCCCTCTTTTCGTTATAAATAATAGTTTATGGCTAGATTAAGTATTCTTTTTTTGTAATCTAGCTTCCCTTCCCCATATTGTAGAGGACCTTACGCCATGTGTAAGGCCTCCCCCTTAGTTTTTTCCTTCTTGGTGGTTGAGGTTGTCATGTCCCCCACCATGTTTGTATTGTTTTCTTTTATCAATAAATCCTAGGGAGGTACCGTCCTCTTTTCGCCAAAAAAAAATTAAAAAAAAATTCACCTTTGTCGTTTGACCATTCTTTTTATCTAGACCGGCATTAGGGTTAACCCGTCGACATGAACTAACATCATGGCCAAGAACATAACAATACTTACAATACCGAGGTAAATTATCATATTCCACTTTTTGGTAAAAACTTGGAATAGAATCACCACAATCAATATAGATTTCATAGGGCAGTTTTTAGTAACATCAACTTGCACTAAAACCTTGGCTATGCTTGGTCTAGAGAGTTCAGAAGTCGCCTTATCCAAAGATAGAGGAGTACCAATCACCTTAGCCAAAGAAAAAATGAAGGATTTGTTAAATAAATGCACGGGTAAACCAGGAAGACCTACCTGTAAGTACCCCAATCTGAAACCGACCTATCTTAGAGGTAGCCTTAGCACCGTTTCAGGGATAAGCTAATAGGCCAGGACCTCCCTAGGATAAGCTATAAATTCCAGGACTACTCTGGTATAAAATTGGAAAAATCCAGAAGCTCGCCAGGCTGAGCCGTACGGATGCTTTGGGTACTAGAGGGGCCTAGCCGTACAGCTGGTTTGGGCACCCTCAGTCCCTATAAAGTTTCAATCTTTACTCATCAAATGGTGACTATGGCTCAAAAGGGCATATTGGCCACCTTTTTCATTTTTCGCCTATGATTACCTTTGATCATGCCCAAACTCTTGTTTTGGGAGGTTCTTTGATGATCAAGTGGCATAGGAATGAGGTGTTAATGTTGTTTTGTACTGGAATAACAAACTGGAATCAGAACAGTTTGGTCCAGTTCAAGCAGAATGCTCTGTTTCTGCCTGGAACTGGACTGTCCCCACCACTCACCGAGTTTCTGCCCGGTGCAAACCTGGATTCTGTCCGAGGCCCCTTAGAAGAGTGCCCAACGAACCACTTTAGCCACCTTTAGGCCCGTTTTAGGAGAGAAGACCTCCCCAGCAAAGCTCGCGCAGTAACCTGCACATGGATAAGGAAACTGCTCAGCAAGGGAGGAGACAGAAATATGGGATGAGTGTGCACAAATGGAAAAGAATGCATACAGCGTCAACGGGAATTTCTCCAACCGGGGCTTCCCCTCCTGCGACAGACACGGCCACCATGTGAACCCGGCCGTCAGCATAAATGAAAGAATAGTCCTGCCACACTGGAGGAGCTACCCCAGAGGCCACCACCTGTGGCGATCTCAGCCTCGTGGCCACAAATCGCCCGTATGGCTCATCAGTGATCAAGTCAGTGGCATTCGCTCCCATGAGAAAAGGGTCATCCCCACGGTCAGCAACGAACATGGTCTCGGGGGGATCAACGGGCGCCCTCTGCATGAGGCCTAGTCCATGCTGCCACAAAACCCTCTCACCTAAATAAAAGGCCTCGCCTCTAAACCCCACCAACAATCTCCTCTGTCTGGTCACCCTCAGGGCTTCGCTCGGATCAAAGACCACCTCCCGCCCCTCATACCGAGACCAAGGGAAAAGGTTGAGCTCCGCTGGCATGGCACCCCTCAAAACCGCTTTCACATCAGCATAGCGGACAGAAACTCGTCCCTTAGACCCTCTCTTCTCCCGAGCTTCCCTAGCCCAGCAGGTCATGGCCGGAAAGATGAGGTCCCGGTCAAGAGCCAGCCTCCATGGATAGTTGCCAAAGATCTCGTAGTACCAAGCCTACAAAATAAACGGCAAGGAAAGCCGTCAGCACACTGAAATGAAGAATAGGCCGAATGCAAAAGGTAAAGCAAAGGCCAAAGTGGAAGTACCTCTAGGGAAAACTGAAAGCAAGCCAAAGACTTGCTCGCTTTTCGGCTATACTTGTCGAGCTCCATGAATAGCTCGGCCAGACCAGCCTCACCCCAAGCAATGTCTCTGATGGCCTCAGGTGTAGTCAAAGACCCAAGAAGAGGGAACATACAGGTAGTGTCAGCATTGGCAAAAATGGTGCTACTGAGGAGGAGCCACATTTTGCACTAGGATGCCCAATCCCTTGGTAGGACCTGAAAATCCAATAAGCGCCCTGATCTCGGCCTCGGGGATCCTATCCCTCCAAACAACCGGATGCCCATCAAAGGAAAGCCTGGTAATCATCGCAAAGTCAGTAGGGGTCACAGTCACCTCTCCCCAGCTCAAATGGAACGTGTGGGTTGTGTCCCACCAATATTCACCTAAGGCATTAAGAAGCCCCATACTCCTATTGGTGTTCACCAGCTGGCCCACAGCCTCTATAAAAGGCACCAGTCCCGTGCATGCCACCCACTCCCTCGGACCGGGAGCATCATCAACAGACTCAGGCATGGCTTCCCACAAAGAGAAGCAAGTATCCGGCGACCCTCGAGACTTGGGATCACCACCCTACAGGTAAACACAGCAAAGGTATGAATAACACAGTTTACAGATACCAATGCTCATAGTGATTGCACAAGAAAAAAAATAACAAATGAGAGAAAAGTTTCCGTCCCCCTTTAAAATTGCATAAGTCATTTTAAGGGTCATTTTTGGAGAAAAGTTCCCGTCCCCTTTAAAAAATGCATAAGTCATTTTCAAGGGTCATATTCTTTCCGTCCCGAAAAGGCATAGTCACTTTCGGAGAAATTGTCATTTTGGTCTCAACAATAATATGCCCATCCCATAATTTCCCCCACAAACATACAACAACTTATCCTAGGAAATGCTAGCATGCACTTAACTGCGCCAAAATGACTAGTCGAACCTAAGGTACAAGTATTTTATGCATGGACCACGGGCAACATACTTTGATTTTGGGAAGTTTAGCTAGGCATGTCCAAATGAGGCAATGAGAACATACTCACGTCCCTAATGGTCCCAATGACACAAAAATGAGGTCAATTTCATGAAATCGCGTCAAGAAATGCGAAGATCTCAAATGGCATGGACAAGAACCCTAGGCCTAGGAAAGACGTGCAAGGCTCAAATGTGAATAGGAAGAATGCTTACCCCGTCGCCATGGCACAAGTGAATTGTGGGAGACTTGTAGAAACCCGCTCCCTCATCCCGGAGATTGATAGCGTAGCCTCAAAAGTTTTGAGCCATGTCTAGCCTCTTCTCCGCCCCTCTAGGATAACCCGCGCGTGCCCGTCCCGCCATGATCAATCCTTGAGGAATCCGAGTAAGAAAATTTGGAAATTGATGGAGTTTTCCCTCTCAAAATCGCCTCTTTTCTCTCTGTTTTCTCGTCTGAGTTCGAATAGATTGAAGGAACCATCCGTATGGCTGCCTTTTGAAAAAAGAAGGAGACGCCCTCTTAAGCCATACGGATGGTTTGGGCGAAGAAAAATCTCAGCCTAAAATTACCCTTGTGCCCCTCGCACATTGAACAAGATTTTTTCCCCAAAATTCGGAAATGCCCCCTTTGGCTCATGCAACTTGAATTGAACCTAGAAAATTTAGGTTCCCGAAGTCATCACAAGCAGTCCTAGCGACGTAAGCCCAGCTTTGTGAAATTAAATATGTCCGTCCTCGACGTAAGCCCAGTTAAAATTTGGAATTTGAAATGGTCTTTTGCTTAATGCTTATTATGGCCGTCCTCGACGTAAGTCCAGTTAAAATTTGGAATTTGAAATGGTCTTTTGCTTAATGCTTATTATGGCCGTCCTCGACGTAAGCCCAGTTAAAATTTGGAATTTGAAATGGTCTTTTGCTTAATGCTTATTATGGCCGTCGTCGACGTAAGCCCAGTTAAAATTTGGAAATTGAAATGGTCTTCTGCTTGATGCTTATTGTGGCCGTCCCCGACGTAGGCCCATTAGCTATGACTTAGAATAGTCGTTATAGGCTAGAGCCTTTGTTCCGGCAGTCCTTAGAGGGACGTAAGACCAGTTTTCCCGTCAATCTCCCCAAAGATGGAGTTGACCCCGGTCAAGCTATGACTTAGAATAGTCGTTATAGGCTAGAGCCTTTGTCCCGGCAGTCCTTAGAGGGACGTAAGACTAGTTTTCCCGTCAATCTCCCCAAGGATGGAGTTGACCCCGATCAAGCTATGACTTAGAATAGTTGTTATAGGCTAGAGCCTTTGTCCCGGCAGTCCTTAGAGGGACGTAAGACCAGTTTTTCCGTCAATCTCCCCAAAGATGGAGTTGACCCCGGTCAAGCTATGACTTAGAATAGTCGTTATAGGCTAGAGCCTTTGTCCCGGCAGTCCTTAGAGGGACGTAAGACCAGTTTTCCCATCAATCTCCCCAAAGATGGAGTTGACCCCGGTCAAGCTATGACTTAGAATAGTCGTTATAGGCTAGAGCCTTTGTCCCGGCAGTCCTTAGAGGGACGTACGAACAGTTTTCCCGTCAATCTCCCTAAAGATGGAGTTGACCCCGGTCAAGCTTAGACTTAGAATAATCGTTATTGGCTAGGGCCTTTGTCCCGGCAGTCCTTAGAGGGACGTAAAACCAGTTTTCCCGTCAATCTCCCCAAAGATGGAGTTGACCCCGGTCAAGCTATGACTTAGAATAGTCGTTATAGGCTAGAGCCTTTGTCCCGGCAGTCCTTAGAGGGACGTAAGACCAGTTTTCCCGTCAAACTCCCCAAGGATGGAGTTGACCCCGGTCAAGCTATGACTTAGAATAGTCGTTATAGGCTAGAGCCTTTGTCCCGGCAGTCCTTAGAGGGACGTAAGACCAGTTTTCCCGTCAATCTCCCGAAAGACGGAGTTGACCCCGGTCAAGCATAGACTTAGAATAGTCGTTATAGGCTAGAGCCTTTGTCCCGGCAGTCCTTAGAGGGACGTAAGACCAGTTTTCCCATCAATCTCCCCAAAGATGGAGTTGACCCCGGTCAAGCTATGACTCAGAATAGTCGTTATAGGCAAGAGTCTTTGTCCCGGCAGTCCTTAGAGGGACGTAAGACCAGTTTTCCCGTCAATTTCCCCAAAGATGGAGTTGACCCCGGTCAAGCTATGACTTAGAATAGTCGTTATAGGCTAAAGCCTTTGTCCCGGCAGTCCTTAGAGGGACGTAAGACCAGTTTTCCCATCAATCTCCCCAAAGATGGATTTGACCCCGGTCAAGCTATGACTTAGAATAGTCGTTATAGGCTAGAGCCTTTGTCCCGGCAGTCCTTAGAGGGACGTAAGACCAGTTTTCCCGTCAATCTCCCCAAAGATGGAGTTGACCCCGGTCAAGCTATGACTTAGAATACTCGTTATAGGCTAGAGCCTTTGTCCCGGCAGTCCTTAGAGGGACGTAAGACCAGTTTTCCCATCAATCTCCCCAAAGACGGAGTTGACCCTGGTCAAGCTTAGACTTAGAATAGTCGTTATAGGCTAGAGCCTATGTCCCGGCAGTCCTTAGAGGGACGTAAGACCAGTTTTCCCGTCAATCTCCCCGAAGATGGAGTTGACCCCGGTCAAGCTTGGACTTAGAATAGTCACCATAGGCCATCCCCGACGTAAGCCCAGTAAAAATCTGTCCCGTGTAAGTCAACCCTCTCCTATAGAGTCAAGTTGACCATATCCCCAGCAAGTCAACCCTCTCCTATAGAGCCAAGTTGACCATGTCTCACCTATGACCCCTAGAGTCATGCCTCCTTGCGGATCTAAGTAACCCCGCGTACCTCCGAACTATGTTAGGCTTGATTCCCCGCGAACGGGATACGTAGGAATCCTATACCACTAGGTCCATCCATGCAACCAAAATCGGTTAAATCCGTCATCCCGTCAGATTGGGATGCTTATTTCTATCGACAACCCCGCTCCTTCGAAGCGACGTTGCTGAGGGGCTCTGTAAGTACCCCAATCTGAAACCGACCTATCTTAGAGGTAGCCTTAGCACTGTTTCAGGGATAAGCTAATAGGCCAGGACCTCCCTAGGATAAGCTATAAATTCCAGGACTACTCTGGTATAAAATTGGAAAAATCCAGAAGCTCGCCAGGCTGAGCCGTACGGATGCTTTGGGTACTAGAGGGGCCTAGCCGTACAGCTGGTTTGGGCACCCTCAGTCCCTATAAATAGAACCCCTTGCTGATCATTTCAGAGGGGGGAGAAACATTAGAACTAAGGTTACTCTGTCGAATTCACCTCAGAATGGTATGAGTAAGAGTGAACAAAGAGTGAAAGAGACAAAGGAAGATTGGCCTAAACCAAGATAGGTAAAGCCACCTTCTCCCCCTCCCTTCTCTTCATCTAAGAACTCTATTTATCTTTGATCTTGTCATTTATTGTTGATCTTTATATTCTTGCAAGTCTTGTCCATTCAAGCAATATACATATATCTATTATTATTTATATTTCCTAGTCCAAGCCATGAGATGATCAAAGGTGCCCTCTATACTTTGTGTGGAAGAGGTTCAAACCTAGTTTGATCATGGCTTGTTGATTGTTCATTTACATTCTTGTCATGGATGATGCTCTTGTTGTTCATTTTGCTCATTTTAAGCTATGATCAAACTAGGTTTGAATCTTTACTCATCAAATGGTCACTATGGCTCAAAAGGGCATATTGGCCACCTTTTTCATTTTTCTCCTATGATTGCCTTTGATCATGCCCAAACTCTTGTTTTGGGAGGTTCTTTGATGATCAAGTGGCATAGGAATGAGGTGTTAATGTTGTTTTGTGTTGGAATAACAAACTGGAATCAGAACAGTTTGGTCCAGTTCAAGCAGAATGCTCTGTTTCTGCCTGGAACTGGACTGTTGCTTGAACAAACTGTAAAATCCCAGGAGTGGTCTCCCCATCCGTGCGGCTACTTTGGCCGTATGGGGAGATTGACCATTTTGCCCTTCTGTCTTCTATTTTCTTGTCAAACAAACCCTTTTTCAGTTGAAAAGATAAATAAAAAGTTAAAACAAATATTTTTCGTTAAAACACACACACACACATGCACTTTTGTTAACTAACAAAGGAGACTCGGCTTTGTCTGAGGCAACTTGGGAGGACGTAAAAACTCTTCCCAAGTTGTAACCTGATCTCCGAACCTTTGAACTCAAACCTTTGTCATTTTGTTGGGTTTAAAATTAACAAAATGTGGCGACTCCGTTAAATTGGTCCGGTTCCCGCGTTTGGTATTTCGCCCTTGAAACGTGCTCGTGTTTTTTGGGGCGGGATCCTTACACTACCCAAACTGGAACAATGGGAGATTCTTGTGTCGGACGCCATGCCGGAGACCAGGCCAAAGTCCGCATAGGGAATTTATCTACGTACCACGTTTCCCTCATCCATAATCTCTGATAATCAGCTTCCGTAGTCAATTAAATCAAAAGATGCTTTGAGTCAAGATGACCCAACTTATAAACACCTTTTAACTGAAATTTTGCAAAGGGTAGCCTAGTAGCTTCCATTGTAGGTCTGCCATGGGAGAATTTCCCAACAAGAGTCCACTGGAAAGGTTGAGCAAATTGCTCAATTGCCTCCTTAGACAATTTTATAGACGGTGTACCCTTATGAGTCACCAAAGGAACAATGGGGAAGGCGTTTGACTGCGTAAATTGAGAGGGAGCAGAAAATAAATCTGCAAATGACTTTGAAACCATGGACGAAGTTGGTGGCTGGGAGGATAAGGGGTTAGTTTGCGGTGAAGAATTGGATTGCGGCACACTAGGTTTTGCACGGGGTTGAGACACCAAATTAGGGTTTGATTGCTGCGGTTCAACGGAAATAAGGTTTTGGATTGACTTTGAATGCTGCAATGACGGGTTGTAATAAGGATTATGAGAACTAGAATTCATTGACGAAGCCCAAGCCGCCGGGGAAGCCATACCGGCCAGCTGAAGCCTCTAGGGAGAAACCCTAGAGACGGGAAAGAGAGAAATCGCTAGAGAGAAAAAAAATAATATAGAACAAGTAAAATTGTATTTTTGCCGGTGAATTCTTTGATTTGTTCAACTTTGAGGAGGAAGAAAGGAGTGATTTTGAAGGTTTTCGGGGTTGAATTTGAAGGTGCTATAGAAGGGAAAAGTGATCATTGGATTGAGAGCTTCCGGGAACTATCATCTTCTCCGATTCCCGCGAAACTTTCCGGCGACTTTCCTGTAAGGGTAAATTCAATTTATTTTTGCGGATTTTTGTAGAAATTCGACTGTGATCATGACTCCGAAGGGAAAAGGTCATGTTCCCCCCGCCCCAACTTGAGTTAGATTTTGATAACACCCGGTTTGTTTCACGAAAATCGCAAGATTATTTTGAAAATAAACAACGGAATGGGGTGACAGTAGAGCGGGGGTTTGACTTCAAAAATTGTGGGCTGGATGAAGTGGTTGCTTTCTATAAATGGAAAAAAATGATGGCTAAACCGACCCGGATGGGGTCTATATTGTTGGTAAGGGAATTCTATGCGAATTTCCACTCGGCGACTGAGGCCACCAACGTCTGGGTCAGAGGATTTAACATCAATGTATCCTATGCGGCCATTAATACTTTCTTAGGGATGAATAATAACGTTGAGGATGAGGATTGTGAGTATTAGAGGCTTAGGAGGGACATGGCTGTGAATTTGGATGACTATTTGGCTCAGTTCTCTGCGGAGTTTGGGGTGAACATTGATAGGGGAAACATTAGAAATGGCTATTTGTTCCACATTAGTGAGATGCGGCTGGAGTTGAGGGTACTATACAGATTTATTTGTGAAAGGATTATGCCCACCTCATATTATCAGGTTGCTCATTGGTTTAGGGCTCCTTTGCTTTATGCGATGATTAGGAGGATGCCGGTGAATATCGGGGGGATTATTCGCAGCGAGATAGGGGACAGAGCCAAAAATTTGGAAAACAGGAACTTTCTTTTCCCTATTTTGATCACTACAATGGTGGAGAAGGTGGGGGTGCCAATGGCAGGTTTCCTAAAAACCCTGTCTCCGGCACGACAGTTACTAAATCCACCATTGAGAGTGGAGGAGCACAGGCAGGAGGGCGAGGTTGGGCCCTAGTTCAGGCTGGCATGGATGAGGAGCCGGAGATGACCCAACGTGAAATGAACTATTATTTTTCGGGTCAGTTACATGGGCTAAAAGAAAAACTGGAAGGGTATCATCAGCATCAATTCCTGGCTAACTATCATTGGGAGTGCAGGGAGGATAAGAATGATGAGAGGTTGAGGAGATTGGAGGAGGAGGTTGATGCGGAAGCAAAGGTAGAAGATAATGGAAATGAGCTAATGTTGAGCTCCAAGGGTGTGGATCAGACTTTAGGGGTCAATTGGAGCCCAATCTTTGTTAACATGATTAGTTGGGCTTAAATAAGTGGGCCAAATGTTTGAGCAGTTTCTGGAATAATTTTGTTCGGCTATTATCTACGCAATGACAGTCCAGATGGTGATTATTTCCGCATTGGGATGAAGATAAGATTGTGATCTTTCATATGACTACTTATGGCATGTTTTTGGACAAGAACGTGAAGAGTTATGGCTGTTCAAATCAGACTGTTCAGATTGGCCGAATTTACATTGTTTTCTTCTCCAAGTTCTTATCTTTATTTTAATTGTCTTTTAATAATTAATGTCTAGTTTATCTTAACTTGGAAGGATGTTCCAAGATTAGTATAAATACCCTACAAGATGTAGTTGTAAGGCATTGAGTGATTGAATAAAATTTTCCTTTGTGAGTTTGCGAACTTACTTCAATTCTTGAGAGAATTGTTCTTAATCCTTGCGAGGTTTAAACCCCTTTATGCCCTTGCGAGGACAGGCCCTAGTCTTGCGAGATTAGGTTTATCTAGTTCTAACTCGTGTTCCTTGCGAGGTTCTAGATACCAATTTGATACGTAAACTTGTGTATTTTAATAAAAAGAAAAGGATATGGACTAACAAAAGAACCTTGCAAGGAACACGAGTTAGAACTAGATAAACCTAATCTCGCAAGACTAGGGCCTGTCCTCGCAAGGGCATAAAGGGGTTTAAACCTCGCAAGGCTTAAGAACAATTCTCGCAAGAATTGAAGTAAGTTCGCAAACTCACAAAGGAAAATTTTATTCAATCACTCAATGCCTTACAACTACATCTTGTAGGGTATTTATACTACTCTTGGAACATCCTTCCAAGTTAGGATAAACTAGACATTAATTAAAATAAAGATAAGAACTAGGTGAAGAAAACAATGTAAATTCGGCCAATCTGAACAGTCTGATTTGAACAGCCATAACTCTTCATGTACTTGTCCAAAACCATGCCATACGTAGTCATATGAAAGATCACAACCTTATATTCATCCCAATGCGAAAATAATCACCATCTGGACTGTTATTGCGTAGATAATAGCTGAACAAAATTATTCCAGAAACTACTCAAATATTTGGCCCACTTATTTAAGCCCAACTAATCATGTTAACAAAGATTGGGCTCCAATCAACCCCTAAAGTCTGATCCACACGCTTGGAGCTCAACATTACCAAACTCATCTGGTAGCTCAAGTTTATACGCACTCTCACCATACTTTTCCAACACTCGGAATGGGCCATCAGCTCTCGGCATAAGCTTGTTCTTCCTTTTTGAAGGAAATATATCCTTGCGAAAATGCAGCCATACAAGGTCACCAACCTTAAAAACATGTTAAGTACGCCCTTTGTTGGATCTTTCTTTATACTTAGCATTTGCCTTCTCAATCTGAGCCTTAACTTGCTCACAAATCCTCATAAATGAGCTTGCCTCTCCGTTGCTTCAAATATCACTATTTCCTTCTTTGGTACAGGAATCAAGTCAATAGGCATATACGGATTAACACCATAAACAATCTCAAATGGAGAACGACCAGTAGTAGATGAAGGAGTTCTATTGTATGCAAATTCAGCATGAGCAAGCTTAACATCCAAATCTTTGGTAGTTCTACTCACCAAATCAAGTAATAAACATTCAATAGTCCGATTTGTCACTTCTGTTTATCCATCAGTATGTGGATGATGGGAAGTACCAAACAGCAACTTAGTACCAACCAAACGCCATAGGGTCTTCCAAAAGTAGCTAAGGAACTTAGTGTCCCGATCAGAAACAATAGACTTTGGAATCCCATGAAAACGAACAATCTCCTTATAGTATAAATCTGCAATATGAGATGCATCATCCGTCTTATGAAATGGAACAAAATGACTCATCTTCAAAAAACGATCAACCACCACCATAATAGCAACCTTCCCCCTTTGAGTTCTAGGTAACCCAACAATGAAATTCATTCTAATATCATCCCAAGGCTGATCCGGCACAGGTGAAGGTGTATAGAGCCCTTTATGAAAGAAACTCTTTGATTTTTG
Organism: Campanula takesimana; assembly: GCA_026119855.1. Lineage (NCBI taxonomy): Eukaryota > Viridiplantae > Streptophyta > Magnoliopsida > Asterales > Campanulaceae > Campanula > Campanula takesimana. Next base: position 288,559 of record JAOWBW010000444.1, read on the forward strand.
ACAAGAAACACACCTCACCACTACCTCCTGCACATTCTTAAGCATGTTAGGCCAATAAAAATGCTCACCAAGAATCTCGTAAGTCTTTTGCACACCAAAATGACCAGCAAGTCCTCCTCCATGTGCTTCTCTCACAAGCAATTCCCTAATGGAGCATTTAGGAATACAAAGCCGATTCCCCTTGAAAAGAAAACCATCTTGTACAACGAACAAGCCAGAAGGACTCTCTATCTCTTGAGAAAAAGTTGGATCAGATTTGTAATACTCTTTAATTTGCTCAAAGCCAAGCAACCTTGCATCAAGAGTAATAAGCAAACAATGTCTCCTAGACAATGCATCCGCAACCACATTAGAAACACCAGATTTATACTTAGAAGAAAAAGTAAAAGATTGCAAGAATTCTACCCATTAGGCATGTCTTGCATTCAACTTTTGCTGCCCATGTATGAACTTCAAAGCTTCATGGTCAAAATGAAGAACAAATGGCTTGGGACGGAGATAATGAGCCCAATGATCCAATGCTCGAACAATAGCATAAAACTCTTTGTCATAAACAGAATAATTCAGCCTTGCTCCACTTAATTTCTCAATAAAGTAGGCAATTGGTAGGGCTGTTAAACGAACCGAGCCCGTTCGAGATCAGCTCGGGCTCGGCTCGTTAAAGCTCGGTTCGAATGGGCTCGAAGTGCTATTCGAGCTTGAGCTCGAACCAAGTTTTCGAGCTCGAATTTTTATCGAGCCGGCTCGTGTTCAGCTCGTTTGTTCGACGAGCTTTGTTCGAGCTCGGCTCGTTAGAGCTCGGTTTGTGTTCGGCTCGTTAGAGCTCGGCTCGTGTTAGGCTCGTTAGAGATCGGCTCGTGTTCGGCTCGTTTAAATCACGCATAACTCGAGCTCGGCTCGGCTCGTTAAGCTCGAGCTCGACTAAATAATCATCATTATTACTTTTGTAATGAATACATATACATATATGTATATACAACATTGTACAAGGAGTAAATCATAGCTAAAATATTTTTATCTTCAAAATGAATTAAACAACAATAATTGTACAACAACTAAAATTAATTTAATTTTTATACATTCATATAATGATCATATAGCGACTATACACATACAATACAATAATATAATATAGATTGTACAACAACTAAAATTAATTTATTCTATGAACATTCATTATGAAAATGTAGAGATATATACACAATAGTCGGGGTTTTTTTTTTCAAAACTAATTTATTATTTTCAAATGTACACATATTTGTCTTATATTATTTTTCTCATTGAAATAAAAAATAAAATTAACATCTATTATTGTAGTTATATATGCAAGTATATTTAATCACTCAAATATAGAATGAACAAAATGTTTATCATTTACACATACACACACATGTATATTTCACATATAAATGTGTTTGCATGTAGAATATATATATATATATATATATATATATATATATATATTTATGTATATGGTATAGTGGATACTATATATACATACATGTAACACATATTTATATACATAAATATATGTATGTATGATATGTGTGTCTCTATATGGAATATTGGATGTTATATATATATATATATATATATATATATATACATACATACATATAGCATATATTTATATACATTATTATATACTCCCTCTATCCTGTCTGATTTAGGACATTTTGACATTTTTAGTGTCATACTCGACGTAGTACGGCCAAAAAATGGAAAGATAATATTACTTTTGTTCTCATAACCTCCTCCATTCATTCTAGTTCCTCTTAAGTCGGGAGGGACGAAAGCCGTATATGTGTGTTTAGGTATGATGTATGTATGTATTATATGTATATATACATACATGTAACATATACTATATTATACACTTAGCGTAGCGTACGTTTTACTAAATACAGTTGACTAAGTATAATAGCGTCATTTAAATGCTATATACTAACTAGAAAGTTTGTCTGACTTTGACTTTCATGGTCAACTCCATAAAACGTTGACCACAATATGAAAACCTACCTATCCCTATGCATTTCAAAAAAATTTATGAATTCACCGTTAGCATACGGTCGGCCTCAACTTTTAAATATAATTGTTAAAATAAATAGTTAACTATTAATAGTTAAATATAATAGTTAGCTATTTATAGTGAAATATAATAGTTAACTATAATTATTAACTACCTTAGTAACTATTTGTTCTTAAAAAAAAAACCATAGTAACTATAATAGTTAAATATAATAGTAAAACTATTTGAATTTTGGTTATGTAGAGTCAAACTATTTGAATTTTGATTAATATTTTATATAAATTATTAATTTACATAATTTATTAATGATTTAACAACCATTTTTTAATTTTTATGAGAATTAATAATTTAGCGTAAAATATTAGTTAAAGTTTAAGTAAATTTGATAGGTAAATATAAAATTTGGGACAGAAGGAGTATATTACAACCTGATGGTATATATACGATTCAATTAATCGTTTGTAATATGAGAAGTTAAATGAACAAGAGCTTTTCAAAAAAAAAAAAAAAAAGGTAAACAGGAGGTTACATTTGTAAATTAGACACATTTTGAGATTAAAAAAAGAGAAAAAAAAAATAGTGTTTTTGTTCAAAATGCAGAGAATACTTATCAGAGCTTGGTAAGGCTCGAACTCGAGCTCGTTTGATTTCATAATTTTCAGAAAAATGATTAAGCTCGAGCTCGGCTCGTAAAGGCTCGAGTTCGAACAGCTCGTGAAAAGCTCGCGAGCATAAGGCTCGAACTCGATAAGGCTCGAACTTGAGCTCGTTTGATTTCATAATTTTCAGAAAAATGTTTAAGCTCGAGCTCGGCTCGTAAAGACTCGAGTTCGAACAGCTCGTGAAAAGCTCGCGAGCAGCTCGAAACTCGATTCGGTTCGAGCTCGAACAAGGTAAATGGGCTCGAGCTCGAGCTCAATAAAAGCTCGAGCTCGATAATTCGTTAACGAGCTCGAGCCCAAAACTCCAAAGCTCGGCTCGTTTACAGCCCTAGCAATTGGTCTCTTCTCTTGTACCAAAATAGCTCCAATGCCAACTCCACTTGCATCGCACTCCACTTCAAACAACTTCTCAAAATCTGGTAGCGCCAAAATAGGAGTTAAACATAGTTTACTTTTGATTTCATCAAACGCCTTTTGAGCACTTGAAGTCCACACAAATTCTCCCTTCTTCGTAAGCTCAGTGATTGGGGCAACAATAGAACTAAAATTCTGAATGAAACGCCGATAAAAAGATGCCAATCCATGGAAACTTCTAACCTCCATTGTTGATTTGGGAATAGGCCACGACTCAATAGCCTCAACTTTGGAAGGATCCACACGAACTCCATCTCCAGAAACTATGTAACCAAGAAAGGTCACACTTGGCACCATAAACATTGCATTTTTCAAGTTTCCCATACAACTTATGCTCTCTCAACTTACCAAACACCTTTCTCAAATGCATAAGATGTTCCTCCATGTTCTTGCTGTATACAAGAATGTCATCCAAATAAACAACAACAAATAAATTAAGAAAAGTTTGGAGTACCTCATTCATAAGTCGCATGAATGAACTAGGAGTATTACACAACCCAAATGGCATAACAAGCCATTCATAAAGGCCTTGCTTCGGTTTGAATGCCGTCTTCCATTCATCCCCATCACGAATCTTCATTTGGTGATAACCAAATCTCAAATCAATCTTTGAGAAAACATGAGCTCCATGCAACTCATCCAACATATCATCCAACCTCGGCATAGGAAAACGATAGTTGATAGTAATATTGTTGATAGCTCGGCTATCAACACACATGTGCCATGTTCCACACTTCTTTTTCACCAAAAGAACCGGTACAACATACGGACTTAGGCTCTCTCGAACATAACCACGATCAATCAGCTCTTGCACTTGCCTATACAACTCCTTACTTTCTTCGGGGTTACAACGATAGGCTGGTTTGTTGGGAAGTGTAGCACCAGGAATAAGATCAATTTGATGCTCAATTCCACGCTTTGGAGGTAAACAATGTGGTAACTCATCCGGGAACACATCACCATACTCCTCAAGCAACCTTTGTACCTGCAAGTCATCACTAGAGTCCATCCGAACAGTGGAGCTATCACAAACAAACATGGTATACAACTTATCTTCTGGTTCAACTTCCTCCATAAATTCCTTAGCACTAAAGAATAGTTTCTCTTGCTTTGGAATGTCCTTTCTTGGAGTTAAAGGCTTCAAGTTGTACTTCTCTTTACCCTTTAGAACAGAATAAATATTACTCTTCCCTTGATGCGACACATCTCGGTCAAACTGCCATGGCCTCCCAAGCAACAAATGACAAGCTTTCATGGGAATTACATAACACCTCATCTTCATATGGGCCAACAGCAAAAGAAATGAGTGCTTGTTTTCTAACCTTAGTGCCACCATCATCATTCAACCAATTCAGCGTATACGGATCAGGATGAGTAGTAGTAGGAAGCTTAAGTTTCTCCACCATTTCACTAGATGCAGCATTTGTAAATGAACCACTATCAATAATAAAATTGCAAGTCTTACCACCGACCTTGCATCGAGAGTGAAAAATCTGGTTGCGTTGATTTTGCTCCTCCGAACCAGATTTGATGTGAAGGTTTCGCACCACAAGCATCTCCTTCTCACTAGGTGGACTCACATCATAATCAGCAACCTTTTCCTCCTCTTCATCGACCACAAAACTTGGTTCCAACAGAACAAGATCTTGAAAAGTGAGTGTGCACTTTTGAGGGCACTCATTTGCAATGTGACCATAACCTTGACACTTATAACACCTCCTGAATTTAGGCTCTAAAACAGTCTTACCCTTCTCCTTTGGCTCTTCCTTCTTGACCTCCTTCGAAGTAAATGGGCACTAGGCTTCAAAGGGCTGTTATAGATTTACTATATTCAGGTACCGTAGTAGACTTCTTGCTCCTCTCTTGTTTCTCAAATTTGATAGCCAACTTGCAAACATCATCAAAAGTTGAATAAGTATGAACTTCCACCTTTTGGTGCAATTGGGGAGATAAACCTTTGATAAACCTTGCTATCTTCATCTCTTCCCTTTCTTCGAGATCACAAACAATCGTTAATTTCTCAAATTCATGAACATATTCACTCACAGTAAGGTTTATTTGCTACAAGGAAGTGAGTTTTAAGTATTGCTCCTGCTCAAAATCCCTTGGTAAAAACCGCTTCTTGAGATGTTTCTTCAGATTGATGCTCATTTGATAGCTTTGAGTAAAGCCGAGGCTAATCTCCTATCTAAACTTAAAGTGGAGGAGGAATATTGGAGCCAAAAAGCAAACATTTTCCATTCTTATGTGAGAAAAAAGAGACAAAAACTGCACCTTCATTGTATCAGAAATAGTAATGGTGATTGGATTCATTCTAAGGAAGAAATTCAAAAGGAGGCCGTGGCTTTTTACTCTAGTCAACTTCAAAAACCTCATGAGAACCCTTCTAATGATATTTTGGATGTAATTCCTACATTGATTATGGAGGAGGATAATGCTATGCTCACTGCTATTCCTTCTTTCGAAGAGATTAAAGCTACTATTTGGGCTATGAATGGTAAGAGTGCTGCTGGCCCGGATGGATTTAATGGGGAATTTTATCGACATTGCTGGCCTATTATTATAGTATCTAGGGTTTTTGGCCTAGGAGCTTCGCGCCGGCAGCTATGGCTGTTCCGGTGTCTTTTTTCCCGTCGTTGAATTCCAGTCCTCATAATCCCTACTATTCTCCTTCTTCACAACAATCCAAAGCAGCCGTCAACCCTAATGTGGCGGCTATTACAAACCCTAGTCCTCAAACTGATTTTGTATTGCCCCCTAATGTAGCGTCTATTGCTAATCCTTCATCTTTGGTTAATCCTTCGAATCAAGGGATTCCTGCTCAATCTAATGCGGTGCCTATTGCTAAAGTGCAGTCAAACCCTAATCCTTCTCCTAATACTTATGGGAACACTAAGTCTTTCGCTGGATTATTTGCTAATTCCGGGCCGATGGATGCAGCACTCCCCAATATTCCTACAGGTAATTATAAGGGTACACCCTCAATCAAACTGTCAAAGGAAATTCTGGATGTGTTTGCGAAACCTTTTAAATTTACTCTTGTGGGCAAGTTCATGCATGGTAGGCCTACTATGGAGGATGCTCGTATTGCTTTTGCTAAATTCAATTTACAAGGTCAGTATTCATTGGGAAATCTGGATTCTCGTCATCTTCTTATTCAATTGTCTAATGAAGCTGATTTTCAAAGGTTGTTTATGAAAGAAGTTTGGTATGTCTCCCATTATCCTATGCGTACCTTGGCGTGGTCACCTTCTTGGAGGCCTGAACAAGAATCTCCAATTGTTCCTGTGGGTGGGGATGCCGGGTCTTCCTGTTCATCTAATCAATAAACCTTTTTTGTTCTCGGCCGCTCAAATGATTGGTTCTCCTCTATCGCTTGATAAGGCTACAATAGAACTTTCTCGTCCTAGTATTGCTAAGGTATTGATTCAAGTTGACGTGTCTAAGAAACTGCCTCATGAAATCTTTGTTGATTGTGGTGATGTTATTCCAAGCTTTTACCAAAAAGTGGTTTATGACAATCTTCCACAATATTGTAAGCATTGTTGGATGTTTGGGCATGATGTTAGTCAATGTAAAAAGGCGAACCCTCATTTAAATGTACACAGCAAGAAACCCAATGATAAGGTTGCCAAGGGAATCAAGGCTAAAGTTGATGAAGATAAAAATAAAGGGGACAAAAATTTTCAACCTTCAAGTAGTGGTGAGAAGGTGAATGAAACTGTTATAGAATCTGAATGTGTTGGTGATGCAAAACAGGGAACCACTTTAGGTAATTCTGGGGTTGTTCCTAAGATTGCTAAAAGAGGCCAAAAGCTTCCAGAGGTGGTGAATGCAGCTCTTAAAAAAGCGTGTGCTGTTGTGATAAACAAAGGTAATGAAGGTGGGATGCCTACAACGCTAGCTGAAGACCCCATTAGTGAAGGCATGGTTGAGGGTGTCAAGAATGATTCTCTTAACATTGTAATTCAAAATGTGGAAAAATTTAAAGGGCAAAATCCTACGGTCATAGTGGACGATTCTAATGAGTCTATCTCCACAGAGGCTAAGGAATTCTCAAATTCTGGGACTAACTTGGATGGATTGAACTTATCTCCTCGGGCTCCTAAATCAAATATGTTTGTCACGGACAATGCAGGTTCTACTCCTTTCACAACTAATTCCTCAAAGAATATTGATGCTGATGGATTTACTAAGGTGGTTTCTAGGAAACACCGAAGTAAATCATATTCCCCACCTTCTTAATCACTTTAGTGGTTTCTTTTATTCATCTTTTTATGTTTAAATGGTAGCATTATTATCATGGAATGTGCGTGGCATGGGTAATAGGGCCACTTTCAGAAGAGTTAAACGATTGTTCAGGTTGCATGGGGCTTCTGTTATTGCAATTTCTGAACCTAAGTTATCTCCGATGCATGTTGTTCCTATTCAAAGGAAATTGGGTTGTGTTGGTAGTGCTTACAATTGTAATAGTAAAATTTGGTTTTTCTGGAAACATGGCTTTGATTGCCACGTGTTTCATGACTCCAGTCAAGAGTTAACGTTACAAGTGTCTCATGCTGCTTGGGATTCTTCTATCCAGATAACGGTGGTATATGCAAGCTGTGACCGTTATCATCGTCGGGAGCTTTGGGATAATTTAATGGAGCTGAGTTTGTGTACTAATCCTTGGCTTGTTACGGGGGACTTTAATTGTGTTCTTGATCAATCGGAAAAAAAGGGAGGCAAACCTATTCGTAATAAGGTAGTGGCTGAATTCTCGGATATGATGCAATTTTCTGGATTAATTGATGCAGGATATATTGGAAATAAATTCACTTGGGTTGATAAACCAAGAGGAAGGCCTATTATTTATCAACGTTTGAACAGAGCTCTATATAATAATACTTGGGCAGAAAAGTTTCACCTTACTTCGGTTCAACATTTAAACCGGACCTGCTCTGATCATGCTCCGCTTGTTGTTCAGGTTAAAGTAGCAGCTGATATGACGAGAGGTGCTTTTCGATTTCTTAATGTATATCTGAAGCATTCTTCGTTTATTCCTATGGTCCAACAGTCTTGGCGTGAATCTGTGGATGGAAGGCCGATGGTTAAATTTGCTAAGAAGCTTGCCCGGTTACAAAAGGTTATTGCTGTTTGGAATAAAGAGGTGTTTGGGAGAGTGGATGTGAATGTTAAATTGGCTGAATAAGATGTGTTTCATAAGGAGGATAATTTTCAGAATAATCCTACCGAGTCTAATACAACAGCCCTTAACTTAGCTCAAGCAAATCTGCTAGCGCATTTAAAGAATGAGGAAGATTTTTGGCAGCAAAAGGCTAATATTTCATGGTAAAATGATGGAGACCGAAACACGAAGTTTTTTCATTCGTATGTTCGAAAGAAGAGACAGAAATTATATATTCATAGAATTCGGGGATCGGATGGGCAGTGGCTTAGTTCCAAAGCTGACATTCAACATGAAGCGGTTCCTTTCTTTTCTGATCAGCTGCAAAGCCCTCATGATAACCCTAATGATGATATTCTTGAGGTTATTCCGAGAATAATTACAAATGATGATAATGAGATGCTTACCGCTGCTCCATCTTTGGATGACATAAAGAATGTTATTTGGTTAATGAATGGTCAAAGTGCAGCCGGCCCAGATGGTTATACGGGGGAGTTCTATAAACAATGTTGGGATATCATTAAAAAGGATTTCTTTAATGCGATTTTGGAATTCTTTTCAGGTTTTCCCATGCCTCGGAGTTGGACCTCTACTCTTATTGTGCTGCTACCTAAAGTCGATGCTCCTACCATGTTTTCTCAAATGCAGCCTATTAGTCTTTGCAATTTTTCAAATAAAGTGATTACCAAGCTGCTCACTTGTCGACTTTCTCATATCCTTCCTAGAATTATCTCTCCGCAACAAAGTGGCTTTGTCCAAGGTAGATTGATCCATGAAAATATTTTGTTGGCTCAAGAACTTATGCACTCTATTAAAAAGAAGGTTTGGGGTTCTAATGTGAGTCTTAAGCTGGACATGGCTAAGGCTTTTGATCGCATCTCTTGGCTCGCTTTAATCAAAGTTCTAAGGAAGTTTGGATTTTCGGAAGCTTGGAATGATTTGATATATCGCTGCATTTCGTCTTGTTGGTTTTTGGTGCTCGTTAATGGAGAGAGTTCGGAGTTTTTCCATTCTTCTCGGGGGCTACGCCAAGGAGATCCTATTTCTCCTACGCTTTTCATTATAGCAGCTGAGGTTCTAAGTAGGGGGTTAAACTTATTGCATACAGATTTTCCTCAATATCGATATCGAGCACATATTCATACTCCTATGGTTTCTCACCTTGCGTACGCGGATGATATTATTATCTTCTATAATGGTGCAAAAGATTCTCTTGACGCTCACATGCGATGCTTACAATGGTATCAAGCATTCTCAGGGTAACTTGTGAATACGGGAAAGTCTTGTTTTATTTCAGAAATAGGAGATGGAAATAGAGATGCTATTATTTCGGAAGCAACTGGTTTTATTAAACAGCCCCTTCCTATTACCTATCTTGGATGTCCGCTCTATGTTGGGAGAAAGAGGATTGCGTTATTTGATCATGTTCTTCAAAAGATGGCTGATCGTCTAACCACTTGGCAAGGTAAAATTCTTTCATTTGGAGCAAAGTTGACTCTTATTAAAACTTGTCTCCAAGCTATTCCTCTCTACTATATCTCTTTACTTGAGCCTCCTAAAGGAGTTATTAATTCCATGTACCGGCTGATTTCTAATTTTTTTTGGGTGCAATGATGAGGGGCAAAAGAAATGCCATTGGGTTAGAAAAGAATTAATGTTTCTTCCTACTTTGGAGGGAGGATTGGGTCTTCGTCATTTTAAGGATATATCTACGGCTTTTGCTATGAAATTGTGGTGGCGATTCCGTGGCACCTCGACTCTATGGTCTGATTTCTTGCGAGATAAGTATTGTTTCGGCACACACCCTATGGATGCGAATGCTCCTTCTTCTGCATCTCACATTTGGCGAAGAATGTTGCAGGCTAAAGTTCTTGTAGAGGATAATATGGCGTGGAGGGTTGGTAGGGGAGATATTTCAGTCCATGAAAAATGGGTTGAAGGTCCCCGTCTTCATCTCCCGGGAAATCATGTTGAGATTTCTTCCTTATTCGTTGATGGGCTTATTCGAACTGATTTTGTTCATCTTGCGTTTGGTTCACAGCTTTTATCCTTGATACAACATCATCGGGTTACTATTTCTAATGTTCCTGATGCCCTTTATTGGCTTCCATCGACAAAAGGGCAGTTTTCTATATCGTTGGCTTGGCAGATTTGTAGGGAGAAGCATGCAGAGAATGTGATTTTTGAATATTGTTGGCATATTCATATACCTCTTAAAGTTTCAATCTTCCTATGGAGGCTTTTACATAATGGTCTTCCAACTGATATGGCCATTCAATCAAGGGGAGTTCCTATTGCTTCGTCTTGTGTTTGCTGCTCTAAACATTCTATTGAGGATGAAAAACATTTATTTGTTGATAGTGAAGTGGCGGGTGAAGTGTGGTCTTTCTTTGCTAAAATGCTTGGGGTTTCGGCTCATCTAAATGGAATTCGGTCTATTCTATTTTATTGGTGGTTTGGTAAACCGAAAGGCACAAATTCAGGTATTTTATGGCTTTGTCGTATCCTTCCTTGTTTCATTTTATGGGAAGTATGGAAATCTCAAAATAAGGCCAAATTTGAGAACAGTCACATGAGCTACAGGGCTGTTATTGGAGCTGTTATAAAACAGACTTCGGACGTTGTTAAGGCTTTCAATCTGAGTTTTCCGAGGTCTACTTTGGAAAATCAGATTTTTGAATGTTTTAAAATGCCTTTGGCTTCTCATTTTACTCGCCAATTAAGGTTAGTCCTTTGGAAAGCCCCTTCTCTTGAATTGTTAAAGCTTAACACGGATGGAGCATCAAAAGGAAATCCGGGAATTATATCGGGTGGTGGTATTTTTAGAAAACGGAATGGTGATATTCTGTTTGCCTTTTCTAACTTTTATGGGTACGGTTCAAACATGGTTGCTGAAGCTAAAGCTGTCTTAGATGGTCTTGGGTATGCGCATCGTTTCGGGATCACCAATCTTTGGCTCGAAATTGACTCCAAAATCCTGTTGAATGTGTTGATTCATTAATACCATATTCCTTGGAGTATATGGTATGAGGTCCAGCAAATCAAAAATCTTTTGAATGTAATTGGGGTTCGAGTTACTCATATCTTCCGAGAAGGCAATAAGGTTGCTGATGGTTTAGCTAATGTGGCTGCATTCTCTAAAGCATCGACGGTTTATTACTCATTTAATTCTTTACCTCATAGCTGTAAAGGTCCTTACAAGTTAGATAAAGCGGCTATCTCTTATATTAGAATCTAAGTTTCTTATGGCTAGACTTTTGTATAGGCTTTTTTTAATGCGTTGTAGGCTCCCCTCCCTTTATTGTAGAGGCTCTTACAATTTGTGTAAGACCTCCCCCCTTGACTTTTATTTTTGGTGGTTGAGGTTGTCATGTCCCCCGCCATGCTTTGTAATTTTCTTTATCATTAATGAAACCTAGGGAGGTACCTCCCTCCTTTCGCCGAAAAAAAAAATTGCTGGCCTATTATACATTCTGACCTTGTTTGAGCTATTTTTGAGTTTTTCTCGGGCTTTGAGATGCCTCGAAGCTGGACGAGCACTCTTATTGTTACAATCCCCAAGGTAAATGCTCCTACCACTTTTTCTGATTTACGTCCTATTAGCCTCTGCAATTTTTCGAATAAAGTATTCTTCCCCGTATCATTTCTCCTCAGCAAAGTGGTTTTGTTAAAGGTAGAATGATCCATGAGAATGTTCTTCTTGCTCAAGAGCTTATGCAATCTATTAAAAAGAAAGTGTGGGGTACCAATGTGAGCTTAAAGCTGGATATGGCTAAGGCATATGACCATATTTCCTGGTTTGCGTTGATAAAAGTCATGAGGAAATTTGGCTTTAATGAGGTATGGAATGATATGATTTTCCGTAGCATTTCGTCTTGCTGGTTTTCTATCCTTGTAAATGGCGAAAGTTGTGGTTTTTTCCCCTCAACTAGAGGTCTACGGCAAGGGGATCCAATTTCTCCTATCCTTTTTATCATTGCGGCAGAGGTTCTTAGTAGAGGTCTCAATACTCTTCATTCTGAGAATCCTCATTACAGATTTAGAGCTCATATGCACACTCCTTTGGTTTCTCACTTGTCATATGCTGATGATATTATAATTTTTTGTAATGGCTCTAAAGATTCCCTTGAGGCTCATATGAGATGCTTAAGTTGGTATCAGAATTTTTCGGGGCAGCTTGTGAGTGTAGCTAAATCATGCTTTGTGACTGGAGTCCATAATGACGAAAGAGATTTGATTATTTCCGAAGTTACAGGTTTCCAAAAAAGGAGCTTCCTATCACTTACTTGGGGTGTCCAATTTATGTTGTCGAAAAAAGATGTCTTTTTTTAATGGTGTCCTTCAAAAAATGAAGGATAGATTGGCTACTTGGCAAGGGAAGCTTCTTTCCTATGGCGCTAAACTTACTCTTATCAAAACCTGTCTTCAAGCCATTCCTCTTTACTACATCTCTCTTTTTGAGCCTCCTAAGGGTACTTTCAAGGCCATGTCTCGGTTGATTGCTAATTTCTTTTGGTGTGCCATGGATGGATCTAATAAATGTCATTGGGTTTCTCATGCTAAGATGTTTTACCCTACGGATGAAGGAGGCCTGGCCTTAGACGGTTTGAAGATGTCTCTAAAGCCTTGGCAATGAAGCTTTGGTGGAGATTTAGAGGCACGAATTCCTTATGGACTGATTTTCTCATGGCTAAATATTGCTATGGAACTCATCCAATGGATGCCACTATCCCTTCTTTTTCCTCGCATGTTTGGTCTCGTATGGTTAACTCCAAGGATGTTGTTGAGCAGCATATTAGATGGCGTGTAGGTTGTGGGACATTTCTATTCATAAAAGGTGGTTAGAGGAAGATCTCCACCTTCCCGGAAGTCACATGGAAGTCTCTTATCTCTTTCATGAAGGACAGCCCCGATCTGATTTTATTCAAAACGCCTATGGACCTCATCTACTCAAATGCATTCAAGATCAGAGCATTCGAATCATTGATACCCCGGATCATCTTTTTTGGTCTCCTTCTTCGTCAGGTCGGTTTACTCTCTCCACGGCATGGGAAATTTGCAGGAACAAAAAGAATAAAAGTAGGGTTTTTGAGCTTTGTTGGCATTCCAATATTCCTATTAAGATTTCTGTTTTTCTTTGGCGTGTTCTTCATAATGGGGTTCCTACAGATTTGGCTGTTCAAAAGAGGGGTATTCACATAGCTTCATCTTGTGTTTGCTGCCAAAATCCTGCTATGGAAGATAATTGTCATTTGTTCGCTCATAGTGACATTGTCGTGGCTATCTGGTCTCATTTCTCTCAACTGATGGGTGTTCGTCTTTGTCATTATTCTCTCCATTCTATTCTCATGAGTTGGTGGCTATACAAACCATAAAATATTGGAAAGGGTTTCATGTGGGTTGCTAGAATTCTCCCAGCTATTGTTACTTGGGAAATCTGGAAAAGTAGGAACAAAGCTAAGTTTGAAGACTCTTCTATGACTCCTACCTCGATTTTTCATTCCATTTACAAGAAAATTGAAGGTCTTTACAAAGCTTTTCAGCCTATTTTTTCTGACTCTCCAATGGATCTTCATCTCCTATCGGTTTTCCATTTCACTCCTATCTCTCTTCCTCGTAAACGGATTAGAATGGTTGTTTGGAAGGCGCCAATTATTGATCAAATAAAGTTGAATGCTGATGGTGCGTCTAAGGATAATCCGGGGCCTATGTCGGGTGGAGGCATTTTCAGAAATTATAAAGGTGAGATGTTGTTTGCGTATTCCAGATTTTATGGCAAGGGATCCAATATGATGGCAGAAGCTAAGGCTGCCATTGATGGTATTTCTTATGCTTTCTCCTTTGGCATGACTAATCTTTGGCTTGAGATTGACTCTGAAGTTCTCCTTAAGATCCTCATTGAAGAATATCACATCCCTTGGCAGATTTGGTATGAAGTTCAGGTTATTAAACGTTTTATGAGTCTGATTCATATAAAAAATCTGTCATGTTCTTAGGGAAGGTAATCAAGTGGCGGATAGTCTTGCTAATTTTGCGGTACGTACTCGTCAGGACTCCTATTTCTACTCTTCTGGTGATCTCCCTCACTTTTGTAAGGGGGCTTACACTTTGGATCGTGCTTTTACTCCTTATATTAGGCGATAGTTTTGTATTATGGCTAGACTTTTGTATAGATTGCTTTCCTCTTTTAATAGTCATCCCTCCATATATTGTAGAGGATCTTACACCATGTGTAAGGCCTCCCCCCTAGTATTTTCTTTCAGGTGGTTAAGGCCATCATGTCCCCCACCTTGCTTGTATCTTTTCTTATTTATTTATTATCAATAAAATCTAGGGAGTACCGTCTCCTTTCGCCGCAAAAAAATAAAAAATAAAAAAATTGAGATGTTTCTTCAACTTCTCCCAAGTATCAATTCTTCTCTTACCCTCACGTCACCTCTGATTCTTCAAATTCTCGTACCACAAAGAAGCATGCTTTGTCAACTTGACGGTTTCCACTTTAAACTTCTTGTGTTCATCGAAATCTTTGTAGTAAAAAACACGCTCAATCTGCCTTAGCCAATCAAGAAATGCCTCGGGATCCAAATCACCTTGAAATTCTGGAGCATCTAACTTTAACCCACGATCATCATCATATGTAGCACGATGTCTTGGTGGACTTCTTTAATTGTCAGAATTAGAACTATGTCGACTTCTTCTCCCTCTTGCATCACGAAGATTAATATCAATCAACTGACGCATCATTGCATCCATGCTCTCCACCGATGTAGTTAATGCCTCCAAACGACTCCACATCTCCGAATCATCACGAAAGATGTTGTTACCAGCCATTTCTATATCACGGACTAAACAACGCTAAGAAGGTTGTTTATAACCGGGCTCTTGATACCAATTTGATACGTAAAGTATTGTATTTTTGGAAGGGATAAGAACTAACTCAAGAACCTCGCAAGGAACACGAGTTAGAACTAGATAAACCTAATCTCGCAAGACTAGGGCTTGTCCTCGCAAGGGAAGAAAGGGTTTTAAACCGCGCAAGGCTTAAGAACAATTCTCGCAAGAATTGAAGTAAGTTCGCAAACTCTCAAAGGAAAATTTTATTCAATCACTCAATGCCTTACAACTACATCTTGTAGGGTATTTATACTACTTTTGAAACATCCTTCCAAGTTAGGATAAACTAGACATTAATTATTAAGAGATAATTAAAATAAAGATAAGAACTAGGTGAAGAAAACAATATAAATTCGGCCAATCTGAATAGTCTGATTTGAACAGCCATAACTCTTCCTGTACTTGTCCAAAAACATGCCATAACTAGTCATATGAAATATCACAACCTTATCTTCATCCCAATGCAAAAATAATCACCATCTGGACTGTCATTGCGTATATAATAGCTGAACAAAATTATTCCAGAAACTGCTCAAACATTTGGCCCACTTATTTAAGCCCAACTAATCATGTTAACAAAGATTGAGCTCCAAGTGACCCCTAAAGTCTGATCCACACCCTTGGAGCTCAACATTAGCTCATTTCCATTATCTTCTACCTTTGCTTCTGAATCATATAGTAAAGTCTATAACAGCCCTTTGAAGCCTAATGTTGCATTTACTTCGAAGGAGGCCAAGAAGGAAGAGCCAAAGGAGAAGGGTAAGGCTGTTTTGGAGCCTAAGTTCAGGAGGTGTTATAAGTGTCAAGGTTATGGTCATATTGCAAATGAGTTCCCTCAAAAGTGCACACTCACTTTGCAAGATCTTGATCTACTGGAACCAAGCTTTGTGGTCGATGAAGAGGAGGAAAAGGTTGCTGATTATGATGTGAGTCCACCTAGTGAGAAGGAGATGCTTGTGGTGCGAAACCTTCACATCAAATCTGGTCCAGAGGAGAAAAATCAACGCAACCAGATTTTCCACTCTTGATACAAGGTCGATGGTAAGACTTGCAATTTTATTATTGATAGTGTTTCATTTACAAATGCTGCATCTAGTGCTTTGATCCATTCAAATATTCTGGATACATCCGATCTTGACTTTTTGACTTTTTCTCTGTTCTCTCTCCTCCATCTCCTTCGTCCCTTTGGTTTTCGCTAGGGTTTCGTAGGGTTCTCCTAGGTAGATCCAGCCGCCCTACCATGGCCATGGATGCCAATCCTTCCACAATGCCGTCACTGGACCTTGGCCCGTTCCCCATTGATTCACGCTTGCATGAAGAGGCGATTAGGGTTTCTCCAAACCCTAGCGCTACCCCTAACCCTAATCCCGCTGCCGTTAATCAAACTCATGGTCTAAACAAATCACTCGCCTCTCTCTTTGGATCAAAGCCGACAACACCGGTTTCTGATATCCCTATCATCCCCTCGACACTACACAAAGGTATACCTTCTCTTAAATTATCGAAAGCTGCCATTGACGCCTTTGCTAGGCCATTTGCATGGACGCTGGTAGGAAAGTTTAAGAATGGAAGACCAACTATGGAGGCTGCCCGATTAGCTTTTGTTAAATTCCAACTCAAAGGTGATTTCAAACTTGGTCATATTGATCAACATCATATGCTGATACAGCTCTCTACCGAGGCTGATTTTCAACGTCTTTGGACTAAAGAAGTCTGGTATGTTACTAAGTATCCCATGAAAACTACGGTTTGGACCCCTTCATGGCGGCCCCAACAAGCTTCTCCTCTTGTTCCGGTTTGGGTAAGCCTCCCGGGATTGCCGATTCATTTATTCAACAAGGTTTTTCTATTTTCGCTTGCTAGCACGTTTGGAAAGCCGTTATCAATTGATAAAGCTACCGCAGAATTATCTAGGCCAAGCGTGGCTAAAATCCTTGTTCAGGTTGATCTTCTAAAGAAACTACCGGATAAAATTCATGTGGATTGTGGTGATTGTGTCCCTAGTTTCTTTCAAGTTATTGAATATGAAAATCTGCCATTGTTTTGTCGACATTGTTCTTTGATTGGGCATGACAATGCTTCTTGCCGTGTCCTTAACAATTACAAGCAATCTCAAAAGGTTGATGGAAAAAAACTGGGAGAAAAGAATCTCAAATCTGGTGATGGAAAGAAGGAAGACAAGAATGAAAAGGTTGTAAAGGATGACCCTAAACCTAGCAAGGTTATTTCGAAAATGGCCCCACCATTCGAGGTTCCCAAGGTTGCAAGGAGGGGTATTGCTCTGCCTAAAGCTGTTAATGAAGCGTTGACCAAGAAAAAGAAAGATGGAGATCAGATTTCTAATAGTCATGTGAATATTCCCCCAGTACAAGATGTTACGAAACTGTGTATGACTATAGGAGATGATATGGCAATGTTACCCAGCATTTCTACTCCTAAAAGTCGGGTCAAATGTAATATGGAAGGGTCTCTCAATCTTTCACCTAGAGCTCCCTATGTTACCTCTTGTGATCATGTCAAGGCTTTACATTCAGCATTCAAGGCTAGTGGACAAAGTGTGGATGATGATGGTTTCACTCTGGTTGCTTCCCGTAAGAAGAAGAAAAATGATGAAGGGGCTGTCTTAAGTCCTCTCTCATTTACTCCTGGGAATTAAGGTATACCCCCGCTTTGTACTTCTTTTAAAGTCTGTTTTAAATGGTAGGTGTTCTTAGTTGGAATATTCGTGGTATTGGTAATTCTGGTTCATTGAGAAGGGCTAAACGTCTTCTTCGTATTCATGGGATTTCTATTGCTGGTTTTTATGAGCCAAAGATTGATATGTCTAATGTGCAGTCTTATGCTCGTAAGCTTGGTTGTTCTGGTGGTGTTTCTAATTGCTCAGGGGCTATTTGGGTTTTCTGGAAACATGGCCTCAACTATGAAGTTCTGGATGATACAAATCAGATCATCTCCCTCCGTGTTTCTCATTATCAATGGTCCCATGCGGTTATTATTTCTTTTGTGTATGCTAGTTGTAACAAATATGAAAGGAGAGATCTGTGGGATTCTTTATTATCTCTTGGCAATACTACTCTTCCTTGGCTTGTCTCGGGTGATTTTAACATTGTTACTCATCAAGGAGAGAAATTAGGGGGACGGCCAGTTCGGGAAAAATGGGTGGCTGAATTTGTTGATGCTTCGATTGGAGCTGGTTTAATGGAGGAGGGATATCATGGTAACCCCTATACGCGGTGGAATAAATGGAGACGGGCTACTATTTGTCAACGTTTGGATAGGGCTTTTTATAATGAAGAATGGATGTGACTATTCCATTCAACTATGGTGACTCATTTGAATAAGACTTGTTCAGAACACTCTCCCCTTTTTATTTCTGTCAAGATTACTGCTGAAGCAACTCGAGGAGATTTTCGTTTTATAAATGCTTGGGTTAATTGCCCCAACTTTCTCCCTCTTGTGGAAGAAAAGTGGAATGCCACAACGGAGGGCAGGCCTATGGTTAAGTTTGCTAATAAATTGGGTGTTCTCCGTAAGGCTATTTCTATTTGGAATAAAGAACATTTTGGTAGGATTGATCAACAAGTTGTGCTGGCTGAAAATGAGGTTGCTGCTAAAGAATTGGTTTATCAACAAACTCCAACGGAAGAGAACAGGGCTGATCTTCATTTAGCTCAAGCAAATCTGTCTTATCGCCTTAAAAATGAAGATGACTATTGGAAACAAAAAGAAAATCTTTCTTGGATCATGGATGGGGACCGTAACACCTCATATTTCCATGCGTGTGTGAAGAAAAAGAGACAGAAATTACATATTCATCGTATTCAAAATTCAAATGGGGACTGGATTACATCAAAGGAAGAGATTCAGAATGAGGCAGTTAATTTCTTCTCCTCTTTGCTTACTGAGCAACACGACATTCTCTCTGAAGACCTCCATCATGTTATTCCCCGGCTTATCAATGAGGAAGATAATATTGCCCTGTCAGCCACCCCTTCGAGGGAGGAGATTCTTGAGACTATCTTGAGTATGAGCGCCACTAGTGTTGCTGGACCTGATGGTTTTACGGGTGAATTTTATAAAGTGTGTTGGCCTATTATCAAGGAGGACTTATTCTTAGATATTGGGGATTTTTTCTCGGGTTTCTCCATGCCTCGTAGTTGGACAAGTACTCTTGTTTTGCTAATTCCAAAGGTAGCCGCCCCCTCTAATTTTGGTGAGATGCGTCCCATTAGTCTGTGTAACTTCTCGAATAAAATTATCACCAAGCTCATGACTCGTAGATTAGCAAATATTCTGCCCCGCATTATTTCTCCCCAACAAAGTGGCTTTGTTCAAGGCCGCCTCATCCATGATAATGCTCTCCTTGCACAAGAAATGTTTAATTCACTTACTAAGAAGGTTCGGGGGTCGAATGTTGTGTTAAAGCTGGATATGTCGAAGGCCTACGACCGTGGCTCTTGGTTTGCTTTGATCAAGGTCCTTCGTAGATTTGGTTTCTCTGAGGTATGGATTGATATTATTTACAGATGTATATCTTCCTGTTGGTATTCCGTTCTTGTTAATGGAGAAAGCTGCGGTTTTTTCCATTCTATAAGGGGCCTTCGCCAGGGTGATCCTATTTCGCCTACGTTATTCATTATTATGGCTGAAGTTCTTAGTCATGGTATAAATCTTTTGCATAACAGATTTGAACATCATAGATACCACACAACACATCCTAATGTTCCTGTTATATCCCATCTTGCCTTGGCTAATGATGTTATGGTTTTCTGTAACGGGAGTAGAGACTCGCTTGATCTTCATATGCGATGCATGGATTGGTACCAAAATTTCTCGAGGCAGCTCATAAATGCTTCGAAATCTTGCTTTGTTACGGGAAAGCATGATGCGGCTCGTGATTCTATCATTGCTCATACAACGGGATTCATCAAGAAGGAGTTACCAATTATTTATTTGGGCTGTCCTCTCTACGTTGGTCGCAAGAGAAATAGCTTTTTTCAGCCTATTATTCGGAAAATGGAGGATAGGCTTCATTCTTGGCGTGGTAAACTCCTCTCTTTTGGTGCTAAGCTTACTCTTATAAAGGCTTGTCTTTAATCTATTCCACTTTATTACATTGCTTTAATGGAACATCCCAAGGGTATTATTAAAGCTTTGTATGGTTTGATTGCTAGATTCTTCTGGAGTGGGGTTGATGGAGAAAATAAATGTCATTGGGTGGCTTATCATCATATGTTTTGGCCAACAGATGAGGGGGGTCTTGGCTTAAGGCGTTTTGAGGATATATCTCTCTCTTTTGCTATGAAGTTGTGGTGGAGACTTCGGGGATCATCATCTTTGTGGACTGAATTCCTCTTAGCTAAATATTGTAATGGTATCCATCCAATGGATGTCACTCCTAGATCTATTGATTCCCATGTTTGGAGGCGTATGCTTGGAGCTAAAGATTTTGTGGAACCTAGAATAAGCTGGGGGATTGGTGAAGGAGACATTTCTATCCACGAGAATTGGCTTGGCTCTATTGTGGCTGGCCTTCCTCATGAGCACGTAGTGGTGTCATCTCTTTTCTTAAATGGGCAGCCAAGGCACAATTATATTGTTGATAATTTTGGTCTTCCTCTTCTTAGAGCCATTGAAGAACAGCATATCCGTATTTCGGATGAAAGGGATCAAATTTGGTGGTCTCCTTCTTCTTCAGGTAAATTTTCTGTTTCTTCGGCCTGGAAAGAAATTAGACAGTCCCTTCCTAAATCTATGGTTTCCACATCTTGTTGGCATAAACATGTTCCCAATAAGATTTCAGTCTTTCTTTGGCGTGCTCTTCACAATGGCCTGCCCACTGACTTTGCTTGCATGCGTAGAGGTATATTCTTGGTTTCTATGTGTCATTGCTGCGTTCAACCTAAGGGGGAGGATATTAATCATATTCTCATTCAAGGGGATTTGGCCCGTCATATATGGCTATTCTTTGGGAATTCTTTGGGGGTAGCTGGTATGGGGACAGACGTTAGGCGTATTCTTTGTGCATGGTGGTACGACTCCACTAAGGCCGACTCTGACCTAAGCATTTGGCTTCGGTCGATCCTACCTCCTTTTATTTGCTAGGAATTATGGAAGGCTAGAAACAAGGCTCGCTTTGAAGGTCATAAAGCGACCCCGCGTGAGGTAATTAATTCTGTAATTTATGATATTGCTTCTACTATTAAAGCATTTAAATTGGAGTTTCGTGGATCTCACTTAGACATGAGGTTGGCCTCTTTATTTAGAGTCAAGGTCTCTTCACCTCGTGTGAAGCTTCCTAAGATTGTTGTATGGAAACCCCCTATTAATGAAGAATTCAAGCTTAACACGGATGGAGCTTCTAAGGGCAATCCGGGTTTAGCTTCGGGTGGAGGAATTTTTAGAGGTCCAAATGGAGATTTCCTTTACGCTTTCTCTCGGTTCTATGGTGTTAACACCAACATGTGGGCTGAAAATCATGCTCTCCTTGATGGTTTATTGTTAGCTTCTGAGTTTGGCAGTAACTCCCTTTGGATTGAGGTTGATTCTGAAGTTTTGGTAAAAATTCTGTTAAGGAAATATCATATCCCTTGGAGGATTTTTTACCTTACTCGCAGGATTATGGAACTTATCTCTACTATGCAGGTCCGAATCACACATGTTTACAGAGAAGGTAATAAAGTAGCAGATGGGTTGGCTAATCTCGGTTCTTCTCAACTTCATGATGCAGATTTTAACTCCTTTGTTGATCTTCCTAATAGTTGTAAGGGGGCATTCAAGCTTGATAAAGCTCAAGTGCCTTCTCTTAGACATTAATTTTTTCTGTCTTAGATGGCTAGATTTCTATATTTCTTATTCTCTATGTATTGTAGTCATCCCCCCCCCCTTATTGTAAAAGTTCTTACATCTTGTGTAAGACCTTCCCCTTTGGCTTTTCTTTGGAGGTTGAGGTTGTAATGTCCCCCTCCATGTTTGTAATTTCTTATCATTCTAATAAAAACTAGGGAGGTACCGTCCTCTTTTCGCCTAAAAAAAATAAAAAATGATGCATCTAGTGAAATGGTGGAGAAACTTAAGCTTCCTACTACTACTCATCCTGATCCGTATATGCTGAATTGGTTGAATGATGATGGTGGCATTAAGGTTAGAAAACAAGCAGTCATTTCTTTTGCTGTTGGCCCATATGAAGATGAGGTGTTATGTAATTCCCATGAAAGCTTGTCATTTGTTTCTTGGGAGGCCATGGTAGTTTGACCGAGATGTGTCGCATCAAGGGAAGAGTAATATTTATTCTGTTTTAAAGGGTAAAGAGAAGTACAACTTGAAGCCTTTAACTCCAAGAAAGGACATTCCAAAGCAAGAGAAACTATTCTTTAGTGCTAAGGAATTTATGGAGGAAGTTGAACCAGAAGATAAGTTGTATATCATGTTTGTTTGTGATAGCTCCACTGCTCGGATGGACTCTAGTGATGACTTGCAGGTACAAAGGTTGCTTGAGGAGTATGGTGATGTGTTCCCGGATGAGTTACCACATTGTTTACCTCCAAAGCGTGGAATTGAGCATCAAATTGATCTTATTCCTGGTGCTACACTTCCCAACAAACCAGCTATCGTTGTAACCCCGAAGAAAGTAAGGAGTTGTAGAGGCAAGTGCAAGAGCTGATTGATTGTCGTTATGTTCGAGAGAGCCTAAGTCCGTGTGTTGTACCGGTTCTTTTAGTGAAAAAGAAGGATGGAACATGGCGCATGTGTGTTGATAGCCAAGCTGTCGACAATATTACTATCAAGTATCATTTTCCTATCCCGAGGTTGGATGATATGTTGGATGAGTTGCATGGAGCTCATGTTTTCTCAAAGATTGATCTAAGATCTGGTTATCACCAAATGAGGATTCGTGATGGGGATGAATGGAAGACAGCGTTCAAAACGAAGCAAGACCTTTATGAATGGCTTGTTATGCCATTTGGGTTGTGTAATGCTCCTAGTTCATTCATGCGACTTGTGAATGAGGTACTCTGACCTTTTCTTAATTTATTTGTTGTTGTTTATTTGGATGACATTCTTGTATACAGCAAGAATACGGGGGAACATCTTATGCATTTGAGAAAGGTGTTTGATAAGTTGAGAGAGCAGAAGTTGTATGGGAAACTTGAAAAATGCATGTTTATGGTGCCAAGTGTGACCTTCCTTGGTTACATAGTTTCTGGAGATGGTGTTAGTGTGGATCCTTCCAAAGTTGAGGCTATTGAGTCATGGCCTATTCCCAAATCAACAATGGAGGTTAGAAGTTTCCATGGATTGGCATCTTTTTATCGGCGTTTCATTTAGAATTTTAGTTCTATTGTTGCCCCCAATAACTGAGCTTACAAAGATGGAAGAATTTGTGTGGACTTCAAGTGCTCAAAAGGAGTTTGATGAAATCAAAAGTAAGCTATATTCAGCTCCTGTTTTGGCGCTACCATATTTTGAGAAGTTGTTTGAAGTGGAGTGCGATGCAAGTGGAGTTGGCATTGGAGCTGTTTTGGTACAAGAGAAGAGACCAATTGACTACTTTAGTATGAAATTAAGTGGAGCAAGGCTGAATTATTCTGTTTATGACAAAGAGTTTGATGCTATTGTTCGAGCATTGGATCATTGGGCTCATTATCTCCGTCCCAAGCCATTTGTTCTTCATTGTGACCATGAAGCTTTGAAGTTCATACATGGGCAGCAAAAGTTGAATGCAAGACATGCCAAATGGGTAGAATTCTTACAATATTTTACTTTTTCTTCTAAGTATAAATCTGGTGTTTCTAATGTGGTTACGGATGCATTGTCTAGGAGACATTGTTTGCTTGTTACTCTTGATGCAAGGTTGCTTGGCTTTGAGTAAATTAAAGAGTATTACAAATCTGATCCAACTTTTTCTCAAGAGATAGAGAGTCCTTCTGGCTTGTTCGTTGTACAAGATGGTTTTCTTTTCAAGGGTAATCGGCTTTGTATTCCTAAATGCTCCATTAGGGAATTGCTTGTGAGAGAAGCACATGGAAGAGGACTTGCTGGTCATTTTGGTGTGCAAAAGACTTACGAGATTCTTGGTGAGCATTTTTATTGGCCTAACATGCTTTAGAATGTGCAGAAGGTAGTGGCGAGGTGTGCTACTTGTCAAAAATCAAAGAGTTTCTTTCATAAAGGGCTCTATACACCTCTACATGTGCCGGATCAGCCTTGGGATGATGTTAGCATGGATTTCATTATTGGGTTACCTAGAACTCAAAGGAGGAAGGATGCTATTATGGTGGTGGTTGATCGTTTTTCGAATATGAGTCATTTTGTTCCATATCATAAGACGGACAATTCATCTCATATTGCAGATTTATACTATAAGGAGATTGTTCGTTTGCATGGGATTCCAAAGTCTATTGTTTCTGATCGGGACACTAAGTTCCTTAGCTACTTTTGGAAGACCCTATGACATTTGGTTGGTACTAAGTTGCTTTTTAGTACTTCCCATCATCCACAGACCGATGGACAAACAGAAGTGACAAATTGGACTCTTGGAAGTTTATTACTTGGTTTGGTGAGTATAACTACCAAAGATTGGGATGTTAAGCTTGCTCATGCTGAATTTGCATACAATAGAACTCCTTCATCTACTACTGGTCGTTCTCCATTTGAGATTGTTTATGGTGTTAATCCGTATATGCCTATTGACTTGATTCATGTACCAAACAAGGAAATAGTGAGCTTTGAAGCAAAGGAGAGGCAAGCTGCATTTATGAGGATTTGTGAGCAAGTTATGGCTCAGATTGAGAAGGCAAATGCTAAGTATAAAGAAAGATCCAATAAAGGGCGTATTCAACATGTTTTTAAGGTTGGTGATCTTGTATGGCTGCATTTTCCCAAGGAGAGATTTCCTTCAAAAAGGAAGAACAAGCTTATGCTGAGAGCTGATGGCCCATTCCGAGTGTTGGTAAAGTATGGTGAGAGTGCATATAAACTTGAGCTACCAGATGAGTTTGGTAATGTGAGTGCTACTTTCAATGTTAGTGATCTGTCCCCTTACTTGGATGACGAAAATTTGAGGGAAAATTCTTTTAAATGAGAGGAGAATGATGCGGAAGCAAAGGTAGAAGATAATGGAAATAAGCTAATGTTGAGCTCCAAGGGTGTGGATCAAACTTTAGGGGTCAATTGGAGTCCAATCTTTGTTAACATGATTAGTTGGGCTAAAATAAATAGGCCAAATGTTTGAGCAATTTCTGGAATAATTTTGTTCGGCTATTATCTACGCAATGTCCAGATGGTGATTATTTCTGCGCTGGGATGAAGATAAGGTTGTGATCTTTCATATGACTACTTATGGCATGTTTTTGGATAAGTACATGAAGAGTTATGGCTGTTCAAATCACACTGTTCAGATTGGCCGAATTTACATTGTTTTCTTCACCTAGTTCTTATCTTTATTTTAATTATCTCTTAATAGTTAATGTCTAGTTTATCCTAGCTTGGAAGGATGTTCCAAGAGTAGTATTTTTATTTATTTTTTGGCGAAAGGAGGACGGCACCTCCCTAAATTTTATTAATAAAGCTCAAAAAGTACAAACATGGTGGGGGACATGACAACCTCAACCACCAAGAATGAAAAACTAGGGAGGAGGCCTTATACATATCATAAGGACCTCTACAAAAAAGGAAGGGGTAACTAGAGACCATAGAAAACAAATTATACAAAGATCTAGCCATAGAAAACAAAACTAGTGAGTGCGAATATGAGGAAACCGAGTCTTGTCCAAAACTAAGCAGCCCTTACACTTGGAAGGGAGATCACTAAGGGAGCCGAAAATCAGATTTCTCTCTTGATCCGCAGCTAAGTTTGCCAAACCATCCGTAACACCATTACCTTCTCGAAGAATATGAGTAACCCGAACCTCCATTTTACCCATTAGCCGATGAATGTGAGCTATGATATACCAGATTTCCCACGGAATATGATACTCTCTAACAATAATACGCATCAAAACTTGAGAATCAACTTCCAGCCAAATATTTTGATAACCACGAGCTTGGGCAATCATAAGACCCTCTCTAGCTGCTAAAGCCTCAGCCATCATATTTGAGTAGTGCCCATAAAATGAAGAGAAACCGTAGATAAAGTTGCCATGATGATCTCGGAAAATCCCACCGCCGGATGCGATGCCTGGATTACCTCTAGAGACGTCATCCGTGTTAAGCTTAATTTCATTATAGAGAGGGCATTCCCAATAGATTAAATGGATAGGCGGAGGAGTATAAGGTTTAGGATTCAAACAAAACATCTCCACAATCGAATCATTACCTAAACCTATAGGAAAAGAAAGGGAGAACACGGAGGCAATTTTATTCCGAGCACACCATAATTCCCACATAAGGAGAGCCGGGAGAATACGAGATAACCAATTGGAAACACTTGAGGCCGAGTAAGGTGTTCCTTGCCACCAGCTTATAAGAGCTTGATTCAAGCTACCCCAAAACATCCGAATACCACAAACATCACTAAAAAAAACCCACACGGCTGTAGCCACCTCCCCATGAAATAGACTATGAGATGTCGATTCCTCCTTAGCCATTAGACAACAATCACATCTAGATGCCATATGAATGCCCCGAGATTTAATTCTATCATCAGTTAGGAGGCCCTTATGCAAAGCCCTCCAAAGAAAAACCGAGATCTTTTTTGGAATATGCTTGTTCCAACAAGAAGAAAGACCACCGATTTGATTCTAGAGGCTCGGCATTCTTGCCAAGCAGAATTAACCGAAAATTTACCCAAGGGAGAGGGTAACCAAATGGGAACATCTGGATTATTCGAGAGAGCAATATGTTGAGTTTGAATGAGGTGAAGAAGCTGAGAACCATACATATCCCGGATGTAGTTTATTCGGGGCTGCCCATTAACAAAAAGAGAAGAAATAGACGAATGATCAAAAGGAAGTTGCCCAACATCACCATCTAACCAATGCTCATGAATTGTGAGATCTCCCCTACCAACTCGCCAAGCCAAGCGGTCTTCCACCAGATTTTTTGCCTTGATCATTCTTTTCCATGTGTGAGATGCAACCGAGGTCATAGTGGCATCCATAGGATGAGTATTTCTACAATATTTTGCCGACATAACAGTGCTCCATAGAGAATCATTACAGCGGAATCGCCACCATAATTTCATAGCACACGCCATAGAAATATCCTCAAATCTGCGAAGACCTAAGCCACCCTCTTCAATGGGCCAAAACATTTTATTCCAAGAAAGCCAATGACATTTTTTATCTCCATCCTTAGAGCTCCAAAAGAAACGAACAATAATCTTTTCCATAGCATGACTAATGCCTTTTGGGAGGTCCATAATGGAAATATAATAAAGAGGAATGGCAGCGAGACAAGATTGAATTAGCGTAAGCTTTGCTCCAAAAGAGAGCAATTTACCCTTCCAAGATGCAAGACGATTTTCCATTTTCAGGAGAATAAAATGGAAAATACTAAGCTTCTTTCTTCCCGTGTATAAGGGGCAACCCAAATACTTGAGAGGGAGATCTTTCTTCACGAAACCTGTAATGGCAGCAATATCATCCTCTCTATTATTATTCTTCCCCATAATGAAACAAGACTTATGGATATTGACAAGTTGTCCCGAGAATTTTTGATAACAATCCAAATAATGCATGTGACTTTCTAAAGAGTTTTTCGACCCATTGCAAAAAATAATCACATCATCAGCATACGCTAGATGAGATATCATAGGAGTACCAATATGAATACGGAATCTGAACTGGGGGATAACCGTGTGAAGGTGATTAGGGCCTCGGGACATCATCTCAGCAGCAATAATGAATAAATATGGAGAAAGAGGATCACCTTGGCGTAACCCTCTCGATGAATGGAAGAAACCACTACTTTCACCATTTATAGGAACCGAAAACCAGCTATTAGAGATACACCTGTAGATCAAGTCTATCCATTTCTTGCTGAAACCAAATTGTCTCATCACCTTGATAAGCCCGAACCAAGAAAGCCGATCATAAGCTTTAGCCATATCCAACTTTAGAGCCACATTCGAACCTCTCACCTTCTTATCAATGGATTGCAGAATTTTTTGGGCTAGGAGAACATTTTCATGGATAAGACGGCCTTGAACAAAGCCACTTTGTTGAGGAGAGATAATACGAGGAAGGATGGGAGCAAGACGAAATGTTAGAAGCTTTGTTATCACTTTGTTACTGAAATTACAAAGACTGATGGGTCGAAGATCTGAGAATGAAGTGGGTGAATCCACCTTCGGAATGGTAACAATAAGGGTGCTCGTCCAGCTTCTAGGCAAAGAGAACCCCGAAAAGAAATCTCTTATAGCCCGGAACAAATCATCTTTAATGATATCCCAGCAACCTTTGTAAAATTCACCCGTGAAACCATCCGGACCAGCTGCGCTTTGGCCATTCATATCAAAAACCGTGTTTTTAACCTCTTCCATAGTTGGATCAGCCGTAATATGGTTATTGTCTTCTTGAGTAATCAGCCGTGGAATCAAAAAGAGATAATCATCCGGGGGGTTCTCACAATGCCCTTGAAGTTGCTCCGAATAAAAACCCACCGCTTCTTCTTTAATATCCTCCATAGTTGTAAGCCAATCACCTGCCCTATTTTTGATTTTATGAATATACAACCGCTGCCTTTTCTTCTTAACCATGGCATGAAAAAATTTGGTGTTCTTGCCCCTTCTTTTAACCACTTCAGGTTGGCTTTTTGAGCCCAAATATCTTCTTCAATTTTTAATTTTTGAAGGAGCTGGGCTTGAGCAATGCCGAGGGCTGCCCTAGATTCATCATTCCCATTTTGTTGGTGTTGAGCCTCACGCAAAAGTACCTCATCTTCAGCATTCTTTATTTGTTGCTCCACCCTTCCAAAAACTTGTTTATTCCAGCCTCTTAAAACCTTACGGAGCTGACCAAGCTTCTTAGCAAAGCAAACCATGGGTCTACCTTCCATAGGAGAACGCCAACAATCTCGGACCAAGTCAATGAAACCATGATGTTTTAACCAAACGTTCAGAAAACGAAAAGAGCCTTTAATGGTAGTGTCTTCAAGATGAACATTTATAAGTAAAGGAGCATGGTCTGAACAAAGCCTTGAGAGATGAGAAACATGAGTTGAATGGAACAAATTAAGCCACTGTTCATTATATAACGCCCTGTCAAGCCGCTGAAAAATTGCCCTTCGACCTCTTCTTTTGTTTGTCCAAGTAGCCATATTTCCATAGTAGCCCGCATCCATAAGATTCACATATTGAATCATATCAGAAAAATCCATCACAGCCCTATCATTTATTGGTTTGCCACCAATTTTTTCGGATTGATTAAGAACCACATTAAAGTCCCCAACTACCATCCATGGATATTCCACCTCACTAATATTCATAAGTTCCTCCCATAAAGAAATCCGAGACAGCCTAGTACAATTTGCATGAACAAAAGAAATCCACACATTCTCATGCCATAAAGGATGAGCAATTTGAACAGTCATAGCCTCAATAGAGTCATTAATAACCGAGCATTGCAGACCATGTTTCCAAAAAATCCACACCTGATTAATCATATTCGCCATACCCTCCCTCACATCCCAGTTTCCGAATATAGGAGGCCAAATTGCTACTACAGACTTTAGGTTCATAAATAGCCATTAAAGAGACATTATACGAGCGAAATAAACGCTTTAATCTTCTCACCGTAGCACCATTAGAGATACCACGTGCATTCCAACTAATGAACGATACCATTGAAACTCAAAGAAAGGAAATAAATGAAAGTTTTGGTAAAAAGAACTCACAATGAGTATTAAGATAGGGGGGTTGATGACTTGCTGCGATTTTTCCTTGATCTCACTTTGGTGAAGCCATCTGCATCAACCTTCTTCGAAGAGTTAGAAGAAAATGGGTGGAACCAGCCATCTCAGTGATAAATGAACTAGATGGAGGGCCACGAGGAGATAAATTCAAGCCATCACTATTTGATATTGCTGCAAAACCTGCATTGTCCAGATTTGTATTATCAACACTATGGGATTGCTGCGACACCCTTACAGTCTCAACAGCCACAGCACATGCCTTTTGAAGAGCTATGTTGATAGCTTCCGGAAGAACATTACCCCATTTAGCTAAAGTAGGGAAGACAGTCCCTCTTTTGCCATTAGAGTTAGCCTTACTACCTTCTTTCATTTCTGAAACCTTCAGCTCACCATTTGGTTTAGCATTGTTAACATTACCACCCAAGTCAATGACTTCAATATCCGACGATATACCATTAACCTTAGCACCACTAGTAGCACCAGATTTTGGTTCACTAGTCACCCCCTTTGTTGGACCACCATTTTCCATCAAAACCGAAGAGTTTATAGGCCCTTTGTCTATATCATTTTTCTCCTTAGATTTCTCTTTGTACACCATATCATTAACCTTTGGCACATGACCAGTCTTTTTTTCTAAACCAGGATTAACCCGTCGACATGAGCTAACATCATGGCCAAGAACATAGCAATGCTTACAATACCGGGGTAGGTTATCATATTCCACTTTTTGGTAAAAACTTGGAATAGAATCACCACAATCAATATAAATTTCATAGGGCAGCTTTTTAGTAACATCAACTTGAACTAACACCTTGGCAATGCTTGGTCTAGAAAGATCAGCAGTCGCCTTATCCAAAGATAGGGGAGTACCAATAGCCTTAGCTAATGAAAAAATAAAAGATTTGTTAAACAAATGCACAGGTAAACCAGGTAAACCTACCCACACAGGAACTATGGGGGATTCTTGAGTTGGACGCCATGCCGGTGACCAAGCCAAAGTCCTCATGGGGAATTTATCAACGTACCATGTTTCCCTCATCCACAATCTCTGATAATCAGCTTCCGTAGTCAGTTGAATCAAAAGATGTTTGGAGTCAAGATGACCCAACTTATAAACACCCTTTAACTGAAATTTAACAAAGGCGAGCCTAGTAGCTTCCATAGTCGGCCTGCCATGGGAGAATTTTCCAACAAGTGTCCACTGAAAAGGTTGAGCAAATTGCTCAATTGCCTCCTTCGACAACTTAATAGACGGTGTACCCTTATGAGTCGCCAACGGAACTATGGGGAAGGCATTTGACTGCGTAAATTGAGAGGGGGCAGAAAATAAATCTGCAAATGATTTAGTGCCCATGGACGATGTTGGTGGGTGTGATGATAAGGGGTTGGTTTACGGCGTGGGATTTGTTTGCGGTGCCCTAGGGAGTGAAGGCGGCGCCCTAGGGAGTGAAGGCGGCGCATCAAGACAATTAGGGTTTGCATGGGAGCTTTGAGCAGCCGCAATAAAATTAGGGTTGATAGGGTTCAAAACGGGCTGTGGGGAAGGAGAATAGTATGGATTACTGTTACTGGAATTCAAGGAAGGGAAGAAAGACACCACCTCAGCCATGGCTGCCGGCAATCGATGTTCCAAGAGTAGTATAAATACCCTACAAGATGTAGTTGTAAGGCATTGAGTGATTGAATAAAATTTTCCTTTGTGAGTTTGCAACCTTACTTCAATTCTTACGAGAATTGTTCTTAAGCCTTGCGAGGTTTAAACCCCTTTCTGCCCTTGCGAGGACAAGCCCTAGTCTTGCGAGATTAGGTTTATCTAGTTCTAACTCGTGTTCCTTGCGAGGTTCTTGAGTTAGTCCATATCCTTTTCTTTTTATTAAAATACACAAGTTTACGTATCAGAGGTCTACGCCAATATTGAGGAGGAGCAGTATTATAGGTGCCGGATGATGGCACATCACTTTCCTGGAGAGCAGTTTCCTCCTATGGTTTACCCGCCACCTCCTCCTACACAGTATACACCTCTGCTGCCACCTAGCAGTTCTTGGGCTGGAGCTACATGGGATGAGTTTACGAGGGGACCTGACCAAGGGTCGAGTTCTGGTATGCCCGGTCCATGGGACCATTACTTTCCGCCTCCGCAGTGATTGGTTTGAGGTATCCCTATTCCCTTATCTTTGTACTGATATGTGAGAGCATTGGGGGCAATGCTCATTTTTGGCTTGGGGGTGGGGGATACCTATGTTGATTGATTGATGCCATCATGTGTTGTATAGTTAGTAGTAAAAAAAAAAAAAAAGAGAGAAAAGAGAGGCTACGTGAAAACCTGAGAAGGCACCTAGGCAAAAGGAGAGGGAGTGAAATAAATCCTATGGCGGAGGCGACATAAAGGAGGTTTGGAGTGTTCGGGTAGGATAATATTTGGTGTAGGAGGTTTGTATTAGAGGCGTTAGGTTAGAAAATCCTCATCTTTTTGTGGAGTCATAAGGGGATGTTGGAGATTTAATGAGGTAAATCATTGTTAAGGACTTGTCCTAACATTGATTTCTTTTTGAGGGAGATTGTAGTGAAAGATAAGCGTGGGAGAAAAATAGGTCATTGTAGTTCCCCCTAGCTTCTGTGTGTGGGCCCTAGTTGGATATGTGTATTCTTTTTCTTATTATTGGTGTTGATATCAATTAGGGACATTATCATTGTTTATTTGTGTTGGGAGATATAAGGAAGCGGAGTTCTGTATGCTCTGAGTTGTGTTTGTTCTTGACTTGCTCTTGGGGATGTAGAGGAGATAGGTGTCATTTTCCTCCATGCTTAGCTTTATAGACCGGTGCTTAGATGTGGGGTTAGGAATATTACTCAGGGACGAGTAATGGTCTAAGCGTGGGGGAATTTGATGGAGTGGTTTTTACATGTATAATCTCTATATTTTCGGACTATTTTTATTGACTTTTGGATGTAATTTAGAATCGTTTAATCTAATCTTTGGTCTCTTTTTGTTTGAGGAACTTTGTGGGAAGTTGTATGTTTTGAGGCACTTTTTAGTGTTATTATGATGTATTGCAAAGTCCTGGATGTTTAGAGTGTTGAAGACCATCATTGCTGGAGTCAAAGTCAATGGTCAAGGTCAGAGACGAAGTCAAAGTCAAGAAGTGAAGAAAAGAAGAAAAGCTGGAAGAGCAACCAGGCGCCCGCTTGGTCAGGTTCAGGCATCCGCCTGCATTAATTTTCTAGGCGGACCAACTCACTGCCTATGTCAGGCGCCCGCTCGCTCCGCCGCCAGGATTTACGGGATTTACTTATTTACCAATATTTTGTGGATTCCTCTCCATATTTGGACTCTTCTTTTATGTATTTAAATAGTTAGGTTTTAGAACTTAGTTTTTATGCTTTAATCTTAGGTTTCTTTAGTGTTGAAGATTGTAATCAAGATTTGGGGGATTTTATTCATCATCAAGCATTTATCCAGGTTTATGGTTTTTAATTATTTTCTTGTGTTAATGGCTATGTCGATGAGTAGCTAATTTCCTTGTTCATGGATTGGGAGTAACACTATCGGATCTCTATGCTAAATTGTGCTTAACTAATATCATTCTTGTTCTTGTTCATCGGAATAGTTTTAATTCATTTAGAGATTTCAACAATATAAATTGATATATTTGGTCTTTAAATCATCTAGGTGTAAATTGTTTCACTAGCGTGGATAGTTTATACATTGACTGTATTCTTGTGATTAGATTTAATTGAGGACTTAGCGGAAATCAAAAGAGTCTAAAATCAATTGTTCTTTGGATCTTAATAAATTATTTGTGTGTGTTGTTGATCTAGCGGAAAACATCAGATAGAGGTAATAAAAGGATTGCAATCCGGTGACCAGATCGTCCCAACCCTTAATCAAGTGAACGATTTCTTGAACAAGTTTGGTAACTTTATTATTAAAAATAGCATAGATTGAAGATAGTTGTGAACCCCAATCTGTGAATCTTTGTCATTCATGAGTTCAATCTTTGCGTTATTTTGCCTATTAATTTAGTTTACTTTTTATTGCTTAGTAGTTAATTTAGTTTAAACAATCAAATCAAAAAACCGCTGGTTACTTTACACTAATTGAATACACTTGTTTATCCACAAGTCTCTGTGGTTCGACCCTTACAATCGTACAGTGCTACTTCGGTACTTGTATACTTGCAAGGTTTTATTACAGTGGGATTTTTCTCCATCAAACACCATACACTATCTCAAATGGAGAACGACCAGTAGTAGATGAAGGAGTTCTATTATACGTAAACTCAGCATGAGCAATCTTAACATCCCAATCTTTGGTAGTTCTACTCACCAAACCACGCAATAAACTTCCAAGAGTCCGATTTGTCACTTCTGTTTGTCCATCAGTCTGTGGATGATGGGAAGTACTAAACAGCAACTTAGTACCAACCAAACGCCATAGGGTCTTCCAAAAGTAGCTAAGGAACTTATTGTCTACAATTGACTTTGGAATCTAAAGCAAACGAACAATCTCCTTGTAGTAATCAGCAACATGAGATGCATCATCCATCTTATGACATGGAACAAAATGACTCATCTTCGAAAAACGATCAACCACCACCATTATAGCATCCTTCCCCCTTTGAGTTCTAGGTAACCCAACAATGAAATCCATGCTAACATCTTCCCAAGGCTGATCCGGAACAGGTAAAGGTGTATTGAGTCCTTTATGAAAGAAACTCTTCGATTTTTGACAAGTAGCACACCTTGCCAATAACTCCTGCACATTCTTAAGCATGTTAGGCCAATAATAATGCTCACCAAGATTCTCTTACGTCTTGTGCACGCCAAAATGACCAGCAAGTCCTCCCCCATGTCCTTCTCTTACAAGCAATTCCTTAATGGAGCATTTAGGAACACAAAGCCAATTCCCTTTGAAAAGAAAACCATCTTGCACAACGAACAAGCCACTAGGACTCTCTATCTCTTGAAAAAAAATTGGATCAGATTTTTAGTACTCTTTAATTTGCTCAAAGCCAAGCAACCTTGCATCAAGAGTAACAAGCAAACAATGTCTCCTAGACAATGCATCCGCAACCACATTGGTAACACCAGTTTTATATTTAGAAGAAAAGGTAAAATATTGCAAAAATTCTACCCATTTGGCATGCCTTGCATCAACTTTTATTGCCCATCTAGGAAATTCAAAGCTTTATGGTCAGAATGAAGAACAAATAGCTTGGGACGGAGATAATGAGCCTAATGATCCAATGCATGAACAATAGCATAAAATTATTTGTCATAAACAGAATAATTCAGCCTTGCTCCACTTAACTTCTCACTAAAGTAGGCTATAGCTCTCTTTTCTTGCACCAAAACAGCTCCAATGCCAACTCCACTTGCATCGCATTCTAATTCGAACAACTTTTCAAAATTAGGCAACGCCAAAATAAGGGCTGAACAAAGCTTACTTGTATTTCATCAAACGCCTTTTGAGCACTTGGAGTCCACACAAATTCTCCCCTCTTTGTAAGCTCGGTGATTGGGGCAACAATAGAGCTAAAATTCTGGATGAAACGGCGATAGAAAGATGCCAATCCCTGAAAACTTCTTACCTCTGTTGTTGATTTTGGAATAGGCCACGATTCAATAGCCTCAACTTTAGAAGGATCCACATGAACACCGTCTCTAGAAACTATGTAACCAAGAAAGGTCACACTAGGCACCAAGAACATGCATTTTTCAAGTTTCCCATACAACTTCTGCTCTCTCAACTTATCAAACACCTTCCTCAAATGCATAATATGTTCCTCCGTGTTCTTGCTATATACAAGAATGTCATCCAAATAAACAACAACAAATAAATTAAGAAAAGGTCGGAGTACCTCATTCACAAGTCGCATGAATGAACTAGGAGCATTACACAACCCAAATGGCATAACAATCCATTCATAAAGGCCTTGCTTTGTTTTGAAGACTGTCTTCCATTCATCCTCATCACGAATCCTCATTTGGTGATAACCAGACCTTAAATCAATCTTTGAGAAAACATGAGCTCCATGCAACTCATCCAACATATAATCCAATCTCGGCATAGGAAAACGATACTTAATAGTAATATTGTTGACAGCTCAGCTATCAACACACATGTGCCATGTTCCATCCTTATTTTTCACCAAAAGAACCGGTACAGCACACGGACTTAGGCTCTCTCGAACATAACAACGATCAATCAGCTCTTGTACTTGCCTTTGCAACTCCTTACTTTCTTCGGGATTACAACGATAGGCTGGTTTGTTGGGAAGTGGAGCATCAGGAATAAGATCAACTTGATGCTAAATTCCACGCTTTGGAGGTAAAACAGGTGGTAACTCATCTGGAAACACATCACCATACTCCTCAAGCAACCTTTGTACCTGCAAATCATCACTAGAGCACTGCCGAGTAGGGGAGCTATCACAAACAAACAAGATATACAACTTATCTTCTGGCTGTTCAACTTCTTCTGCAAATTCCTTGACACTCAATAATATCTTCTCTTGCTTTGGAATGTCCTTTTTTGGGGTTAGAGGCTTCAAATTGCACTTCTCCTTACCCTTTAGGACAGAATAAATATTACTCTTTCCTTGATGAGATACATCATGGTCAAACTGCCATGGTCTCCCAAGCAACAAATGACAAGCTTTCATGGGAACCACATCACATAATACCTCATCTTCATATGGGCCAACATCAAAAGAGATAAGCACTTTCTTTCTAATCTTGCATCAAGAGTGAAAAATCTGGTTGTGTTGATTTTGCTCCTCCGGACCAGATTTGATGAGAAGGTTTTGCACCACAAGCATCTCCTTCTCACTTGGTGGACTCACATCATAATTAGCAACCTTGTCCTCCTCTTCATCGACCACAAAACTTGGTTCCAACAAGTCAATATCTTGCAAAGTGAGTGTGCACTTTTGAGGGCACTCATTTGCAATGTGACCATAACCTTGACACTTATAACACTTCCTGAACTTAGGCTCCACAACATACTTACCCTTCTCCTTTGGCTCTTCCTTCTTGACTTCCTTCGAAGTAGATGCGGCACTAGGCTTCAAAGGGCTGTCATAGATTTTTTTATATTCACGTACTGTAGTAGACTTCTTGCAATAAGGATGAACTTCAACCTTTTGCTGCAATTGGGGAGATAAACCCTTGATAAACGTTGCTATCTTCATCTCTTCCCTTTCTCCAAGATCACAAAAAATAATTAATTTCTCAAATTCATGAACATATTCACTCACGGTAAGGTTTGCTTGCTGCAAAGAAGTGAGTTTTAAGTATTGCTCCTGCTGAAAATCCCTTGGTAAGAACCGCTTCTTGAGATGTTTCTTCAACTACTCTCAAGTATCAATTCTGCTTTTACCCTCTCGTCTCCTCTGATTCTTCAAATTCTTTTGTTTTTTTGGCGAAAGGAGGACGACACCTCCCTAGATTTTATTAAATAAAGAAAATAATTACAAACATGGTGGGGGACATTACAACTTCAACCACCAGGAAAAGGAAATCTAGGGGGAGTCCATACACACGTCGTATGGTCCTCTACAATATAAGGAGGGATGACTACAATAAATAGAAAACAATCTATATAAAAATCTAGCCATAGAGTTAATGAAACCGAG
Source organism: Campanula takesimana (assembly GCA_026119855.1). Taxonomy (NCBI): domain Eukaryota; kingdom Viridiplantae; phylum Streptophyta; class Magnoliopsida; order Asterales; family Campanulaceae; genus Campanula; species Campanula takesimana. Next base: position 326,215 of record JAOWBW010000444.1, read on the forward strand.
CATGGGGAATCCTAGCCTTGTCCAAAGCAAAACATCCTTTGCAAGGCCTAGGAATATCACTAACAGAGGAGAATGTGAAATTTTGTGCCTCGTTTGCAGTAATGTTAGCTAAACCATCCGCTACACCATTCCCTTCCCGAAGAATATGAGTAATTCGAACTTCCATTTGAGCCAATAATCTATGGATATGGGAGATAACATACCAAACAGCCCATGGGATATGGTACTCCCGAATAAGAATACGCATCAAAACCTGAGAGTCAACCTCTAACCAAACGCGATGAAAACCATGAGCTTGAGCTAAAATAAGCCTATCCCTCGCAGCCAAGGCCTCCGCCATCATGTTGGATTGGCAGCCATAAAAATGAGAAAAACCAAGAACAAAATCCCCTTTGTGATCCCTAAAAATACCACCCCCTGAAGCAATTCCTGGGTTACCCCTAGAGACTCCATCCGTGTTAAGCTTAATCTCATCAACATTTGGGGGATCCCATAGAACCATTCGGACTTTAGGCATCAAAAAGGGTTTAGGGGGCAAATGAAATATATCCATCATATATTTATTATCTTGACTTCTCGGGAATGAAAGGGAGAAAGAAAGAGTGATATTCGAAGCTTGTGTACGTACCTTATGAATAATAGCATTGGAACTCATATGGACATCTTCAAATCTAATCTTATTTCTAGCACACCAAATTTCCAATAAGATAAGAGCTGGAAGAAGACGAGATAGCCATGAGAAGACATTGGAGTCAGAATTAGTATGACTTTGCCACCAACAAATGAGGACCTGATTCAAACTACCCATGAAACATTGAATGCCACACAAACCACTAAAGAAATCCCAAACTTTCTTAGCAATATCCCCATGAACCAAAGTATGCGCAATGGATTCTTCACTTGCTGCTATGCAGCAGTTACAGTTAGAAGCAAGGAAGATACCTTTAGACCGAATTCTCTCATCCATAGGCAAGCCATTATGTAAATCACGCCAAAAAAAAACCGAAATCTTTTTGGGGATATATTTTCTCCAGCAAAAAGAATATATAACAGAGTGAGTACGACTAGAACGACATTCTCTCCAAGCAGAGCTAACTGAAAACTTGCCATTAGAGGAAGGCTTCCATATAGGGACATCCTCCTTGTCCGAAAGAGAAATAGCCTGAGAATTTATAAGAGACACAAGTTGCTGGCCATAGGTCTCTCGGATATGATCATTACGAGGAACTCCATTGTGGAAAAGAGAAGAAACTTCAGCGTGAACAAAAGGAATTGGACCCATATCCCCTTCCAACCATTTTTTATGAATGGTAATGTCACCTCTCCCAACCCTCCATGCTAATCTATCCTCCACTAAAGGCTTCGCTGCAATTAATCTTTTCCAAATATGAGAAGAATACGAAGTGAGGAAAGCATCCATAGGGTGTATTTCCCAACAATATTTAGCCAACATAAGATCACTCTATAAGGATTCAGAACTATGCAAAAGCCACCAAAGTTTCATGGAGAATGCCATAGCCATATCTTTGAATTTTTGAATCCCCAAGCCTCCCTCTTCAATCGGCCAGCTCATTTTTTCCCATGAAAGCCAATGACATTTCTTCTCCCCATCATTAGACTTGTGGATAAACAAGTGTATTCAATTAGTTGTGAACCCCAATCTGTGAATCTTTGTCATTCATGAGTTCAATCTTTGCGTTATTTTGCCTATTAATTTAGTTTACTTTTTATTGCTTAGTAGTTAATTTAGTTTAAACAATCAAATCAAAAAACCGCTGGTTACTTTACACTAATTGAATACACTTGTTTATCCACAAGTCTCTGTGGTTCGACCCTTATAATCGTACAGTGCTACTTCGGTACTTGTATACTTGCAAGGTTTTATTACAGTGGGATTTTTCTCCATCAAACACCATACACTATCTCAAATGGAGAACGACCAGTAGTAGATGAAGGAGTTCTATTATACGTAAACTCAGCATGAGCAATCTTAACATCCCAATCTTTGGTAGTTCTACTCACCAAACCACGCAATAAACTTCCAAGAGTCCGATTTGTCACTTCTGTTTGTCCATCAGTCTGTGGATGATGGGAAGTACTAAACAACAACTTAGTACCAACCAAACGCCATAGGGTCTTCCAAAAGTAGCTAAGGAACTTATTGTCTACAATTGACTCTGGAATCCAAAGCAAACGAACAATCTCCTTGTAGTAATCAGCAACATGAGATGCATCATCAGTCTTATGACATGGAACAAAATGACTCATCTTCGAAAAACGATCAACCACCACCATTATAGCATCCTTCCCCCTTTGAGTTCTAGGTAACCCAACAATGAAATCCATGCTAACATCATCCCAAGGCTGATCCGGAACAGGTAAAGGTGTATTGAGTCCTTTATGAAAGAAACTCTTCGATTTTTGACAAGTAGCACACCTTGCCAATAACTCCTGCACATTCTTAAGCATGTTAGGCCAATAATAATGCTCACCAAGATTCTCTTACATCTTGTGCACGCCAAAATGACTAGTAAGTCCTCCCCCATGTCCTTCTCTTACAAGCAATTCCTTAATTGAGCATTTAGGAACACAAAGCCAATTCCCTTTGAAAAGAAAACCATCTTGCACAACGAACAAGCCACTAGGACTCTCTATCTCTTGAAAAAAAATTGGATCAGATTTGTAGTACTCTTTAATTTGCTCAAAGCCAAGCAACCTTGCATCAAGAGTAACAAGCAAACAATGTCTCCTAGACAATGCATCCGCAACCACATTGGTAACACCAGTTTTATATTTAGAAGAAAAGGTAAAATATTGCAAAAATTCTACCCATTTGGCATGCCTTGCATCAACTTTTACTGCCCATCTATGAACTTCAAAGCTTTATGGTCAGAATGAAGAACAAATAGCTTGGGACGGAGATAATGAGCCTAATGATCCAATGCATGAACAATAGCATAAAATTATTTGTCATAAACAGAATAATTCAGCCTTGCTCCACTTAACTTCTCACTAAAGTAGGCTATAGCTCTCTTTTCTTGCACCAAAACAGCTCCAATGCCAACTCCACTTGCATCGCATTCTAATTCGAACAACTTTTCAAAATTAGGCAACGCCAAAATAAGGGCTGAACAAAGCATACTTGTATTTCATCAAACACCAGCTGCTACACCAGGATTACCATGGGAAACACCATTAGAATTTACTTTTACTTGGTTCAGATTAGGAGGAAGCCATTTAACAAGCTTCAAAGCTTTCTGGACTTTGCTACGGTATTGCAGCAAGAAAAACCTACCCATATCTCCATCCATAACTCCAGCCGAGAAAGAGAGCTTATGGGCCTTTAAATGTCAATAACAAGCTGCCTAATACGTTGAATAACAATGCTATAGCTCGGAGAAGCATCCTCAAATCTGCATTTATTTCTATGCTTCCAAAGTTCCCAACAAATGACCCCGGGAAGAATATCAGCAAGCCAACGCTCCCCATCACTAGTATTCATAGACTTGTTAGCATACCAAGAAATCAGCCTTTGAGAGAAAGAAGCGCCCTCAATTCTAAACCCAATGAGATTTCCAAAAAACCACCAAACTTTAGAAGCAATGTCACCGTGTAAAAGAATATGGGGCATAGTTTCAGCAAAAGGCAATGAACAACAATGGCATTTAGATACCAAAAAAATACCTTTCCTTTGAATGTTCTCATCTGTTGGGATTGCTGAACGAAGGGTCTTCCATAAAAAAATCGAGATTTTGGTTGGAATATATTTGTTTTAGCACCAAGCAAAAACTGAACTTCGAGTTCTTGGAACATGATATTCTTTCCAAGCTGAAGTAAGCGAGAACTTACCTGAACTAGCTGGGCTCCAAAAAGGCACATCCGGAGTATTGGAAAGATGAACATCATTGTCTTGAATAGCAAGGAGAATCTGCTGCCCAAGCAATTGTGTTACATGGTCAACACGGAGATTTCCATTCTCAAATAAAGAGAACACTTGGATATGATCTAACGATGAAGGAATTTGAACATTTGGCAGCCATTTTTCATGAATAGACAACTCTCCATTTCCCACACCCCAACGAATTCGCTCTTCAACAAAATCTTTAGCAGCAATCATACGCTTCCAAATATGAGAGGACCCAATTCGAACAGGAGCATCTAAAGGGTGAGAGTTGTCGCAATACTTTTCCAACAAAAGGAAACCCATAAGGATTTAGATGTTCTAAACCTCCACCATAATTTCATAGAGAAAGAAAATGACATTTCCTCAAAATTCCGAAGACCAAGGCCTCCCTCATCGATTGGCCAAGAAAATTCAGTCCTAGCCACCCAATGACATTTATTAAACCCATCAACACCACTCCAAAAGAAATTTGCCACTAGCCTATTGAGAGCTTGAAAAACTCCTTAAGGTGGCTCAAGAAGAGATATGTAGTAAATTGGAATAGCTTGAAGGCAAGATTTAATAAGAGTTAATTTAGCTCCTGGAGAAAGAATTTTACCTTGCCAAGACTCTAGCCGAGAGTGAATCTTAGCCATAATTGGATCAAATAAAGCTTGAGTCTTTCTACCGATGTATAACGGCCATCCAAGATAAACAAGAGGGAGATGTTTCTTTTGAAAACCCGTAATATGCGCAATTAAATTATCTATATCAGCACTATCTCTCCCAACAATAAAGCAAGATTTAGAGATACTGACAAGTTGCCCTGAAAAATCTTGATATTCACGAAGAAAGTCCATAAGAAATTCCAACGAACTAACACTTCCATTGCAGAAAATAATCACATCATCCGCATATGAGAGATGGGAGATAATAGGAACATGTAAATGGCTCGTGTGATACGAAATATGGGGGTGTTGCTCGTGCAAATTGTTCAAACCCCTGCTAAGAATTTCTGCAGAAATGATGAATAGACTAGGAGATATAGGATCTCCTTGTCGCAAACCCCGAGAAGAAGCAAAATAACCACAAGCTTCCCCATTGACCAAGATCGAAAACTAGCAAGAACTAATGCATCGGAAAATCATATCAATCCATACTTCAGAAAAGCCAAAGCGTCTCAAAACCTTTATCAAAGCAAACCAGGATAAACGGTCATACGCCTTTGCCATGTCTAATTTCAGAGCCAAATTAGATCCAAGGACTTTCCGAGTAAGAGACTGAAGCAATTCTTGGGCTAAAAGAACATTTTCATGAATCAGCCGACCCTTAACAAAACCACTTTGTTGAGGGGAAATAATATGAGGGAGGATGTTTTGGAGACGTAAAGTCAAAAGTTAATGATCACCTAATTAGAGAAATTAAGATGATTGGCCTAAACTCTAAAAAACCAGATGGAGCAGCAACCTTAGGAATTGTGACAATCAGAGTACTTGTCCAAACTCCTAGGTAAATGAAATCCCGAAAAAATTCCAAAACAGCCCTATGAAGATCAGCACGTATAATGTCCCAACAAGAATGATAAAACATACCCGTAAAACCATCCGGACCAGCAGCACTAGAGGTACTCATACAAAAGACAACCATTTGAAGCTCTTCCAATGAAGGAGGGGCAACCATCTCTAAATTATCTCCATCAATCGAGTTAGACACTTGGATCATATCAACAAACTCTGAAACTTTTTTATCCGTAACTGGACGACCCCCAAGCTTTTCAGATTGGCTCGTAATTGTATTGAAGTCTCCTACAATTAACCAAGGTTCCTCCGTGCTACTAGTAGCAATCAGATAGTCCCAAAGCTCTCTCCTTTCATATTTAGAGAAGCTAGCATACATAAACGTAACCAACACAGGAACAGGCCACAAATTATGAGATACCCGTAAAGTAATAGCTTGATCACTATTATGATTAACATCACACATAAGACCAGGCTTCCAGAAGATCCAGATTGAACTTTTACCATTAGAACAGCATCCACTACATCTAATTTGACGAACATAAGATGGAAGTGAAGAAGCTTCAATCTTAGGTTCATAAATACCACAAAAAAGAATACCATGCATCCTCAATAAACGTTTAACTCTATGAACCGAACTAGCATTACCAATGCCACGAATATTCCAACTAAGAACTCCTACCATTATAACACATGCAGATTAAAATTGAGAAGAAGGGCTTTTAAGCCGAGGATGTTGTCTTACCCAAGGCTTGATCTGCAACAGATTGAGTCTCGGAAGGAAACTTTTCAATATCAAAAATAGTTGTAACTCTTGGACCTCTAGGAGAGAACTGCAGATTACCAATAGTATCATTACTATGCCTTTTTGCCACACCACTCTCGTGAACCATAATTTCAGAATCTGAGTCCACTTTGTCATCTACCACATCTTCAACAAAACCCTCTTGATTAGCATCAAACTCACCTTGGGCCAAACCAGGCTGAATAGCAGTAATACCACTAGCATGAACATCCTTAGGCAACGGTGTAGGGCTTGCATGGATACCAGATTTTTTGAGAGATGTAGGGGAAAAAAAAGGGACACTTCTCCTTGAAAGGAATCTGAAACCATTAGTAACAATATTAGAGGAACTTGAGGGCTTTGATGCCAAAGAAGAATTTACTGTTTTAAATGTCACCATGTGAGGTTTGTTAACCACAGGATTAGTGTTTGAAACTTTATCTACCACCGGGTCTGCTATAGCTCCATCCGAATCAACAATAGTGTGCTGCTCATGCATGGAAGTAATTGGGATACTTTGGATTCCAAATTTGATACCATCATCTTTTCTCTTCTCGATATACTTCAGATTCTGATTAGGGTTACCCTGGTTGGACTTGATCAAATCTTTCTTGTTCATCTCTTTATTAACTCCAGAATTTGTTGATGCACCATCTTGAATGTTCTTCCCTTTATCAACTTTAGGGACCTCAAGATTTTTAGTACCATCTTGCTTCGGATTTAAGAAGTAAAATTTTGTCCTATCATGGCCAAGCTTATAGCAATGCTTGCAATAATAAGGAAGATTATCAAATTCAAGGGGCTGCCAGAAACTATCAAAATCATCTCCACAATCAATATAAACCCTAGAAGGCAAATTCTTCAACAAATCTACTTGCACTAACATTCATATCAACTCTCCTTAATATCTCACCTTACTTATGCGGATGATGTGATTATTTTTTGTAATTGGTAAAATCTTCTTTAGAGGCGCATATTAAATACTTGGATTGGTACCAGAATTTTTCGGGGCAGCTAGTTAATATTCACAAGTCTTGCTTCATTACGGGTAAAAATAGTGATAGGCATGAGATTGTGGTAGCCTCAACGGGTTTTGTAAAACAAGAACTCCCATTGCTGTACTTGGGATGTCCGTTATATACGGGTAAAAATAAGATCAGCATCTTTGCTCCCCTTATATGAAAAATGGAATCTAGGCTTGCCTCTTGGAAAGGTAAATTGCTCTCTTTTGGAGCCAAACTCGCCCTTATTCAATCTTGCTTAACTGCTATGCCTCTTTATTATTTATCTCTCATTAATCCTCCAAAAGGGGTTTTTCGTACTTTGGAAAGGATAATTTTCTGTAATGGTTCGAAGAATTCGTTGGAGTCTCATATGCATTATTTGGAGTGTTACCAAAAATTCTCGGGACAACTTATTAACATCCAAAAGTCAGGTTTTATCACGGGCAAGAACAGAGATAGAGATGATATGATAGCAGCCATTACGGGCTTCGTTAAACAAGACCTCCCCTTGAAGTATTTGGGCTGTCCTTTGTATACGGGACGGAAAAAATCAGCATTTTTCACTACCTTATTCGTAAAATGGAGAATAAGCTTGCTTCGTGGAAAGGTAAACTTTTATCTTATGGGGCAAAATTAACTCTTATCCAATCTTGTCTAAGTCCTATCCCTCTATATTATCTAGCTCTTATTGACCCTCCCAAAGGGGTGATAAGTGCAATGGAGAAGATCATTGTTCGTTTCTTTTGGAGTAGTCATGATGGGGATAAAAAATGCCATTGGTTATCATGGAATAAAATGTGTTGGCCCATTGATGAAGGTGGTCTGGGCCTTCGGAAATTCGAAGAGATAGCCAAGGCGTTTGCTATGAAGTTATGATGGCGTTTGCGTACTACGGACTCTTTATGGAGTAATGATATGTTGGCCAAATATTGCTGGGAAATTCACCCTATGGATGCTATTCGTACTTCTTATGCATCTCACATTTGGAAACGTATGATTGATATCAAACCTTTGGTGGAGGAGCGAATTCTTGGGGAATTCTTTGACAGAGAAATCAAATTTCTCCAAAATCATTTGCTAGCCCGAGAGGAGGAGGTCAATGCACTTTGAAAGGGCTTACTCATGCAAGAAGATTACTATGAGAAAAAGATCGACACGCTCAAAGCATGTCTACAACCTCAGAGAGAATGCTACAAGATGGAAGTTGAGTCCAAGACTAAAACAAGGCAGAGGACCTATAGCAAGCTAGAAGGTGTCACCCAAAGTCAAATGTTTAACATACTCATGAAAGCCGGCAAAGTAGCACCAAGAAAGCCTACCGCTCCAAATGAATTCCCTCCTAGTCATGCTCATCACCTCTTCTGCAAATTTCACAGAGCCAGTGGTCATGACACCGACTCTTGCCACCACCTCAAAGATGTGATCAAAGATCTCATAGATTCTAAGCAACTAGGGGCTCCTAATGTAGTGACAAACCCTCTCCCAAATGCGGGAGGAGGGATCAATGTAATAGAAATAGCTAGTGAGAAAGGGGAGACTACTCGCCTAGTCCCAAATGTGGGCGAGAGCACTCCCAAGTTTGATAATGAAATTTCTTTCTGTTACATGTTGTCTTGGGATCATGTATTAGATAGAAAGAATAATAAATAAAAAGAAGATGTTAATCTACTCACCCGCTCCAGTCGAGTCATTGTCGCGCCCCCTACCCGTGGTCCTACTTGGCCCCACGCTCGGGACACGATTGGAAGACGTTATAAAACTCTGTTAGAAAATTTTTCGAAATATACTTTTAGAAAGTTGAACAAAAACATACTTGAAGTTCAAAGACTTCACTTAACTTGAAACAAACCTTTACAAACACTTTCACAACGAAAGTACTTAGCCCGAAGGCTTACAAACTTTTAAACAAATGTACATACATCAACTTTTACCAAAATAGATGTGACCATAAGAAGTACGGTTACTCTACCCAAAGGGTTTACATTTACATAATGTAACCTTCAACAAAACAAGTCCTAACTCTTACCAAACCAACGTCCACCCGTGCCAAGTGTCCTATCCCCTGGACCCGCCTTGATCTAAAACAGTAAACAAATAAAGGGTGAGAATAAATCTCAGTAAGCTACTAAAATGCAACTACGTTACATGCTGATATGATAATAATAAAGAAACTATATCAACAGTAATCATATAGCATATAGCACATAACATCAACTCATAAATCACATTTATCACATAGCCCACACTCCGGTGGATACCAAGCCAAGGTTTACCCAATAACCATAACTGATGAGAATACCATCTGAGAAACCCATCAGAGAAAACCATCTGAGCAGCATAAATAGCTGAAGCCGTCGGGATCCCGAAAACAAACCATAACCAATAGAACCAAGTAACCAGAGAGGGAAATATGACACAAAGTCATAACTCAAATACTCACCAAAGGGATCAATTCATCCCATCCAAGGCCAATCTGGACTGGGGAAACTAGAAGGCACAGTGGACACCTTATAGTGAACTTGGCTTATGTGCCACTATAATTCTCCCACCGCCTGACTCACAAGCTCCAATGGAAAAACCTTATAGTGGACTTACATGTACCACTATAATTCTTCCATTGGCTGACTCCACAACAAGACCAGCTGGACTTTTAACAAGAAGCACAGTAATGAATACTTGCTAAACAACACCCGGGGCATTTAATCCAAGAAGGAACTAAGCCAGTTACATCACAAGATGCACAAGAAAGATTTCTTATAAAGAGTCCATAATAAGGACATTTAATCACAGCCTAATCTTGTTCATCAACGACATAAAAGTCATACACATTCACATTTGGGTCCTAAACAACGCCAAGGACGACACAAACAATTATCCTCTTGTACCCCAAATAACACAAACTATCAACCTGGAAAACAGGGGGGTGCGCACGCCCCACCCCATAGGGTGCGCGCGCTCCCAAGCATCAGAACCTCACTATTTTTGGACCCTTAAGGGTGCGCACGCCCCACCCAAAAGGGTGCGCACGCCTCCCTTCATCAGACACTTATTGCCTAAATTGGTCAATAAGGTGCGCGCGCCCCCTTATGTAGGGTGCGTGCGCCCCCTCCTAAATTGGGCCAAATCCCAGATTCCTTCCTTAGCTCATTTTTACTCCTTCCGTCCCACAAGTACAACACATATACTACACAATTTAGTACACAACATTAGCAACTTTCATAGGATTACAACTTGGTTGCTAAACCATTTCCATACTCAGCAAAACCCAATTCCATATACTCCCTTTGTCCCAAAATTACAAGTATAGCAAATATTACCCAAATCACAAAATTAACAAGTAGAAGTATCATATATAGCATATATGACTATTTTAACATTTAAAGGGGAATTAGTAACTTACCTAGTTCCGGAAAAAGTATCGCTGAAATAAGTTTTGTTCGGCTAGAAATGACCTACTCGACACCCTGATCATTTTTATATAATTAATTTTTAAAACGGGTAAGTAAATAAAAAGAATTAAATCGAAATGGGTCGAACTTACCTTTTTCTCTTAACCCTAAACTGAACGAGGAAAGTTGCAGAAGAAGGTTTACTCAGAGAAAGAAGAAAGAAAGGAAAGTTGGCATAAATATCTTTAGCCAATTTTACATTTTGGTCACCCAACTTTCAAAGTTTTAACACTTTAACCCCTAAACTTATAATTTCAACAAGGAGCCTAAAGTTTCAACTTAATCATTTAACTCTTTTAATCATTATTATTACTAACTAAGTAAATAACACAACAAATCAAGTATGATATGCAAATCATAAAATATGATGCAACACATAAAATGCACATATAAGTCAAATAAAAATCCCCAAAAATATAAAATAAATAGAAACGGGTTTTGGGGTCGCTACAGTCATAATCAACAAAGATCCAAGAGTAGAAGAGCCATCATCTTCGAAAGAGCCCGAACCCGTTGAACTTGATGATCTACTTCTTAAACAATTAAGGAGAACTCAAGCCAACATTTCCATATGGGATCTCTTAGGCTCATCTTATAAACATCCAATGATGATCTCAAAAGCATTAGCCCAAGTCGAAGTGCCCAAAGATATAACACCCGAAGACCTAACGCAAATGGTAGGCCAAATCCAATTTGGCAATGTGATCACATTTACCGACATAAATTTACCACAATATAGTGGAGGGCACACCGAAGCTCTCTACATAACCGCGAGGACCAATGGGCATCGAATCCCCAGAATCCTAGTAGACAATGGGTCCGCCGTAAATGTCCTACCAAAGAAAGTCATGGTAACGCTTGGCCTTACCGCAAGAGAGCTAAAACCGTCAGCTCTTACTGTACGAGGATTTGACTGCACTGCACGTTTACTTATAGGGGCAATCACCCTAACAGTTGTAGTAGGAGAGATAACTACAAAGGTGGAATTCCAAGTCATTGACATCCCCTCCTCTTTCAACCTTCTCCTAGGACGCCCATGGCTACATCAAACGGGAGGAGTACCATCAACCCTCCATCAAGGTGTCAAATTTAAGCACAATGACACGATAGTCACCGTACTTGGAGAACTAGTCGCTGCTAGTATGATCCTAGAGATTCAACATGAGGCAGCCGACCACCTCTTCAACGGGTTCGAATTCCAAAATAGTGTGGAGATGGTAGAGGTGCACAATGAAAATGACTATTCTAAGGCGATTCCATTCTCCGGAACGTGTACAGTACTTAACATGATGCTAAAGGAAGGGTACTTCCCCGGTCTTGGACTTGGCAAGCATTTACAAGGGATAAGAGAACCACCACCTGTCATTCTATACCCCCCAGAATATGGTCTAGGGTATGTATCACCACTCAAAGGCATCCCTAAGGAAGAAAGGGATTGAACCTCATACATAGTGCCAGTCGCACCGCCCTATCGAAGGACTCTAAATGGGTACTTTGTGCGCGAGGGGGAAAACTTGCCATGCTTTATGTTCCCTAAACCATGGATTGACCATAGGGGGAAGCGCCAATCGGGCTTTGAAATATTCAGTGACTGTGATCCGTACTCACTCGAAACAGAACTGATGCAATTCTCGTGGCAACCTCAAGAATTAGGGGGTACCAAGGCCGAGGCATTCAGTGAGTGGGACTTTGTGTTGGGAGAAGATCTACTGCACCAATTTCTCAACCTTTGCAAGCTAGAGGTAACTCAAATTAATGCAATAGACAAGGGGGACGCTCCGAACCAAGACTACACCAAGCTCATCGAGAAGAGTGACGAGCCTATTCAGAATTGGTACACAACTGGGGGACCAATAGCAAGTGAAGACTTCCTGATCAAGGAATTAGGATGTACTCCCCATCCCCATAGGGCAAGAAAATTTGTAACTCTTACCTTAAGGTAATATCACAGTTCACGAATATTGGTTGGAAGGATCGATGGGTCCCATCCCTTTTCATCATGCTGAGGTCTCAACGTTGTTTGAGAATGGTATGCCTCGAATAAACTTCATTCGAGAAAATTATGGTGAGCAGCTATTGAATTTAATTCAGAATAATTCCATATCTCTTTCTAGTCGTCCGGATATCCCAATATGGTTGCCTTCTTCTTCAGGCAAGTTCACTGTGAGTTCTGCATGGCGGGAATGTTGAACAAATAGGGTTAAATCAGCCATTCATTCTTATTGCTGGAATAAGTATCTTCCAAAGAAAATTTATGTCTTTCTTTGGCGTATTCTTCATGGGGGGGGGGGTTCCTACGGATGAAATGATTAAGAAGAGAGGTATATCTGGGCCTTCTAAATGTGCGTGCTGTCGTTCTCCTAGGGAGAAATCCAACTTGCACGTTTTCTCTAATGGAGAAACTGTTGTTCGGGTTTGGGAGTACTTTAGCTTGATGTGTGGCATTTGCATGGCTGGAGGAACTCTTAATCAACATCTAGTTCGGTGGTGGTGTGGCGACAAATCTTTTTCCCCTGTTGTTAAGTGGCTTATCATGATTATCCCAGCCCTTATATTTTGGGAAATTTGTCTTGCTCGAAATAAAACCAGATTTGAAGGAGTGATTATGCAGCCAACAATATTATCTATAAGGTTCAAACTCAAGCCTCTGCAATTGCCTCGGGCTTCTCCCTTTCTTTCTATCGGTCAGTTGATGATTCTCAATTACTTGATTGGTTTCATTTTCATGCTTCTCTTCCCAAAGCCCCGAACATTAAAATGGTCTTGTGGGAGGCTCCTCACCTTAATAAGATTAAAATTAACACGGATGGCGTTTCAAGGGGAAATCTAGGTATAGCTTCGGGAGGAGGAATTTTCCGTGATCATAATGGGGATTTCATCTATGGCTTTTCTAATTATTATGGAGTAGAATCGAATATGATGGCTGAAGCCATGGTAGCTAGAGATGGACTTCTTGTAGCTCATAGAAGAGGGTATCACCGTGTTTAGTTAGAGCTTGATTCCCAAGCCCTCATGCGCATAATTATTAAGGAATACCACATTCCTTGGGCTGTTTGGTACATCATCTCTCACATTCACCGGCTAATGGTCAATATGGAGGTTTGAGTGACCCACATTTTTTGAGAAGGGAATAGCGTCGCTGATTGTCTAGCAAACATGGCAGCGGACGATGGGCATAATTTCGAGTTTCTATCAGTTAACGATCTCCCTCATCAATGTAAAGGGCTGATTTCTTTAGACAAGGCAAGGACTCCTTATATTCGTATCAAGTAAGGTTTTTTAATGGCTAGATTTCTTTATAGATTGTTTGCTAGTTTTAGTATTCACCCCACACGTTTTTGTAGAGGATCTTACGATTTGTGTAAGAACTCCCCCATTTTCTTTTCCTGGTGGTTGAGGTGGTCATGTCCCCCACCATGTTTGTAATTTTTCCTTTTTATTAATAAAATCTAGGGAGGTACCGTCCTCCTTTCGCCAAAAAAAAATGTCATTGGCTTTCATGGGAAAAGATGAGCTGCCGGATTGAAGAGGGACGTTTGGGGATTCGAAAATTTGAAGATATGGCTATGGCCCTCTCTATGAAACTTTTGTGGCGTTTGCATAGCACTAAATCCTTATGGAGTGATCTTATGGTGGCTAAATATCGTTGGGAAATACATCCTATGGACGCTTCTCTCACATCGTATTCTTCTCATATTTGGAAAAGATTAATTGCAGCGAAGTTTTTAGTGGATGATAGATTAGCATGAAGGGTTGGGAGAGGTGACATTACCAATCATGAAAAATGGCACTCCTCGTAATGATTATATCCGAGAGATCTATGGCCAGCAACTTGTGTCTCTTATTAATTCTCAGGCTATTTCTCTTTCGGATAAGGCGGATGTCCCTATATGGAAGCTTTCTTCTAATGGAAAGTTCTCAGTGAGTTCTGCTTGGAGAGAATGTCGTTCAAGTCGTGCTCACTCTATTATATATTCCTTTTGGTGGAGCAAGTATATCCCTAAAAAGATCTCGGTTTTTCTTTGGCGTGCATTGCATAATGGTTTGCCTACGGATGAGAGACTTCGGTCCAAAGGTATCTTCCTTGCCTCTAAATGTAACTGTTGTATGGCAGCGAGAGAAGAATCCATTGTGCATATTCTGGTTCATGGGGATATTGCCAAGAAAGTTTCGGAGTTCTTTAGTGGTTTGTGTGGCATTCGATGTTTCATGGGTAGTTTGAATCAGGTCCTCATTTGTTGGTGGCAAGGTCATTCTAATTCTGATTCCAATATCTCTTCATGGTTATCTCGTCTTCTCCCAGCCCTTATCTTATGGGAAATTTTGTGTGCTAGAAATAAGAGCATATTTGAAGGTGTTCATATGAGTTCCAATGTTATTATTCACAAGGTATCAGCAATCTTGTTTCCTTCGCGAAAGATATGAGTAACCTTTACTTCCATTACATCCATAAGGCGATAAATAGCTTGGATAATATACCACACATCCCAAGGGACGTTGTACTTTTTATTGAGAATCTGAACAAGAACCTCGTAGTCTAATTCTAACCAAACATGAAGAAAACCCCCTCGATGAGCATATAAGAGACCATCTAGAGCTGCCTTTGATTCAGCCTTCATAATAGTACCAACACCATAGAATTTAGCAAAACCAAACAAGAATTCCCCAGAAGAGTTGCGAATGATACCTCCTCCAGCTGCTACACCAGGATTACCATGGGAAACACCATCAGAATTTACTTTTACTTGGTTCATATTAGGAGGAAGCCATTTAACAAGCTTCAAAGCTTTCTGGATTTTTCTACGGTATTGCAGCAAGAAAAACCTACCCATATCTCCATCCATAACTCCAGCCGAGAAAGAGAGCTTATGGGCCTTTAAAATGTCAATAACAAGCTGCCTAATACGTTGAATAACAATGCTATAGCTCGGAGAAACATCCTAAAATCTGCATTTATTTCTATGCTTCCAAAGTTCCCAATAAATGACCCCGGGAAGAATATCAGCAAGCCAACGCTCCCCATCACTAGTATTCTTAGACTTGTTAGCATACCAAGAAATCAGTCTTTGAGAGAAAGAAGCGCCCTCAATTCTAAACCCAATGAGATTTCCAAAAGACCACCAAACTTTAGAAGGAATGTCACCGTGTAAAAGAATATAGGGCATAGTTTAAGCACAAGGCAAGGAACAACAATGGCATTTAGATACCAAAAAAAATACCTTTCCTTTGAATGTTCTCATCTGTTGGGATTGCTGAACGAAGGGTCTTCCATAAAAAAATCGAGATTTTGGTTGGAATATATTTGTTCCAGCACCAAGCAAAAACCGAACTTCGAGTTCTTGGAACATGATATTCTTTCCAAGCTGAAGTAAGGGAGAACTTACCCGAACTAGCTGGGCTCCAAAAAGGCACATCTGGAGTATTGGAAAGATGAATATCATTGTCTTGAATAGCAAGGAGAATCTGCTGCCCAAGCAATTGTCTTACATGGTCAACACGGAGATTTCCATTCTCAAATAAAGAGAACACTTGGATATGATCTAACGATGAAGGAATTTGAACATTTGGCAGCCATTTTTCATGAATAGACAACTCTCCATTTCCCACACCCCAACGAATTCGCTCTTCAACAAAATCTTTAGCAGCAATCATACGCTTCCAAATATGAGAGGACCCAATTCGAACAGGAGCATCTAAAGGGTGAGAGTTGTGGCAATACTTTTCCAACAAAAAGGAAACCCATAAGGATTTAGATGTTCTAAACCTCCACCATAATTTCATAGAGAAAGCAAATGACATTTCCTCAAAATTCCGAAGACCAATGCCTCCTTCATCGATTGGCCAAGAAAATTCAGTCCGAGCCACCCAATGACATTTATTAAACACATCAACACCACTCCAAAAGAAATTTTCCACTAGCCTATTGAGAGCTTGAAAAACTCCTTTAGGCGGCTCAAGAAGAGATATGTAGTAAATTGGAATAGCTTGACGGCAAGATTTAATAAGAGTTAATTTAGCTCCTGGAGAAAGAATTTTACCTTGCCAAGACTCTAGCCGAGAGTGAAGCTTAGCCATAATTGGATCACATAAAGCTTGAGTCTTTCTACCGATGTATTACGGGCATCCAAGATAAAAAGAGGGAGATGTTTCTTTTGAAAACCCGTAATATGCGCAATTAAATTATCTCTATCAGCACTATCTCTCCCAACAATAAAGCAAGATTTAGAGATACTGACAAGTTGCCCTGAAAAATCTGATATTCACGAAGAAAGTCCATATGAAATTCCAACGAACTAACACTTCCATTGCAGAAAATAATCACATCATCCACATATGAGAGATGGGAGATAATAGGAACATGTAAATGGCTCGTGTGATACGAAATATGGGGGTGTTGCTCATGCAAATTGTACAAACCCCTGCTAAGAATTTCTGCAGAAATGATGAATAGACTAGGAGATATAGGATCTCCTTGTCGAAAACCCCGAGAAGAAGCAAAATAACCACAAGCTTCCCCATTGACCAAGATCGAAAACCAGCAAGAACTAATGCATCGGAAAATCATATCAATCCATACTTCAGAAAAGCCAAAGCGTCTCAAAACCTTTATCAAAGCAAACCAGGATAAACGGTCATACGCCTTTGCCATGTCTAATTTCAGAGCCAAATTAGATCCATGGACTTTCCGAGTAAGAGACTGAAGCAATTCTTGGGCTAAAAGAAAATTTTCATGAATCAGCCGACCCTTAACAAAACCACTTTGTTGAGGGGAAACAATACGTGGGAGGATGTTTTGGAGACGTAACGTCAAAAGCTTAGTGATCACCTTATTAGAGAAATTACATAAGATGATTGGCCGAAACTCAGAAAAACCAGATGGAGCAGCAACCTTAGGAATTGTGACAATCAGAGTACTTGTCCAACTCCTAGGTAAATGAAATCCCGAAAAAAATTCCAAAACAGCCCTATGAAGATCAGCACGTATAATGTCCCAACAAGAATGATAAAACATACCCGTAAAACCATCCGGACCCGCAGCACTAGAGGTACTCATACAAAAGACAACCATTTGAAGCTCTTCCAATGAAGGAGGGGCAACCAGCTCTAAATTATCTCCATCATTGATTAAACGAGGAATGAAATCCAGCAAATGAGCGGAAGACAAGAAAGTTTCACCATTGAGTTGATCCGAATAGAACCGAATGGCTTCATTTTGAATTCCATTTTGATCTGTAATCCAATCACCATTAGCACCTCTAATTCTGTGAATGAATAATTGTTGCCGCTTCTTTATCACATAAGAATGGAAATACTTTGTATTATTATCGCCGTCTTTAAGCCATGCAAGGTTGGCCTTTTGCATCCAAAACTCCTCTTCAATTTTTAGCCTATAAGAAAGATTGGCTTGAGCAAGATGAAGCGATGCACGATTCTCCTCACTTGGATCATTCTCAAAAAGCATCTCCTTAGAGTAAACTTCATCTTCAGCAATTTTCACAAGTTGATCAATTTTTCCAAAAGTAGACCGATTCCAATCCTGTAAAGCTTTCTTGACCAGGCCCAATTTTTTAGTAAACTACACAAGAGGTCTCCCATAAACTCTAGAAGCCCAAGCAGTAGAAATTAATGCTTGAAAAGAAGAATGTTTGGTCCAAACATTTAAAAATCTGAAAACCCCTTTTTTAACTTCACTTAATAACCTTATTTTTAGAGACAATGGAGCGTGGTCAGAGCAAGTACGATTAAGATGTTCAACCGAGGTCTGAGCAAAACATTGCAGTCATTTCTCATTATAAAGAGCTCTGTCCAGCCTTTGTAAAATCGAAGCTCTCTCCTTCTGTTTATTATATCAGACCATGTATAAATATGCCCCAGAAACCCTCCATCAATCAAGTTAGACACTTGAATCATATCAACAAACTTTGAAACTTTTTTATCCGTAACTGGACGACCCCCAAGCTTTTCAGATTGGCTCGTAATTGTATTGAAGTCTCCTACAATTAACCAAGGTTCCTCCGTGCTACTAGTAGCAATCAGATAGTCCCAAAGCTCTCTCCTTTCATATTTAGAGAAGCTAGCATACATAAACGTAACCAACACAGGAACAGGCCACAAATTATGAGATACCCGTAAAGTAATAGCTTGATCACTATTATGATTAACATCACACATAAGACCAGGCTTCCAGAAGATCCAGATTGAACTTTTACCATTAGAACAGCATCCACTACATCTAATTTGACGAACATAAGATGGAAGTGAAGAAGCTTCAATCTTAGGTTCATAAATACCACAAAAAAGAATACCATGCATCCTCAATAAACGTTTAACTCTATGAACCGAACTAGCATTACCAGTGCCACGAATATTCCAACTAAGAACTCCTAGCATTATAACACATGCAGATTAAAATTGAGAAGAAGGGCTTTTAAGCTGAGGAAGTTGTCTTACCCAAGGCTTGATCTGCAACAGATTGAGTCTCGGAAGGAAACTTTTCAATATCAAAAATAGTTGTAACTCTTGGACCTCTAGGAGATAACTGCAGATTACCAATAGTATCATTACTATGCCTTTTTGCCACACCACTCTCGTGAACCATAATTTCAGAATCTGAGTCCACTTTGTCATCTACCACATCTTCAACAAAACCCTCTTGATTAGCATCAAACTCACCTTGGGCTAAACCAGGCTGAATAGCAGTAATACCACTAGCATGAACATCCTTAGGCAACGGTGTAGGGCTTGCATGGATACCAGATTTTTTGAGAGATGTAGGGGAAACAAAAGGGACACTTCTCCTTGAAAGGAAACTGAAACCATTAGTAACAATATTAGAGGAACTTGAGGGCTTTGATGCCAAAGAAGAATTTACTGTTTTAAATGTCACCATGTGAGGTTTGTTAACCACAGGATTAGTGTTTGAAACTTTATCTACCACAGGGTCTGCTATAGCTCCATCCGAATCAACAATAGTGTGCTGCTCATGCATGGAAGTAATTGGGATACTTTGGATTCCAAATTTGATACCATCATCTTTTCTCTTCTCGATATACTTAAGATTCTGATTAGGGTTACCCTGGTTGGACTTGATCAAATCTTTCTTGTTCATCTCTTTATTAACTCCAGAATTTGTTGATGCACCATCTTGAATGTTCTTCCCTTTATCAACTTTAGGGACCTCAAGATTTTTAGTACCATCTTGCTTCGGATTTAAGAAGTAACAGTTTCTCATATCATGGCCAAGCTTATAGCAATGCTTGCAATAATAAGGAAGATTATCAAATTCAAGGGGCTGCCAGAAACTATCAAAATCATCTCCACAATCAATATAAACCCTAGAAGGCAAATTCTTCAACAAATCTACTTGCATTAACATTCATATCAACTCTCCTTTAATACCTCACCTTACTTATGCGGATGATGTGGTTATTTTTTGTAATGGGTAAAATCTTCTTTAGAGGCGCATATGAAATACTTGGATTGGTACCAGAATTTTTCGGGGCAGCTAGTTAATATTCACAAGTCTTGCTTCATTACGGGTAAAAATAGTGATAGGCATGAGATTGTGGCAGCCTCAACGGGTTTTGTAAAACAAGAACTCCCATTGCTGTACTTGGGATGTCCGTTATATACGGGTAAAAATAAGATCAGCATCTTTGCTCCCCTTATATGAAAAATGGAATCTAGGCTTGCCTCTTGGAAAGGTAAATTGCTCTCTTTTGGAGCCAAACTCGCCCTTATTCAATCTTTCTTAACTGCTATGCCTCTTTATTATTTATCTCTCATTAATCCTCCAAAAGGGGTTTTTCGTACTTTGGAAAGGATAATTTTCTGTAATGGTTCGAAGAATTCGTTGGAGTCTCATATGCATTATTTGGAGTGTTACCAAAAATTCTCGGGACAACTTATTAACATCCAAAAGTCAGGTTTTATCACGGGCAAGAACAGAGATAGAGATGATATGATAGCAGCCATTACGGGCTTCGTTAAACAAGACCTCCCCTTGAAGTATTTGGGCTGTCCTTTGTATACGGGACGGAAAAAATCAGCATTTTTCACTACCTTATTCGTAAAATGGAGAATAAGCTTGCTTCGTGGAAAGGTAAACTTTTATCTTATGGGGCAAAATTAACTCTTATCCAATCTTGTCTAAGTGCTATCCCTCTATATTATCTAGCTCTTATTGACCCTCTCAAAGGGGTGATAAGTGCAATGGAGAAGATCATTGTTCGTTTCTTTTGGAGTAGTCATGATGGGGATAAAAAATGCCATTGGTTATCATGGAATAAAATGTGTTGGCCCATTGATGAAGGTGGTTTGGGCCTTCGGAAATTCGAAGAGATAGCCAAGGCGTTTGCTATGAAGTTATGATGGCGTTTGCGTACTACGGACTCTTTATGGAGTAATGTTATGTTGGCCAAATATTGCTGGGAAATTCACCCTATGGATGCTATTCGTACTTCTTATGCATCTCACATTTGGAAACGTATGATTGATATCAAACCTTTGGTGGAGGAGCGAATTGCTTGGAGGGTTGGTCAAGGTAATATCACAGTTCACGAAAATTGGTTGGAAGGATCGATGGGTCCCATCCCTTTTCATCATGCTGAGGTCTCAACGTTGTTTGAGAATGGTATGCCTCGAATAAACTTCATTCGAGAAAATTATGGTGAGCAACTATTGAATTTAATTCAGAATAATTCCATATCTCTTTCTAATGGTCCGGATATCCCAATATGGTTGCCTTCTTCTTCAGGCAAGTTCACTGTGAGTTCTGCATGGCGGGAATGTCGAACAAATAGGGTTAAATCAGCCATTCATTCTTATTGCTGGAATAAGTATCTTCCAAAGAAAATTTATGTCTTTCTTTGGCGTACTCTTCATGGGGGGGTTCCTACGGATGAAATGATTAAGAAGAGAGGTATATCTGGGCCTTCTAAATGTGCGTGCTATCGTTCTCCTAGGGAGGAATCCAACTTGCACGTTTTCTCTAATGGAGAAACTGCTGTTCGGGTTTGGGAGTACTTTAGCTTGATGTGTGGCATTTGCATGGCTGGAGGAACTCTTAATCAACATCTAGTTCGGTGGTGGTGCGGCGGCAAATCTTCTTCCCCTGTTGTTAAGTGGCTTATCATGATTATCCCAGCCCTTATATGTTGGGAAATTTGGCTTGCTCGAAATAAAAGCAGATTTGAAGGAGTGATTATGCAGCCAACAATATTATCTATAAGGTTCAAACTCAAGCCTCTGCAATTGCCTCGGCCTTCTCCCTTTCTTTATCTCGGTCAATTGATGATTCTCAATTACTTGATTGGTTTCATTTTCATGCTTCTCTTCCCAAAGCCCCGAACATTAAAATGGTCTTGTGGGAGGCTCCTCACCTTAATGAGATTAAAATTAACACGGATGGCGTTTCAAGGGGAATTCCAGGTAAAGCTTCGGGAGGAGGAATTTTCCGTGATCATAATGGGGATTTCATCTATGGCTTTTCTAATTATTATGGAGTAGAATCGAATATGATGGCTGAAGCCATGGCAGCTAGAGATGGTCTTCTTGTAGCTCATAGAAGAGGGTATCACCGTGTTTGGTTAGAGCTTGATTCCCAAGCCCTCATGCGCATAATTATTAAGGAATACCACATTCCTTGGGCTGTTTGGTACATCATCTCTCACATTCACCGGCTAATGGTCAATATGGAGGTTCGAGTGACCCACATTTTTTGAGAAGGGAATAGTGTCGCTGATTGTCTAGCAAACATGGCAGCGGACGATGGGCATAATTTCGAGTTTCTATCGGTTAACGATCTCCCTCGTCAATGTAAAGGGCTGATTTCTTTAGACAAGGCAAGGACTCCTTATATTCGTATCAAGTAAGGTTTTTTAATGGCTAGATTTCTTTATAGATTGTTTGCTAGTTTTAGTATTCACCCCACACGTTTTTGTAGAGGATCTTACGATTTGTGTAAGAACTCCCCCATTTTCTTTTCCTGGTGGTTGAGGTGGTCATGTCCCCCACCATGTTTGTAATTTTTCCTTTTTATTAATAAAATCTAGGGAGGTACCGTCCTCCTTTCGCCAAATAAAAAATGTCATTGGCTTTCATGGGAAAAGATGAGCTGCCGGATTGAAGAGGGAGGTTTGGGGATTCGAAAATTTGAAGATATGGCTATGGCCCTCTCTATGAAACTTTTGTGGCGTTTGCATAGCACTAAATCCTTATGGAGTGATCTTATGGTGGCTAAATATCGTTGGGAAATACATCCTATGGACGCTTCTCTCACATCGTATTCTTCTCATATTTGGAAAAGATTAATTGCAGCGAAGTTTTTAGTGGATGATAGATTAGCATGAAGGGTTGGGAGAGGTGACATTACCATTCATGAAAAATGGTTCGAAGGGGATATGGGTCCTATTCCTTTTGCTCACGCTGAAGTTTCTTCTCTTTTCCATAATGGCACTCCTCGTAATGATTATATCCGAGAGATCTATGGCCAGCAACTTGTGTCTCTTATTAATTCTCAGGCTATTTCTCTTTCGGACAAGGCGGATGTCCCTATATGGAAGCCTTCTTCTAATGGAAAGTTCTCAATGAGTTCTGCTTGGAGAGAATGTCGTTCAAGTCGTGCTCACTCTATTATATATTCCTTTTGCTGGAGCAAGTATATCCCTAAAAAGATCTCGGTTTTTCTTTGGCGTGCATTGCATAATGGTTTTCCTACGGATGAGAGACTTCGGTCCAAAGGTATCTTCCTTGCCTCTAAATGTAACTGTTGTATGGCAACGAGAGAAGAATCCATTGCGCATATTCTGGTTCATGGGGATATTGCCAAGAAAGTTTGGGAGTTCTCTAGTGGTTTGTGTGGCATTCGATGTTTCATGGGTAGTTTGAATCAGGTCCTCATTTGTTGGTGGCAAGGTCATTCTAATTATGATTCTAATATCTCTTCGTGGTTATCTCGTCTTCTCCCAGCCCTTATCTTATGGGAAATTTGGTGTGCTAGAAATAAGAGCATATTTGAAGGTGTTCATATGAGTTCCAATGTTATTATTCACAAGGTATCAGCAATCTTGTTTCCTTTGCGAAAGAAATGAGTAACCTTTACTTCCATTACATCCATAAGGCGATAAATAGCTTGGATAATATACCACACATCCCAAGGGACGTTGTACTTTTTATTGAGAATCTTAACAAGAACCTCGGAGTCTAATTCTAACCAAACATGAAGAAAACCCCCTCGATGAGCATATAAGAGACCATCTAGAGCTACCTTTGATTCAGCCATCATATTAGTACCAACACCATAGAATTTAGCAAAACCAAACAAGAATTCCCCAGAAGAGTTGCGAATGATACCTCCTCCAGCTGCTACACCAGGATTACCACGGAAAACACCATCAGAATTTACTTTTACTTGGTTCAGATTAGGAGGAAGCCATTTAATAAGCTTCAAATCTTTCTGGACTTTGCTACGGTATTGCAGCAAGAAAAACCTACCCATATCTCCATCCATAACTCCAGCCGATAAAGAGAGCTTATGGGCCTTTAAAATGTCAATAACAAGCTGCCTAATACGTTGAATAACAATGCTATAGCTCGGAGAAACATCCTCAAATCTGCATTTATTTCTATGCTTCCAAAGTTCCCAACAAATGACCTCGGGAAGAATATCAGCAAGCCAATGCTCCCCATCACTAGTATTCTTAGACTTGTTAGCATACCAAGAAATCAGCCTTTGAGAGAAAGAAGCGCCCTCAATTCTAAACCCAATGAGATTTCCAAAAAACCACCAAACTTTAGAAGCAATGTCACCGTGTAAAAGAATATGGGGCATAGTTTCAGCACAAGGCAAGGAACAACAATGGCATTTAGATACCAAAAAAATACCTTTCCTTTGAATGTTCTCATCTGTTGGGATTGATGAACGAAGGGTCTTCCATAAAAAAATCAAGATTTTGGTTGGAATATATTTGTTCCAGCACCAAGCAAAAACCGAACTTCGAGTTCTTGGAACATGATATTCTTTCCAAGCTGAAGTAAGGGAGAACTTACCCGAACTAGCTGGGCTCCAAAAAGGCACATCCGGAGTATTGGAAAGATGAACATCATTGTCTTGAATAGCAAGGAGAATTTGCTGCCCAAGCAATTGTCTTACATGGTCAACACGGAGATTTCCATTCTCAAATAAAGAGAACACTTGGATATGATCTAACGATGAAGGAATTTGAACATTTGGCAGCCATTTTTCATGAATAGACAACTCTCCATTTCCCACACCCCAACGAATTCCCTCTTCAACAAAATCTTTAGCAGCAATCATACGCTTCCAAATATGAGAGGACCCAATTCGAACAGGAGCATCTAAAGGGTGAGAGTTGTGGCAATACTTTTCCAACAAAAAGGAAACCCATAAGGATTTAGATGTTCTAAACCTCCACCATAATTTCATAGAGAAAGGAAATGACATTTCCTCAAAATTCCGAAGACCAAGGCCTCCCTCATCGATTGGCCAAGAAAATTCAGTCCGAGCCACCCAATGACATTTATTAAACCCATCAACACTCCAAAAGAAATTTGCCACTAGCCTATTGAGAGCTTGAAAAACTCCTTTAGGCGGCTCAAGAAGAGATATGTAGTAAATTGGAATAGCTTGAAGGCAAGATTTAATAAGAGTTAATTTAGCTCCTGGAGAAAGAATTTTACCTTGTCAAGACTCTAGCCGAGAGTGAAGCTTAGCCATAATTGGATCAAATAAAGCTTGAGTCTTTCTACCGATGTATAACGGGCATCCAAGATAAACAAGAGGGAGATGTTTCTTTTGAAAACCCGTAATATGCGCAATTAAATTATCTCTATCAGCACTATCTCTCCCAACAATAAAGCAAGATTTAGAGATACTGACAAATTGCCCTGAAAAATCTTGATATTCACGAAGAAAGTCCATATGAAATTCCAACGAACTAACACTTCCATTGCAGAAAATAATCACATCATCCGCATATGAGAGATGGGAGATAATAGGAACATGTAAATGGCTCGTGTGATACGAAATATGGGGGTGTTGCTCATGCAAATTGTTTAAACCCCTGCTAAGAATTTCTGCAGAAATGATGAATAGACTAGGAGATATAGGATCTCCTTGTCGCAAACCCCGATAAGAAGCAAAATAACCACAAGCTTCCCCATTGACCAAGATCGAAAACCATCAAGAACTAATGCATCGGAAAATCATATCAATCCATACTTCAGAAAAGCCAAAGCGTCTCAAAACCTTTATCAAAGCAAACCAGGATAAACGGTCATACGCCTTTGCCATGTCTAATTTCAGAGCAAAATTAGATCCAAGGACTTTCCGAGTAAGAGACTGAAGCAATTCTTGGGCTAAAAGAACATTTTCATGAATCAACCGACCCTTAACAAAACCACTTTGTTGAGGGGAAATAATACGAGGGAGGATGTTTTGGAGACGTAAAGTCAAAAGTTAATGATCACCTTATTAGAGAAATTACATAAGATGATTGGCCTAAACTCAGAAAAACCAGATGGAGCAGCAACCTTAGGAATTGTGACAATCAGAGTACTTGTCCAACTCCTAGGTAAATGAAATCCCGAAAAAAATTCCTAAACAGCCCTATGAAGATCAGCACGAATAATGTCCCAACAAGAATGATAAAACATACCCGTAAAACCATCCGGACCAGCAGCACTAGAGGTACTCATACAAAAGACAGCCATTTGAAGCTCTTCCAATGAAGGAGGGGCAACCAGCTATAAATTATATCCATCATTGATTAAATGAGGAATGAAATCCAGCAAATGATCGGAAGACAAGAAAGTTTCACCATTGAGTTGATCCGAATAGAACCGAATGGCTTCATTTTGAATTCCATTTTGATCTGTAATCCAATTACCATTAGCGCCTCTAATTCTGTGAATGAATAATTGTTGCCGCCTCTTTATCACATAAGAATGGAAATACTTTGTATTATTATCGCCGTCTTTAAGCCATGCAAGGTTGGCCTTTTGCATACAAAACTCCTCTTCAATTTTTAGCCTATAAGAAAGATTGGCTTGAGCAAGATGAAGCGATGCACGATTCTCCTCACTTGGATCATTCTCAAAAAGCAGCTCCTTAGAGTAAACTTCATCTTCAGCAATTTTCACAAGTTGATCAATTTTTCCAAAAGTAGACCGATTCCAATCCTGTAAAGCTTTCTTGACCAGGCCCAATTTTTTAGCATACTTCACAAGAGGTCTCCCATAAACTCTAGAAGCCCAAGCAGTAGAAATTAATGCTTGAAAAGAAGAATGTTTGGTCCAAACATTTAAAAATCTGAAAACCCCTTTTTTAACTTCACTTAATAACCTTATTTTTAGAGACAACGGAGCGTGGTCAAAGCAAGTACGATTAAGATGTTCAACCGAGGTCTGAGCAAAACATTGCAGCCATTTCTCATTATAAAGAGCTCTGTCCAGCCTTTGTAAAATCGAAGCTCTCTCCTTCCGTTTATTAGACCATGTATATATATGCCCCAGAAACCCTCCATCAATCAAGTTAGAAACTTGAATCATATCAACAAACTCAGAAACATTTTTATCCGTAACTGGACGACCCCCAAGCTTTTCAGATTGACTCGTAATTGTATTGAAGTCTCCTACAATTAACCAAGGTTCCTCCGTGCTACTAGTAGCAATCAGATAGTCCCAAAGCTCTCTCCTTTCATATTTAGAGCAGTTAGCATACACAAACGTAACCAACACAGGAACAGGCCACAAACTATGAGATACCCGTAAAGTAATAGGTTGATCACTATTATGAGTAACATCACACATAAGACCAGGCTTCTAGAAGATCCAGATTGAACTTTTACCATTAGAACAGCCTCCACTACATCTAATTTGATGAACATGGAAGTGAAGAAGCTTCAATCTTAGGTTCATAAATACCACAAAGAAGAATACCATGCATCCTCAATAAACGTTTAACTCTACGAAACGAACTAGCATTACCAATGCCACGAATATTCCAACTAAGAACTCCTACCATTATAACACAAAACTCCATGCCCTAATTCTTCAACAGGCTGAGACAAAACTCCATGCCCTAATTCTTTCTAAGTGCACATTAGGGGTAGTTCGAGGAAAGATACTGGGATACATGGTCACAGAACATGGAATAGAAGCTGACCCGAAAAAGATTCAAGAAATTATGGAAATGAAGCCGCCCCATATAGAAACAGAAGAAGTCAAAGCATTCATGGTAAGGCTACAATACATTAGTCGTTTCATCAATCAGTTGACTATAGTTTGCGAACCGATCTTCAAGCTTATGAAGAAAGCCGCCGATGTAGAGTGGAATCAGGACTGCCAAGAAGCCTTCGAGTAAATAAAAAAGTACCAGGTGAAATACCCCAATCCTATGCCCACCGCATAAGGAGAAGCCACTATTACTATACTTGACAGTAACAGCACAGCTGTTGGCGCCATGCTAGCACAAGAAGCCAAAGTCTCGCGAGTAGAGAATGCCATATACTTCGTCAGTCGAAAACTACAAGGCAGCGAACTCAACTATTAAGCATTAGAAAAGACATGCACTGGACTGGTATTGGTAGTCTCCAAGCTCAAACATTACATGGTATCCCATCCTATACGGTTGGTATCAAATATGGACCCAATCAAGTACTTGTTTGACAAACCATCAATGTCCATGAGACTCGCCAAGTGGTCAGTATTCCTGGGTGAATTCGACATCACGTATGTTCCAAGGAAGGGCAGTCAAAGGAAAATCCATGGCAGATCAGCTAGCAGACTCTCCAAGCACAGAAGAAAGAGGGCCGGACCCTGAATTTCCAGACGATGGTATCACAATGGAGGTCATGGACAAGTGGCCATTATTGTTCAATGGGGCTTCAAACAAAAGAGGCAATGGAGTGGGGCTTCGTCTGGTTGATCCCAAGGATGAGCATACCCCGATACCAATAAAGTTGAACTTTACAACTACCAACAACGCTGCTGAATATGAGGCATGCATAGCAGGTTTGGAAGCAGCCTTAGAACGCAATGTAAAAGAGCTAGAAGTATACGGAGACTGGTCCTTGATTATAAACCAGACAGCAAAGAAGTGGAAGAATGTGGATCCCTACCTGCAGTTATACCAAGTTTACATGGAGGAACTGATCAGACAATTCCGAGAGGTCACATTTCATTATCTCCCGTGAGACTGAAACAGATTCGCTGACGCACTCGCCACCCTAGCATCCCTGGTAGAAATCCCTGAAGGAAGGTCAGTCAAGCCCTTCAGAATCGCCCGTAGAGAGAATCCCGCATACTGTTGTAAAATCCAAACTCAGTCAGAAGTGTTGGGTTTCGTGCAATCATGCGTAGCGGAAGACATTACATGAGAAACCTAAAAGCCTAGATCCGTTATGTTCAATAATTCATAATATGAAGATGAAAGAAACTAACCCTTGTAGACCGAAATATGAAGTCTTGGATTTAGATGCTATGGCTTACGTTCAATAGACATCGTTTAACAAAGAGATTGTGATATGTTCTATTTGGGAAACTTTGGATTTCAAAGTTATACTAATTGGGTAGTCATAATGGCTTGCGAGTCCGCTTATGACTTACGAGGTCTGAATGGTTCGAAATCGTTGCCAACTTAGTATAATCCTATTGGGTCACACAAGCAGAACGGATAATTAAAGGAGCAAAAAATGAGGCAGTCAAGTTTAAGAATCATTCTTGAATCCGTTCGAAGTGTGGATCACCGGAAGAGGGTGCTCTTCTTGGTCAATGGTCAACTTACCTTGTTCAATGCTTTCTTGATCCCGAATATATTGATAACACAAATGACATTGATCCAATCAATTCATTTGAGCGCGGCCGTACATTTCATCAATACTATTCATTGAGGGGCCCAAGCTTGACATCTCTCTTAAAGAGGAACAAATCCCATCTTGGATTATTACCTTTCCCTACATGATTCCGATCATGCCAATCATATTCTTTATAGCTACCTGGTTAAAGGTAACGTTTGAATATGTCAACCATAATGTTCATCAAGTGGAAGACTGTAATAACCTCATGTCTAAAGATTCAAGTGATATAACTATATGAGATTTAATTATGACATTTGACCATGACATAAATCTCATAGGGGTCAATCCAGTATTTGTTCTCCAACAAACACCCATAAGTCTAATTGTATCGCATACACATAATCATCATATAATTATCTATTAAACTTATACTAGTAATTCATAATTACTAGGGATGGAGATTATTATAATAAACATGCAAAAGATATAATAATCAAACATTCAATATCTTTATTAAATCCTAAAAAGCAAATGATAACATTAATCGTTCAAATAACGTTCCTAGGGCAAACACACCAACAATCTGAACCGAGAATTTTTTCAGCTTTTTTTCTCTCTCTAGCAACTCTTTCCCGTCTCTAGGGTTTCTCCCTAGAGGCTTCAGCCGGCAGCTATGGCCTCTCCGGCTGCTTGGATCTCGTCCGTCAACTCCAGTTCTCATAATCCCTATTACATCCCGACATTGCAGCCGTCAAACTCAATCTAATACCCTAATGTGTCGCAACCAAACCCTAATTTGGTGCCTTCCTCCCATGCAAGCCCTAATGTGTCGCAACCCAATTCCTTACCGCAATCAAACCCGTTATCATCCCAGCCTCCTAATTCGTCCATGATATCTAAATCATTTGCAGATTTATTTTCTGCTCCCTCTCAATTTACGCAATCTAATGCGTTCCCTATTGTTCCGTTGGCCACCCATAATGGTACTCCATCTATTAAATTGTCTAAGGAGGCAATTGATCAGTTTGCTCGACCTTTCTAGTGGACTCTTGTTGGGAAATTCTCCCATGGCACACCTACGATGGAAGCTAGCTACTAGGTTAGCCTTTGCTAAATTTCAATAAAGGTGTTTATAAGTTGGGTCATCTTGATTCCAAGCATCTTTTGATTCAATTGACTACGGAAGCTGATTATCAGAGATTATGGATGAGGGAAGCTTGGTATGTCGATAAATTCCCCATGAGGACCTTGGCTTGGTCTCCGGCATGGCGTCCGGAACAAGAATCGCCCATTGTTCCAGTTTGGGTCGGATTACCTGGTCTGCCCGTGCACCTATTCAACAAATCATTCATCTTTTCAAAAACGACGAAAAAATTCTCTCTCTAGGCGATTCTCTCTAGGGTTTCGTCTCCTCCTAGGGTTTCCTAGGTTTCTCCTCTTGGGCTGCCGCCAGCAGCTTGCTCCGGCTCTTCCTTGTCTCCGGCCATTATGGCCACATCTTTAATGGCTGATCCGTCCTGTTTTCCTCCACTCCAGCAACCTAAATCTGCCCAATCTTTGATCATTCCTAACCCCAATGGTAATACCTCCGCTAACCCTAATTCGCTGCATGGCTGGGGCGCTTTGGGAAACCCTAATTCCGCCAATGATCCTACTACTCTGATTCCTAATTCAGCCCCCGATAAACAACCTACGTCTAACAAATCCTTTGCCTCATTGGTGTCACAGCCACGTACGCCTCCTGTTCATGACATTCCGTTGCTTCCTGCTGCTACTCACAAAGGGATTCCTTCTCTGAAACTCTCTAAGGAAGCTATTGACGCTTTTGCCAAACAGTTCGCTTGGACGCTAGTGGGAAAATTCACTAATGGTCGCCCTACGATGGAAGCATCAAGGATTGCTTTTAACCAGTTTCAATTAAAAGGTACTGTCAAACTTGGCCACCTTGATTCTCGACATATGCTCATTCAAATGAACAATGAAGAGGATTTTCAACGTTTATGGACACGTGATATCTGGTATGTTAATCGATTCCCTATGCGCACCTCTGTTTGGACTCCTTCATGGAAGCCACAAACGGATTCCTCAATAGTTCCTGTTTGGGTTAGTCTCCCGGGGCTACCAGTACACTTGTTTAATAAAATTTTCTTGTTTTTGCTTGCGAGAATTTTTGGAAAACCCATGTCAATTGATAAGCCTACTGCTTATCTTTCTAGGCCAAGTGTGGCAAAGATCTTGGTTCAGGTTGATCTCCTTAAACGATTGCCCGATAAAATTCATGTAGATTGTGGTGACTGCATGCCAAGTTTTTTTCAAGCTGTGGAATATGATAATCTGCCTCTATACTGTACTCATTGCTCGATTTTGGGGCATGATACCTTTAACTGTCGAGTCTTGCATGCTGAATCTAAAAAGAACCAGGAGGATGAAGGAAAGAAGGTGAATAATAAAAAGGTGGAATCTCAGAAGGTAGATAAAGAAGGCCCTACAAAAAAGAATGATGCTAATCAGGAAGTGTGGGTTAAAAAAGGTTCTAATGCAAGTACAAGTAATGTCCATGATACATGTTCTCTTGATAATTTGGATAAAAGGACAACCATTGATTTAACTAAGAAGGATGATGGTTCAAAGGTGGAGAAATTGCCGTTAATGGCTAGACGGAATATGGTGCTTCCTCAAGCTGTTAATGATGCTCTCACAAGATCCCTTAAGGCTATTTGAACTAAATTGCCTAATACAAATGTTGAGGTGGAAATCCCTCCGCCAGATATTCAAAACCCCCAAAAACTTTGTACCCCTATTCGAGATGATTCTGCTATGAGAGCTAAGGTATCCTCTATGGTTAAAATGAATACTTACAGCTCTCTTAATCTATCATCTCCAAGAGCCCCTCAGGTTACTACCATTACCCAGGTGGTTGATGCTCATCTTGATTACAAGGAAGGGAATTTAGTAGCAACTGGAAAGGATGATAATGAGGGATTCACTATAGTCTCTTATAAGTGCACAAAGGGCAGGGAGAAATCCCCATCTTTGTAAGATCACTCTCCCATTATCTCCATTTATCCCATTTACTTTCTTTATTATTGGTTTTTTAATGGTGTCGTTTATAAGTTGGAATGCACGTGGCATTGCTAATAGTTCCACTGTGAGAAGAATTAAGCGTTTATTTCACTCTCATTCAGCCTCTTTGTGTGTTATTTATGAGCCGAAAGTTAATGCAGATTGTATGGCTTCTTTTATTCGTAATTTGGGTTGTGAAGGTGGTGTGGCTAATTGTTCGAACAGAATATGGGTCTTTTGGAAACATGGAATTCAAGGGGGTGTTATTCAAGACTCTTCTCAAGCCTTAACTGTGGAACTCTCTCACCCTTTATGGAATGAATCTGTTTGGATCACCTTTGTTCATGCTAGTTGTAACAGATTAGCAAGAATTCAGTTATGGGAGGAGTTGATGGCTATTAGTGAGGTTGATCAACCTTGGATGATAGTTGGGGATTTCAATGTTGTTTTAGACCAAACATAAAAGATTGGGGGCAGGCCTATTAATAATATGGCAACCACAGAATTCTCGGACATGCTACAATACTCAAATCTTATGGATGCTAGTTATGAAGGTAATATGGCTACTTGGACCAATAAGAGAAGAGGAAGAAGGGTCATTTATCAACGTATTGACAAGGCTTGTTATAATGAGAGATGGCTGCATCTATTCCAGCTCACCAAAGTTATCCATGCTTCTCGGTTATGTTCTGACCATGCTCCTTTAATTATTCACATTAAAATTGAAGCTGAAGCAAATAGAGGTTCTTTCCGGTTCTTAAATATTTGGCTCAAGCACCCTGGTTTTGCTGACCTTGTTAAAGGGTCTTGGGATGTTCCGATGGAGGGCCGACCTATGGTCTGTTTTGCGAAGAAGTTAGGGAGATTGAAAAAATGCATTTCCATTTGGAATAAGCAAGTTTATGGTAGGATTGAGCAGCAAATAAAGAATGCAGAAGATGAGGTTCTTTTGAGAGAAGTACAACATCAACAAAGTAACAATGAGGAGTCTAGGGATGCTCTAAACCTTGCCCATGCTCACCTTTTATCAAGGCTGCGAATTGAGGAAGAATTATGGGCTCAAAAAGCTCATCTGCGCTGGTTAAAAGAGGGGGATAAGAATACGAAATTCTTCCAAGCAAAGGTTAAGAAGAAGAGGCAAAAACTGTTCATTCACCGTATTAAAAATAGACAGGGAGTTTGGCTCATGGATCAAAATGAAATCAAAGAAGAAGCAATTGGTTTCTACTCTGACCAATTACAAGGTCAGCTTGAAAACCCATCGGATGACTTTGCATTTCTTAATCCTCGTCTTATTAATGAGGATGATAATATGATGCTTATGAATACGCCTTCTATAGCTGAAATTCGAGAGGTTATTTTCTCTATGGATGGTCAAAGCGCTGCTGGTCCGGATGGTTTCACAGGGGAATTCTATAAGGGCTGCTGGGATTTTATAAAGGAAGATTTATTTAGAGCTATTGGAGACTTCTTCTCTAGTTTTCAAATGCCTAGAAGATGGACTAGTACCTTGATTGTGACCATTCCTAAGGTAGATTCTCCTACATCCTTTTCTGAACTCCGTCCTATAAGTCTTTGCAATTTCAACAATAAAGTGATCACCAAACTCCTCACTTGTCGCTTAGCCTCTATTCTTCCTCGTATTATCTCTCCTCAACAAAGCGGTTTTGATAAAGGGCGTTTGATTCATGAAAATGTTCTTCTAGCTCAAGAGATTATGAAATCTATTGATAGAAAGGTTCGGGGTGCTAATGTTGCGCTTAAACTTGACATGGCAAAAGCGTATGACAGTCTCTCCTGGTTCAGCCTTGTTAAGGTTATGCGCTGGTTTGGTTTCAATGAGGTCTGGATCGATACGATTTATAGATGCATTTCCAACAACTGGTTTTCTATTTTAATCAATGGAGAGAGTTGTGGCTTCTTTCATTCTACCAGGGGTTTAATGCAAGGTGATCCCATTTCGCCATATCTTTTTATCATTGCTGCTGAAATGATGAGCTGTGGCTTAAATCACCTTCATACTATCTATCCTCAATTCAGATATCGTATACATATTAATACGCCTATGGTGTCTCACCTTGCATATGCTGATGACGTGATAATATTCTGCAATGGAGCGAAAAATTCCCTTGAAAAGCACATGGAATATTTGGAGTGGTATCAAAATTTCTCGGGTCAATTAGTAAATATTCAAAAATCTGGTTTCATCACCGGCAAAAATGGAGATAGGGATGAGATGATTGCTGCCATTACGGGTTTTTCCAAACAAGACCTTCCTATGTCTTACACTGGATGCCCTATATACACCGGTAGAAAGAAAATCAGCCTCTTTGCCCCCCTAATTCGAAAGTTGGAGAACAGACTTGCCTCATGGAAAGGAAAACTTCTATCTCTTGGAGCAAAATTAACCTTAATTCAGTTGTGCCTTGCTGCCATTCCCATTTATTATCTCTCTCTAATTGATCCCCCTAAAGGCGTCATTCATGCTATTGAGAAAATTATTGTTCGATTCTTATGGAGCAATATCGATGGTGATAGGAAGTGTCATTGGCTCTCTTGGGATAAAATGAGCTGGCCTTTGGACGAAGGTGGCTTGGGCATCCGTAAATTTGAGGACATTTCTATGGCTTTTTCTATGAAGTTATAGTGGCGGTTAAGGACAGCCGATTCTCTTTGGACCTCCCTTATGCTTGCTAAATATTGTTGGGAATCCCATCCCATGGATGCAAATATCCCCTCTTATGCCTCACACACTTGGAAGCGCATGGTAGCTGCTAAACCTCTTGTCGAGCAGCGGCTTGCTTGGCGAGTTGGTCGGGGTCATCTTTCCATTCATGAGAATTGGCTCTATGGTAATATGGGTAATCTCCCTCATGCTCATACTGAAGTTTTCTCTCTATTTGAGAATGGCCTCCCTCGTTCTAACTTTATTAAAGAGAATTATGGGAATCAGATTCTAGCTATTATTCAGTCTCATTGCATCCAACTTTCTGATTCTCCGGATGTTCCCATTTGGTTGCCTTCTCCCTCTAGAAAGTTCACGGTCAGCTCTGCTTGGAAGGAATGCCGTAACAGTAGGGTCATTTCGGCTTTACATTCTTATTGCTGGAACATCTTAGATCAATGTGGCTTGCAACACAAATAATTTGGTAGCTTCCATAAATAAAATCATAACTTTGACATTAATATAAAGTATGGTCAAAATAGTCAATGTGTAGAATCCCTGAAATGTTATTTATCTATCTTTGATGGGCAAGATGGTAAATCAACATTGCTTTGGAAATGAATAGGTATGGTCCCTATTTGAAGTGTCACCATGTTTACTATAAAAAGGCCCCTCCATCAAGCCTTAAACATACTTGATTCTTACTTTTCTCTCTACATACTCTCTTCATAATTATCTAGAAGAAATTCTGAGAAACTTAAGAGACACTCTCATTTAGAAGATCATCTCCCTACATCTTCATCATCCTTAATCTCCCTTCAAGACACAATAATGGATTCAACAGGTATACATTTATTACATGCTTCCGCTTCATCTCTTCCTCAATATCTTACTAAATATGAGTGTGGCATTCAGGGGTATAAAATTGTTCCAACAATTGGTATCAGAGCCCCGCTCATTTTTAGTTTGAGTTGAGTTCTTTAAAGAAAGATTTCATGCTTTACTTTGATTCATTTTCCCTGTTGAATCATAAGGTTTTGATGTTGATTAGGGACTCTTATAAAGTACTAATGATCTTCATCTAAAATTAAGAAAAATGGTTTGAAAGTTTTGTTCATTAAAACACAATAATTCAAGTGTGACTATCCCTTCATAACATGGTTTTATGTCTTGTGCATACCATGTGGATCTACTCACTTGATTCCATTAAATTTAAAACAAGATTATCCTTAAATAACATGGTTTTATGTTTTAAGTACATACCATGTGGATCTACTTGTTATTAAATGCCTTTTTGGAAAATTTGGACAAAAATTAAAAAAGTGCAGATTTTTTTTTTGTTTGGCACGGTCGTGCCCTTTGTTTAGGCACGGTCGTGCTCATGCATTTCTTGAACCGGTGCGTATGAATAGTGCTGGTCCGGACGGGTGTCTTGTTTGAACCGGTCGAACCGGTTCGTTTGGCACGGTCGTGCCCTTTGTTTGGCACGGCCGTGCTCATTGTACCGTGAAAACATGCTTTGTCTGATAATTTTGGCACGGTCGTGCATCAATTTTTAGCACGGTCGTGCAAAGTGTGCCGCAATAACAATCAGAAATGAATTTTGCACTATTTTTTTTTTTTTTTTTTTTTAACAAAACAATTTTTTTTTTCAAACCTTAAAGCTTGGATTAATTATATGCTTAAATAATTTTATTCATTATTTAAATAATATTATCACCTAAGTGATTAACGTTATTTAAATGCAAAATTATTAAAGTGTTGAATGTTTAAGATATGAATGACTTGAATTTTCCAAAGAAGATCTTGCCATTTGACTAACGATGGTATATCAGGCTGGAAACCTTGACTGGTCTCCTCAACCATCCGAACGGATTGGTGGAACGACTAAGGTTGAACAACGCCACGTACTAAGAAAGTCTTAAGCATTCTTGTGATGACATATAAAATGAACATTTGGTAATTTTATTAAATGCTTAAGACTACCCAAAGGAAGATTAAGCATTTAATCAAATATTGTTCAAATTACTTGTCATCTAAAGTAGTTATTTATGAGTCAATTCGCAATCCAAAGATTAGTTTTGATGTCATGTTAATTGCTTTATTGATGGATTTCATTTGATATAATTAATCTTTTAATTCATAATGTAGTTACTTATTATTGTTTTGTATTCATTCTTGTTCTCGATTCCCAGATTTACTTAACGCTTCTTCTATTACTGCTACGATGAGCACAATTCCGATGCTTAATGGGACAAACTTTAAAACTTGGAAAAACAAAATGACTATGATCTTGGGCTGCATGGACATAGACCTCGCATTTAGGGATCCTATTCCTCTTCCTCTTAGTGAAGATAGCACCGCTGAGGGCCGGTTGAACTCTGAGAAGTGGAAACTCTCTAATCGCGTAAGTCTTATGATCATGAAAAATGTCGTCCCGGAGGCATTTCTTAACAGTGTCCCCGAGGACGTTGATGCTAAAACCTTTCTTGAGACCCTTGAAAGGCAAGCGAAAAGTCGGAAACAAGTTCTTGTTTAAGAAAGCTTGTTTCCATGAAGTACAAGGGTACCGGGAACTTAAGGGAGTATATTTTAGAAATGCTTCACTTATCAACTAAACTAAAAGGACTTAAGTTAGAGATATCGGAAGATCTTCTCGTCCATTTAGTGTTGATTTCTCTTCCTCCTCAGTTTGGTCACCTCAATAATTTTCAAAAAGACAAGTGGGATATTAATGAATTAATCTCACATGTGACACAAGAGGAAGATAGGTTGAAGCAACCTAAAATTGAAGGTGCTCATTTGGCATCCACCTCTTCTCATGGGACTAAGAGAAGAGGGAAGGAAATTGCGGTAACAAGCAATAAGAAGCCTAAAGGATCATCTGATGATCGTAAGGAAAAGAAGTGCTTCTTTTGCAAGGACCCTACGCACATGAAGTATGACTGCCCTAAGTATCACACTTGGCGTGCTAAGAAAGGTATGTCATTTGGTCTTGTTTGTACTGAGGCTAATTTAGTTTCAATTCCTTCATATACATGGTGGTTGGATTCTGGTGCACAACTCACATTAGTATGTCTATGCAGGGTTGCCTGAATTACCGAAGACCTAGCGAGGATGAAAGATTAATCTATATGGGAGCTGGGAACCCGGTAGAAGTCAAAGGCATTGGAACCTTTAGATTGTTGTTAAGTACAGGATATTATTTTGTATTAAATAATACTTTCATTGTACCTTCGTTTAGAAGGAATTTAATATCTATCACTGTTTTGGACAAAAAGGGTTACTCTTGTTCATTTGGTAATAATAGATGTGATTTATATTTCAATTCCATTATTGTTGGTACTAGTACTTTATCGAGTAGTGATAATCTTTATTTGCTTAACACTACTCAAACAATCAATGAGTCCCATAATAATGAAACTAAATCTAAGAAGCGAAAGTTTTCAAGTGAAAATTCTTATACCTTATGGCATAGGCGTTTGGGTCATATCTCCAAAAGGAGAATTGATAAGCTTGTGTCAGAAAGAATCATAAATAAACTTGATGTTCCTGAAAAGGACTTTTGCATTGAATGCCTAAAAGGAAAGTTTACAAACTCGAAAAGAAAAGTATCCTCGAGAGCATCAAGCGTCTTAGAACTAATACATACGGATATTTGTGGGCCATTTCCTACTCCTTCTTGGAATGGTCAACAATACTTTATTACGTTCGTAGACGACTACTCTCGATATGGATACATTTATTTACTTCAAGAAAAGTCTCAATCATTGGACGTTTTCAAGTCTTTTAAGGCCGAAGTTGAAAATCAACTAGGTAAGACTATTAAGAACGTTAGATCCGATCGTGGTGGGGAGTACTATGGTCGGAATGACGGTTCGGGAGAACAGCGTCCGGGTCCTTTTGCTCGCTATTTAGAAGAGTGTGGGATTGTCCCTCACTACACTATGCCGGGTTCGCCTAGCATGAATGGTGTAGCTGAGAGACGTAATAGAACCCTTAAGGATATGGTAAGATGTATGGTTTCTAATACTTCTTTACCTCACTCATTATGGGGCGATGCTTTAAAAACCGCAACTTATCTTCTCAATAGGGCTCCCTCTAAGGCTACTAACAATAAAATCCCTTATGAATTATGGACGAATAAGAAACCGTTCCTAAATCATCTTCATGTATGGGGTTGTCCAGCAGAAGATAGGCCTTATAGGCCTAACGAAGGAAAACTGGACGCTAAGACAGTTAGTTGCTACTTT
This sequence comes from Campanula takesimana, assembly GCA_026119855.1. Taxonomy (NCBI): domain Eukaryota; kingdom Viridiplantae; phylum Streptophyta; class Magnoliopsida; order Asterales; family Campanulaceae; genus Campanula; species Campanula takesimana. The sequence continues at coordinate 365,651 of JAOWBW010000444.1, forward strand.
GTAGGGTATGCCGAGAGATCAAGGGGCTATAAATTTTACAACCCGAAATCTAGAACGTTTTTTGAAATGGGAAATGCTAGGTTCTTTGAGGATGTTGAGTTTAGAGGGGAAATTAGGAATAATAATTTTGAATTTAAGGAAGAGGAGGAATCCATTTCTATACCTCTTCCCTTAGTAGTTCCAATTGAAAATCAAGTACTTGTACCTGAAATTCAAGAGGAACAAATTCAAAATATTGACTCCCCTATAAATATTGAACAACATGAAAATGTTGATCAAAATGAGGAAATTCAACAACCTCAAAATGAGGAAGAACCGGTGCCTTTAAGAAGATCAAATAGAGTAAGAAGAAGTGCCATCTCGGATGATTATGAGGTGTATCTAGCCGAGAATGAAGGAAACTTAGGTTTAGTGGGAGATGAGCCTCTCACCTTCCATCAAGCCATTAATAGTCCTAATTCTCATCAGTGGATCAATGCCATTAATGAAGAGTTGAAATCTATGAAAGACAATGACGTTTGGGATCTTGTCCCATTACCAAAGGATGTGAAACCTATTGGTTGTAAATGGATATTTAAAACCAAAAGGGATTCACAAGGTAATGTGGAAAGACATAAGGCTCGTCTTGTTGCCAAAGGTTTCACTCAAAATGAAGGTATTGACTACAAAGAAACATTCTCTCCGGTGTCTTCTAAAAACTCCTTTAGGATCATTATGGCATTAGTAGCACATTTTGATCTTGAGCTTCATCAAATGGATGTTAAGACAGCTTTTCTCAATGGAAACATTGAGGAAACCATCTATATGAAGAAATCAGAAATGGTGGATGATTTGGAACAAACTAATCATTTAGTTTGTAAACTTAAGAAATCCATTTATGGGCTCAAGCAAGCTTCCCGTCAATGGTATCTCAAATTTAACCAAGTAATTCTTTCATTTGGCTTTGAAATGAATATTGGTGAAGATTGTATATACCATAAGTTCAGTGGGAGTAAGTTTATATTCTTAATCTTATATGTGGATGATATTTTGCTAGCTAGTAATGATATAAACCTTCTAAAAGAAACTAAGAAATTTCTTTCAAACAAATTTGAAATGAAAGATCTTGGTGAGGCATCTTTTGTATTAGGAATCCAAATACACCGTGATCGCTCACGAGGTACTTTAGGATTATCACAAAAGGCCTATATAGAGAAGGTATTACAAAGGTTTAGCATGCAAAACTGTAAACCACATGACACCCCTGTCTCTAAAGGAGATAAATTTAGTCTCAATCAATGTCCCAAAAACAATTTTGAAACCAAGTATATGGAAAACATCCCTTACGCATCAGCAGTAGGAATCTTAATGTATGCTCAAGTCTGTACTCGTCCAGACTTAGCTTTTATTGTTGGAATGCTTGATCGATACCAAAGCAATCCGGGGAGAGAACATTGGGTCGCAGCCAAAAGAGTGATGCGGTATTTACAAAACACCAAGGACTACATGCTTACATATTCAAAGTTGGATCATCTTGAGATCGTTGGGTATTCCGATTCTGACTTTGCTGGATGCCAAGACAGCCGTAAATCAACGTCTAGGTATGTCTTCACATTAGCCGGTGGAGCAATTTCTTGGAGAAGTGCCAAGCAGACACTCGTAACTTCCTCTACTATGGAAGCCGAGTTTGTTGCTTGTTTTGAGGCATCCAATCAAACTATATGGCTGCGTAAATTCATTGAGGGACTCCGTATTGTCGATAGCGTCGAAAGACCTATTAAGCTATATTGTGACAATAGGGCAGCGGTCTTGTACTCCAAGAATAACAAGAGCTCGTCAAAGTCTAAACACATTGACATTAAATTTCTTGTTGTATGAGAGAGAGTACAAAAAGAACAAATAGAAATATAACTTATTGGTACAAACTCTATGTTAGCGGATCCGTTTACTAAGGCGTTATCACCTTTAGTGTTTCACGAGCATGTTGCTCATATGGGTGTAACAACTTTTGATAACATTTAATATAGTGGGAGTTTGTGTTGTTTCTTCAATTTTATTGTTCTATTATTATTATTGATCTCATTTGGTTAAAGTTGGACTAGTTGGAAGAATATGTATATATTCATTAAGATCCATGCTACACATCCATACTTTTGATCTATGTCATTTAGTTGAATTAGTATATGTAATTATAGTGGGTTTAGTTGCGAATCAATTACAACGCTGCCCCTTTAGTTCTATACTTGTATGGCTGATGGACGAGATTGTTATAAGTGATAACAAAGTGCACATTTGGGTTATCATTTATGTTGTACTTATGATTTAAAAGAAGAAATTTGTTTTGCAACCCAAGTGGGAGATTGTTAGATCAATGTGGCTTGCAACACAAATAATTTGGTACCTTCCATAAATAAAATCATAACTATGACATTAATATAAAGTATGGTCAAAATAGTCAATGTGTAGAATCCCTGAAATGTTATTTATCTATCTTTGATGGGCAATATGGTAAACCAATATTGCTTTGGAAATGAATAGGTATGGTCCCTATTTGAAGTGTCACCATGTTTACTATAAAAGGCCCCTCCATCAAGCCTTAAACATACTTGATTCTTACTTTTCTCTCTACATACTCTCTTCATAATTATCTAGAAGAAATTCTGAGAAACTTAAGAGACACTCTCATTTAGAAGATTATCTCCCTACATCTTCTTTTTTTTTTTTTTTTTTGTTCTAGAAACCAGGGCGGCACCTGGGAAGATTTTATTAATTATAAAATATAAGTACAAGAGGGGGACAACCACCCGACTCATTGCCGGATATGGAGCCGGACCTCGAAATCCAAAAAATAAACCAACTCCTCAAAAGGTAAAACCATCTAAAAAATAAAAGCCTGAAAAAATTAAACCAAAGAACAATCCTAATAAATTCAAATGAGCCCAATGATCCATCAAAAGTCCAAGACACGGGCCCGTGTGCCTCTTTTACAACCGAAACGAGTCCGTATGCCTTCCTTGCACTCAAGAAACTATTCCACAGAACCAAACACCATAACCAAGCCGCAGCAAACACCAACAACATCAAATAATTATCGACGCTAAACATAGTATCCACTTTCATCAAAACGTAACGCGTCCAAGACACTCCGTGGAAGCTCCCTTGACGATCCATATGTCCAAACCGTTTTATGAATATGAGCTTCAAAAGCCAATCTATCCGCAACCCCATTTGCTTGACGAAGAACATGACGTAACTCATACCCTCCAATTAAACTTTCACATTCCCGCAATTCATACGTGTATTGCCACGGACAATTATTTCGCCCTTTTAAAATATTCACAGCTACTAAGGAATCTGAGTTTACCTGAACAGAAAGTAAACCCCAAGAATGACATAAGCGCAGGCCATCACGTAAAGCAAAGATCTCCGCCTTCATGTTGGTTCCATCTCCGTAGTAGTGTGAAAAGGCACAAACAAAAGCCCCCATACCATCCCTTATAATACCACCACTCGTGCACTGGCCGTTTATCGCGGAACCATCCGTATTCAAAGTAAAAACATGAGAGCGCGAAGGCTCCCATCTCAACAGCCTCTGCCGCCTAAACTTATGCTCTGCCACTTTGAGGCCTAAGCTCTCCAACAAGTCACGGTCATTCCCACTAGGAGCCCCTTTCAGGACTAGGAATGAGCACATCTCAATAAGAGAATTTTTAACCCCATCCACAATTTTGGCACTATTCATAACAGTTCCTTCGAAAATCGATTTACACCTTGCTTTCCAAATCTCCCAACAAGTAAAAAGCATAATACCCATACGAACTAAACCAACCTGTCGGCGCTTTGACTGTCCACCACACCAAACAGTCCACAAATGATGTAAATCAATATAATTATGAGTCAAAGGGAAAAGACTAACCCAATGCCTCCAAACAGACTGCGCAATCGCCGACTGTAGAAGTAAATGATTAAGAGTCTCCCTATGACCACCTCCAGGACAGCACACACATCGAGATGGGATATTGAAGCCCCGAGACTCCAATTTTGCATCCACCGGAAGACCATTGTGCATAGCCCTCCACCAGAAACCACTGACCTTTGTAGGGATGTTGGGATGCCAAACCTTAGCACCCCATTCTACCAAAGGGCTGCGGACCCGAATATAATCCCACCATGCAGCTGTCTCAAAAGTTCCCATTTTTGTAAGAGTGAAGACCGGACGATCCTCACTATGCTCATCAATATGCACCCTACGAACATTGGCATGTAGATCCTGCGGGATAAACTGAAGCATGTCCTCCAAAACCTGAATACCATCTCTCACTGTCAAAAGTTGATCTTCAGGAAGCGGGCCCCCAAGTCGAACCCCACACCAATTATCAGTCCAAAATCTGATATCTCCTCTGCCAACAACCCAACGACTGCAATCATCCAACTGATGTAAATATGACGATGCAGCTTGCCACACATGCGAACTAGAGGCTGCAGGTTGACATTTATACTTGACACGGACCCATTGTGACCATAGGGAATTGCCTCTGGTGGCCACCTACGCCAACTTGGCTAACATAGCCTGATTAATATCCCCTACCCTCCGAATTCCCAAACCACCTTCCTGGATAGGTCTACAAACCACATCCCAAGAAACCCAATGAGCCCTTTTTTCACCTCCACTGCTCCATAAGAAGTTGGACATAATGCTTTCCAACTTACGAGTTACAACCTTAGGAACCTTGAGCACACCCAAAGAATAAATAGGAATGCTAGAAAGCACAGATTTGATGAGAGTTACCTTCCCACCAAATGACAGAAGCCGTGCTTTCCAACCATCCACCCTTTTCATCATCTTTGCTTCTAGCTCCGCAAAGTGTGCCCTCTTGACTCTAACTTTGAACAACGGGATCCCCAGATATTTGAGCGGAAACTGCTGGTGCGTGCAACCCGACCATCTTCGAATATTTCCTAGAATCATCTCTCCGCAACAAAGTGGTTTTGTCCAAGGTCGTTTAATCCATGAGAATGTGCTTCTTGGGCAGGAACTAATTCAATCAATCAAGAAAAAGGTTAGAGGTTCTAATGTTTGTTTAAAGCTTGATATGGCAAAGGTGTATGATAGAATTTTGTGGTTTGCATTGATTAAAGTCATGAGAAAGTTTGGTTTTTCTGAAGCTTGGAATGATTTAATTTTCCGGTGCATCTCCTCTTGTTGGTTTTCTGTTCTTGTCAACGGTGAATCGTGTGGTTTCTTTCAATCTTACCGGGGCCTCTGACAAGGTGACCTTATTTCTCCTAGTCTCTTCATAATTGCAGCCGAGGTGTTAAGTAGAGGCATTAATAGGTTGCATTCTGATTTTCCTCGATTTAGATTTAGGGCTCACATTAATACTCCAATGATTTCCCATTTAGCCTATGCAGAAGATATTATTATTTTCTGTAATGGGTCTAAAGATTCTATGGAGGCTCATATGAGATGCTTACAATGGTACCAATCATTCTCCGGGCAATTGGTTAGCACGGCTAAATCTTGCTATATTTTGGGTGTTGATGATGATAACCGAGATGATATCATTTCAGAAGCTACTGGTTTTATTTAAAAGACCCTTCCAATTACGTATCTTGACTGCCCTTTATATGTGGGACGGAAAAAAATTAACCTTTTTGATCCAATCATTTCTAAGATGGAGGACAGATTGGCTTCGTGGAAAGGTAAAATTTTGTCTCTTGGTGCTAAGCTAACTCTTATTCAAACCTGTCTTCAAGCAATCCCTCTATATTATATCTCTCTCTTGGATCCTCCTAAAGGTGTTATAGCGGCTATGTATAAAATTATTGCTAATTTTTTCTGGAATGATGAAGATGGGAATAAAAAATGCCATTGGGTTCGTAGGTCTCTTATGTTCCAGCCTACTTGTGAAGGGGGTTTAGGGTTTCAAAAATTTGAAGACATTGCCAAAGCGTTCGCCATGAAACTTTGGTGGAGGCTTCGTGGTTCTAGTTCTTTGTGGTTGGATTTCATGCTTGCAAAGTATTGTTTTGGTACTCATCCTATGGATGCGACTCAACCTTCTTTCTCTTCCCATATTTGGCGCCGTATGTTACACGTTAAAGATATTGTCGAAGCCAATATTGGATGGCGTATTGGGAGAGGAGAAATCTCTGTCCATGAGAATTGGCTTGAAGGATCTCGGTTAGTTCTTCCTGGGAATCATATTGAAGTTCTCTCTTTATTCTTGGATGGGCAACCTCGGGTGGAACATATCACTGAGGTCTTTGGTCTTCAATTTCTTCAGTCTCTCCAGCAACATCCTATCTCCATTTCTGATGTTCCTGATAAGCTTTATTGGTTCCCTTCTACTCGAGGTCAGTTTACAATCTCCTCAGCTTGGCGTCTTTGTAGGGCGGCTGGAACCCGAGATTTCATTTTTGAGCATTGTTGGCACAAGCATGTCCCCACCAAAATTTCAGTTTTTATGTGGAGACTCTTGCATAATGGGATTCCCACTGATGCTGCTTTTCAACGCAAAGGTATTTCCTTGGCTTCCGGTTGCGTTTATTGCATATCTAAATCTATTGAAGATGCAGAACATTTATTTGTTCATAGCCGAATTGCTAATCAGATTTGGAATGAGTTTGATTCTATGTTGGGGGTTCCAATTATATTCCATAGTGTTCCGTTCTATTCTCTCTAGTTGGTGGTTTGGATGATCTAAGGGTTTTAGTATGGGTCTAAAATGGATTTGTCAAATTATCCCATGCATTATCATTTGGGAGATTTGGAAATGTCGAAACAAAGCTAAATTTGAGAATGTTGCTATGGAAGCCGAGAGTGTTTATAAGGCCGTTTGTGAGAAAATTTCCAATGTGGTTAAGGCTTTTCAGGTTCGGTTTAATTCTTCTCTCTGTGACAATATGATTCTTCATTTTTTTTGCTATAAATCCCAGCATTCCTTCTTCTCGGCCTATAAGGTTTGTTGTTTGGAAATCTCCATCCACTGAGCTCTTTAAACTTAACACGGATGGCGCTGCAAAAGGAAACCCTGGGTCGATTTCGGGAGGTGGTATTTTAGAAATCATCAAGGAAATATTATGTTTGCTTTTTCTAATTTCTATGGCTTTGGTACAAATATGATTGGGAAACAAAGGCCGTTTTAGACGGTTTACATTTTGCCGTCTCTTTCGGCATGTAATCTCTTTGGCTTGAAGTTGATTCGGAGATCCTTTTAAAGATTTTGGTTATGGATTATCACATTCCTTGGTCTATTTGGTATGAAATTCAGCAAATAAAGAGGATTTTGATGCAAATCCGTGTTCGTGTTACTCATATTCTTAGACAAGGGAATAAAGTGGTTGATGGTTTAGCTAACTTTGCAGCTTCTACAAGATCCAATGCAGTTTTTTATTCTCCCCAAGACCTTCCGTATGATTGCCGAGGTTCATATCGTCTTGATAGAGCTTCCATTCCTTATATTAGGCTCTAATTTTGTATGGCTGTTTATTATTATCTTTTTCATTGTATGATAGTTTCCCCTCCCATATTTGTAGAGGACTATTCAAGTTGTGAATGGCCTCCACCCTTAGTTTCTTTTTTCCGGGTGGTTAAGGCCGTCATGTCCCCCACCATTTATGTTTTTTATTTTCTAATTTAATAAAATCTAGGGAGGTGCCGCCCTCCTTTCGCCCAAAAAAAAAAAAAAAACACCAACAATCTCCCACTTTCACTAGGCCTAATTAATGTATCGAATACCCATAGACCTAACACGACCATCATGTTTTGCTTTTGAAAGACCCTTTGTCAATAAGTCAGCAATGTTATCCTCAGTTGGTACTCTTCATAAGCTAGGTTCCTTTGCTTAAGAGATAGCACCGTTATTATCACAATAAAGGTCTATTGGAATAGCAATGCTAGGAACCACCTCTAGTTCACCAATGAACTTCTTAATCCAAACAACCTCTTTAGCAGCATCGGAAACAGCTATTTACTCATCTTATCATATATGCATATAACTTGTGTATACTTGAACGAATTTCCACAACTCTTTGTGAAATTTTGTTCAACTTCCATCTTAGGTTCTATGTCATTTTCTGGGTCTCAAACTCTTCGAGATACAAACGATTTGTACTCTTCAAAGGGTGTAAAATCAATATTTTTTATTTTATTTTTATTTTTAAATTTTTTTTTGCGAAAAGAGGACGGTACCTCCCTAGATTTTATTAAAAAAATAAAAACAATACAAACATGGTGGGGGACATGACAACCTCAACCACCAAGAAGGAAAATCTAAGGGGGAGGCCTTACACAAGTCGAAAGGACCTCTACAATAAAGGGGGGGGGAACTAGAGTACAAACTAGCCATAACCAACTACTAAAGAGAGCGATTATTTCAACCGAATGTAAGGGGTAGATGAGCAGTCAAGGACACAAGGGCCTCTACACTCACGAGGAAGATCATCAAGTGAGTAAAAAACTGAATTACATCTAAGAATCACAGCCGCATTAGCAAATCCATCCGCCACCTTATTTCCCTCGCGAAGAATGTGAGTCACTCTAACCATCATATGGGCCATTAACCTTTTTATTTCCTGAACCTCATACCAAATGCACCAAGGAATATGATAATCTTCGATTAGGATTTTAAGAAGAACCTCATACCAAATGAACGAATGTGAGTCACTCTAACCATCATATGGGCCATTAAACTTTTTAAGAAGAATGTGAGTCACTCAAACCATCATATGGGCCATTAAAAGGTGTTTTGGAATGTAGGGAGATGACTCCTTGACTAGCTTCAATGAAGTGAAGTAGTCGTTGGTGTCATGTCCCAAAATGATTTGGGTGATTGCACATTTGATAAATGTAAAAGAGAGAAGAGATGAAGTAGAGAAGAAGGAGGAAGATGAACTTTTACCTATGCTTCAAAGATCTTCAAACACTTCTTGGTGACTTCCTTGAAAAAGCCTTGGAAATTAGTTTGGTATCTTTTGTGTAGAGAGAATTCTTTTGTCCAAAAGAGTGCTAAAAATGAGGTCCTTTGAAAGGGTGGAAAAGGGATGTTTTAATAGGTGAAAGCAAATGTTTTTGGTGCCAAAACTCAGTCACCAAGAAATCTTTCCCGGGCAAAATCATGTAAAATGAGCAAGGGAGGGATTTTTGGACAAAAATCTGTAACTGACGCCCAGAGGCGCGCTCTTCCCACCTTAGGGGCGGAAGGCGCGCGCTTCTGGCTCCTATGGTCGGAGGCGCGCGACTCAGAGAAGGCATTTTTGATAGAATGGACTAGAAAGTTAGCCCTGTTATTCAGTTTAGTCCCTGGACTTAACGAAGTCCGTCAGGAACTTAATGGAAGTAACAGAAACTAACGAGAAACACATAAAAGAGGGAGAAACACAAGATCAACCGTGCAACCGGGGTGAGCGGTCCAAGGCGGGGTGTCTACAGAGCCCCTCGGCGAGGTGGATTACAAGGCAAAATGCGTCGACGAAAGAAAGTACACCCGCCGAGGACATCACCAAGAAAAAGCAAATACTCGATGAAAGCAAGAATTTGAAATTGTGAGAGATATGGGTGCGCTCCCTGTGTGAGCGGCTTTTGTTGATAGAGGAGGTCGCATGATTTGTTTGTAAATCCACCGGTTGAATTCGTTAGTGAATCCGCTTGATGAACCCGTTAGTGAATCCATTGAATGAGTCCGTTAGTGAACCTTATTGATGAATCTGTTAGTGAATCCGCTTGATGAATCCGTTGGTGAATCCATTGAATGAGTCCGTCGGTGAACCCTTGTTGACGAATCCGCTAGTGAATCCGTTTGATGAATCCGTTAGTGAATCCCTTGAATGAGCCGTCAGTGAACCCTTGTTGACGTATCTGTTAGTGAATCCGTTTGATGAATCCGTTGGTGAATCCCTTGAATGAGTCCGTTGGTGAACCCTTGTTGATGAATCCATTAGTGAATCCGTTTGATGAATCCGTTGGTGAATCCCTTGAATAAGTCCGTTAGTGAACCCTTGTTGACGAATCTGTTAGTGAATCCGTTTGATGAATCCGTTGGTGAATGCCTTGAATGAGTCCATTAGTGAACCCTTGTTGACGAATCCGTTAGTGAATCCGGTTGATGAATCCGTTAGTGAATCCCTTGAATGAGTCCATTAGTGAACCCTTGTTGATGAATCCGTTAGTGAATCCGTTTGATGAATCCGTTAGTGAATCCCTTGAATAAGTCCGTTAGAGAACCCTGTTGACGAATCCGTTAGTGAATCCGTTTGATGAATCCGTTGGTGAATCAATTGAATGAGTCCGTTGGTAAACCCTTGTTGACGAATCCGTTAGTGAATCCGTTTGATGAATCCGTTGGTGAATCACTTGAATGAGTCCGTCGGTGAACCCTTGTTGACGAATCGGTTAGTGAATCCGTTTGATGAATCCGTTAGTGAATCCCTTGAATGAGTCCGTTGGTAAACCCTTATTGAGGAATCCGTTAGTGAATCCATTTGACGAATCCGTTGGTGAATCCCTTGAATGAGTCCGTTGGTGAACCCTTGTTGACGAATCCGTTAGTGAATCCGTTTGATTGCTTGAGAAGTGGTGATTTCCGTGGTTCACCATGGGTCGAGTTGCCGTTTGTAGATGTCTCTGACGTGTGCCATTCGGAGCTGCACTTGTTGTTGACTTTATGACTTTTGCGGGGTGCGGGCACAGTTGACTGCGGACCAAAAAGGTGAGTTTTCCCTTTAGAGAGGAAAATGTCGAGATTGACCTTGACTCGAAAAGAAAGACACAACCTATTTTTTAGTGGAAGTTTCTATCTAATTTTTTTTAATTTAGGCGTGCCTTAGGGACGGACCTAGTTAATGTGTGCCCAACTGTGTCACCAAGGGTGGAGAATGTTGATTCCTGCTGATTTCGGGAGCGTTTGGACTTTGTTTCTGCATGATTTCTTCTTCTGACAAGGGACAATTGAAGCGTTCTGGAACGGGAGGCTGGCGCCTCGGCTAATGCCCGTGGGACGCGCGCGCTGGTCATGTGGGTGATGGGAGGCGCGCGCTTGTGGGAAGCGAAATCCGGGGCTTGACATTTGCTGGCCAAAAGATCCCCAACAGCTATAATATCAGCCTCTGTTCGAACACATTCTTTCAACACCTCTTTTCTGCCATTTTTGAATACTCTTTTCTTGCTCAGTTTTGTTTGCAATCCCCACTTTCCATGGCCTTCAATTCTTTTGTTCTTGATACCAAGGTTGTCGGTGGGTATGAGAAGGATTTATCAACCTTTGTTTACTCTTTCAAGACCCACCCTAAGAAGGCTTTTGTCAAGGATTTTGGGTTTCGAATTCTCTTCACACTTCGGACCTTGAAGCCGGATTGGGACTTGTTGAAGGCTGCTGCAGCCTTTTGGGATTGTGACAGTCAAACTTTCAACTTCTCGGTGAATGAAATGGTGCCGACTGTTGCTGACTTCGGTGCCATTCTTGGCATGCCACCGGCGGGTCAAATTGCCGACCCCAAATATCATCGTGGAGTGATTGATTCTTGGTCTGATTTGTTGAACCTCCATGTTGAGGATGTGAGGAAGATGCTGCATGGTACCGTGGTAGATATAACCGAGTTGCCGATGTTTTTCAGCTTGCATTCGGAGGATATGTCGGTTCAGTCCTTCAAGAGGAATGCCATGGCAACTTGTCTCTTTAGTGAGGTTCTTTTCGTTACACCATTCGGGACAGCGGATGCGCAGCTGGCCGAGAATATCTTGCAGGTCAAGGAGCAATAATTGTTGGGTTTTGATGCATCATGCGCAGCGGAATTAAACATATAAATCAAACACCCATGAACCCAGATCCGTGCATGTTGATTAAATTAAATACAAGATGAAAGAAAGATACCCTTGAAGATCTAATCCATGAACACGGAATTTAAGGTGCTAAAGGAAACACCCTCCATCGGTATCCACACGTCGAACGGATATCAAGAAAACCTTCTTGATCTGGATTGCTAGACCCAAGGCTTGATTAAGAAACGATTTCGTCTTCGGAATTATTTTGCTCTTTGATTATTGTATATGGATGATCAAGAATCATCAAATAAATAATCATACCTCTCTATAATTTATTGTTTCTAAAACAAAGGTTTGTGATTTCCAAAATCACCATTAGATTTTGTCAAACCCGGCTGCATATCTTATATGAGGGTTTGACCTAATTCCTTTTGGGGTCAGGATTCCTTTTCTGTCAAGAAAACTGAATAAACTGGACTGGTACGGGTGGGGCGGCCGTACGGCTCTCTATAATTATTTTGCTCTTTGATTATTGTATATTGATGATCAAGAATCATCAAATAAATAATAATACCTCTCTATAATTTATTGTATATTGATGATCAAGAATCATCTTGACTTATCATTCTTCCATACAGGAATCTGATTATGCCAATCGTAGCCTTTATAACCACCTGGTTAAAGGTGGCGTTTGAGTACGTCAAACATAATGTTCATCATGTGGAAGACCATGATAATCTCAGGTCTAAGGATTCAAATGGTATGACTATTATGAGATTTAATTATGACATTTGACCATGACATAAATCTCATAACGGGTCTATCCAGTACCTTGTTCTCCAACAAGTACCCACAAGTTTAATCCGCATCCTATGCACCATAATCATCATATGATTATCCATTAAACTCATGCTAGCTCTTCATAAGTGCTAGGGACAATGATTATTATAATAAACATGCAAAATATATAATAATCGGGTTTGTTATCTCTATAACTATGAAGCTATGATATAACGCATATGCCTTTCTCAAGGGCCTAGGGCATAATATCCAACAATCTCCCACTTGCACTAGGCCCAATCAAAGTGTATCAAATACCCATTGAGCTTAGTTATGATCTCCATCATAATTGCAAACGAGCTTATGTCAGATAATTATCCTTGTTATTATCATAAGGTATTTTGCATATTTTGACATCTCCCATCTTTGACGAGTTCTCGAGTAAGATAGAAACGTCTGAGTATATGTTTAGATAAGATATTAGTCCCTTGACTTGTGTAATAACGATTATTGACACAATGAAGGTACATTAAATTAGTGACACTTGAAACGATATCTAGTTTACTAATTAAAATCTTAATCTTAACATTTTCTAGTTGCATCTCATGACACTAGACACTCAACCCTTTTGTAGAATAGTAATGGTCCATTTAGAACTCTTCTAACACCATTATTAGACGTTAGCATGTATTTATACTGCAATATTTAACTTTGTTGGTTTGTAAGAATCCATCTATGTAACTATTACAAGATCATCTTTCATTCCATCAAAGATCAAGAACGCATCCTTTAGTTCCTTTTAGAGAACATAAGAGTGTTTCTTAACTAGTGACTTTCACTAGGAACCGATTGGTATTATCTCATCATACTCCAAGGATATGAGACATCCGGTCTTAGTACATTTACATGGCTTTCATGATAGATCCAATTGCTGAAGCATATGGAATCCTAATCATGTACTCTTTCTCATTAGTCTTCCAGTAAGACTAACTCTTGCAAAGATTAATGCCATTAGACTTTCGCAAGTAACCTCTCCAATAGTCTTGCATAGTGAACTTTTCACTATCTTGTCTCTATTAGTACTTTAACTTTAACCAATCAACCTTTTACATTTATCTCTATAAATCAGTTCAAGAATATAAGCGGCTTTATCCAAGTCTTTCATTTAGAAACTCTTTAATAATGAATTATATGTCAACCACATATATTAGACTAGGAATAATGTTACGCTCCCATTAAATATATTTAATCACAAGTCTCATCTTTGATGAATTCAAACCCTTTGAATACTACATCAAAATGATATTTCACTCCAAGTAGTTTGCTTCAATCCATCTCATTGATTTCTGCAACTTGCATATTTTATTAGAATTTTATACATCAAACTTTTTAGGTTGTATCAAACACATCCTAAAGTATGTTCCTGTTAAGGAATGCTGTTTTGACATTCATTTATCATATCATATTCAAAATATGAGGTCATGACAATTAGAATTCTAATATCCTTAAGCATGACTATATGCAATAAAGTTTAATCATAATCGACATTATGAGTTAACTTTACTCAATTAGTCGTGCTTTATCATTATGCACCTTGCTATCCATGTCCGTTTTCTCCAAGAAAACTCATTTTCTGTCCTATGGTTTTTAAGTCTTAGGGTAGAACAATCAAGTTCCAAACTTGATTATTATGCATGGATTGCACTTTTAGATTTCATGACTCCAAGTCATTGATCTAAATCCGGAGCGGACTTTGCATCTTGATAGATAATAAGTCAGTCATTTTCAATGATATCTTCCTTATTTCTTTCTATAATTAGAAATCAATATTTCTTGTTATAGATAGTATCCTATCACTTATGCAAACAACTTGTGAATACTTAAACGAGTTTCAACAACTCCTTGTGAAACTTGTTCAACTTTCATCTTGGGTTCTATGTCACTTTCTGGGTCTCAAACTCTTCGAGATACATTTTACTCCCACTAGTTCTTTAGAGATAAACGATTTATCTAGAAAGTGCTATTTAGAGTAACAAACGATTTGTACTCTAAAGGGTGTAAAATTAATATCTTTAAGATATCCCATGAAAATACATTTATTAGATTTAGGTGTGATTTTATCCAAGACAATACTTTTCACAAAAGTATCACATTACAAATCTTTATGAAAGACAAACCAAGTTTTCTTTCATTCCATATCAAATATGGTACATTTAGAACCTCCTTAGATGAAACTCAAATTAGTGTAAGCGCAGCTGTTTCCAGAACATAAACCAGAAGGATAATTAAAGATCAACTTTGACTTATCATGAGATGAAAAACTGCAGTTTTCAGACAATCTGTTAACTTCTGAGAAAGGGTCCGTACGGCTTCAGATTAGGCGTACACCTGATATTCAGCCATACGGATCTTGTTTCCAGATTCAGTTTTTCTTATTCTGCAGACTTTCTGCAGAATTCTCGTAAAGTCCATGGTTCAAATATTCATTACTTTGATCAGATCAGAGTACACTAATATTTTGCCGTGTGTTATCGAAGTCTTTTCTAGCAATTGTTACTTTAATGAATTACATACATCAACATGTATTAATCCAAAAGAGTGTTTCCTTTTACTACTATTAGTATGAGGTGTCTTAATCAATATCCAAGATTCACATATATCACATGATTCGAAATCATGTGAATTTAAAAGTCCGTCCCATGGAATTTTAGATATGTGTTTCTTATCATTTGATATAGACATTAATGCTTTTAAGAATGCAACACTCACATCCTTAGATTCAGATTTCCATTATTTACGTTATACTCATTATTTTGTTCTTCCAAGATAAGGATATAAAGTCTCATTTATATGATTAACAATACAATAAAGCAAATCACATTTAATGGAGCACCTTCTATTCAAAATAAGAAATATCCATAATCTTTTAATGAAGGAACCAAAATAATATTTCTACTTTTTTTTTTTTTTGGCGAAAGGAGACGGTACTCCCTAGATTTTATTAAAAAAATAAGAAAAGGTACAGAACAAGGTGGGGGACATGACGGCCTTAACCACCGGAAAAAAAGCTACGGGGGAGGACTTATACAAGCCATAAGATCCTCTACAAAAGGGAGGGGAAAGCATAAGATCCTCTACAAAAGGGAGGGGAAAACTAACGCCTAATATAAGGGGTAGAAGCCTCATCATTTAGATAAGGCCTCAAACAGAGAAGAGGAAGCTCACTGCTAGAAAAAAACTCAAAATCAGCCATGTGATCTGCAGCATGATTAGCTAAACCATCCGCTACCTGATTACCCTCCCTCAAAATATGAGTAACTCGAATTTGAAGGAGCAGCATCATACGTTGAATTTCCTGAATGTAATGCCAAATTTCCCAAGGAACTAGACAAGAATTATGTAAAATACGCACCAGCACTTCTGAATCCATCTCAACCCACAAAGAATGATAACCACGCTCAATAGCAAAACGAATCCCATCCAAAGCCGCTCTTACTTCAGCCATTATATTCGAAGCAACACCATAGAATTTGCAAAAACCGAAAACCATATTACCCTTGCTATCTAAAAAAATACCTCCTCCTGATGCAATACCCGGATTGTTTCTAGACACACCATCGGTATTTAATTTAATTTGACCATTGGTAGGGGCTGCCCAAAAAACAAGACGAATAGGCTTAATCACATGATCAACCACCGAAATTTTGAAAAACTCCATCACATACGAATCAAACGGACCACATGGAAAAAAATATTGTACGCCTTAACAATATCCCGGACCTGATTTTGAACCTGAAGAATAATGTCGTTGACATTCATCTTAATACCCTCAAATCTGGATTTATTACGCGCCTTCCAAAGATTCCAGCAAATGAGACTAGGTAAGATTGCACATAGCCATTTGATACCACCCGAAGCTCTTAAAGGAAGATTGTAACTCCACGACATTAACCATTGAGAAAGGGAAGTACCATAGACCCGAATCCCAATCATATTCCCAAAAAACTGCCATATGTTCAAGGCAACATCACCATGCAAAATAATATGGGATAAGGTTTCAAGAGAACGAAAAGTGCAGCAATCACATTGGGAAGCAATATGAATACCTCGACTTTGAATAGAATCATCCGTAGGCAAAGCATTTTTCAAAGATTTCCACATAAAAACCTATACTTTGAGGGGAATATGAGTATGCCAACAATTAGCAAAAACCATGCTAGACGGACGAGCAAGGCGGCAAACTTTCCAAGCAGAGGAAATAGAGAACTTACCCGTAGTAGGAGTCCAAAAAGGAATGTCCGGCCCATCTTCAATAGATATAAACCTCGCTTGCATTAAGTTGATAACTTGCTGCCCATAAGATTGTCGAACATGATCTACTTGAAGAACTTTATCAATAAACAATGATGAGATCGGGACATGAGCTTCATTTTGAAGAACAAGATCCTTAGCCAACCAGTGTTCTTGGACCGAAATACTTCCAGACTTAATACCCCAAAACAAATTATCCTTAACCAAATCCTTTGCAGCGATCATCCTTTTCCAAATGTGAGAGCAGCCCACTCGAGAAGTAGCATCCATAGGATGAGTATTATGACAATACTTTTCTAATAAGAACTGAGACCATAAAGAGTTCCCACATCGAAAGCGCCACCATAATTTCATTGCAAAAGCTAGGGACATGTCTTCAAATTTTCTAAAACCCAAACCACCTTCCTGAGTAGGCTAATAGAATTCCTTTTTAGATACCCAATGACACCTTTTCTCGCCATCCGCATTACTCCAGAAAAAATTAGAAATAAGTCGAGTAATAGCATTGATAGTACCTTTAGGAGGTTCAAGAAGAGATAAATAGTAAATAGGAATGGCTTGAAGACAAGATTTAATAAGTTTCACCTTAGCCCCCATAGACAAAATCTTTCCTTGCCACATTTCAAGTCTCTCCTCCATCTTTATAAGAATCGTAATAAAAAGAGCTTGAGTTTTCCTCCCTGAATACAAAGGGCACCCAAGATAAATAATGGGAATATGTTTGTGCTGAAATCCCGTCCACTCAGCCACTAAATCTGCTTTGTCCATATCTCTTCTACCCAAAATAAAGCAAGATTTAGCCACACTAACCAATTGCCCTGAAAATTCTTGATAAGAATTCAGAAAGACCATATGCATATCAATTGAAATCTTTCTACCATTGCAAAAAATTATAACATCATCCGCTTATGAAAGATGAGATATAAAAGGAGCATGAATAGCACCAGAATGATAAATGATGTGATGATGGTTCTCATGAAGAGCATTAAGGCCACGACTCAAAATTTCAGCAGCAATAATGAATAAAGATGGAGATATAGGATCACCTTGGCGAAGCCCTCTTGCCGAAGGAAAATACCCCACCGCTTCCCCATTAATAAGAACAGAGAACCAATAGTCTGAGATGCATCTAAAAATCATATCAATCCAAATTTCGGAAAAGCCAAAATGTCGCATTACCTTTATCAAACCAAACCATGATAGATGATCATACGCCTTGGCCATATCAAGCTTCAAAGCGATGTTCCCCCCAAAGACTCTCCGGTTGATAGAATGCATAAGTTCTTGCGCAAGTAACACATTCTCATGAATGAGACAACCTTTAAGAAAGCCACTTTGTTGAGGAGAAATGATTTGAGGCAGAATTGAAGTAAGACGGCCATTCAAAAGCTTCGTTATGATCTTATTAGAGAAGTTACATAGGCTAGTCGGCCTCCAATCAGAGAAAGAATGGGGAGCAGCTACCTTAGGGAGAAGGACAATAGTTGTACTAGTCCATCCCCTAGGCATTCGAAAGCCCGCAAAGAACTCCAAAACAGCTCTAAAAAGATCATTTTTAATAAAATCCCAGCACTTATGATAGAATTCACCACTAAAACCATCAGGTCCAGCCGCACTAGCTCCAGACATTGAAAAAACCACTTCACGAATCTCTTCAAGAGTAGGAGCAACAGTAAGAATTTCATTATCAATGTCATTCAGAATTCTAGGAATATGATAATATTTCTACTTAAAGTGGGAACATCATAACATTTGTTCAAAACAAATATGAACCCATTAGGTGAAGACACTTCGCAAGTTCCTATGAATAATGTCACAACCTTTGCATCATTATCAACACATAGGTTAATCTTTACATTTTTAAATAGTCTTTCTATTTCTCAAATCTTATACATTTATTCAAATGTGGGATCCATATCCGATATCCAATACCCAAGAATTTAGATGTAGAAAGATAAACATAAAAACTTGAAGTGGTAGTCCTACTACACTTCCTTTTTATCTTTTAATTTAATTTGTAATTCTTCCAATGGTCAATCATATTGCCATGGTAGCAATTACATCCTTTGAATTTTAGGCTTTAGCCATAAATATTTCCTTAGGCTTGACAACTCTTGTCTTGCCTTTATCTTAAATCCTTGTCCTTATTAACCTTTAGAGTTTGAGAAGGTTTCCATTTGATATTAAGACTTAGCATTTTTAAACATCAAATGTCGCTCATGAATTAATATCAAATCCATTTGTTAGTTCCAAACTAACTTGATTACCAAGCCAACTAAGGTAATTAATATGTCTCTCCATGTTCAAAACATGAGAACTTGTTAACATACCTTTCATTTTCACATGAATGTTAGGCTCTAATCAATCTCAAACTTTTCTTGCCTTCCTTGCTTATAGGAACGCTTCCTACATAATTGCTTATCGCATAAGCATTCATATGTTTCAGATACTTCTAAAGTTCTAAACACATGATAGCAAGTCATAGGACGATTGACATCTATAGAATCATCCATATGTTTCTAATCAATGTCTTTGTCCATCTTTAAGGCATTAGGTTTCTTAGGAATAAGATTTATTAAGAATTCATAACTTCGTTCTTGCTTTAGAACAATTCTTAAGCTCATGACTAGGTCAATAAAGTTTATCTTATTCTCTTTAAGTGGGGTCTATTGCAGTAATTAATCATGATCATAGTTTAAGACATTATACAAAATATGCAAATAAATATACACATATATTTCATACCATTATCATTTAGGGATATTTAATGTATTTCATAAATACTCCCACTAAATTATACACCTTCAAATACAACAATTGTACAATATAATCTAAGTGGGCTAAGATCCAACTTTAATTTAATTTCAAGTCCGCTTTGGCGATACTGCTCAAAATTAAATTAATTAGGTAGACAACTCTTTGTCAATCATATCATATATGACTCTCTTAGATCCTTTATGAGATTTGTTAGACATCTTATGTCAAACATGTTTTAATCTCATCTTGTGCCTTAGTCCCAAAACTTTGTCTTTTGATAGCCTAATTAAGTCAAACCACGTTAAACGTATAGGAAACTCTCATTCCTCATCTTGCTAATACACTGATAGAATTAATGCACCTCGCTTTGGCAGAGCCCACATAAAACTACCCGGTGTACTCACAAGTGTTTTAATAATGGATTAGCACATGACTTAAATTTTCAAGAAGGTTCATTTAACATAGAGACATGCATCATATATTTAATTATGTTCAACATAATATAATATAGTCTTTGCATAACTGATGTTAACTAATCCAATTAATTAACAGAAACAAAATCTTGTGATATAATTATGAAGCAACATAATGGGGACGGAATCTAAATTATATGTAAACAATTTACAGACTGGATATTTCATTCGCATTCCCAGAAACAAGGCATAAGCCTGCCATTGGTCCATGCAATGAATTAGTCCAAATTTAGTTTCCTTCTCTTGCAAACAATTTGCACTTTGTTCATAGGGATAATTCTAAAACTTTTGAATCCGCAGAACATCTATATATTGAGAGCACAAAACGCACGGTCAAAACTAAGCCATGAAGGCATCCACAATCCCGTACTAAAATCAAGAAACCAAGTAATTTTGTATACGACCGATACTAAGCCAATAGGCATCCACAATTCCGTATAGAAAAATAACTTGTTTCAAGATCATTCATTGTCTCATCAATATCATAGACTACAACAATTCTGAACTCTTCAGAATTCTGATTTTTGCAATTCTTTTTCTGGATTTTCGACTGAAAACTGTTTCAGGAAACACGGTTTTGAAAACCAGTCGTCTGAAAGCAGTTTCAGTTTCCAGATTCGAATTCTGTAAATAATTTACAGAACAATCTGAACACCAGAAAATGAAACAAATCTGACCAGAATGACCAAGACAGCCATACGGCTGGCATGGAGGCGTACGCCATCCATGCCACCGTACGGTGGCGTTAATCAGTTTTCCCCAAATTTCTAGAATTTCATAAATCCGATCAATCTCATTATTGTGTTTATACATAATCAGATTACCGAAAACATGAAAATACCGATTCCGAATCTTAACCTATCTAATTCATATAATCAATAACCAATTTATTCCACATACAAATTAGATCAAGATTTTTTTATTTTTTTTTTATTTTTTTTTTTAGCGAAAAGAGGACGGTACCTCCCTAGATTTTATTAATAAAGAAAAAATAGTACAAACATGATGGGGGACATGACAACCTCAACCACCAAGAAAAGAAGACTAGGGGAGAGGCCTTACACATCTCGTAAGATCCTCTACAATAAAGGGAGGGGGAACTAGTGTACATAGAAAACAACAAATAAAGAAATCTAGCCATTACCACTCTAAGAAAATCTAAAAGAAGGGATTTCAAGTTTGTCAAGAATGAAAGCACCCCGACAACTCGAGGGAAGGTTTGATGCCGCATACCAAACCTTATCTAGCTTTATATCTACCGCCATATTTGCTAAGCCATCCGCCACCTTGTTTCCTTGGCGAAGAATGTGAGTAACACGAACCGTGAGAAGACGCATGAGATGGTGAATATGATGAATGAGGTACTGAATTCCCCATGGTATGTGATAGTCCTTAATAAGGATATTCGCAAGAACCTTTGAGTCAACTTCCAACCACACATGATGGATACCAAATTCCAAAGCGTAAGATAGACCATCTAAAACCGCCATAGATTCAGCCCACATATTAGTTTGGATGCCATAATATTTCCCATAGGCGATGACGAGATTGCCTTGAGAATTTCTGAAAATTCCACCACCCGAAGCTTCCCCAGGATTCCCCCGAGAAACACCATCCGTATTGAGCTTAAAAACACCATAAGTAGGCTTTGACCAAGTCACCATGCGAATGGGAGAAATAATGGGGGAGGCAGATTTGATTTTGAACAATGCCGCAATGTTATTGTTGTAAAAGGGCCGAACCTCAAACTTCATATTATATGCATTAACAATATCAATAACCTGGTTCACAATAGAAGAAATAATAAGATGAGTATTAGGATTAATACCTTCAAAAACCCACTTATTACGTTGCCGCCATAGAAACCAACAAATAGATCCGGGAAGAATTTTTACGAGCCATTTAAAGAGCGGACTAGCAGAATTTGGGAGCTCAAACCACCAAGCGCAAAGAAGTTGACGAAGGCTGCCCATACGAAGATTAATACCAACAAGACGACCAAAAAAATTCCAGACAGATTGTGCCAATTCTCCATGAACGAACAAATGATCAATGGATTCTACTTTAGGATTTTTGCAGCAAAAGCACTTAGATACCAATTGGATACCTCGACATTGGAGCGCCGCATCCATAGGAATGCCTCTATGTAAGGCGCGCCAAAGAAGATTAGACATTTTAGAGGGAAGCTGCGTATTCCAAATGTTTTGAAAGACAATACTAATGGGTTTGGGCTGCCGACTTTCTTTCCAAGCAGAAGAGGTGGTAAATTTACCAGAAGAGGAAGGCCGCCAAATAATAGCATCTTTAGAGTTGGTCAAGATGACTTTCTGGGATTCAATAAGCGAAGCAATATGATGGCCAAATTGATCCCTGATATAGTTTAGCCGAGGGAAAGAATTATCAAACAAAGTGTAGACTTGAACATGAGCATGGGGGAGGGAAGGTTGAACACCATCCAGCCATTTTTCATGAATGGAGATGAGCCCTTGACCAATTCTCCAACCAATACGAGCTTCCATAATGTCTTTGACACCCATCATTCTTTTCCACACAACAAATTAGATCAAGATTATCAATAAATATAATCTAATTATAACATGATAGTCTAAGCATGCGATTATACATATGAATCCAATTAATATTTCAATCACATAATCCCCATACTCATGCTCATAAATTTCATATCGCATATAAAATTCAAATCACACATTCATCTTTATCATCATGCAAAATTCATATAATCGAATTAAATAATTTAAACATGATGTATTAAAATAATCAACAACGAACGGGGCTCTGATACCAATGTTGGGTTTTGATGCATCATGCGCAGTGGAATTAAACATATAAATCAAACACCCATGAGCCTGGATCCGTGCATCTTGATTAAATTAATTTATTGTTTCTAAAACAAAGGTTTGTGATTTCCAAAATCACCATTAGATGCTGTCAAACCCGGCTGCATATCTTATATGAGGGTTTGACCTAATTCCTTTTGGGGTCGGGATTCCTTTTTTGTCAAGAAAACTGAATAAACTGGACTGGTACGGGCGGGGCGGCCGTACGGCTCTCCAGGAGCCGTACGCCACTCCAAGAGCCGTACGGTGGCTAGTTTATTTTCCCAGAATTTTAACCTTTTTTCAATCCGTTCTATTGTGTGTGACCCAATAGGATTATACTAAGTTGGTAACGAGTCCGAACGAGTCAGAACCCGTAAGTCATAAGCGGACTCTAGCAAGCCATTATGACTACCCAATTAGTATCACTTTGAAGATCGAATCCATGAACACGGATTTTAAGGTGCTAAAGGAAACACCCTCCATCAGTATCCACACGTCGAACGGATATCAAGAACACCTTCTTGATCTGGATTGCTAGACCCAAGGCTTGATGAAGAAACGATTTCTTCGTTGGAATTATTTTGCTCTTTGATTATTGTATATTGATGATCAAGAATCATCAAATAAATAATCATACCTCTCTATAATTTATTGTTTCTAAAACAAAGGTTTGTGATTTCCAAAATCACCATTAGATGCTGTCAAACCCGGCTGCATATCTTATATGAGGGTTTGACCTAATTCCTTTTGGGGTCGGGATTCCTTTTTTGTCAAGAAAACTGAATAAACTGGACTGGTACGAGCGGGGCGGCCGTACGGCTCTCCAGGAGCCGTACGCCACTCCAAGAGCCGTACGGTGGCTAGTTTATTTTCCCAGAATTTTAACCTTTTTTCAATCCGTTCTATTGTGTGTGACCCAATAGGATTATACTAAGTTGGCAACGAGTCCGAACGAGTCAGAACCCGTAAGTCATAAGCGGACTCTAGCAAGCCATTATGACTACCCAATTAGTATCACTTTGAAAGCCCAAAGTAACCTTATAGAACAAATCATAATCCCTTTGTCACGCGATATCATATTGGACATAAGTCATGGTCCAGGTCAACTTATGTTGTCCAATGCTTTCTCGATTCCGATTAGATTAATATGAGCAAATGACATTGAACACATCAATTCATTTGGGTACGGCCGTACACTATTATCAATCTCACTCATCGAGAGGCCAAGCAGATATCTCTCTTGAGAGAGGGACAAATCCCATCTTGACTTATCATTCTTCCCTAAAGGAATCCGATTATGCCAATCGTAGCCTTTATAACCACCCGGTTAAAGGTGGCGTTTGAGTACGTCAAACATAATGTTCATCATGTGGAAGACCATGATAATCTCAGGTCTAAGAATTCAAATGGTATGACTATTATGAGATTTAATTATGACATTTGACCATGACATAAATCTCATAACGGGTCTATCCAGTACCTTGTTCTCCAACAAGTACCCACAAGTTTAATCTGCATCCTATGCACCACAATCATCATATGATTATCCATTAAACTCATGCTAGCTCTTCATAAGTGCTAGGGACAATGATTATTATAATAAACATGCAAAATATATAATAATCGGGTTTGTTATCTCTATAACTATGAAGCTATGATATAACACATAGGCCTTTCTCAAGGACCTAGGGCATAATATCCAACAACAATTCAGTATTATCCCTCTTGTAGTGGGGGGGGGGCTTGCATGGCTTAGATGAGTTGCACCGGACGGGTGAGATGAGACGAGGAAGCCCCTTGCTTTTGACCATATGGCTCCAGGAACACTTCAGGATTTATTCTTCGGAGGGTGATCTGTCTCCTTTTGCTGTTCACAGGAGAAAACTGTTGACTCGGGATTTATCTGAAAATGATTGGAAGATATTCCTTGCGTCTCAGTTATCGGCTGACATTGAGTGGTGTCCTCCTTCTTGTGGGCTCCGTCCTTTTGTGGAATGGACCTCTGGTTTTGAGCATGTGGTCTTACCCGGCTTGAGAGACTCTTCATTTTATCATCAGGAATGGGTTTTGAGGCAGTTCGGTCGCCAACAAATTATTCCTTTCCCGAGGAGTGGGGTGCTCCGTCCAGTTTTATATATGGGTCTAGACTTTTCAAGAGAGCTTCAGTCAGCTTGGGGAGATCATCGCCATCGGTGGGCTTCTACCTCTATTCATCGGGGTAGTATCTTTCTTCCCGAGAGTTATCTGGATTATCTATTTGGCACCCTTTATCGCGGCATCACTTGGGTTGACGTTAATCAGTTTTCCCCAAATTTCTAGAATTTCATAAATTCGATCAATCTCATTATCGTGTTTATACATAATCAGATTACAGAAAACACGAAAATACAGATTCCGAATCTTAACCTATCTAATTCATATAATCAATAACCAATTTATTCCACATACAAATTAGATCAAGATTATCAATAAATATAATCTAATTATAACATGATAGTCTAAGCATGCGATTATATATATGAATCCAATTAATATTACAATCACATAATCCCCATACTCATGCTCATAAATTTCATATCGCATATAAAATTCAAATCACACATTCATCTTTATCATCATGCAGTTTGGTATCATATTCAGGAAATAAGGAGGCTGCTATCTTTTATTCAGGTCCGAATTACTCATATATATCGAGAAGGGAATAAAGTTGCTGATTTTCTTTTAAATGAGGCTGCATGCATGATTGTGTGTATACTCAGGTGGACAGCCTTCCCAGAAAGTGTAGAGGTCCGCTTTATCTTGATAAGATTATGTATCCTAATGTTAGGCTTTGATCTTGTTCTATTTATCTTAGAACCCCTTTCTTGTTTTGTAGAGGATCTTACGGACTGTGTAAGAACTCCTTCCTTAGTTTTCTTTCTTTCGGTGGTTATGGCTATCATGTCCCCCACCTTTATTTTGTCTTTGATTCTTTATATTAATAAAATCTAGGGAGTGCCGTCTCCTTTCGCCAAAAAAAAAAAAAAAATCTTTATCATCATGCAAAATTCATACAATCGAATTAAATAATTTAAACATGATGTATTAAAATAATCAACAACGAACGGGGCTCTGATACCACTATTGGGTTTTGATGCATCATGCGCAGCAGAATTAAACATATAAACAAACACCCATGAGCCCGGATCCGTGCATGTTGATTAAATTAAATACAAGATGAAAGAAACATACCCTTAAAGATCGAATCCATGAACACGGACTTTAAGGTGCTAAAGGAAACACCCTCCATCGGTTTCCACACGTCGAACGGATATCAAGAACACCTTATTGATCTGGATTACTAGACCCAAGGCTTGATGAAGAAACGATTTCTTCGTCAGAATTATTTTGCTCTTTGATTATTGTATATTGATGATCAAGAATCATCAAATAAATAATCATACCTCTCTATAATTTATTGTTTCCAAAACAAAGGTTTGTGATTTCCAAAATCACCATTAGATGTTGTTAAACCCGGCTGAATATCTTATATGAGGGTTTGACCTGATTCCTTTTGGGGCGGGATTCCTTTTCTGTCAAGAAAACTGAATAAACTAGACTGGTACGGGCGGGGCGGCCGTACGTCTGTCCAGGAGCCGTACGCCACTCCAAGAGCAGTACGGTGGCCAGTTTATTTTCCCAGAATTTTAGCCTTTTTTCAATCCGTTCTATTGTGTGTGACCCAATAGGATTATACTAAGTTGGCAACGAGTCCGAACGAGTCAGAACCCGTAAGTCATAAGTGGACTCTAGCAAGCCATTATGACTACCCAATTAGTATAACTTTGAAAGCCCAAAGTAACTTTATAGAACATATCATAATCCCTTTGTCACGCGATATCATATTGGACATAAGGCATGGTCCAAGTCAACTTATGTTGTCCAATGTTTTCTCAATTCCGAGTAGATTGATATGAGCAAATGACATTGAACACATCAATTCATTTGGGTACGGCCGTACACTATTATCAATCTCACTCATCGAGAGGCCAAGCAGATATCTCTCTTGAGAGAGGGACAAATCCCATCTTGACTTATCATTCTTCCCTACAAGAATCCGATTATGCCAATCGTAGCCTTTATAACCACCCGGTTAGAGGTGGCATTTGAGTACGTCAAACATAATGTTCATCATGTGGAAGACCATGATAATCTCAGGTCTAAGGATTCAAATGGTATAACTATTATGAGATTTAATTATGACATTTGACCATGACATAAATCTCATAACGGGTCTATCCAGTACCTTGTTCTCCAACAAGTACCCACAAGTTTAATCCGCATCCTATGCACCATAATCATCATATGATTATCCATTAAACTCATGCTAGCTCTTCATAAGTGCTAGGGACAATGATTATTATAATAAACATGCAAAATATATAATAATCAGGTTTGTTATCTCTATAACTATGAAGCTATGATATAACGCATAGGCCTTTCTCAAGGGCCTAGGGCATAATATCCAACAACAATTCAGTATAATCCCTCTTGTAGTGGGGGAGACCTTACATGGCTTAGATGAGTTGCACCGGACGGGTGAGATGAGACGAGGAAGCCCCTTACTTTTGACCATATGGCTCGAGGAACACTTCAGGATTTATTCTCCGGAGGGTGATCTGTCTCCTTTTGCTGTTCACAGGACAAAAACTGCTCACACGGGATTTATCTGAAAATGATTGGAAGATATTCCTTGCGTCTCGGTTATCGGCTGACATTGAGTGGTGTCCTCCTTCTTGGGAGCTCCGTCCTTTTGTGGAATGGACCTCGAGTTTTGAGCATGTGGTCTTACCCGGCTTGAGAGACTCTTCATTTTATCATCCGAAACGGGTTTTGAGGTAGTTCGGTCGCCAACAAATTATTCCTTTCCCGAGGAGTGGGGTGCTCCGTCCAGTTTCATATATGGGTCCGGACTTTTCAAGAGAGCTTCAGTCAGCTTGGGGAGATGATCGCCGTCGGTGGGCTTCTTCCCCTATTCATCGGGGTAGTATCTTTCTTCCCGAGAGTTATCTGGATTATCTGTTTGGCACCCTTTATCGCGGCATCACTTGGGTTGACGTTAATCAGTTTTCCCCAAATTTCTAGAATTTCGTAAATTCGATCAATCTCATTATCGTGTTTATACATAATCAGATTACAGAAAACACGAAAATACAGATTCCGAATCTTAACCTATCTAATTCATATAATCAATAACCAATTTATTCCACATACAAATTAGATCAAGATTATCAATAAATATAATCTAATTATAACATGATAGTCTAAGCATGCGATTATACATATGAATCCAATTAATATTACAATCACATAATCCCCATACTCCTGCTCATAAATTTCATATCGCATATAAAATTCAAATCGCACATTTATCTTTATCATCATGCAAAATTCATATAATCGAATTAAATAATTTAAACATGATGTATTAAAATAATCAACAACGAATGGGGCTCTGATACCACTGTTGGGTTTTGATGCATCATGCGCAGCGGAATTAAACATATAAATCAAACACCCATGAGCCCGGATCCGTGCATGTTGATTAAATTAAATACAAGATGAAAGAAACATACCCTTGAAGATCGAATCCATGAACACAGACTTTAAGGTGCTAAAGGAAACACCCTCCATCGGTATCGACACGTCGAACGGATATCAAGAACACCTTCTTGATCTGTATTGATAGACCCAAGGCTTGATGAAGAAACGATTTCTTCGTCGAAATTATTTTGCTCTTTGATTATTGTATATTGATGATCAAGAATCATCAAATAAATAATCATACCTCTCTATAATTTATTGTTTCTAAAACAAAGGTTTGTGATTTCCAAAATCACCATTAGATGCTGTCAAACCCGGCTACATATCTTATATGAGGGTTTGACCTAATTCCTTTTGGGGTCGGGATTCCTTTTCTGTCAAGAAAACTGAATAAACTGGATTGGTACGGGCAGTGCGGCCGTACGGCTCTCTAGGAGCCGTACGCCACTCCAAGAGCCGTACGGTGGCCAGTTTATTTTCCCAGAATTTTAGCCTTTTTTCAATCCGTTCTATTGTGTGTGACCCAATAGGATTATACTAAGTTGGCAACGAGTCCGAACAAGTCAGAACCCGTAAGTCATAAGCGGACTCTAGCAAGCCATTATGACTACCCAATTAGTATAACTTTGAAAGCCCAAAGTAACCTTATAGAACATATCATAATCCCTTTATCACGCGATATCATATTGGACATAAGTCATGGTCCAAGTCAACTTATGTTGTCCAATGCTTTCTCGATTCCGAGTAGATTGATATGAGCAAATGACATTGAACACATCAATTCATTTGGGTACGGCCGTACACTATAATCAATCTCACTCATCGAGAGGCCAAGCAGATATCTCTCTTGAGAGAGGGATAAATCCCATCTTGACTTATCATTCTTCCCTACAGCAATCCGATTATGCCAATCGTAGCCTTTATATGTTGGTAGTGGTGCCCTAGGCACGTTTAATAAACGTTGTAATTGTTATCATTTATTTCATATCAGTAAAGAGATGTTTTGATTGTTATTGTTGTTCATGTTTACTTATAATAATCTCCGTCCCTAGTACTTGTTAAGCACTAGTATAAAGGCTAAATGATCATGGGATGATCATGTTAGATTTATGGGTACTTGTTTGGAACAAGGTACTGGACATGACCCGCTGTATGAGATTTATGTCATGGTCTATGTCGTACATATATCTCATATTAGTTATGTCATTTGAATCCTTAGACGTGAAGTTATTATAGTCTTCCACTTGATGAACATTGTGTTTGACATATTCAAACGCTACCTTAACACGGTAGTTATAAAGGGTATGATTGGCATAATCGGATTCCCGTAGGGAGAATAATAAGCTAAATGGATTTGTCCCTCCACGGAGAGATGTCAAACTTGGGCCCCTCGAAGGAATGATGTTGATGAAATGTTCGGCCGGACTCAAATGGATTGATTGGATCAATAGCATTTGAATTATCAACATATTCGGAATCGAGAAAGTATTGAACAAGACAAGTTGACTGTTTGACCATGACTTATGTTCAATGACATCGTGGACAAAGGGATTATGACATATTCTAAAGGAATGCGAACTTGTATCTAGTTATACTATTTGGGTAGGTATGACGGTTTGCTAGAACCTAATCATATCTTATGGAATCATGTTTGAGCCCATTGTCAACTTAGTATAATCCTAGAGGGTCACACACAATAGAACGAATCTTAAATAAAAGGACTATATTGGCATTTAGGGTCGGAGGACTTCCAAGGAATTTCTGGAAAGATCTGGGCCTCCTGGTCAACCAAGCGGGCTCTTGTGTTGCACCAGGCGGGCGCCTACTCAAGCCAGAAAGGAACTGGAGTTTCTGCCCAAACAGGCGGGCGCCTGTGTGGTGCCAGGCGGGCGCCTGGTGCTGCCGACAGGAAAATTCCTAATTCAATTTAGGAAGGTTTTTGGCACAAGATTCCTATTTGGAATAGGTCTTAATTGTGTATAAAAACCCCAATTCGGCCAGACCATAAAAATTAAGTGCTTTTGTGAGTCTCAAAGAGTTTGAGAGAGATTTTTTTGTTCTAAGATATCATTGATTGAGGAACAAAATAATTCACAAATAAATTCCATATAGTTCTTTATTATATTGTGAAAGTGTGTTTCATAATATTGGTCTAGCAACCAAGATCAAAGAAGCTCCATTGATATTCGTTCGAAGTGTGGATACCACTAGAGGGTGAATTTTATCATCTTACAAAGTTCGTGATTTGTTCGTGATAAAGCTTCAAGATCTCCACCAAGACCAAAGAGAAAAATTCATAGCCATCAAGGGTTAGGTATTCCTCTATTCATCTTATTGTATTTGATTTAATCATATGAACGGATCCATGGTTTTGGGTTTCTTAAAATTTTAAATGCTATATTCCGCTGCGCATGTTACTACGAAACCCAACAGTGGTATCAGAGCCCCGTTCATGTTGATTAATTCAATACTTGGATCATGTTGTGTGTATATAAATTGTTTATGTGCCAAGCATGATATGAATATTGTATTATATGATGTTTATGTGTTTTGTGATTTTATGTGGTTTATTGTTTTTCCAACTTTAATCGCACGATTCAATCGCAATAAAAATTATGGTGGATTCTGAATTATTTCGATTATTGATTTTTTGATTGGATCAAAGTTTTAATAATCGGGGAAAAATAATTTTGAGACAAAATTTTCGAACTTGAAAATTCCATACCATTCTGACCATACAGGCGCTCGCCCGCGCTGGACCAGGCGCGCGCGCGTTTCAGGCGCCCGCTCGCCCTGGACCAGGCGCGCGCTCGCTAGGCCAAATATTCTGTTTTTGTTCAAAAATCTGATTTTGGAATTTTTCGATAAATCCAACAAAACCAGTAACAAGACCACTTCAGACTTGCTGATCTGGAATGGGTTTTGGGTAGTTGGTTTGTGTGTGGATTTTGGGGTTTGATTTTCCTATTTGTTTTAGTCTTGTGATTCCTAGATTGGTTCAAGTTTTGGATGGCTAATCTGCGTTCATCGAGATTGTGTTTCCCAAAATTGATCGCAATCAAAGTTTCAAAGATAAAACGAAGTTAGAATTATGAAGAGTTCATAATTGCTAAAATTGAGAAACAAAGTTCTTGATTCAATGATTGGAGATCCATGTGGAATTGTGAATGCAATTGGCCTACGTTCATCGAGACCATCTATTGCTTAGTTTCGGCCACATGGACTACTTTCTTGGTCTCTTGAATTAGTGCGGGATTGTGGTTGCCTAATGGCTTAGTTCGACCGCACTTCTTGTTGTCTTGATTTGGAGATAATGACCAAAGTTGAAATAGTCTCATCCTCATAATTATAGAGAAACTAATGACACATAAATACCATGCTTAAATTAATGGAGATTAATTTAGTGGCTAAACTTGATGTGTAACATGTTTATATTATGTGCTCATAAATGTGTTATATGCTATATGTAATGAACCTTCAAAGAAAGTTTTAAGTCTTTTATTGCCATACCATGATTAAAACACTTGTTAGTACATAAGTGACTCTAATGTAGATTCGCCCTAGCGAGATGCATTAAATTTATTTATGTATAAGCAAGATAGATAATGTGGGCACGCCCTAGCGAGACACATTAACTATGCGTTTAAAATGGTTAGACTTAATTGGGCGTCAAAACAGTTTTGGGCCTAGGCAAAGATGAGGTTTAACATGCTTTTTGAAATTGGATTTCTTAAAGAATCTCATAAAAGGAATTAAGAGTCATATGAGATATGATTGACAAGAGTTGTCTACCTAATTAATTTGATTTTGTGTAATCCGCCTTAGCGGACTTAAAATTAAATTAAAGTTGGATCTTAACCCATTTGAATTATATTATACATTGGATGTATATGAAGGTTATATAATTTAGTGGGAGTATTTTGTTTTAAAATACATTGTTTATCTCTTTAATGAAAATCGGTACTTATTAAATTTTGGAAATTTTTGCATATTTGTAGATAATGACTAATAACACTCAATCAATGTCGTTGCGATCGATCCTTGAGAAGGATAAGCTTGAAGAGAATGGTACAAACTTTATGGATTGGATCGGAAGCATAAGAATTGTTCTTAGGCAAGAAGATAAGTTGTACATTCTCGATGGGCCTCTCCCTGCTGAACCACCGCCTACTGCCCCTAGGGTAGAAAGAGACAATTACAAGAAACATCGTAATGATTCTAGAGATGTAAGTTGTCTCATGCTTGCTGCTATGTGTTCAAAACTCCAACAAAGTTTGGAACATTTGGAAGCCTATGAGATAGGCGTGGAGTTGAGAACCATGTTTCAAGAGCAAGCTAGGCAAGAGAGGTACAAGACCATTGTTGCATTCACTACTAGTAAAATGAATGAAGGGCAACAAGTGAGTCCTCACTTTCTTAAAATGAAAGGTTATGTAGAGCACCTTGAGAAACTTGGCTATCCAATCCCATTGGAGCTAGCCACGGATCTCATTCTTAATTCATTGCCTAAAAGTTATAATCAGTTTGTGATGAATTATAACATGCATGGAATGGATAAGAATCTCTCTGAGTTGCATGGGATGCTCAAAACTGCAGAGATGAAAATTATGGAGAAAGGTTCTCCCGTGCTCTTGGTTCATGATGGGAAGAAGGCTGGTGCCAAAGGAAAGGGTAAGGCAAAAATTGTCAAACCCAAAATAAGCAAGGCAAAGGTTGCCAAGGCTTCTGAGGCAAAACCTGATTCACAAAAGGATGCAATCTGTTTCCATTGTCAAGAAATTGGTCATTGGAAACGTAATTGCAAGGCTTTCTTGGAAGATCAAAAGAAGAAGAAGAGCAGCAAGGCTGCGTCGACTTCAGGTATCTATATGATAGATATTCTCCTTTCTACCACTGATTCTTGGGTATTGGATACCGGATGTGGTTCTCACATTTGTCTAAATGTGCAGGGACTAAAGAATAGGAGACTGCTTAAAGAAGATGAAGTAGATCTACGTGTGGGAAATGGAGCAAGAGTTGCTGCATTAGCCGTAGGGACTTATGAAGTCACTTTACCTTCCGGATTAATTCTTGTTTTGAACAATTGTTATTATGTTCCGGATTTAAGCAGAAATATTATTTCAATTTCTTGTTTGGATAATGAAGGTTTTAAGTTTCTTATTGAGAATAAGAAATTTTCTATTTATTTAAATGATATGCTTTATGGTATTGCTAATTCATTTAATGGCCTTTATATCTTGGATGTCAAGAATGAAAATAATGTCTATCATGTAAATAAGAAATCTAAACCTAATGATGTAAATCATACTTATTTGTGGCATTGCCGTCTTGGTCATATTAATGACAAGCGTATCTCAAAACTCCATGGGGACGGACTTTTGGGTTCATGTGACTTAGAGTCATATGATACTTGTGAGTCGTGTCTTCTTGGAAAAATGACTAAGACACCTTTTACCAAGTTGGGTGAAAGGGCAAGCGACTTATTGGGATTGATACATTCCGATGTATGCGGACCATTAAGTAGCAATGCTAGGGGAGGATTTCAATACTTCATAACCTTCACTGATGATTATAGTAGATTTGGGTATGTTTACCTAATGAAACATAAAAGTGAAGCATTTGAGATATTTAGAATATTTCAAAATGAAGTAGAAAAACAACTTGGCAAAAGTATAAAGGCACTTCGATCAGATCGAGGTGGTGAATACTTAAGTCAAGAATTTGATGATCATCTAAAGAATTGTGGAATAGTTTCACAATTGACTCCACCTGGAACACCACAATGGAATGGTGTGTCCGAGAGGAGGAATCGGACTTTGTTAGACATGGTTCGATCAATGATGAGTCAAGTTGATCTTCCAATATCCTTTTGGGGTTACGCTCTAGAAACCGCTGCTTTCACACTAAATCAAGTTCCAACTAAATCGGTTCGAAAGACTCCATATGAGATGTGGAGTGGAAAGAAACCTAGTTTATCTTTCATGAGGATTTGGGGTTGCGAAGTTTATGTCAAGAGACTTATCTCTGACAAACTAGCACACAAATCTGATAAATGTATTTTCGTGGGATATCCTAAGGAAACTAAAGGATATTACTTTTACAACCGAAAGGACAACAAAGTGTTTGTTGCCCGAACTGGTGTCTTTCTAGAGAAAGAGTTTCTCTCCAAAGAAATCAGTGGGAGTAAAATAAATCTTGAAGAAATTCGAGACCCAGAAAATAACATTGAACCAATAGTGGAACAAGAACAAGAACCACAAGGAGTTGTGGAACCTGTTCAAAATACACAAGCATCTCGCAGATCTAGTAGGTTACGATCCGAGCCCGAGAGATATGGATTTCTCGTAACGGATAGTAATGAGGTAGAAATCATTGAGAATGATGAACCGTCAACCTACCAAGAGGCGATGTCTTCTCCTGATTCGGACAAGTGGCTTGGAGCCATGGAATCCGAATTGCAATCCATGCAAGACAATCAAGTTTGGAATTTGATTGATGCGCCCGAAGGTGTAAAAACCATAGGATGCAAATGGGTCTTCAAGAAGAAGACTGACATGGATGGGAAGGTACATACTTACAAAGCTAGGCTTGTAGCGAAAGGTTATAGGCAAGTTCATGGTATTGACTATGATGAGACCTTTTCACCCGTAGCAATGATCAAGTCTATAAGAATTTTGCTTGCCATTGCCGCATATCATGACTATGAAATATGGCAGATGGACGTCAAAACCGCTTTCCTGAATGGAAAACTTCAAGAGGATGTGTATATGACACAACCAGAAGGTTTTGAACAAGATTCTAAGGTATGCAAATTGCAAAGATCCATCTATGGATTGAAGCAAGCTTCTAGGAGTTGGAATCTCCGTTTTGATGAATCGGTCAAAGAGTTTGGCTTCATCAAGAACGAAGATGAGCCTTGTGTATACAAGAAGATTAGTGGGAGCATAGTGCTATTCCTTATTTTATATGTGGATGACATATTGCTCATTGGAAACGACATTCCTACACTTCAGTCTGTGAAGACTTGGTTAGGAAAGTGCTTCGCAATGAAAGATATGGGTGAAGCCGCATATATTCTTGGCATTAAGATCTATATAGATAGATCAAGGAGGCTACTTGGTTTAAGCCAAAGTACATACATTGACAAGGTCATTAGAAGATTCCGTATGGAAAATTCTAAGAGAGGAACCTTGCCCGTGTTACATGGAGTTTCTCTAAGCATGACAAGTAGATACCAATCCGACCCTGGCGAAAATCACTGGATAGCCGTAAAAGCGATTCTTAAGTACTTGAGAAGGACTAAAGACTCGTTTTTGGTCTATGGAGGAATGGAAGATGATCTCGTTGTAAATGCTTACACGGATGCAAGCTTCCAAACTGACAAAGATGATAGCCGATCGCAATCGGGTTTTGTGTTTATGTTAAATGGTGGAGCTGTAAGCTGGAAGAGTTCCAAGCAAAGTACAACCGCTGATTCTACAACAGAAGCTGAGTATATTGCTGCATCGGATGCTGCAAAAGAAGCTGTTTGGATTAAGAAGTTCATAACTGAACTTGAAGTGGTTCCTAGCATTGCTAATCCAATAGACCTTTATTGCGATAATAATGGTGCTATTGCTCAAGCAAAGGAACCAAGAGCGCATCAGAAATCCAAACACATACTTAGGCGTTTTCATATCATTCGAGAGATCGTTGATAGGGGAGACGTAAATATATGCAGAGTACCTACTGATGACAATGTTGCGGACCCGCTAACAAAGGGACTTCCACAAGCTAAACATGATGGTCATGTTAGGTCCATGGGTATTAGATACATGGGAGATTGGGCCTAGGGCAAGTGGGAGATTGTTGGTAGTGGTGCCCTAGGCACGTTTAATAAACGTTGTAATTGTTATCATTTATTTCATATCAATAAAGAGATGTTTTGATTGTTATTGTTGTTCATGTTTACGTATAATAATCTCCGTCCCTAGTACTTGTTAAGCACTAGTATAAAGGCTAAATGATCATGGGATGATCATGTTAGATTTATGGGTACTTGTTTGGAACAAGGTACTGGACATGACCCGCTGTATGAGATTTATGTCATGGTCTATGTCGTACATATATCTCATATTAGTTATGTCATTTGAATCCTTAGACGTGAAGTTATTATAGTCTTCCACTTGATGAACATTGTGTTTGACATATTCAAACGCTACCTTAACACGGTAGTTATAAAGGGTATGATTGGCATAATCGGATTCCCGTAGGGAGAATAATAAGCTAAATGGATTTGTCCCTCCACGGAGAGATGTCAAACTTGGGCCCTCGAAGGAATGATGTTGATGAAATGTTTGGCCGGACTCAAATGGATTGATTGGATCAATAGCATTTGAATTATCAACATATTCGGAATTGAGAAAGTATTGAACAAGACAAGTTGACTGTTTGACCATGACTTATGTTCAATGACATCATGGACAAAGGGATTATGACATATTCTAAAGGAATGCGAACTTGTATCTAGTTATACTATTTGGGTAGGTATGACGGTTTGCTAGAACCTAATCATATCTTATGGAATCATGTTTGAGCTCATTGCCAACTTAGTATAATCCTAGAGGGTCACACACAATAGAACGAATCTTAAATAAAAGGACTATATTGGCATTTAGGGTCGGAGGACTTCCAAGGAATTTCTGGAAAGATCTGGGCCTCCTGGTCAACCAAGCGGGCGCTTGTGTTGCACCAGGCGGGCGCCTACTCAAGCCAGAAAGGAACTGGAGTTTCTGCCCAAACAGGCGGGCGCCTGTGTGGTGCCAGGCGGGCGCCTGGTGCTGCCGACAGGAAAATTCCTAATTCAATTTAGGAAGGTTTTTGGCACAAGATTCCTATTTGGAATAGGTCTTAATTGTGTATAAAAACCCCAATTCGGCCAGACCATAAAAATTAAGTGCTTTTGTGAGTCTCAAAGAGTTTGAGAGAGATTTTTTTGTTCTAAGATATCATTGATTGAAGAACAAAATAATTCACAAATAAATTCCATATAGTTCTTTATTATATTGTGAAAGTGTGTTTCATAATATTGGTCTAGCAACCAAGATCAAAGAAGCTCCTTTGATATTCGTTCGAAGTGTGGATACCACTAGAGGGTGAATTTTATCATCTTACAAAGTTCGTGATTTGTTCGTGATAAAGCTTCAAGATCTCCACCAAGACCAAAGAGAAAATTCATAGCCATCAAGGGTTAGGTATTCCTCTATTCATCTTATTGTATTTGATTTAATCATATGAACGGATCCATGGTTTTGGGTTTCTTAAAATTTTAAATGCTATATTCCGCTGCGCATGTTACTACGAAACCCAACATTATAACCACCTGGTTAAAGGTGGCGTTTGAGTACGTCAAACATAATGTTCATCATGTGGAAGACCATGATAATCTCAGGTCTAAGGATTCAAATGGTATGACTATTATGAGATTTAATTATGACATTTGATCATGACATAAATCTCATAACGGGTCTATCAAATACCTTGTTCTCCAACAAGTACCCACAAGTTTAATCCGCATCCTATGCACCATAATCATCATATGATTATCCATTAAACTCTTGCTAGCTCTTCATAAGTGCTAGGGACAATGATTATTATAATAAACATGCAAAATATATAATAATCGGGTTTGTTATCTCTATAACTATGAAGCTATGATATAACGCATAGGCCTTTCTCAAGGGCCTAGGGCATAATATCCAATAACAATTCAGTATAATCCCTCTTGTAGTGGGGGAGACCTTTCATGGCTTAGATGAGTTACACCGGACGGGTGAGATGAGACGAGGAAGCCCCTTGCTTTTAACCATATTTCTCCGAGAACACTTCAGGATTTATTCTCTGGAGGGTGATCTGTCTCCTTTTGCTATTCACAGGAGAAAACTGCTGACTCGGGATTTATCTGAAAATGATTGAAAGATATTCCTTGAGTCTCGGTTATCGGCTGATATTGAGTGGTGTCCTCCTTCTTGGGGGCTCCATCCTTTTGTGGAATAGACCTCGGGTTTTGAGCAAGTGGTCTTACCTGGCTTGAGAGACTCTTCATTTTATCATCTGGAACGGGTTTTGAGGCAGTTCGGTCGCCAAAAAATTATTCCTTTCTCGAGGAGTGGGGTGCTCCGTCCAGTTTCATATATGGGTCTGGACTTTTCAAGAGAGCTTCAGTCAGCTTGGGGAGATGATCGCCATCGGTGGGCTTCTGCCCCTATTCATCAGGGTAGTGTCTTTCTTCCCGAGAGTTATTTGGATTATCTGTTTGGCGACCTTTATCGCGGCATCACTTGGGTTGACGTGCTTCGCGCTGAGTTGCTAGAAAAGGACTTTGAGCCCAGTAGTGCTTTGAGATATAGGGAGGCTGCTGCTGATTCATACAACATTTTGGTTGACCCTTTTGGCAGTCATTTGGATAACTTTTAGGCTCGGAGGCGTGTTGCTGCCCAGAAGATTTCAGTCCGCCTTAGTGTTCCTAGACCTCCCACTTGTTAGGATTTAATGTTTTTATGTCTTTTATTGCTCAACATCATCCGTTGTAATGGTAAAAAATAATTCAAGAGATGAATAAAAATTGCATTTTGTTATGATATGACTGGGTAAAAATTTATTGTTTTAGACCGCACCCGAAAGTTGCCTATGTTCCTCTCGTAGAGCGGCTCAGGTCTTCGTAGTTCAAACAAATGAAGACCATTTTTTTTGTGCACCCTGTTTTTTGCCTAGACCGCCCTTTCGGGTTTTCAATCTAGCGGACTTCTTTTTTTTCACTTGCTCTAATTTTTGCCGAGGCTGCCCTTGCGGGTTTTCAACCTAGCGAGCGTTTTTTTTAATGGTCTTTATTTGTTAAGCGTAGAACTTCTTGAGCTTGTCGAGGTTGACCTCCTTTGTCAATTAATCACCATCCAAGTCTTCGAGTCGGACTGCACCGCCGCTTAATATCTTCTTGACCACGTAATGACCGATCCATCGAGGTCCCCACTTCCCATGGGGATTCATGGCATTGGAAGGATGTTGTCTTAGGACTAGATCTCCCACTTTGATATTTCGAGGCTTCACTTTCTTGTTGAAAGCCCTTGCCATTCTTTGTTGATAAGCCCTTGTGCGTTCAAACGCTCTTAACCTCTTTTCGTCGAGTAGGGCTAGTTGCTCATATCGACTTCGCATCTAGTCAACCTCGTTGACTTGGTTCTCGAGTAAGACCCGTAGAGAAGGAACCTCGAGTTCGACTGAGAATACGGCTTCAGAATCATAAACTAATGAGTACGGGGTTTCTCCCGTTGCTGACCGTATTGAGGTGCGGTAGCCCCACAATGCTAGTGGTAATTCTCGGGCCAATCTCTTCCCGTTGAAGCCATTTTCCGTATGATGACCTCGATTGTCTTATTTGCTGCTTCGACCGCTCCATTGGCTTGGGGACGGTCGTGGATGACTTGTGCTTGGTAATTTTGTAGTTAACCAAAAGTGCATCCATTTCTTTCTCAAAGTGAGAGCCATTGTCAGAGATGATCTCGTGAGGAATACCATATCGACACATGATGTTGTTCTTCACGAATCCGGCCACTTTCTTGGCATTGAGAACTCGGTAAGCTTGTGCTTCGACCGAGACATGGTATTCAGTGTACTCGAGATTACATAGGAAGAAATCCCGATACTACGAATTTTTTCTCTCTCTAGAAAATTCTCTCTAGGCTCGCTTTCCTCCTAGGGTTTCCTAGGTCCTTTGCCGCCGCCAGCAGCCTTCCATGGCTGATTCGGCACATTTTCCACCTTTGCAAGCTTCTATGGATGGCTCCGCTTCTCATCTTGGTGTATCACAAAAAATCCCTAATCCTAGCTCAACCTTGCCAACGCCTTTACATGATCTGAACCCTAACCCTAACCCTAATTCCCATGCAAACCCTACCAAACCTATTGCGCCGCCTGGCCCAAACCCTAGCAAATCCTTTGCATCCATTCTCAACCCCTCTCAATCTACTCCGATCAAAGACATTCCTTTGCTACCAGCCGCGATCCACAAAGGTCTTCCATCGTTGAAACTTTCGAAGGAAGCTTTAGAGGCATTTGCACGGCCTTTTGCTTGGACCATGGTGGGAAAATTTACTAATGGCCGACCTACTATGGAGGCTGCAAGAATTGCTTTTGCCACGTTTCATTTGAAGGGGGCATATAAATTGGGCCATCTTGATACCCGTCATATGTTGATTCAATTAACTAACGAAGAAGATTTCCAATGTCTTTGGACAAGAGAGGTATGGTATGTTAATCGATTTCCAATGCGTACTTCAGTTTGGACTCCATCTTGGAAGCCCCAAACGGATTCATCTATTGTTCCTGTTTGGGTGAGTTTACCTGGGTTGCCGGTTCACTTATTCAACAACATATTTCTATTTTCATTGGCTCGTATATTTGGAAAACCTATGTCGCTTGATAAAGCCACTGCTGAATTGTCTAGGCCAAGTGTGGCTAAGATTTTGGTGCAAGTTGATCTACTTAAACGGCTTCCTGAGAAAATACACATAGATTGTGGCGATTGTATGCCTAGCTTTGTTCAACCTGTTGAGTATGATAATCTGCCCATGTATTGCAGCCATTGTTCTTTGTTAGGACATGATACTTTTAATTGCCGTATTCTCAATTCTGAGTACAAGAAAAATAGTGAGGGGGATGGCAATAAGAAGGCTGATCAAGGAAAGAAAAGTGATGAACATAAGGTTGCGGGGAAGAATAAGGAGGATCAGAAGAAGGGGGATACCAAAAATGAAGCGTGGATTAAGAAAGACAAGACAAAAGACAAGGGTCACCAAGAAGGAACTAGCAAGAGTGCTGAGATAAATGTGATTGATTTAACCAAAAAGGATGTTAATGTTCCTAAGGTTCCTCTTATTGCTAGGAGAGGAGTCTTTCTCCCCCAATCGGTTAATGATGCTTTGTCGAAGAAACTTACAACCATTAAGACAAGAATCGGCTCCAACTCTACTCCTGATGGTGAGGTCAATGTTCCAATCCCAGATCTACAAGACCCTCAAAAATTATGTACTCCTTTGAGGGATGATTCAGCAATGCGAGCTAAACCTTCGTCTCTTGTCAAACGGGATGCATTTAGTTCATTAAACCTTTCTCCTAGAGCTCCAAAAGTAACTTCTCTTAATCAAGTGATTGATTTTTAGCTGGACTACAAAGAAAGACTGGCTCTAGCTGATCATAAGGATGATGATGATGATGGCTTTACAACGGTATCCTATAAGAAAAATAAAAGTAAGGAGAAATCTCCCTCTTTGTAAGTGCCCTCTTCTCCCTTATTTTTC
Organism: Campanula takesimana; assembly: GCA_026119855.1. NCBI lineage: Eukaryota > Viridiplantae > Streptophyta > Magnoliopsida > Asterales > Campanulaceae > Campanula > Campanula takesimana. The sequence continues at coordinate 407,469 of JAOWBW010000444.1, forward strand.
CCATTTACTCTCTTTATTTCTAGTTTTAATGGTGTGCTTCATAAGTTGGAATGCTCGTGGCATAGCTAATATGGCCACAATCCATAGAATTAAACGTTTGTTCCGTTCTCATGGTGTTTCGCTTATGGCTATTTATGAGCCAAAATTTGCAATTTCTTCTATGGCTCCTCTTGTTCGTAAGTTAGGTTGTGATGATGGGGTGATTAATAGAAATAATCGTGTTTGGGTGTTATGGAAACATGGGCTAAATTGTGTGGTTATTCATGACTCTGATCAAGCATTGACCTTACAAATTTCTCATCCGCTTTGGGAGGCAGCCGTTTGGGTTTCTTTTGTTCATGCTAGCTGTAACAGATTTTCTCGGATTTCTCTTTGGGAAGAGTTGATGCTAATTAGCAAGGTAGATTTCCCTTGGTTGGCTGTGGGTGACTTCAATTGTGTTATTGATCAAAGTGAGAAGGTTAGGGGGAAACCTATTAATGGGATGGCCATCACGGAATTTTCAGATATGATCCAAGCTTCTAACCTTATGGATGTGGGATATGAAGGAAATATTATGACGTGGTCTAATAATCGTATGGGGAGAAGGGCTATTTATCAAAGGTTAGACAGAGCCTTGTATAATGATTAATGGTTGCAATTATTCTATTCCACCCGTGCTACTCATTTAGCTAGGGTGTGTTCTGATCATGCTCCTATTCTTATCACATTGAATCTTGAGGATGAAGTGAATCATGGCTCTTTTCGGTTCCTTAATGTGTGGCTGAAACATCATTCTTTTTCTGAGCTTGTTAAAACATCTTGGGATGTCCCTATGGATGGAAGACCCATGGTGTGCTTTGCCAAGAAACTTGGGTGTCTTCGGAAGATAATTTTAGATTGGAATAAGCGAGTATTTGGGAGAATTGATCAGCAAATCAAAAACGCTGAAGATGAAGTTTTGGCTAGGGAAGTTCAATACCAAACTCTTGGTGATGAGAATTCTAGAGCTGCACTTCATTTAGCTCAAGCTCAATTACTTGCGAAGCTGAAACTTGATGAAGACTTATGGGCTTAAAAAGCTAATTTAAAGTGGTTAAAGGAGGGGGATAGAAATACAAAGTTCTTTCATTCTGTTGTAAAGAAAAAGAGGCAGAAATTATGTATTCACAAAATCAAGAATAGAGATGGAGTGTGGCTTAAAAAGAAAATTGATATTAAAGAGGAGGCTATAAGGTTCTATTCGGATCAGCTACAAGGGTATTGTGAGACTCCTACTGATGAGTTCCTGTTTCTTATTCCTAGATTGATTACAGAAGAGGATAATACTACGCTTACGGCTGTCCCTAATGAGGATGAAGTTTGACAGGTGATATTTTCTATGAATGGTCAAAGTACCGCTGGACCAGATGGTTTTTCGGGTGAATTTTGTAAGGGCTGCTGGGATATCATAAAGAATGATCTGGTGCGTGCTATTGGAGATTTCTTTTCTGGTTTTCAAATGCCAAGAAGCTGGACAAGTACCTTAATTGTTACAATTCCAAAAGTGGAGTCTCCCTCTTCCTTCTCGGACTTGCGACCGATTAGTCTTTGTAATTTCTGTAATAAGGTTGTTACAAAGCTATTAACTTGTCGTCTAGCTCCCATTCTCCCTCGCATTATATCCCCGGAGCAGAGTGGATTTGTTCAAGGTAGAGTCATTCACGAGAATGTTTTATTGGCTCAGGAAATTATGCAATCCATAAACAAAAAGGTCTGAGGTTCTAATGTCGCCCTCAAGCTTGATATGGCTAAAGCCTACGATCGGTTATCTTGGTTCGGGCTTATCAAGGTGATGCGCCAATTTGGTTTTAATGAGGTTTGGATTGATCTGATCTTCCGATGTATCTCTAACAGCTGTTTCTCGGTCCTTGTTAATGGTGAAAGTTGTGGCTTCTTTCCTTCTACAAGGGGTCTCAGACAAGGCGATCCCCTATCTCCATATCTTTTTATTATTGCAGCTGAAATGATGAGTAGGGGCCTAAATCAGCTTCATTCATTGTTCCCTCAATACCGGTACCGTATTCACATTAACTCCCCCCTCATTTCGCACCTTGCTTATGCGGATGATGTGATCATTTTTTGTAATGGTTCGAAACCTTATTTAGAGGCGCATATGAAGTACTTGGATTGGTACCAAAAATTCTCACGGCAGCTTGTTAACATTCACAAGTCTTGTTTCATTACGGGTAAAAATGGTGATAGAGACGAGATTGTGGCAGCAACTACGGGCTTTGTAAAACAAGATCTTCCTTTGTTGTATTTGGGATGTCCGTTATATACGGGCAAAAAGAAGATCAGCCTCTTTGACCCCCTTATCAGAAAAATGGAATCTAGGCTTGCTTCTTGGAAAGGTAAATACTCTCTTTTGGAGCCAAACTCACCCTTATTCAATCTTGCCTTTCTGCGATGCCTCTTTATTATTTATCTCTCATTGATCCTCTAAAAGATGTCTTTTGTGCTATGGAAAGGATTATTATGAGCTTTTTTTGGAGTTCTAATGATGGGGAGAAGAAATGTCATTGGCTTTCTTGGGATAAAATGAGTTGGCCGATTGAAGAGGGAGGTTTGGGGATTTGAAAATTTGAAGATATGGCTATGGCCTTCTCCATGAAACTTTGGTGGCGGTTGCATACTTCTAAATCCTTATGGAGTGATCTTATGCTGGCTAAATATTGCTGGGATATACATCCTAGGGATGCTTTTCTCCCTTCGTACTCTTCTCATATTTGGAAAAGATTAATTGCAGCAAAGCCTTTAGTGGAGGATAGATTAGCATGGAGGGTTGGGAGAGGTGACATTACCATTCATGAAAAATGGCTGGATGGAGATATGGGTCCTATTCCTTTTGATCACGCTGAAGTTTCTTCTCTATTCCATAATGGTACCCCTCGTAATGATCATATCCGAGAGACCTATGGCCAGCATCTTGTGTCTCTTATAAACTCCCAGGATATCTCTCTATCGGATAAGGAGGATGTCCCTATATGGACGCCTTCTACTAATGGCAAGTTCTCAGTCACTTCTGCTTGGAAAGAATGTCGGTCAAGTCGTGCCCACTCTGTTATTTATTCTTTTCGCTGGAGCAAGTATATCCCAAAAAAGATTTCGGTTTTTCTTTGGCGTGCTTTACATAATGGTTTGCCGACGGATGAGAGAATTCGGTCTAAAGGTATCCTCCTTGCATCCAAATGTAATTGTTGCATGGCTGCAAGAGAAGAATCCATTGCGCATATTCTGGTTCATGGGGATATTGCCAAGAAAGTTTGGGATTTCTTTAGTGGTTTGTGTGGTATTCGAAGTTTCATGGGTAGTTTGAATCAGGTTATCATTAGTTGGTGGCAAGGTCACTCTAAGGCTGATTGTAATGCCTTTTCTTGGCTTTCTCGTCTTCTTCCAGCCCTTATCTTATGGGAAATTTGGTGTGCTCGTAATATGTGCAGATTTGAAGGTGTTAATATGAACCCCAATGCTATTATTCTCAAGGTACGTTGTCAAACTTCTAACATCGCCTCCTCTTTCTCCCTTTCTTTCCCAAAAAGTCAAGAAAATAATATTATGGATCTGTTCCATTTAGTCCCTAAACCCTTTTTCATGCCTAATATTCGGATGGTGGCTAGGGATTTTCCAAATGTTGATGAGATTAAGCTGAATACGGATGGAGTCTCTAGGGGTAACCCGGGAATTGCTTCAGGAGGTGGTATTTTTAGGGACCATAAAGGAGATTTTATTCTTGGTTATTCTCATTTTTATGGTTGCCAATCCAATATGATGGCTGAGGCCTTGGCTGCTAGGGATGGGCTAGTCTTAGCTCAAACGCATGGATTTCATCGTGTTTGGTTAGAGGTTGACTCTCAGGTTTTGATGCGTATTCTTATTCGGGAGTACCATATCCAATGGACCATTTGGTATGTTATCTACCATATTCATAGATTAATGGCTCAAATGGAGATTTGGATCACTCATATTCTTCGGGAAGGTAATGGTGTAGCAGATGGTCTTGCCAACATTGCTGCAAATGAAGCAAGAAATTTCACTTTTACTTCTCTTAGTGACATTCCTAGGCCTTGTAAAGGCTGTCTTGCCTTGGATAAGGCTAGTAGGACTCCCTATGCTCGGTTTAGTTAGTTTTATGGCCAGGTTTTTATATATATTTTTTTCTATTTATTGTAATCACCCCTCCCTCTATTGTAGAGGACCATACGATGTGTGTATGGCCTTTCCCCTAGTTTTCCTCTTCTGGTGGTTGAGGTTGTCATGTCCCCCACCATGTTTGTATTTTTTTTCCATTATCTAATAAAATCTAGGGAGGTGCCGCCCTCCTTTCGCTAGAAAAAAAAAAGCTTGTGCTTCGACCCACTTTGTGAAGTAATCCACGGCCACTAGAATGAATGACTGTCCGTTGCTTCCCGTAGGATGGACTTTGCCGATGATATCTATACCCCAACAAGAGAATGGCCACGGTGTGGTCATTTTGTATAGTTGTGATGGCGGAGCATGTTGTAGATTCGCGTGGAATTGGCATTTGGAACATTTCTTGACTTTCTCGATGCAGTCTCTTTCCATCGTGGTCCAATAGTAACCAATACGGAGCATCTTCTTGGCTAACATAATCCCATTCATGTGGGGTCCACACTCGCCTTCGTGGACTTCGTGCATGATTTCTTGAGCTTCGGTCTCATTTGCACACAAGAGATTGATCCCTTGATGATGTCTTTTGTAAACTCGGTTCCCAATCAATACATACCTCGCAGCTAGCTTTTGTAAGGACATTCGAGTTTTCCCATTGCTGTTTTTGGGAAAGGTGCCATTGTTGAGAAAGTTCATGATGTCTGTGTACCACGGGGGGGGGGGGGGGTTGTCTTGGACTTCATTGATCTCAATGTTCATACAGTATGCTGGACTGGTCCTTCTTGAAATTTTGAAGGGTTTCACCATTTTTCCGTTGGGCATCTCAACCAGTGAGGCTATAGTAGCCAAAGCATCGGCAAAGCGGTTCTTGTCTCTTGGCAAATAATTGAACGTGATGTCTTGAAACTGTTCAACCAATTCCTCGAGGTGTTGAACATACTGTTGGAGAATCGGGTCTTGGATTCTCCATTTACCCGATGTCTGATTGATAAGGAGCAAGGAGTCACCGAATACTCCTAGTTCTGTGACATTTCTTTCTAGTGCCGCTTCTAGCCCCTCTATACATGCCTCATATTCAGCAATGTTGTTGGTAGCTTAGAATTCAAGATGAATTGTAATTGGAGTGTAGATGTCCTTTGGATCGACAAGCAACATTCCTATCCCATAACCATGCTTATTAGCGGCGCCATCGAAAAAAAGTTGCCATTTATTTTCCTCGGTTGTAGTGCAAACCAAGTGTGTTGGGTTTCGTGCAATCATGCGCAGCGGAAGATAGACATGAATAAAACCCAATAGCCTAGATTCACTATGAACAATAATTCATAATAACAAGATGAAGGAAACTAACCCTTGTAGATCGTTATGTAAAACTTGGATTAAGCGTTAAGACAAACGCCCTCTACCGGTGATCCACACAACGAACAGATTTCAAGAACGCCTTCTTGAACTTGACTGCTAGGTCTTCGGATTGATCAACGATGTTGAAGAACTATTCTTCAAAGCTCCTAATTGTTATTGTGACTTGATAATTGAGATTAATCAATCACAATAACCCAAGAATATAATGTGTGATTTCTTTCTCTAAGAAAGACTTTGGAATTGATCAAATCAACTACCTTAAGGAACAATTCCCGTCAGTCTGTATTTATATTCAAGGGGTTTCAGAAACCCTTTAGGACTTAGGTTTTCTTGTCCAACAAGAGTTTTCCTAAAACTGATTCTGCCGGGCGAAACCATCCGTACGGATGTTTCTGGAAGCTTCCAGATTCAGCCGTACGGATCCTTTAGGCAGGACCCGTTTTACTTCGTTTTTCGCTTCTTTTAATTATCCGTTCTGCGTGTGTGACCCAATAGGATTATACTAAGTTGGCAACGAGTCCGAACCAGTCAAACCTCATAAGTCATAAGCGGACTCTAGCAACCCATTATGACTACCCAATTAGTATAACTTTGAACTCCAAAGTTTCCTAAAATAGAACATAACACAATCTCTTTGTTACACGATGTCTATTGAACGTAAGCCATGGTCAATGGTCAACTTACATTTGTTCAATGCTTTCTCGATCCCGAATGTATTGATAATACAAATCTTATTTGAGCACGGCCATGCATTTCATCAATACCATTCATCGAGTGGCCAAAGCTTGACATCTCTCTTGATGAGGAACAAATCCCATCTTGGCTTATTACTCTTCCCTACATGATTCCGATTATGCCAATCATATTCTTTATAGCTATCCAGTTAGGGATAACGTTTGAATACGTCAAACATAATGTTCATCATGTGGAAGACTGTAATAACCTCAGGTCTAAAGATTCCAGTGATATAACTATATGAGACTTAATTATGACATTGTGACCATGACATAAATCTCATAGGGTCAGTCCAGTATTTGTTCTCCAACAAATACCCATAAGTCTATTTGTATCCCATACACCATAATCATCATATGATTATCCATTAAACTTATACTAATAATTAATCATAATTATCAGGTACGGGGATTATTATAATAAACATTCAAAAGACATAATAATCAAACATTCAATATCTTTATAAATAATAACATTTGTTTAACAAACAACATGCCTAGGGTATAACACCAACAATCTCCCACTTGCACTAGGCCTAATTAATGTATCGAATACCCATAGACCAAACATGACCATCATGCTTTGCTTGCGGAAGACCCTTTGTCAATGGGTCTGCAATATTATCATCAGTTGGTACTCTGCATATATTTACGTCTCCTCTATCAACGATCTCTCGAATGATATGAAAACGCCTAAGTATGTGTTTGGATTTCTGATGCGATCTAGGTTCCTTTGCTTGAGCAATAGCACCATTATTATCACAATAAAGGTCTATTGGATTAGCAATGCTAGGAACCACTTCTAGTTCACCAATGAACTTTTTAATCCAAATAGCCTCTTTAGCAGCATCAGATGCAGCAATATACTCAGCTTCAGTTGTAGAATCAGCTACGGTACTTTGCTTAGAACTCTTCCAGCTAACAGCACCTCCATTGAGCACAAATACAAATCCAGATTGCGATCTAGAATCATCCTTGTCAGTTTGGAAGCTTGCATCTGTGTAACCACTTACAACTAGATCATCTTCCATTCCTCCATACACCAAGAACGAATCTTTAGTCCTTCGCAAGTACTTAAGAATCGTCTTGACTGCAATCCAGTGACTCTCACCAGGATCTGATTGGTATCTGCTCGTCATGCTCAAAGCATACGAGACATCGGGTCTAGTACATATCATGGCATACATGATGGATCCAATAGCAGAAGCGTATGGAATCCCAATCATTCTCTCACGCTCATCAGTTGTCTTAGGACACTGATTCTTGCTTAGAGATATGCCATGACCTACTGGCAAATTTCTTCTCTTAGAGTTTTCCATACGGAATCTCTTAAGAACTTTGTCAATATATGTATCTTGACTTAAACCAATCAATTTCTTGGATCTATCACGATAGATCCTTATGCCAAGGATGTAAGCGGCTTCTCCCATATCTTTCATTGAGAAACACTTTCCTAACCAAGTCTTTATAGACTGCAGTGCAGGAATGTCATTTCCAATGATTAATATGTCATCAACATATAGCACAAGAAACAGTACTACGCTCCCACTAATCTTCTTGTATACACAAGGTTCATCTTCGTTCTTGATAAAGCCAAACTCTTTGACCGATTCATCAAATCGAAGATTCCAACTCCTAGAGGCTTGCTTCAATCCATAAATGGATCTTTGCAATTTGCATACTTTGTTAGAATTTTCTGGAATTACAAAACCTTCAGGTTGTGTCATATAAACATCCTCAAGTAAGTTCCCGTTAAGCTGTTTTGTCATCCATTTGACATATCTCATAGTCAAAATATGCGGCTATGGCAAGTAAAATTCTTATAGACTTGATCATTGCTACGGGCGAAAAGGTTTCATCATAGTCGATTCCATGAATCTGCCTATAGCCTTTCGCTACAAGTCTAGCTTTATAAGTATGCACCTTCCCATCCATGTCAGTCTTCCTTTTGAAAACCCACTTGCATCCTATGGTTTTTACACCTTCGGGTGCATCAATCAAGTTCCAAACTTGATTGTCATACATGGACTTAATTTCAAATTCCATGGCTCCAAGCCATTTATCTGAATCAGGAGCGGACATCGCTTCTTGGTAGGAAGTAGGTTCGTCATCAACTATGACTTCCACTTCATTGCTATCCGTCATGAGAAATCCATATCTCTCAGGTTCGGATCGCACCCTACCAGTTCTGCGAGGAACTTGAGTATTCTGAATAGGTTCGACAACTCCTTGTGAAACTTGTTCAGATCCAACATTTTGTTGCACATTATTTTCAGGTTCTCGAACTTCTTCGAGATTAATTTTACTCCCACTAATTCCTTTGGAGAGAAACTCTTTCTCTAGAAAGGTACCATCTCGGGCAATAAACACTTTGTTGTCCGTGCGGTTGTAAAAGTAATAACCCTTAGTTTCCTTAGGGTAACCCACAAAATAACACTTGTCAGATTTTGGTGCAAGTTTGTCAGAGATCATTCTCTTAACATAAGAATCACAACCCCAAATCTTCATGAAAGACAAACTAGGTTTTCTTCCAGTCCACATCTCATATGGAGTCTTTGGAACAGATTTAGTTGGAACTCTATGTAGTGTAAGAGCAGTAGTTTCTAGTGCATGTCCCCAAAAGGTTAAAGGAAGATCAACTTGACTCATCATGGAGCGGACCATATCTAATAAAGTCCTATTTCTTCGCTCAGACACACCATTCCATTGTGGTGTTCCAGGTGGAGTTAATTGTGAAACAATTCCACAATCTCTAAGATGATTGTCAAATTCTTGGCTTAAATATTCTCCACCTCGATCAGATCGAAGTGCCTTAATAGTTTTACCAAGTTGATTTTGTACTTCATTTTGAAATATTCTAAATATCTCAAAAGATTCACTTTTATGTTTCATTAAGTAGACATAGCCATATCTACTAAAATCATCAGTAAAAGTTATGAAGTATTGATATCCTCCCCTAGCACTGCTGCTCATTGGTCCACACGCATCAGTATGTATGAGTCCCAATAAGTCACTAGCCCTTTCACTACTCTTAGTAAAAGGTGCCTTTGTCATTTTTCCAAGTAAACAAGACTCACAAGTTTCATATGATTTAAAATCACGTGAATCCAAAAGTCCGTCCCCATGGAGTTTTGAGATACGCTTCTCATTAATATGACCAAGACGGCAGTGCCACAAATAAGTATGATTTACATCATTAGGTTTGGATTTCTTATTTATATTATAAATGTTCTTATTATTTCCATTCTCAACATCAAGAACATAAAGGCCATTAAATGAACATGCAGTACAATAAAGCATATCATTTAAATAAATAGAAAACTTCTTATTTTTAATAAGAAAACTATAACCTTCATTATCCAAACAAGAAACTGAAATAATATTTCTACTCAAATCCGGAACGTAAAAACAATTGTTCAAAACAAGAATTAATCTGCTAGGTAAAATGACATCATATGTTCCTACGGCTAATGCATCAACTCTTGCTCCATTCCCCACGCGTAGGTCCACTTCGCCATCTTTGAGTAGCCTCCTATTCCTTAGTGCCTGCACATTTAAACAAATGTGAGATCCACATCCGGTATCTAATACCCAGGAACTAGAAGTAGAAAGTAGAATACCTATAACATAGATACCTGAAGTAGACGCAGTCCCACTGCTCTTATTCTTCTTTAACTCTTCCTTGTAAACCTTGCAATTTCTTTTCCAATGACCAATCTCATTACAGTGGAAACATATTGCATCCTTTTGGGAAGTAGGTTTAGCCACATCAGCATTAGCAACAATTGCCTTACCAATCTTGGGTTTGACAACTTTTGTCTTAACCCCTTTGCCTTTGCCTTTAGAGCCTTTTCTTCCTTTTGTCACTACGAGCACAGGAGCGACTTCTTTACCGATTTTCTTTTCCGCTGTCTTTAGCATCCCATGCAACTCAGACAGGGACTTATCCATCCCATGCATATTAAAGTTCATGACGAACTGATTATAGCTTTTGGGCAATGAATTAAGAATAAAATCAGTGGCCAACTCAACATCAATGGGATGGCCAAGCCTCTCTAGATGCTCAAAATGAGCCTTCATCTTCAAAACATGAGGGCCCACAGACTGCCCTTCGTTCATCTTGCATGAGACCAAGGCAGCTATAGTGTCGAACCTCTCTTGCCTTGCTTGTTCTTGAAACATATCTTTCAACGAAAGAGCAAGGTCAAATGCCTCCAAGTGTTCAAGAGTCTTCTGAAGCTCTGGACACATGGCCGCAAGCATAAGACAACCCACCTCACGAGAATCACTTTTGTGTTTCTTGTAGGCGTTTCTCTCATCCTTGGGTGCATTAGAAGCAGGTTCCTCTTCAGAAACGGGCTCATCAAGAATATAGAGCTTGTCCTCATGCTTTAGAACAATTCTAAGGCTACGGATCCAATCCGTGTAGTTAGCTCCATTTTCTTGAAGTTTTTCCTTCTCAAGGATAGATCGCAATGATAAAGAACCAGTACTTTGAGCCATTATCTACAATTATGCAAACATATAATTAAATATAAGTACCAACTTAATTAAAGATATTATAAGTATTTCACAAATACTCCCACTAAATTATATAACCTTCAAATACATCCAATGTATCATATAATTTAGATGGGCTAAGATCCAACTTTAATTTAATTTCAAGTCCGCTTTGGCGATACTGCTCAAAATTAAATTAATTAGGTAGACAACTCCTTGTCAATCATATCATATATGACTCTTAGATCCTTTATGAGATTTACACATCATATGTCTAACACATTTTAATCTCATCTGTGCCTTAGGCCCAAAACTTTGTCTTTTGATAGCCCAATTAAGTCAAACCATTTTAAACGTATAGGAATCACTCTTTCCTCATCTTATTCATAAATGAATAGAATTAATGCGCCTCGCTTTGGCAGAGCCCGCATAAAACTACCCATGTACTCATAAGTGTTTTAATCATGGATTGGCACTTAACTTAAATTTTAAGAAGGTTCACACACATAAAGTTAATCAATTAACCGAATTAATTTTATGTGACAATAGTTGCACTAGTTAGGGATAAAAGTCTGAAATCATGAGATTTCTCCAATCTTAAACTCCTTTAAGATTCTGATCTCATTAATGCTCTGGACTTCTGAATTTGAATCTGTTTCAGGAAACATGGTTTAACAACCAGCCATCTGAAACAAATCATAGTCAGTATAACCCAAACCATCCGTACGGATGTTTCTGGAAGCATCCAGATTCATCCGTATGGATAGTTATGCATATCTCAGAAACATTGAACTCTTCAGGATTCTGGAACTGCATCCGCAGAGCATCTTGAAATTGAGAGCACAAAATGTACGGTCGAAACTAAGCCAAAAGGCATCCACATTCCCGTACTAAGATCAAGAAACCAAGCAACTTCTCTATACGGTCGAAACTAAGCCAAAAGGCATCCACATTCCCATATAGATTGGTCACATGTCTTAAGACCCTTTCAATGTCTCTTAATCTCACAGATTACAGCAGTTCTAAACTCTTTAGAACTCTGATTTCTGCAACTATTCCGAATTCTCAACAGATAACTGTTTCAGGAAACACGGTTTCGAAAACCAGCCGTCTGAAACCAGTTTCTGTTTCCAGGTTCGAATTCTGCAAACAATTTGCAGAACAATCTGAACATGAGAAGTCAGAATGAAATCTGGGAGTGGACCAAAACCATCTGTACGGATGTGTTTGGAGGCTCCCAAACCAGCCGTATGGATTCTTAGGTAGAATCCCAGTTTTTCCAGATTTTCAGATTTCAGAAATTCGATCAATCTTAATATCGTGTTTATACATAATCAGATTACAGAAACATGAAATTGCAGATTACGAATTTTAACCCATCTAATTCATATATTCAATAACCAATTTATTCCACATACAAATTAGATCAAGATCATCAATAGAATAATCCAATTACAACATGATAATCTAAGCATGTAATCATACATATTAATCAAATCAATATTACAACCACATCAACTAGCATGCATATTTTATATCTCATATAAAATCCATCACATAAATTCATCTATCTCATGATCATATCAATTAAATAATCACATTAAATAATTATATAATGATAATATTAGAATTATTGATCATCAACGGGGCTCTGATACCACTGTTGGGTTTCGTGCAATCATGCGCAGCGGAAGATAGACATGAATAAAACCCAATAGCCTAGATCCGCTATGAACAATAATTCATAATAACAAGATGAAGGAAACTAACCCTTGTAGATCGTTATATAAAACTTGGATTAAGCGTTAATACAAACGCCCTCTACCGGTGATCCACACAACGAACAGATTTCAAGAACGCCTTCTTGAACTTGACTGCTAGGTCTTCGGATTGATCAACGATGTTGAAGAACTATTCTTCAAAGCTCCTAATTGTTATTGTGACTTGATAATTGAGATTAATCAATCACAATAACCCAAGAATATAATGTGTGATTTCTTTCTCTAAGAAAGACTTTGGAATTGATCAAATCAACTACTTTAAGGAACAATTCCCATCAGTCTGTATTTATATTCAAAGGGTTTCAGAAACCCTTTAGGACTTAGGTTTTCTTGTCCAACAAGATTTTTCGTAAAACTGATTCTGCCGGGCAAAACCATCCGTACGGATGTTTCTGGAAGCTTCCAGATTCAGCCGTACAGATCCTTTAGGCAGGACCCGTTTTACTTCGTTTTTCGCTCCTTTTAATTATCCGTTCTACGTGTGTGACCCAATAGGATTATACTAAGTTGGCAATGAGTCCAAACCAGTCAAACCTCGTAAGTCATAAGCGGACTCTAGCAAGCCATTATGACTACCCAATTAGTATAACTTTGAACTCCAAAGTTTCCTAAAATAGAACATAACACAATCTCTTTGTTACACGATGTCTATTGAACGTAAGCCATGGTCAATGGTCAACTTACATTTGTTCAATGCTTTCTCGATCCCGAATGTATTGATAATACAAATCTTATTTGAGCACGGCCATGCATTTCATCAATACCATTCATCAAGTGGCCAAAGCTTGACATCTCTCTTGACGAGGAACAAATCCCATCTTGGCTTATTACTCTTCCCTACATGATTCCGATTATGCCAATCATATTCTTTATAGCTATCCGGTTAGGGATAACGTTTGAATACGTCAAACATAATGTTCATCATGTGGAAGACTGTAATAACCTCAGGTCTAAAGATTCCAGTGATATAACTATATGAGACTTAATTATGATATTGTGACCATGACATAAATCTCATAGGGGTCAGTCCAGTATTTGTTCTCCAACAAATACCCATAAGTCTAATTGTATCCCATACACCATAATCATCATATGATTATCTATTAAACTTATACTAATAATTAATCATAATTATCAGGGACAAGGATTATTATAATAAACATGCAAAAGACATAATAATCAAACATTCAATATCTTTATAAATAATAACATTTGTTTAACAAACAACATGCCTAGGGCATAACACCAACAAAGTGCTCGTCGGGAAACTGTAAGTCCTCCCCCTTCACTTCGTCACACGGAAATTCAGCAAGCTGTTCACTGAACACTTTCCCCCTGATGGATTTGAGTGTGACGTAAGTGATATCATAGCCGGCGAGCATGAAGTACCATTTGGCTATCCTTGCTGACATGAAAGGCTTCTCAAAGATGTAGCGGAGCGGGTCTACTTTTGCTACTAGCTTGATTGGAAAGGCTTCCATGTAATGTTTGAGCTTTTGAGTGACCCAAACCATTGCTGCACATGTCTTCTCCAAGACGGAGTAGTTCTTTTCGCCTCCTTGAAATCGGCGACTGACAAACTGAATGGTATTCTCCTTTGTGGAGTCTCGTTGCTCTTGTACTAGCATATCCCCAAGGGCTTCATCATTCACTGTGAGGTAAAGCAAGAGATACTTCTCCTTGTAAGGTGGAATCAAGACTGGAGGGCATGTCAAGTAATGGTTCACTTGGTCGAAGGCTTCTTGGCAAGCGTCGGTCCATTCTAGAGCCACGTTCTTCTTAAGCAACTTGAAGATTGGCTCGCACATGGAGGTAAGCTGGTGCACAAACCGACTGATGTACTGTAGTCTGCCCATAAAACCTTTGATTTCTTTCTGTTTCTTGGGAGGAGGCATGTCAATGATTGCCTTGATTTTTGAGGGATCTACTTCAATACCCCTTTCTGTGACCATGTAGCCAAGAACTTTTCCTCGGATAACCCCAAAAGTGCACTTTGCGGGATTGAACCTCATTTTGTGTTGCCAAAGCCTTTCAAAGAACTTGCGGAGGTCGATCAAGTGTTGACCGTCGGTCCCTTTAGAGTGGATGATCATGTCGTACACGTAGACCTCGATCTCTTTGTGAATCATGTCATGGAACAAGTCTGTAACAGCCCTTTGATAAGTAGCCCCAGCGTTCCTTAACCCAAACGGCATAATTATGTAGCAAAAGGTGCCCCATGGTGTTGTGAAAGCATTATTGTGTTAATCCTCTTCAGCCATGAGAATCTGATTATACCCAGAAGTCCACACAAACACGAACCTTGCCATTAGCCTTTCGGACTGTGACCACATTGGCTAGCCATATTGGATACTCTAACTTTGATGAAGCCTACACTAAGAAGCTTCTCTATCTCTTCTTTGACTTGTAGAGACCATTCTGGCTTGATCTTTCTGAGTTTCTGCTTTGTCGGCTTAGCATCGTCTCTGATCGGAATTCTGTGCTCCGCGACCTTTCTGTCTAAACCCGGCATGTCTTTGTATGACCATGCAAATACATTCACGAACTCTTTGAGCAGTGCAGTCAATCTGTCTTTCTCTTCCCCCTTAAAGAAGCTTCCGATCTTGGTTTCTTTCGGCTCTTCATCGGTACCCAGATTAACAACATGCAATTCTTCGTCAGCCCCTAGACCATTTTCACCACGACTACGGACCTGTTGAGCAAGTTCACTTAAGTATGTTGTGTTTTTGTGGTCTATTTCATCATTATTTGAATCGTTATTAACTAGTTCATTAGATTCGTTATTAGTTAATTCATCATTCATGATGTTTGCAATCTCGGGGTACTCAGAAAGATCAAATTTTTCATTAACAAAGAAAGGGAACACACGCTTGGCTATGGCCTCCATATCCTCTCGGGTGAGGATGTCGGAAACACTCTGGACTCGAAAGTGAAAGTGAACAAGTCTTCCTTTGTAACCTTGCGCAGAATGCAACCCATCTTCTCGACCAAGAATTCCACGGATACCACGGGTCACTTTGTAGAATACCAGTTGTTGATTGGCTCGGAGCTTGGCTAGATCTCGCTGATAGTTTCCTTTCTCGTGTCGGTGTCGTAGATGGCATTGACTTGACACTCATTCATGAGGGAAATTTCCTCGAACATGGATGCTAAATCCGTCAATTCTTCCCCTACGGTAATCTCTGTCTCGGACTCTATGGTCACTTTCTTTCCCCACCATTCTCAGGGTGACATGGGAGTTGGTTCCCCTTCAGATTTTTGGATCTCACAGTCGGCGAAGATTTCGAGACTGGGCTTTCTGATGCTCTTGCTGTTAACCCATGGCTCAAGAAAGATTACGTATGGAACCTCTTCTCCTTGACAGACAAAGTATCCATTCAGTGTCTTACGGTAAGGCCTCAAATTGGGAATCTCATAATGATGGCTTTCCCTACGAGCTCGGGCCTTTTCATTCTTGATGGCTTGCTCGTGTTTCAAGTCATCTCTGGAAGTTTTGTATCCCAAACCGAATTTGTTCTTGACGAATGGGACCTCCACGGGTTGCATTCTACCCTGTTGGTATTTCTCTAGGCCTAAACCGGGGAAGTAGTCCATATTCCTCATCATACGGAGGACCTTACGATTGCCGAGGGTCCAAGATCTGCTTCCCCCTTCTTTGTCAATGGCGTTGATTGAGATGCCGGAGAGAGTAGAGTCGGCTAAACCATGCTGAATTTGGTGAATGGGTTCCCCTTTTCTGTGGATAGTGACGTTTTCTGCCATAACAGTCACTATTTCATCCCCATTTCTGAACTTCACATACTGATGGAGAGTCGAAGGGACGGCATTAGAACTGTGTATACATGGGCGGCCCAAGAGTAAGTTAAATGAAGAAGGCACATCGAGCACTTGAAACGGGACGGACATGACCATGCTCCCAAACACAATGTCTATTTCCACCATACCCATGACTGTGCGGGCCGTGCTATCGTAACCTCGGATTACTTGGGTAGAAGGCTTCAAATCTGAATTCTTAAGCCCCAGTATGCCCATGATTCGACCGGGAATTAAGTTGAGTGCGGAACCACCATCAACCAAGACTCTTGAGATAGGTCTCCCCCTTGCTTTCACCTCGAGATAAATGGCCTCATTGTGGTCAGAACCAAATGGTGGAAGGTCCATGTCGGCAAAGGTGATGACATTGCCAAAATGAATGTGGCCTATCATTACAGTAAGGTCCTCGGGAGTAGTATCAGGAGAGATTGATGTGTCGTCAAGATTACTGATGACAAGATCGTGGTGCTTCTTTGAGGATGCAATGAGGTCCCAAATGGAGATGTTGGCTTGAGTTTTCTTGAGTTGAACCAATAAAGGGTCTTCGGGAGTGTCGCGAGCTTGCGATCTTTGAGAAGAGGTGCTTGGTGCAGAAGTAGTAGGGTTGCTTGCTATGACTCGTCCGGATCGAGTTAGCATGTTGATGTTCCCATCTTTCCTCTTTTTCCTATTCTCTAGTACTTCCCTCATTACCTCATCGTAAGTCATAACGTAACAAGAATTGTCAAATTTATTCATCACATTGGAGCCCTCATTCACAATCGGGATTGAATGAGTGGTCTCCTCAAATTCTCCTAGCTCTATTACATTGACATCGTCACCACTAGGCACTATGAACTCTTTCTTGTCTATGAGATCTTGGATGACGTTGCGGAGGACAAAGCATTCCTCGGTGGTGTGGCCACTATGTTGGTGGTAGCCACAATATTTGTGATGAGCATGATTGGCATTGATCGACTTGGGTTGATACCCTTGTATAGGTGTGACTTGGCCTTTTGCTTTGAGAACTTCAAAGGCCTCGGTTTGAGTCATACCTTGGAGAGGAGTGTAGACACGGTCATTTTGATATTTCTTTCCTTGAGGTGGAGGAACCCTTTTGTAATTCCCTTTGTCGGTAGTGACGGCATTGATCGAAGCCTCATTTGTAGAGTTAGAGGCGGCCTTGTAACGGAAGCTAGGAGCACTTTTCTTGATCTCCTTGAGCAACTCATCCATTTGGATCCCCGCCTCGTACATTTGAGAGAAATCCGTATATCAAGTCCCACTTAAGTGGGTGTGGAGGTCAATCTTTAGACACGTGAGGAAGATGTCCATTTGCTCCTTGGTATTTGGCCTCTGGACTATTTCGGCGAGCTTGTCATTCCACCTTCTTGTGAAATCAATAAAAGACTCATTGTCCCTTTGAGTAGTGTTCTTGAGCTCTTTCTTGGTTGGACAGTGAGTGGTGTTGCCTTGGTATTGACTTTTGAAGGCAAGTATGGCGGCGTCCTAATCAAGATGGACTGTGAGCGGGAGAGTTGCATACCAATCTTTTACCGCCCCCTCGAGAGTAAGAGGGAAACATTGTGCCATAACTTTAGGAGAGACCTTCTTCGGAACCATAGCCTATATATAAGTCTCAATGTGTGCCATGGGGCAAGAGTTGCCCTTGAACTTGCTTATGTCGGGCATCTTGAACTTGTCGGGAAGAGAAGCCATCGTGTTCATGAGGATGGATGACTGATAAAGGCTTGTGTCGGAGCCTTTACCCAAGTTGAGACCATTGAAGCGTTGATCTATGTAGGCCATAATTGAATCAACCATTTTGTGCTTATTGTTCTCGGTGCTCGGTTCCCCCACTTTCTTGGTACGGGCATTAACATAAGGGCTTTGAAACAAACCTTTAGTCCATTCGGACTCTTCATTGTTCTCTTTGTCTTTACCACTCGAGAGCTTGGTGAGCTTCTCTTTCATTTGCTCCATCTCGGTCTCGTGGGCCTCCCTTTGAATGTCAACGTGGGATGCCAAAGATCATCTTTGTTTTGGGCCTCCTTATTAAGAGTGGAGACTTGCTCTTGGAGAAGTTGGACCATAGCTGAGAGTTGGTCAAGGGACATTGATGCTGTCGAAGCTGTTGGAGTAATCTCTTCACGAACTAACCGATTCGCTGAATTCCGGTAGACGCGCTAAGTACCAATTGAACCTATATTGCAGAAAAGGCCCTTGTCAATCTTGAGTAACACTTTCGGTCCAAGAAGAGGCTTTAGAACACACATTGGGCACACGACTCAAAACACATAAGAAAAGACTCTTTTTTTTTATTTTTTATTTTTGTAAGTCGGAGGGACGGAGTCCCTTTTGAGTTTCTAAGAAAATAATGGAATCGTCACACTAGTATATAGACCTTCTCGCAGTCCCATATACTCATCGGATTCCATCACGCTTGTGAATCCTACACATTTCGGGATTAAACTAAATTAATGTAGTAAAGCATACATGTGGGGACGGATTTTTATTTTCATCCATAATAACCACTTGGGGACGAAGTTTTATTTCGTCCATGATAACCACTTGGCATGTATGTTTTGAAGACATTAGTTTAGGGAAATCTCGGCACATGAAAACCGACTTTAGTCACGGAGTGTTAGACCCTAACTAGAATTGTGTTGGCTTGTGATCGGCTAATGAGAGGCTTAAGGTCACCCCCAGCATGTATTCATGAACTACACCACGGGTTGAGGTTTACTGCTTCGAAAGAGTCAAGGTCGGGTGGAGCTTGAAACTTCCTATGACGGGCCTCGATGGGTTTGGGGTTATAAACTTGTGCGACTCGATAGTGAGCAATTCATAGGAGTTTGTGCACGTAGTGTGAGGTCCAACATGTGACAAAACATCTTTCTTTTTTTTCTTTTTTTACGAAAGAAAAACAAATAAGCACATAATTACAACTCTCGAATCACCCGTGTGACCGATAAAATAAAACACAAAAGAAAAACAGTCCAAGAGGTCCAAACTAGGCCTTGATACAGGTAACTGTGCCCACACCCCAATCACTTTGCTCTGTTCTGAAACTGTCCCTGTTCTGGAAAACCACCCAGAAGTGCGCGCCTCTGGCCTGTATTGTGGGATGCGCGCGCCTGGCGCAGACTCTGTGGGAGGCGCCCACTTCTGGGCAAACCTGTCAGATTGTCAGACTTTGGACTCAGGGGATTACCCTGGTCCCTAATATGCATTGTAACCACTGCAGAAATGATTAGTATAGAAAAACGAAGAAGAACAGGAAGAATATCAGGAAGCGGGCGACTCTGGTCCTTGATGTGGGCCGCGCGCGCCTTAGGCCAAGAAGGCCAGAGGTGCACGCTTCCCCCATTAGGAACCAGAATGCCCAGAAAATGTAGATTTTGATCAGAGATGCAAGTTTAACCCTCAAACGTCCCCAGCAGAGTCGCCACTGTAGATACCCCGGGAAGGGCATAGCTTGGCTAGAGCGCGTGTGTTGTCCCTAGGATGTCTATTCGTGTTTTATTTGTTTAGAGTCGCCACCTATGTTTTAGAGGAACATAAGAAAAACCTAATATTTAGCCTAAGTTTGATACGAAAACAGAGATTCTTGTTATGAGGTTCGGGGGTTAGGTTACGAGATGGGAAGTACTTAAACACTCATCTCGCCCGACTAATGTCGGTCTTGCTTGATCAAAGTCTACATAAAATAAATGTTCTTCTTGTTCTTGATGATAAAAGGGGGTTTTAAAAGGTATTTTGGAATGTAGGGAGATGACTCCTTGACTAGCTTCAATAAAGTGAAGTAGTCGTTGGTGTCATGTCCCAAAATAATTTGGGTGATTGCACGTTTGATAAAAGTAAAAGAGAGAAGATATGAAGTAGAGAAGAAGGAGGAAGATGAACTTTTACCTATGCTTCAAAGATCTTCAAACACTTCTTGGTGACTTCCTTGAAAAAGCCTTGGAAATGAGTTTGGTATCTTTTGTGTAAAGAGAATTCTTTTGTCCAAAAGAGTGCTAAAAATGAGATCCTTTGAAAGGGTGGAAAAGGGATGTTTTTATAGGTGAAAGCAAATGTTTTTGGTGCCAAAACTCAGTCACCAAGAAATCTTTCCTGGGCAAAATCATGTAAAATGAGCAAGGGAGGGATTTTTGGACAGAAATCTGTAACTGACGCCCAGAGGCGCGCGCTTCCCACCTTGGGGGCGGAAGGCGCGCGCTTCTGGCTCCTATGGTCGGAGGCACGCGACTCAGAGAAGGCATTTTTGACAGAATGGACTAGAAAGTTAGCCCTGATATTCAGTTTAGTCCTTGGACTTAACGAAGTCTGTTAGGAACTTAATGGAAGTGACAGAAACTAACGAGAAACACTTAAAAGAGGGAGAAACACAAGATCAACCGTGCAACCGGGGTGAGCAGTCCAAGGCGGGGTGTCTACACCCACACAACCACTTTAAAAGGTAAAGACCGAGGGACATTGATATGGATCTGAAAGTCATGGATCAAAGTGATGTCCGAGCTGAGTTTAGGAAAGGAGAGGGAGAAGGCCGCAGCAATATTAGTAACTTGAGAATGTACCTTATGGATAATATCAACAACAAGCATGCTCTTACCATCAAAACGGCTTTTATTATGAGCCACCCATAATTCCCAAGACACGAGAGCTGGAATAATAGAAGTAAGCCATTTGAGTAGACGGGAGGACGAATTGCAGCCACGCCACCAACAAATAAGAAGCTGATTAAGAGAGCCATTGAAGACACGAATGCCACATAAAGAGTTAAAATAGGCCCAAACCCTATTAGCCGTCTCACCTCCAACTAAGACATGAAAAATGGATTCCTCTTTGGCATTGCAGCAACACTCACATTTAGAAGCTCCCTAAACACCCCGCTTTTTCACCATATCATCCGTCGGAAGGCCACCTTGTAACGCACGCCATAAGAAGACTAAAATTTTCTTCGGGATATACTTGTTCCAGCAAAATGAGTATGTAGCATATTTAGCTCAATGAACTCGACATTCCATCCACGCAGAACTAACAGAGAATTTGCCGGAGGGAGAGGAAAGCCAAATGGGGACATCCGGTTGAATAGAGAGAGTAATATGCTGTGATTGTAACAGTGACAAAAGCTGCTGCCCATAGACATTTCAGATGTGATTTGAGCAAGGAATATCATTCTCAAATAAAGAGAAAACCTGAGCATGCTCGAAAGGGAGCTGTTCAAAAACACCATCCAGCCATTTCTCATGAATCAAGATTTGACCCCTGCCTATACGCCAAGCCAATCTATCCTCAACAATAGGCTTAGCTTCAATCATTCGTTTCCATATATGAGAAGCATAAGAAGTGGTTGTAGCATCCATAGGATGGATCTCCCAACAATATTTTGCCAGCATTAACTTACTCCATAAGGATTCATTTGTACGAATACGCCACCATAGCTTCATAGCAAAATCCATAGTGATATCTTCAAATCTCCGGATGTCTAAACCCCCTCATTAACCGGCCAACACATTTTATTCCAAGACAACCGGTGACATTTCCGTTCCCCATTAGCCCGACTTCAAAAGAAACGGACAATAATTTTTTCCATAGCATGAATAACACCTTTAGAAGGATCAATCAACGCAAGATAGTAGAGAGGGATGGCAGCTAGGCAAGATTGGATGAGCGTGAGTTTAGCACCATGAGATAACAATTTCCCTTTCCACGAAGCAAGTCTAGCTTCCATTTTGCGAATAATAGGGCTGAATATGCTTATTTTCTTTCGGCCAGTGTATAGGGGGAAGCCAAGGTAATTGAGATGAATATTTTGCTTCGAGAAACCCGTAATAGCAGCCATCATTTCATCCTTACTACCATCTTTCCCCGTGATAAAACCAGATTTTTGAACATTGACAAGCTGGCCCGAAAATCTTTGATACAAATCTAGATATTTCATGTGAGCTTCAAGGGAATTCTTTGACCCATTGCAAAAAAAATGACATCATCAGCATAGGCTAAATGTGAGACCATTGGGGTGTTGATGTAAATTCTATACCGAAGATGAGGGTAGATAGTGTGTAAATGATTCAACCCTCGACTCATCATTTCAGCAGCAATAATAAATAAACAAGGGGATAGGGGGTCCCCTTGACGAACCCCTCTAGATGAGTTGAAGAATCCACAGCTTTCTCCATTTATTAGAACCGAAAACCAGCTATTAGAAATGCAACGATATATCATGTCAATCCAGATTTCGTTAAAACCAAACAGCCGTAACACCTTCACTAATCCAAACCACGATAGACGGTCATATGCCTTAGCCATATCAAGCTTGAGAGCCACATTTGATCCTCAGACTTTTTTATTTATAGATTGCAGAATTTCTTGAGCCAAAAGCACATTGTCATGAATGACACGACCCTTAACAAATCCACTTTGTTGAGGAGAAATAATACGAGCAAGGATAGGAGCAAGCCAATTTGTTAGCAGCTTAGTAATGATTTTGTTGCAGAAGTTACATAAGCTAATAGGCCTTAGGTCCGAGAATGTACTAGGAGAGTCCACCTTTGGGATGGTAACAATTAAAGTGCTAGTCCAGCTTCTAGGCATTTGGAAACCCGAGAAAAAGTCACCAACAGCTCTATATAGATCTTCCTTAATAATATCCCAACACCCTTTATAGAATTCCCCCGTAAAACCATCTGGACCAGCTGCACTTTGACCATTCATATTAAAGATCACATCATGAAGTTCAGCCATAGAAGGGACATTAGTGATCCTCACATTGTCCTCCTCAGTCACAAGTCGAGGGATCAAAAAAGAGAAGTCATCCGAGGGGTTTTCAACCTGCCCTTGCAATTGATCATAATAAAAACTAACTGCTTCTTCCTTGATATCCTCTTGATCCGTGAGCCAAACACCATGCCTATTTTTAATCCGATGAATAAATAACCTTTGCCTCTTTTTCTTAACCGTTGCATGAAAAAATCTCGTATTATTGTCACCTTCTTTCAGCCACTTAAGGTTAGCTTTTTGAGCCCATAAATCCTCCTCCAGCTTAAGCTTGGATAATAAATTAGCTTTAGCAATATTTAAAGCAGCCCTAGTATTGTCCGTGCCAAGTTGTTGATGTTGAAGCTCTCGGTAAGTGATCTCATCTTCAGCATTTTTAATTTGTTGATCCACTCTCCCATAGACTTGTTTGTTCCATATAGAAATACATTTTCGGAGTCCCCCCAGCTTCTTAGCAAAACAGACCATAGGCCTCCCATCCATAGGAATGGTCCAAGAATTCTTGACAAGATCCGAAAAGGAGTGGTGTTTAAGCCAGATATTCAAAAATCTGAAAGAACCTTTCTTAAGATCAGATTGTAGCTGAATGTTAACCAAGAGAGGGGCATGATCCGAACAAAGTCTAGACAGATGATTAACCCGAGTATTAGAGAACAGATTCAGCCATTTCTCATTGTAAAGAGCTCGTTCTAGCCTCTGAAAATAGCTCTCCTGCCCATTCTGTTATTGCACCAAGTGGCCATATTACCATCATAACCCGCATCCATGAGATTAGCATATTGAATCATGTCCGAGAATTCAGTGGTAGCCATAACACTAACAGGTCTTCCTCCCACTTTTTCAGATTGATCAAGGACGCTATTGAAATCACAAACTACCATCCAAGGAATATCCACCTCACTAACAGCCATCAATTCTACCCAAAGATTAATACGGGCCAGCCTATTACAGCTAGCATGCACAAAAGAAATCCAAATCACTTCAGACCATAAAGGATGAGCGATTTCGACTGTGAGAGCTTGCAAGGAATCCTGAATCACTTTACACTGCATACCATGTTTCCATAGGAGCCAAATCCTGTTATTGCTATTAGAAATCCCATCCTCACATCCAACCTTACGAATGATATCCCCCATGCAAGATGCATTAATTTTTGGCTCATAAATAGACATCAAAGAACTATTATAAGAACGAAACAAACGTTTTATCCTTCTCAACATGGCCTTATTAGCTATACCACAAGCATTCCAACTAATAAAAGCTACCATTATTAAACATAAATAGGAAAAAGTAATTGAGATAATGAAAAGGAGTGAGGAGAACTCACAAAGATGGGGATTTCTCCCTTACCTTTTTCCGTTTATGAGAAACTGTGGTGAACCCATCATCATCTTCCATAGAGTCAGCAAGAGATAACCTTTCCTTATGATCCAGTTGCAAATTAATCACTTGGTTGAGGGAGGTCACTTGAGGAGCCCTTGGGGAAAGATTAAGGAAACTAAAAGTATCCATCTTGACCTGAGACAAGGGTTTAGTCCGTATAGCCGAATCATCTTTCAAGGGGGTGCACAATTTGAGGGGATCCTGAAATTCTGGAATGGACGTATTAGCCCCATCTTCGCCACTGATTATTTTTCCAGATTTGACCTTTATATTTTTGAGGCATTTAGAAAGAGCATCATTGACTGATTGGGGGAGAAATATACCTCTTCTAGCAAGAATTGGGCCCTTTTTAGGATTAGGGTTAGCATCCTTTTTCGTAAGGTCAATCACATTCTCCTTTGCTGTATTACATTCTGCAACATCAACCTTATTCTTCCCATTCTCCTTCTTCTTCCATACCTCTTGCGTTGTGGTATTCTTTTTTGTATCTCCTTTAGGTTGCGTAGGCCCTTTTTCCTCATCAACTTTTTTACCATTGTCAACCAAAACCGACGTAGTACCATCATACTATTTTTTGGACGCAGCATTTAGGATACGACAATTAAAATTGTCATGCCCCAGTAGCGAGAAATGAGTACAATACATGGGCAAGTTGTCATATTCCACATCTTGAACAAAGCTAGGTAGACAATCACCACAATCAACATGGATCTTATCTGGGAGGCGCTTGAGAAGGTTCACTTGAACAAGGATTTTGGCCACACTTGGGCGAGATAATTTTGCTGTTGCTTTATCTAGCGACATGGGCTTACCAAAGATCCGGGCTAGTGAAAAGAGGAAAACCTTGTTAAAGAGGTGAATTGCTAAACCGGAAAAACTCACCCATACAGGAACAATGGATGAATCTGTTTGTGGCTTCCAAGAAGGAGTCCAGACAGAAGTACGCATTGCATATCGATTAACATAAGTTACTTCACGAGTCCAAAGGTGCTAAAAATCCTCCTCATTATTCAATTGGATCAACATGTGCCTTAAATCCAAATGACCAAGTTTGTAGGTCCCCTTTAGTTGAAATTTACCAAAAGCAATACGTGCATCCTCCATGGTAGGTCTACCATTTTTTAATTTGCCAACAAGCATCCAGGAAAACGGCCGAGAAAAAGCATCAATGGCTTCCTTAGATAACTTGAGCAAAGGTATTCCTTTATGCATAGCGGCTGGTAGCAAAGGTATATCCGGCACAGGAGTTGAATGAGACGGGTTAAGGATGGTGCTATGAACAAAAAGATGATCTAAGTCTTCCAAAGATGGGTGCATGCAACACACACAAGCAGAAAATGAATGAATACCTCTCGATTGTATAGCCAAATATGTGGGGAGACCTCGATGCAGCAACCTCCACAAAAAGACAGATACTTTAAGAGGAATATATTTATGCCAACAACATTCAAACATAGGGCTCTCTTGACCAGCCCCACTCGAAATTTCCATGCAGAGGAAGTAGTGAACCTACCAGAGTTGGAAGGGAGCCAAAAGGGTTGATCTGGTTTGTCAAGAAGCTGGATATTGTGGCTTTGTAAATATTGCAAAAGATGATCTCCATAATTGTCTCGGATAAAATCAACATTGAGCTGGCCATTATGAAATAAGGTTGAGACTTCCACATGATTTCCGGGAAGAGTCAAAGATGAGTCCAACCAATGATCATGAATAGAGATATCTCCTCTACCAATTCTCCACCCCATATTGTTTTCCACACTATCTTTAGCGTTAAACATCCGACACCAGATTTGAGAAGCAAAACTAGGCTTGGAGGCATCCATTGGATGAGAACCATTACAATATTTAGCCTCCATGAACTCCACCCATAAAGAATTGCAGCATCGAAAGCGCCACCATAGCTTCATAGAAAAAGCCCGAGCCATATCTTCAAATCTTCGAAACCCTAAACCACCTTCATTCAAAGGCCAGAACATTTTGGACTGTCTAATCCAATGACATTTGTTGTGCCCCTCCTCGTTGCACCAGAAAAAGTTGGAAATCAGCCTATACATTGCATTGATGAATAAGAAGCTGAGGTTGGTTTCGTGGATCCCTCCTTCAACTGAACCTTTTAAGCTTAATACTGATGGTGCTTCAAAAGGTAATCTGGGTACTATCTCTGGGGGTGGTGTTATTCGGAATGCTAAAGGTGATCTCATTTTTGCTTTTTCTCATTTCTATGGGTATGGTTCTAATAAGGTTGCTGAGGCCAAGGCTGTTAGAGATGGTTTGTTGTTGGCTCGGAGCTTTGGCATTTCTTCCTTATGGCTTGAGATTGACTCCGAGGTTCTTCTCAAAATTTTGATTGAGGAATATCATATTCCTTGGTCTATTTGGTATGTTATCTTGGAGATTAAACGCCTTTTGCAATTAATGGCTGTCCGGATTACTCATATCCTTCGTGAAGGTAATCAAGTCGCTGATAGGCTGTAACGCCCATCCTTATTATCGTTAAATATTTGACATACTCGTTAAATTCTTGAACTTGCATATTATGTGCTAGTTTTACTTGAGTTAAATTTTTAACTGCTTTAAATAGTTAAGGTGGTTAAATGTTTAGTTTTGACTTTTGGGTCATTTGTGAAAATTTGACTTTAGGGGCCTTTTTGTTAAAAGTGAAACTTGAGGGGCCTAAGTGTCATTCTTTGGAAGTTGCAAAGTATATCTTGGTTTGCAGAGAATGAATTCTCCATTTTCATTCTTCTCGTTCTTTCTCTGTTCTGAAAGCTAGGGTTAAAAGTTTTCCCTATTCCCGACTCCTCGAGCTTAATTATCCCTCCGTTCTCGATTCCGATCCCGGATTAATATTCGTGGCGTTGAATAGAGCGTTCCAGGCCGAACAGAAATAAGTTTTGGTCAACTTGAATTTTGACTAGGTAAGTTATTAGCTCCCCCTTGCTTGTAATAACATGCATAAATGTTATTCTCGATACTTGTGAATGTTAATTTTGTGTTTGGGATGATTTTTGTGGTACTTGTAATTGTGGGACAAGGGGAGTATATCTTACTGGGTAAAAATGGTAAAAGAACTTGAAATAAGTGGTTATGCACTTTGATGGGTTGTTAAAATTGTTAGTAATGTTACTCCTACGCTTGGGACGGAGAATTGTTAAGTTTGAACTCAGGGGAAATCTACCAAATTGTGCTGAGCACGGTCGTGCGCCTTTAATTGGCACGGTCGTGCCAAATATCGCCTTTAGGCAAAAATCTCTCGGCAGAGTTAGCACGGTCGTGCGCCTTTTATGGACACGGTCGTGCCGAAATGAATTTTGTGTGAAAACCTCTCGACTTTGATAGCACGGTCGTGCCACTTTTGCACGCACGGTCGTGCCAAGTGGAAATTCTGATTTTTCCTTCTTGAATTGTTTCCTTCATAACTTTCTATAGGAAAGTCGGAATCAAGATCCGAAAGAAGCTAAATAACCTAGACTCAGAGGGCTATTCAAAGACTAAATTAATGAGGTTTTAAGGTGATTGTCTAGAGCATATAGATAGGTGTTTTAGGACATTGAACATAAGTATAAGAGTAGTATCTCTTCCTTATGTCTTGAAAGTGCTATGAACAAGCACTAATGTGTTATACTTGTTGTGAATCCAATGATTGTGCACCTTAGAGGCATTAGCATAAGGTCTTAGACTTGAACATCCTAAGAATAGGATTGGGATTTGGTAAGAGTAAAAGTATAACTCTTATACTTGTTTGAATGTCCAAAGATTGGAAGTTATAACTTGAAGTATAAGACATTAAAAGCTTGTACGTGATTTGAACATCCAAAGAATTGGATTAAAACTTGAATATAAGATAATAAAATCTTGTACTTGACTTGACACCAATACATATGTATGGTAGTGAACTTGAAAGTGCTATAAACAAGCACTAACGTGTATGAGACATGTTCTTGTTGTGTATGTGCAAACATTGCATACATTTTCTTGATACAAGGTGACTTCTTGATTACTTGAAGCATGTTCCTTGTTGAGCTAGTCCACTACATTTGGATTAGTTCTTCTCCCGTTGTTCAAGTAAATATCTACTTGTACTTTCTTGTGTGAGTCCAGCTGGTTCTCCTTGCTTGTTCGAAAATGTATAGGTTCACGCTTGTCGCGAGAGCTGGGGTTTAAGTGACAATCGGGTCCCTATGTATTTCCGCCCGACCCCTTACTACCGGCCATAGTAAGGGCATAGCTTCCTTAGTTGGAGCAATAAGCCTGACTTAAGTGAATGCTAAACTCCCGTCCCGAACACCTCATGAATAATCATGAGTACTGATATTGAGAATGACACTGGTTACCGGGTCTTCTGATATATACTGAATAATCAGTTCCTGTTATTGATCGTGATGTCAAAGTAATACAAGCTTCGACAACAATGGTATTCTTGGGAGGAATAAGGAAGGAAGCAATATCCTTATAACTTGCTTGTTTAGCCTTATGTGCTATTTGATGAGTGGATTATCCTCTCATATACTTGTTACTTGATGATACTTGAGATATGATTATTTGAGTATCTACTTGAATTGCATGATAACATGTCATGTAGTTGCATCTAATAGCTTACTGAGATTTATCTCACCCTTTATTTGTTCCCCCCCCAGGAAAGGAAGGATAGTGCGCAGTGAGGCTCGACATAGTTGGGAGCTTGCTTCGCAGGTTGTGATTATTTTGGGGCTTGTGTCCTTTTACACTTGGTGAGGACGATGTATTGGGTTTTGTATAACTCCTTATTTTGGGGTAGACAGTTTTGTTCAGTTCTTGTTGTCACTAGACATCTTGTATAGTACTCTTAATGCCAACTTATGTGCTAGGCATGTTTCCGCTGTGTATGTATTAAGTTTGGTTTTGAATTTTCTTGTCTAGAACTCGTGTTGTGAGCTAGTATAGCTCCTTACTCTATAGTATATATATCATGTCAGTTTGTTAAACAAATGTCATTAAGTTTCTTGTTTCCCGTTAGGCACTCCATCCAGGTTTGAGGTTCTATTAGGGGATCCCGGGACCTGGGGGCGTGTCAGGTTGGTATCAGAGCTACCCTGGTTTAGCTACCCTGTTTAGCTACCTTGGTTTGCTCTAAGTCTGGATAGGGTCTATGGCCTAGGTATGGGTGAGTCTTGGGGTGTTATTAATAACGCTGAGTGTTTACCTACAGGTACAATGAGTTCTGAAGGTACTAGTGGCAGTAATCAGCTGAGATCTATAACTCCTCAAGAAGAAATGGTTGATAATGTTGACTGGGATTATCCTAATCGCCTTACAAGGTTCTTGAAGCTGAAACCTCGTAGTTTTGATGGGGAATTTGATGCTAAAAAGGCAGAGGAGTGGATTGAAAGTATTGAGAAGATCTTTACAGCCTTGAGATGTGCAGGTGGTGATAAGGTAACCTTTACAACCTTTAAACTTGAGAAAGCCGCTGAACATTGGTGGCAAGTGTTGAGTAAAAGCTGGGAACTGGAAGGTGTACCACAGACATGGGAGAATTTTCTTAAAGCTTTTAAGTCGCAGTTTATTCCAACAGTGGTCCAAGATAGGAAAGAGATGGAATTTCTTAATCTGGAGCAGGGAAGTCTGACCGTGGGGCAATACTCAACCAAGTTCACAGAATTGGCAAGGTATTGTGATCACTTAGTTCCAAACGAAACCAAGAAGGCACAGAGGTTTGTTAAAGGGTTGACGACTGAGTATAGGAAGCAACTTCTTTCTTTACAACTCACTAGCTATCAGCAAGCAGTGGAGAAGGCTTATACCATTGAAAATGATATTGAAGAACACAAGGTGAAGTTGGGAACAACCATGACTGGTCGTGTATCGGAGAAAACTCAGGGATCTGGTTCTAAAGGTGGTAAATCTGGCCGCCAAGATCGTCGATTCCGACAGCCAACTGAAAGCAAAGGTAGTGTATCAACTGGTTCGAGGACAACAGTCCAAGGTTCCAGGAGAGTATGTGGCTATTGTTCGAAAGAAGGCCATTCTGAAGACAAGTGTTGGCTAAAGCAAGGAAAGTGTATAGTGTGTGGTGAAGCGGGGCACTTTGCTAGAAATTGTTCTAAAAGTAAAGTAAATCAAGTTGGGGGTACAAGTCAACCAGCCTCAGGTTCTAAGAGAGATAGTGGGGGTCGACCAAAAGTTCAGGGTCGAGTGTTTGCTCTAGGTCAGCAGGGTGTAGCTGAGTCTTCTGCGGTCATAGGAGGTATTATATTACTTTCTAGTACGAGAGCGCGAGTCTTGATAGATCCAGGCTCATCTCATTCTTATGTGGCATCTCATTTTGTGTCGCATTTACATGTTTTTCCTGATTCTATGCCTTATGTGCTAGAAGTATCTTCCCCTATGGGAGATTGCATGTTTACTTCTGAGGTTTACAAGAAATGTGAGGTTCTTGTGGGTGATCATTCCCTTCTTGCCGACCTAGTCGTGTTACCTATAAGGGACTTTGACGTGATTCTTGGCATGGATTGGCTATATGTGCATCATGCATCTGTTGATTGTTATAGAAAAGTAGTAACTTTTTCTATTCCTGGTTTGCCTGATTTTACCTTTGAAGGTGATAGGCCTTTATGTGCTATACATGTTATTTCTTCTTTAAAAGCTAGAAAACTTTTATCTCGTGGTTGTGCCGGGTATCTCGCATGTGTACTTGATCAGAGTTTATCTGTTCCCAAGATGGAGGATATTCCTGTTGTGTCTGAATTTTCAGATGTGTTCTCTTCTGAGTATAGCATCCCACCTGATCGAGAGCTTGAGTTCTGTATTGAGTTATTACCAGGTACAGCACCAATCTCTAAAGCACCTTATAGAATGGCTCCAGCTGAGTTAAGAGAGTTGAAAACACAGCTTGAGGAATTGCTTGATCGGGGCTTTATCAGGCCTAGTGTATCACCGTGGGGTGCACCAGTGTTATTTGTCAGAAAGAAAGATGGGACTCTGCGATTGTGTATTGATTACAGAGATCTTAATCAGGTAACTATCAAGAACAAATATCCGTTACCTCATATTGATGATTTGTTTGATCAGCTTTAGGGTTCAGTAGTGTATTTGAAGCTTGACTTGAGAAGTGGTTATCATCAGTTGAAAATCAGATCTGAGGATATACCAAAGACGGCTTTCCGTACCAGGTATGGGCATTATGAGTTTATTGTTATGCCATTCGGTTTGACAAATGCTCCAGTTGTATTTATGGATTTGATGAAACGTATATTCAATCCATATCTTGATTGTTTTGTGGTGGTATTCATTGATGACATTCTTGTGTATTCTAAGTCACGGGCTGAGCATGAACAACATCTCAGAATAGTATTACAAGTTCTTCGTGAGAAACAACTATTTGCAAAATTCAGCAAATGTGCTTTCTGGTTAGAAGAAGTTTCATTCTTGGGGCATGTTGTGTCTGCTACTGGTATTGCAGTAGATCTTTCCAAAGTTGAACCAGTTGTTAACTGGAAAAGGCCAACTACAGTGACAGAGATCCGTAGTTTCTTGGGCTTGGCTAGTTATTATCGGAGGTTCATTGAGGGATTCTCCAAGATTGCTACTCCATTGACTAATATGACTCGAAAAGCTATTTCTTTTGAGTGGAATGACAAATGTGAAGCAAGTTTTCAGGAGTTGAAAAGGCGTTTGACTACAGCTCCAGTCTTGGCTTTGCCTAATGGTTCCGAGCATTTCATGGTTTATACTGATGCTTCTAAAGAAGGATTGGGTTGTGTTCTAATGCAAGATGGCAAGGTAATAGCTTATGCTTCTCGATAATTATCTCCTTATGAAAAGAATTATCCTACTCATGATTTAGAATTGGCTGCGATTATTTTTGCTTTGCATAAATGGAGGCATTATTTGTATGGAACCAAATTTGAAGTCTTTACCGATCATAAAAGCTTGAAGTACTTGTTTTCTCAAAAAGAGCTTAATATGAGACAACGTAGATGGATGGAGAAATTGAAGGATCATGATTGTACTATCCTTTATCATCCAGGAAAAGCAAATGTTGTGGCAGATGCACTGAGCAGAAAGACTTATATTTCTTGCTTGATGATTCGTGAATGGAAGATGTTTGAAGATTTGTGTGATTGGAGTCCTTGTGAATCAAATCATGGAGTTATGTTTGCGAATATAAAAGCTACTTCAGATTTACTCCAACAGATCAAAGAAGCTCAGGTAATTGATTCTGAATTACAGAAAATCATTAGTGGAATGAATGAAGGAAAGCAACCAGAATTTTCTTTCAACAGTGATGGAATTCTTACCTTCCGAGGTCGAGTTTGTATTCCAGTTGATCCTGAGATAAAGAAGAAAGTTCTTGAAGAGGCTCACAAAGCCAAGTATACTATTCATCCTGGAAGTACTAAAATGTATCAAGACTTGAAGAAACATTTCTGGTGGAACAATATGAAAAGAGAAATTGCTGAGTATGTTTCCAAATGTTTGACTTGTCAACAAGTAAAAGTGGAACATCAACGTCCCGCAGGTTTCTTGCAACCATTGGAAATTCCGGAGTGGAAATGGGAACATATTACTATGGATCTTGTGACTGGTTTGCCACGTACCAGACGAGGCCATGATGCTGTTTGGGTTATAGTGGACAGGTTGACTAAATCAGCTCATTTCTTGTCTGTTTCCATGGGATATTCATTGTCTCAATTGGCATCTTTGTATGTTCAGGAGATTATCCGACTGCATGGGGTTCCTGTGAGTATTGTATCTGATAGAGATCCTCGTTTTACTTCTCGATTCTGGCAGTCTCTTCAGGGTGCTATGGGTACTAAATTGAATTTCAGTACTGCTTTTCATCCTCAATCTGATGGGCAATCTGAGAGACTTATACAGATTCTCGAGGATATGTTACGTGCTTGTGTTATTGATTTCAAAGGCAGTTGGGATACTCATCTTCCTTTGGCTGAGTTTGCTTATAATAACAGTTTTCAGTCTAGCATTGAAATGGCTCCATATGAGGCTCTTTACGGCAGAAAATGTCGATCTCCTATATGCTGGGATGAAGTGGGAGAAGCTAGACTCTTGGGTCCTGAAATGGTTCAACAATCAGTTGAGAGTGTGAAACTCATTCGAAACAGATTGCGCACAGCTCAGAGTAGACAAAAGAGTTATGCAGATCATCGTAGAAGGGATCTTGAATTCCAGGTAGGTGACTTTGTATTCTTGAAGGTCTCTCCTTGTAGAGGTATAAAGAGATTTGGGAAGAAAGGAAAGTTATCTCCTCGTTATATTGGTCCATTTGAGATTCTTGAAAGAGTTGGTATGTTGGCTTATAGAGTGGCTTTACCTCCTTCTTTATCTGGTATTCATAACGTATTCCATGTATCTATGCTTCGCAAGTATATGGCAGATGAATCACATGTTCTTGAGTATGGGGCTATTCCATTTCAGCCTGATTTGTCTTATGAGGAACAGCCTGTTGAAATTCTTGACTGGAAAGAGCAAGTATTGCGTACCAAAAGGATTCCTATTGTGAAGGTCCTGTGGAGGAATCATGAAATTGAAGAAGCTACTTGGGAAACCGAGAAATAGATGCGAGATAAATACCCGAGCCTATTTGAAAACTTTGGTAAGTAAAATTCGTGGGCGAATTTTTTTTAAGGTGGGGAGGATGTAACGCCCATCCTTATTATCGTTAAATATTTGACATACTCGTTAAATTCTTGAACTTGCATATTATGTGCTAGTTTTACTTGAGTTAAATTTTTAACTGCTTTAAATAGTTAAGGTGGTTAAATTTTAAGTTTTGACTTTTGGGTCATTTGTGAAAATTTGACTTTAGGGGCCTTTTTGTTAAAAGTGAAACTTGAGGGGCCTAAGTGTCATTCTTTGGAAGTTGCAAAGTATATCTTGGTTTGCAGAGAATGAATTCTCCATTTTCATTCTTCTCGTTCTTTCTCTGTTCTGAAAGCTAGGGTTAAAAGTTTTCCCTATTCCCGACTCCTCGAGCTTAATTATCCCTCCGTTCTCGATTCCGATCCCGGATTAATATTCGTGGCGTTGAATAGAGCGTTCCAGGCCGAACAGAAATAAGTTTTGGTCAACTTGAATTTTGACTAGGTAAGTTATTAGCTCCCCCTTGCTTGTAATAACATGCATAAATGTTATTCTCGATACTTGTGAATGTTAATTTTGTGTTTGGGATGATTTTTGTGGTACTTGTAATTGTGGGACAAGGGGAGTATATCTTACTGGGTAAAAATGGTAAAAGAACTTGAAATAAGTGGTTATGCACTTTGATGGGTTGTTAAAATTGTTAGTAATGTTACTCCTACGCTTGGGACGGAGAATTGTTAAGTTTGAACTCAGGGGAAATCTACCAAATTGTGCTGAGCACGGTCGTGCGCCTTTAATTGGCACGGTCGTGCCAAATATCGCCTTTAGGCAAAAATCTCTCGGCAGAGTTAGCACGGTCGTGCGCCTTTTATGGACACGGTCGTGCCGAAATGAATTTTGTGTGAAAACCTCTCGACTTTGATAGCACGGTCGTGCCACTTTTGCACGCACGGTCGTGCCAAGTGGAAATTCTGATTTTTCCTTCTTGAATTGTTTCCTTCATAACTTTCTATAGGAAAGTCGGAATCAAGATCCGAAAGAAGCTAAATAACCTAGACTCAGAGGGCTATTCAAAGACTAAATTAATGAGGTTTTAAGGTGATTGTCTAGAGCATATAGATAGGTGTTTTAGGACATTGAACATAAGTATAAGAGTAGTATCTCTTCCTTATGTCTTGAAAGTGCTATGAACAAGCACTAATGTGTTATACTTGTTGTGAATCCAATGATTGTGCACCTTAGAGGCATTAGCATAAGGTCTTAGACTTGAACATCCTAAGAATAGGATTGGGATTTGGTAAGAGTAAAAGTATAACTCTTATACTTGTTTGAATGTCCAAAGATTGGAAGTTATAACTTGAAGTATAAGACATTAAAAGCTTGTACGTGATTTGAACATCCAAAGAATTGGATTAAAACTTGAATATAAGATAATAAAATCTTGTACTTGACTTGACACCAATACATATGTATGGTAGTGAACTTGAAAGTGCTATAAACAAGCACTAACGTGTATGAGACATGTTCTTGTTGTGTATGTGCAAACATTGCATACATTTTCTTGATACAAGGTGACTTCTTGATTACTTGAAGCATGTTCCTTATTGAGCTAGTCCACTACATTTGGATTAGTTCTTCTCCCGTTG
Source organism: Campanula takesimana (assembly GCA_026119855.1). Taxonomy (NCBI): domain Eukaryota; kingdom Viridiplantae; phylum Streptophyta; class Magnoliopsida; order Asterales; family Campanulaceae; genus Campanula; species Campanula takesimana. The sequence goes on from JAOWBW010000444.1 coordinate 443,178, forward strand.
TTCAAGTAAATATCTACTTGTACTTTCTTGTGTGAGTCCAGCTGGTTCTCCTTGCTTGTTCGAAAATGTATAGGTTCACGCTTGTCGCGAGAGCTGGGGTTTAAGTGACAATCGGGTCCCTATGTATTTCCGCCTGACCCCTTACTACCGGCCATAGTAAGGGCATAGCTTCCTTAGTTGGAGCAATAAGCCTGACTTAAGTGAATGCTAAACTCCCGTCCCGAACACCTCATGAATAATCATGAGTACTGATATTGAGAATGACACTGGTTACCGGGTCTTCTGATATATACTGAATAATCAGTTCCTGTTATTGATCGTGATGTCAAAGTAATACAAGCTTCGACAACAATGGTATTCTTGGGAGGAATAAGGAAGGAAGCAATATCCTTATAACTTGCTTGTTTAGCCTTATGTGCTATTTGATGAGTGGATTATCCTCTCATATACTTGTTACTTGATGATACTTGAGATATGATTATTTGAGTATCTACTTGAATTGCATGATAACATGTCATGTAGTTGCATCTAATAGCTTACTGAGATTTATCTCACCCTTTATTTGTTCCCCCCCCCCCAGGAAAGGAAGGATAGTGCGCAGTGAGGCTCGACATAGTTGGGAGCTTGCTTCGCAGGTCGTGATTATTTTGGGGCTTGTGTCCTTTTACACTTGGTGAGGACGATGTATTGGGTTTTGTATAACTCCTTATTTTGGGGTAGACAGTTTTGTTCAGTTCTTGTTGTCACTAGACATCTTGTATAGTACTCTTAATGCCAGCTTATGTGCTAGGCATGTTTCCGCTGTGTATGTATTAAGTTTGGTTTTGAATTTTCTTGTCTAGAACTAGTGTTGTGAGCTAGTATAGCTCCTTACTCTAGAGTATATATATCATGTCAGTTTGTTAAACAAATGTCATTAAGTTTCTTGTTTCCCGTTAGGCACTCCATCCAGGTTCGAGGTTCTATTAGGGGATCCCGGGACCTGGGGGCGTGTCATAGGCTTGCTAATATTGCAGCAATTTCTCATTCTAACTCCTGCTACTACTCATTTGATGATCTCCCTAGTGATTTCAAGGGCCCTCTTGTACTGGATCGCTCTTCCATTTCGTATATCCGGCTTCGATAGATTTTGATAGCTGGTTTGATGTTTAGATCTTTGTATAGGCTCTCTTTATTTTTTGGTAGTTATCCCCCCTCCTTTTTTAGAGGACCTTACAATTTGTGTAAGGCTTCACCCCTACCTCTCCTTTTTTATTTTTTTTATTTTTTTTAGCGAAAGGAGGGAGGTACCTCCCTAGATTTTATTAATAAAGTAAAAACTATACAAACGTGGTGGGGGACATGACAACCTCAACCACCAAGAAGGAAAGCTAAGGGGGGAGTCCTTACACATGGCGTAAGGTCCTCTACAATAAAGGGAAGGGAAGCTAGAATACATATAAAATGAAACATAAAGGAATCTAGCCATAACCTACTAACCAAGACGAAAATAAGGGGTCTTTGCCTTATCAAGAGCAAAGAAGCCTTTGCAATGATGAGGAAGATCGTGAAATTGTAATAGTTCAATATTCGTCTCAACATCTGCAGCCATGTTGGCTAACCCATCCGCAACACCATTACCCTCTCTCAGAATATGGGTTACCCAACCTCCATCTGATCCATCAGGAGAAAAATGTGTGTAACAACATACCAAATAGCCCAAGGAATATGATAATCCTTGTTAAGAATGTGCATCAAGACCTTTGAGTCTAGCTCTAACCAAACCCAAAGAAAACCATGATTTTGGGCATTAATGAGACCATCCCTAGCAGCAAGAGCCTCAGCCGCCATATTAGACTGGACACCGTAAAAATTAGAGAAAGCATAAATGAAGTCTCCCTGGTGATTTCGAATGATACCCCCACCTGCTGCAATACCCGGATTGCCACGGGATACCCCATCTGTATTAACCTTGATCCAACCATCTCCAGGAAAATCCCACACTACCAATCTAAAATTCCGAGATGCATGGTGGAGAGTGTGCAGCTGAAAATTATCCACTAAATGATTATCTCCATACGTTCTTGGGAAGGACACAGAGAAGGATTCAACAATATTCGAAATGTAGGAGCAAACCTTAAAAATAATGCTATTGGGACTCATCCGAGAGTTATCAAAACGGCTTTTATTTCGAGCCATCCAGATTTCCCATAAAATGATAGCTGGAATGATACCAGTTAACCATTTAGTAACTGAAGATGAAGGATGAGAAGGTCCTTGCCACCAACAAAGAAGGACCTGATTTAAACTCCCAACAAATAACCGAATGCCACACATAGAATTAAAATGAGCCCAAACTCTACTTGCACAATCACCATGCAGAAATATATGCTCAATAGATTCCTCACTACCAGCATCACAACAATCACATTTTGAAGCAAGAGAAATACCTTTACGTTTAACTTTATCGTCTGTGGGCAACCCTCCATGCAAAGCACGCAATAGAAGAATGGAGATCTTTTTGGGGATGAATTTGTTCCAGCAAAAACCAAATATCGATGATCGAGTCCTACTAGAGCGAGATTCTTGCCAAGCAGAATTGAGAGAAAATTTACCGGAGGAGGAAGGCAGCCATATAGGAGTATCAGGAATGTTGGATACAGTTATGGCATGAGAATTGATTAATGAAAGCAAATGCATGCCAAAACCATCCTGAATATGCTGAGCTCGAGGTAAGCCATTCTCAAAAAGAGTAAAAATCTGCACGTGAGCAAGGGGAATATTATTAATAGGAGCATCAAGCCATTTTTCATGAATAGAGATCTCCCCTCTACCAATACGCCAAGCCATTCTATCTTCCACCCAAGGTTTAGCCTCTATCATCCTTTTCCAGACATGCGAAGCATAAGTAGTAAGAGTAGCATCCATTGGGTGAGTCTCCCAACAATATTTAGCCAACATGAGTTGGCTCCAAAGGGAATCAATGGTTCTAAGACGCCACCACAATTTCATAGCAAAAGCGAGAGAGACATCCTCAAATTTTTGAATTCCCAAACCACCTTCATCTATCGGATAGCTCATGCAATTCCAAGAAAGCCAATGACATTTACGATTCCCATCATGATTGCTCCAAAAAAATCTGACAATAATCCAAACGGTTCTCCATTTTCCGAACAAGAGGGGCAAAAAGGATGATTTTTTTTCTACCCATGTATAAAGGGCAGTCCAAATACATGAGAGGAAAATCTTGCTTAATAAACCCCGAAATGGTAGCCACATCATCCTCTCTATTGCTATTGGAATCTGTAATATAGCAAGATTTGTGAATGTTGACAAGCAGGACCGAAAATCGTTGATACCACTCTAGATATTTCATGTGACACTCAAGAGAACTCTTAGAACCATTGCAAAAAATAATCACATCATCCGCATAGGCTAGATGGGAAACCATAGGAGTATTAATATGGATTCAGAACCGGAAACAAGGGTATATTGTATGCAAATGGTTAAGACCTCTACTCATCATCTCCGCAGCAATAATAAAAAGATATGGGGAAAGAGGATCCCCTTGTCTAAGCCCTCGAGTAGAATTGAAAAATCCACAACTTTCACCATTGACAAGAACTGAAAACCAACTATTAGAAATGCACCGATATATCAAATCAATCCAAACTTCATTAAAACCAAAGAGTCTCATGACTTTAATTAGACCAAACCAAGATAGTCTATCATAAGCCTTAGCCATATCCAACTTTAAAGCCACATTAGAGCCACGAACCTTTTTATTAATAGATTGCAGAATTTCTTGCGCGAGGAGAACATTTTCATGGATGACTCTACCTTGAACAAATCCACTTTGCTGAGGAGAGATGAGCCGAGGAAGAATAGGAGCAAGGCGAGTTATGAGAAGCTTAGTTACCACCTTATTACAAAAGTTGCATAGACTGATAGGTCTAATATCTGAAAAAGAAGAAGGGGACTCCACCTTAGGAATAGTAACAATGAGGGTGCTTATCCAACTCCGTGGCATAGAGAAACCCGAGAAAAAATCCCCCACAGCTTTAACAAAATCTTCCTTGATAATATCCCAGCAACCCTTGTAAAAACCACCCGTGAAACCATCCGGACCAGCTGCACTTTGCCCGTTCATACAAAAGACAATGTCGTGAACTTCTGCAATAGAGGGGACAGCCGTAAGCAAGGCATTATCTTCATCATTTATGATCCGAGGTATAAGAAAAGAGAACTCATCCGAGGGAATATCGCATTGACCTTGTAATTGCTCCGAATAAAACCCCACTGCCTCCTCTTTAATTTCATTCTTATCAGTAAGCCAATCCCCTTGTCGATTTTTAATCCTATGAATACATAACTTTTGCCTCTTTTGCTTAACAGTAGCATGGAAAAATCTTGTGTTTTGATCACCCTCTTTTATCCATTTTAAGTTTGCCTTTTGGGCCCATAAATCTTCTTCCATTTTTAACTTTTGAAGGAGCTGAGCTTGAGCAAGGTGAAGGGCTGCTCTAGATTCCTCATTATTCAGATTTTGGTGCTGGGCTTCACAAACGAGAACCTCATCTTCTGCATTTTTAATTTGCTGCTCCACTCTCCCGAAAACCTCCTTATTCCAGCCCACAATACATTTACGAAGCCTATTGAGTTTTTTAACAAAGGAAACCATAGGCCTACCCTCCATAGGTGTCTCCCAAGAACCTCGGACAATGTTGGTAAAGTTATGGTGCTTAAGCCAAATATTGAGAAAACGAAAGGTACCTCTTTTTTCTTCACCTTGAAGGGTTAAGTTAACCACAAGAGAAGCATGCTCAGAGCAAGCCTTAGATAAGTGAGTAACACGGGTAACATGAAACAAATGAAGCCACTTTTCATTGTAAAGAGCTCTATCAAGACATTGATAAAAACCCTCCTACCCATTCTTTTGTTCGACCAAGTAGCCATATTGCCTTCAAAACCAGCATCAATCAGATTTGCATATTGCACCATATCTGAAAATTCATTAACAGCCGTATCATTAATTGGTTTACCCCCTACCTTTTTAGATTGATCAAGAACGCAATTGAAATCACCCACCACCATCCAAGGACAATCTACTTCACTGATAGCCATTAAATCCTCCCAAAGGTTGATGCGAGAAAATCTGTTGCAGCTTGCATGCACAAAAGAAATCCAAACAGATTCTGCCCACATGGGATGAGAAATTTGAAGAGTTAAAGCCTGGGAAGAGTCTTGAATAATAGTACCTTGCAGCCCGTGCTTCTATATAACCCAAACTCTATTACTAGCATTAGACAAGCCATTATCACAGCCCACTTTTCGAATAAACCGCTCTAAGGAAGTACTGGCAACTTTCGGTTCATATAGAGCAAACAAAGAAACCCCATAAGAGCGAAATAAACGCTTAATTCTACGAACGGTGGCACTATTAGCAATACCACGAGCATTCCAACTTATAAAACTAACCATTAAAACCTTAAATAGAGAACAGTAAAAGGGGAGAGAAGAAAGAGGGAAGCTCACAAAGATGGGGATTTCTCCCTACTTTTCTTCTTTTTATGCGTGACACTAGTGAAGCCATCATCATCTTGTACATCAATCATGGATGTTCTTTCTTTGTAGTCCAACTGAAGATTCATAACTTGATTCAGCAAAGTCACTTGAGGGGCTCTAGGAGAAAGGTTGAGGGAGCTAAAAGCACTCATCTTTGCTTGGGAAGAAGGCTTGGCTCGCATTGCAGAATCGTCCCTCAAAGGGGTACATAATTTATGAGGATCTTGAAATTCCGGAAGAGATATATGAGCATCATCATTTTGTGAGGATCCAGCCTTAGTCTTTATTGCCTTTAAGGTCTTTGAGAGCTCATCATTGACGGATTGAGGCAAAACAATACCTCTTCTAGCAACCAAAACCGTTTTAGTGCCATTAGTATTTGGAACCTTAGGTGGATCGATATTTGTACCAGCTTGTACCCCATTACTACCACCATGGCCAATTTTATTCTGACCATTTTCCTTCTTTTTCCATGTTTCACGGGTATTCTCAACCTTCTTAGCATCTCCTTTATTCTCTTTGTGACCAGAAACCTCCTTACCATTATCCTTCTTTGGAGCAGCATTGTCATTACTTTTCTTATATTCTGAGTTTAGGATACGGTAGTTAAACTCATCATGACCCAGCAAGGAACAATGACTACAATACAAAGGTAGGTTATCATATTCTATTGCTTGGAAGAAACTAGGCATGCAATATCCACAATCAATATGAATTTTTTCAGGTAAACTTTTAAGAAGATCAACTTGCACAAGAACTTTAGCTACACTTGGCCGGGATAATTCTGCAGTGGCCTTATCGATTGACATAGGCTTTCCAAAAATCCGAGCCAAAGAAAACAAGAAAATCTTATTGAATAAATGCACAGGAAGCCCTGGTAAACTTACCCAAACCGGGACAATAGAAGAGTCGGTTTGTGGCTTCCAAGAAGGGGTCCAAAGAAGTTCTCATTGGAAAGCGATGGACATACCACACCTCTCTAGTCCATAGTCTTTGGAAATCTTCCTCATTAGTCAATTGAATCAGCATGTGTCTTGTATCAAGATGACCAAGCTTGTACTCACCTTTTAATTGAAATTGTGTGAAGGCGATTCTAGCAGCCTCCATGGTAGGCCTTCCATTGGTAAATTTTCCAACAAGAGTCCAAGCAAAGGTGCGGGCAAAAGCATCAATTGCTTCCTTTGAAAGTTTTAGAGATGGTACTCCCTTACGCGTAGCGGCAGGAAGAAGAGGTATGTCTTGAATTGGAAGCGTACGAGGTTGTGATACCAATGACGCAAAGGATTTGCTAGGCAAAGGGTTGGTTTGTAGCGGAGGGTGCGAAATCTGGTTAGTAGAGGAATTAGGGTTAGCACCATGCAATGACGGCACACTAACGCTAGGGTTTCCAAGAGGCGGCTTAGATTTATCGGGGAAAAGGGAATCGGGTTGATGATTAGGGATAGGGTTAGGTTTCAATGACTGCAAGGGTGGGAATTCAGCCGGAGCAGCCATGAAAGAGGGCTGCCGCAATCAAGATCTAGGGAAACCCTAGGAGAACGAAGACTCTAGAGAGAGAAAGCTAGACAAAAACCCAAACGAATTGTAATAAAGCGGAATTGCTTGAAGGCATGTCCTTATAAGAGAAAGCTTCGCCCCATAAGAAAGCATCTTTCCTTGCCAAGTAGCCATACGATCTTCCATTTTTTTCAAGACAGGATTAAACAAAGCAATCTTCTTATGACCAGAATATAGAGGACATCCCAAATATACAATAGGAAGGTCCTTTTTATGAAAGCCCGTAGAATCAGCAATAATGGCATCTCTCTCTTGTTTGAAAAATTACAAAGGCTAATAGGTCTAAGGTCAGAAAAAAAGTGGGAGAGATTACCTTGGGTATGGTAACGATTAGAGTGCTAGTCCAACTTCTAGGCATGGCATGACCAGAGAAAAATTCCACAATGGCTCGAAGAAAATCAGATTTAATAATATCCCAACATTTTTTATAAAACTCTCCAGAAAATCCATCTGGACCCGCAGCACTTTTACCATTCATTGACCACACCACATTCTTAACCTCTTCCATTAATGGAGCAGCTGTGAGCCTCAAATTACCATCTTCCGTGACCAAAGTAGGGATGACTTCCAGCAACTCGTCAGTAGGGTTTTCATGGTCCTTTTGTAACTGATTGGAATAAAAAGAAATGGCTTCTTGCTTGATATCCTCTTTGGAATGAATCCAGTCACCATTAGAATTCCTGATTCGGTGAATATATAATTTTTGCCTCTTTTTACGATCATAAGAGTGAAAAATCTTGTATTTCTATCCCCATCCTTGATCCAAGAAATGTTGGCTTTTTGACACCAAAATTCTTCCTCTATCTTCAGCCTAGATAAGAGAATAGCTTTAGCCAAGCTAAGAGCAACAATACTTACCTCGGAACTGTCCATTTGCACCTGCAATTCAGCCCTAGTAACCTCATCTTCAGCATTTTTAATTTGTTGATCTATCTGACCAAACACCTCTTTATTCCTAATAGAAATGGCCTTCTTTAACCGGGACAACTTTTTAGTAAATTTAACCATCGGCCTGCCATCCATAATCTCATTCCAAGAGTTTTCCACCAAAGAGAGAAAATAAGGGTGTTTAAGCCACACATTAAGAAAACGGAATGCCCCACCTATGATAGAAGCTTCAATCGTCACTTGAATCACCAAAGGAGTGTGATCAGAACATGTCCTGTTAATATGAGTTACATCCGTAGCATGAAACCTCTCCAGCCAAGCACTGTTGTAAAAGGCTCTGTCTAGCCTTTGGTAGATTTTTGGCCGGCCCCTAGGTTTGTCCACCCAAGTGAAACCATTCCCCCTATAACCTGCATCAATAATACCAGTAGCTTGGACCATTGCCACAAACTCAGCAACAATAGTTTCCTTGATTAGTTTTCCTCCCATTTTTTCTGCTTGATCCATCACACAATTAAAATCACCCACTATAAGCCACGGATGATCCAACATATTAAACCCCATAAGAAAGTCCCACAAATCTCTACGCTCATATCTATCACAACTAGCATAGACTGCTGTGATGACAATAGGCGAAGCCCATAAAGGATGAGAAACCTGCAGAGTTGATTCTTGACAAGAATCATGAAGAACCATGCAATCAAAACCATGCTTCCAAAATATCCAAACTTTACTATTGCAGTTAGAAATACCCCCAAAAAAGCCAAGGAGACATTGAGTCTTTTTTTAACTGAGAGGCTGGAAGGTGTAAAATCAATATCCTTAAGATATCCCATGAAAATACATTAATTAGTTTTGGGTGCGATTTTGTCCAAGACAACACTTTCTTCAAAAGCATCACATCACAAATCTTTATGAAAGACAAACCAAGTTTTCTTTCACTCTATATCTAATATGGTATCAGTCGAACCTCCTTAGATGAAACTCAATTTAGTGTAAGCGCAGCTGTTTCCAGCATATAATCCAGAAGGTTAATTAAAGATCAGTTTGACTTATTATGAGGCGAAAAACAACAGTTTGCAGACAATCTGCAAGTTTCTGTAAACAAGGGCCGTACGGCTCATTACTAGGCGTACGCCTAAATTGCAGTCGTACGGTTGCTGTTTTCAGATTCTGGTTTTTTTATTCTGCAGACTTTCTGCAGAATTCTCATTAAGTCCATAGTTCAAATATTTATTACGTTGATCACATCAGAGTACATCAATACTTTTGCCATGAGTTATCAAAATCTTTTCTAGCATTATTACTTTAATGAACTACATACATCAATATGTATTAGTTCAAAAAACTACTTCCTTTTACTAGTATTAGTAAAAGGTATCTCGATCAATATCCAAGATTCATATATATCACATGATTCGAAATCATGTGTATTTAAAAGTCCGTCCCATGGAATTTTAGATATGCGTTTCTTATTATTTGATTGAGACTTTTATGCTTCAAGAATGTAACGCTTACATCCTTGGATTAAGATTTCCATTATTTACGTTATAATCATTATTTTGTTCTTCCAAGATAAGGATATAAAGTCTCATTATATGATTAACAATACAATAAAGCAAATCATATTTAATGGAACACTTTCTTTTTCAAAATAAGAAATATCCATAATCTTCTAATGAAGAAATCAAAATAATATTACTACTTAAAGTAGGAATATCACAATATTTGTTCAAAACAAATATGAATTGTTGGTCCCAAAGGGGCAACAAGCGTTTTAAAATTCTTTTCAAACCCTTTTGCAAAACAATGGCAAATGCACACGACTCAAATATTGGCTAAGTATAGCGCGCAATAGAGTGTTAAATGCACAGCGGAAAACTTAAAGCAATCACTGATGCGCAGGGAATATGCGTAGGAGTGTAAAAACGCACGCGCTAAGTTTTAGTTTAAAGAGTGGCGCAAAATGGAACTAAGGCAGAAAGCACACAAACACAATGTAAACAGTGCAAGACAATCTACAAAGATCAAACAAAGCAATTAATCAGAAAAGCTTAAATGTAGAATGAAAAGCACAATAAATAGACAAGCTATTTGGAGAGGTTCGATCGGGAAAAGATCTACATCCTCTACCAAGATGATTAGTCTTGGATTTCTAATGGAGATCTTATAAAATGATAGTGTTACAAGTTACAACGATTGAGAACAAACTAACTCAAAGATCTATAATCTATGAAAGAACAAAATCCTAGACAATAACTGGTGTATCTCTAGAAGTATGATCGATGAGATCGGAACTTCAAGAGGTGTGTGTGTGTCAGAAATCTGGGCTCTTTAAATCTATGAGATGGAGAGCACAAGATTCTGGTGTTACAAGGCTTTAGGTTCTGGGCTTGGTAAAGTATGAAGGTTGTTCTTGAGAATTTTGGAAATGAGCAAGCAATCTTCAAATCTTCAAGGTTTCTTTCAGAGAGCAAAACACGAGCAGCTTGGAAAATGAGGATGAGCGGGCTATTTATAGTGGAGCTTCACAAACTAGCTGTTGGAGCTCTGAGTAAGGACGATGAGCTAGCACAATGTGATTGGTGCGCATGTGTCCTTTATAGCCGTTGGAGACAGAGCAAGTGGACAGACTTCAGACTTCTTCTAGAAGGATGACAGCTGTTTTCATTTTGAATTTCAAATATGAGGCGCGTCTCCATCTACGTATATGCTGAGTGTGCTTGTTTTGTCATATGTACACATCAGCACTTTGGCTCAATCCAAAAAAGCGTACCTTGACTTGACGCTTTCCAAGCTTGTAGAATATGAGATCATGAAATGAGAGAATTGACTCAGGCAGAGCTGCGCGCGCATGGAAGCCATGCACATAGAGTGCACAGCTGGGTTCTGCACATGAGGGTCATGCGCATCACACTTAGTCATTTGCAAGTGAGACCTCAAATTCAAAGAAAGAGCCCTAACCACTAAGTCTAATCTATAAAAAGGACTTAGCTAAAAATTGAAGTTATAAAACTTCTTACATAGAGTCCTAAAGTCCTTAAAATAAACTTAGGTGATGGTATCAATCAATTCTAACATAAGTAGGAGGGTTAAGTAATAAGCATACCCAATAATCTCCCCCTAAATGATTGATGCCATTACCTACTACAACAAAGGCAATACATAGTACTTGATAAAAACATGTCCATAAGAATGTAAATGGTAAATCATGTCTCAATTCAATGCACACTCTAGTCAGTGTTATAGATTTCTAGTCTATCCAAAAGATAAAACATACTATATGGGAAAGACAGAAATATCATTCAGCGCATACAAAAAATATTATGAGTTTAGGTTTAAGTATGTGTTTAAACTAAATGTTTAAACATCATGCAATGAAATATGAGCAGTTATAAGAATGCGCATGATGAAGTTAAAATAATGCATTCATTGTTCCACAAACAAATGGTTTGAATTGAACAAAGTTTTATGAAAACGCAATGATGCATTCTTCTCATTTAAAACTTGAAAGATATGAGTTACAGGTACAAGTTTTACAATGGAAGAAAAATCAAAAGCAAAAATCAAATGCGCATAAAAAAATTACAATATGCGCAGCAAAAGAAAAGATTACAAATCTAATCTAATCTATGTTAATCCTGGACAGCGCTTCCCTTAGCTCATTCTGCAGGATGGTAAACTTGTTCATTAACTCAATTTTCAGAGCCTGAAACTTAGCATTGTATTCCACAGCCTGATTAACATATGTCTTCATGCCACTGCGCATCAGATCATTATCTTTTTGAAGGTATTCAGAGACTCGGTTAAAAGTATTCTCAAGCGAACCAAATTGGTTTGCAAGAGATTGCTAAGCAGACGCAATCAAGTCCTGAATTTCCTTCTACGCATCCACAAAGCTTTTTGCCAACTCCACTTTAACCATGTTCTGACTGGCTTGCATATCCAGCATAGCCTGGTTCATCTTTCCATTGAAAGTGTCACCAAACTGAACTAAGCAGTTGGTCATGTGAGTTTTTAGCGCATTAAAGGAGGAGGAGCTGAAATCACCGGCGCAAAGTTTTCAAAAGCATTTAAAATCTTGACTGTTTCAGCTTTAATAACTTCATTCATAGCGCCAGCCAAAGTGCACAGAGCTTCATTTAAATCATGTAGAGACGGAATCTTTGAAAGCGCAATGGTAATAACACCAAAGTCATGCATGTCTTGGCGCAGGATATCAACATTTGGAGGCATAAGAGCAGCTCCACAGCTTGTTGCAAGCACTTTAGAAGGAGTTACCTTTGTTGCAGAACTCTCCCCCTTAATTGCACAATCAATTGCCTGAAGGAGACTGGCTTGCGCATCTAGCCTTGCAGACTGCACATCCAGTTCTTAAATTTTAGCTTGCGCAGTGACCACCTGGAAATGCTGGGTTTGCATGGGAAATTGATTCGCCTGGATTGTTTGGAGCATGGTCACAATTTGGCGTATGTCCGTTGATGAACTTGAAGGGTCTGAGAGAGTAGTAGCTGGAGGCACTATCTGAATAACTGGAGGAGAAGTGTGAGAGGCCCCAGTTGTATGCGCATGAATAGCATCAGCAGCAGCAGGAGTAGGTATTGTAGCGGCTTGCGCAGGAACAGGAGAATGATGGACATCATAATCTTCTGAGCTCGAGTCTTCACCATCTTCAACTATTGGCGCATCTTCATAGACTGTAGGGTCAGGCGCATCATGAGCAAAGCCTTCACCATCAATGAAGACTGGTGGGGCGGTGCGCATAGAATCAGACTCAGTATCTGATAAGTCTTTTCTAGGCCTCTTTGAGGCGCGCTTCTTCGTTGCAAACTGTTTTACCCTGTTCTTTGGCTTTGTCTTCTTAGCAGATAGTGGGATCTCATCCTCACTAGAAGTTTCCTTGCGCGTCTCCTTGGGAGTCTCCCCCTGAGATTGTGCGGCCTTAGAACTTCCTGTAGTAGATTTGGAAGGGCTGATGAGTGGATCATTTGAAGCACCTTCAAAAATGTCTTCTTCTTGGGGTGCAGGAGTGGGAGTAGAGGCAGCAAAAGGTAACCCGGGGCTGATCTCGGGTGGAGGCATCCTCCATAAACAAAATGGGGATGTTTTATTTGCATTCTCTAATTTCTATGGTGTTGGTACAAACAAGAGGGCTGAAACTTTGGCGGTTTTGGATGGTCTTCGCTTTGGTTTGGAGTTCGGCATTTCTTCGCTTTGGCTTGAGATAGACTCCAAAATTCTGCTCAAGATTTTAATTCAGGAATATCATGTCCCTTGGATTATCTGGTATGAAATCCACCATATAAAGAGGATAATGTCCCAAATGCAGGTTTGTGTTTCTCATATCCTTCGTGAAGGCAACCGGGTGGCTGATAGGCTCGCAAATGAGGCTGCTACTTACAAACGAAATTCTGTTTATTATGCAACTAAAGATCTTCCCCATGATTGCATAGGTGCCTATCGTCTTGATAAAGCATCGATTCCCTATATCCGTCTCTCTTAATTTGTTAATGGCTAGAAGTTTTAAGGTTTTCTTTATGGTTCGTAGGGCCCCGTCCTTTAATTGTAGAGGTGCTTTAGATTTGTGCAAAGCCCTCATTTTCTTTTGGGTAGGTCCCCCTCCTGTTTGTAGAGGTCTTATGGCTTGTATAAGACCTCCCCCTAGTTTTTATTTTTTCCGGTGGTTAAGGCCGTCATGTCCCCCACCTTGTTCTGTACTTTTTATTTTTTTAATCAATAAAATCTAGGGAGTACCGTCTCCTTTCGCCAAAAAAAAAGTGGGAGTAGAGGCGCGCGTTGACTTAGGCGCAGGAGGGGGCGCATCAACATCTTCATTAACCTGGATGTCTTCATCAGACTCATCCAGTAGAGTCCTTGTTTCCTTGGCTTTCTTCTTCTTTTTCTTTTCCTTCTTCTTCTCTTTAGGCGCAACAGCCTTTGATTTCTTAGACTTCTTTTCTGGCACAGGTTCAGCAGTAGCCTTGCGCTTTGGAATAGGCGCAGTAGGCTCTTGAATAGATTTACAAGGCGCAGATTTAGATTTACTGGCCTTCTTCTTTTTGCGCGGCGCATCTGCAGCAATGCCCTTGCCCTTCTCCTTATCTCCAACCTTATTCAATACTGGCTCATAAACTGACTCATCTTCAGAGTCTGAGCTAGATGAGGATGCTTCCTCGATCTCACTATCAGAAACTGGAGGGGAGCCTTGGTCATCAAGATGAATATCCTCAAACACTTCAATAGGATCCGCAGCCCAGTACATACAATAGTCAAAATTATTTACTTCACAGTGAAAATTTTGGAGGAATACTTTTTTTTTTGGCGAAAGGAGACGGCATTCCCTAGATTTTATTAATAAAAGAAAAAAGATACAGAGAGACGATGAGGGACATGACGGCCTAACTCACCGGGGAATTAAAAAAGAAGGGGGGAGGTCTTATACAACCATAAGAACCTCTACAAATAGGAAGGGACCTATCAAAAGACTAGAAAACAAGACATGACTAAATTCTAATGTTAGGATACAAAATCTTATCAAAATATATCATACTTTGACAAAGCCGAGGGCATGAATCCAAAGAATGAAAATCAAAATCAGCACCACCATTCGCAGAATAATTGGCAAGAAAATCAGCAACTTTATTCCCTTCTCTGAAAATGTGAGTAACCCGAACCTCTAACATCTCCATAAATCTGAAAATAGCCTGAATGAAATACAAAATCTCCCAAGGAATATTATATTTTTTATTAAGAATGTTAGCAAGGACTTCAGAATCAACCTCCAACCAAACATTATGAAATCCCATCAAGCGAGCATGATTAATACCATCAAGAGCAGCCCAAGCTTCCGCCACTATATTAGATGCATGGCCATAAAATTGAGAATATGCAAAATGAAAAGAGCCATCATGACCACGAATGATACCGCCCCAGAAGCAACACCAGGATTCCCTCTAGAAACTCCATCAGAATTCAGCTTGACTTGATTAGACTCCGGGTATTTCCAAGAAACCAGTCTAGCACGAGTACTCACCAAAGCTGCCGAGTGAATATCAAAAAACTTTGAAATATGAGAATCTTGAGTGAATATCAAAAAACTTTGAAATATGAGAATCTTGAGTGCCAGTTCGAATAGAGACCTTATGAGCATGAACAATATCCACAATTTGTTGTCTAATGTTATGAAGCACTTGGGAAACTTTAGGAGACATCCCATCAAATCTGCACTTGTTCCGATGCTTCCATAATTCCCAACAAATAAAACCAGGAATAATATCTTTAATCCAAGACACAACTCGGCTAGACCTTTTGGGGGCCCCATGCCAAGAAATCAACCATTGGGTAAGTGTATCCCCAGATAAAGATATACCCAACATGGAACCAAAAAACAGCCACACGCTATAGGCAATGTTACCACTAACCAAGATATGGGAAATAGTTTCAACCGAAGAATTTACACAGCAATGGAATTTAGAAGCTAAAAGGATACCATTGCGAGAGACGTTGTCATCGGTTGGAATTGCCTTTTTAATAGCTTTCCAAAGGAATACAGAGACTTTGAGAGGGAGGAATTTATGCCAACACCAACCAAAAACATTACTACTGACACGAGAAACCCTACATTCCTTCCATGCTGAGGAGATGGAAAATTTGCCCGAAGAGGCCGGAGTCCAGAAAGGTGTATCAACGCCTTCCATAAGACGAATATATTGGCTTTGAATTGCCACTAAAAGTTTCTGGCCAAAAGTATCACGAACATAATCTTCACGTAACTCACCATTCTCAAATAAAGAGAAGAGCTGGTCATGTCTATCATCGAGAATAAGAATATATCATGAGAGAACCAGCGCTCTTGAATGGAAATTTCTCCATTACCAATACCCCATCTTAAACGAGCTTCCACCAACTCTTTAGCAGCAATCATACGCCTCCAAATATGGGAGCAACCCACCCTTGCCGTAGCATCCATGGGGTGGGAATCCCTGCAATACTTAGCAGCAAGAATTTGGGACCAAAGAGAATTAGATGTACGGAACCTCCACCACAGTTTCATAGAGAAACCTACCGAGATATCATCAAATTTCCGTAGACCTAGACCTCCTTCTTCCACTGGCCAATAAAACTCTTTATGGGAAATCCAATGACACTTTCTGCCACCCTCGGGGCTGCTCCAAAAGAAATTTATAATAAGGCGATTTATAGCAGCAATAACCCCCTTTGGAGGGTCAAGAAGAGATATATAATATATAGGAATGGCCTGCAAACACGTCTTAATGAGAATCAACTTAGCTCCCGCTGAAAGGAGCTTCCCTTGCCAAGTCTCAAGGTGAGTTCTTAATTTATTCATCACTGGATCAAATAAAGATTGGGTCCTCCTCCCAATGTATAACGGGCAACCAAGATAGACAATAGGAAGTTGTTTCTTTTGGAAACCTGAAACCTGGGCAATAGCATTATCTCTCTCAGCATTATCTCTCCCAGTGAGAAAACAAGATTTAGAGACACTAATAAGCTGGCCCGAAAATTGCTGGTAGGCTTCTAGGAATTCCATGTGCAGCTCCAAGGAAGGAACACTCCCATTACAGAAAATAATAATGTCATCGGCATAAGATAGATGGGAAATAACTGGGACATTAAGATTTCCCGTATGATAGGCCCCATGAGGGTGGAGAACATGAAGATTATTAAGTCCAAGACTTAGAACTTCAGCAGCAATAATAAAGAGACTTGGAGAGATGGGGTCTCCTTGACGAAGCCCACGAGAAGAGGCAAAATAACCACAAGCTGTGTCATTAATTAGAACTTAGAACCAACATGAATTAACACACCTGAAAGATCATATCCAGCCATTATTCGGAAAACCCAAATATGCGCATGACTTTAATTAAAGCAAACCAAGAAAGTCTTTCGTACGCCTTTGCCATATCAAGCTTCAATGCCACATTAGAACCAAACACCTTCCTTTTAAGAGACTGAAAAAGTTCTTGCGCCAACAAGACATTTTCATGAATTAAGCGACCCTTCACGAATCCACTTTGTTGAGGAAAAATAATACGAGGGAGCACATGTTGCAAGCGAAGACATAACAGTTTGGTAATAATTTTGTTAGAAAAATTACACAAACTAATAGGCCTTAGTTCAGAAAAACCGTGGGAGATTCAACCTTTGGGATTGTAACAATAAGAGTACTCGTCCAACTTCTAGGGAGATGAAAACCACAAAAAAATCAACAACAGCTTTAAGAAGGTCTGAACAAATAATATCCCAACACTTTTGATAAAACGCACCTGTAAAACCATCCGGGCCTGCAGCACTAGAACCACTCATACCGAAAACCACTTCCCGAAGCTCATCCATAGAAGGAATAGCCGCAAGCAGTTGATTATCTTCATTTGTGATTAATCTAGGAATTAATTCCAAGAGGCCATCTGGGGGATTGCTATTAACACCATGTAATTGGTCCGAATAGAATCTAACAGCCTCCTCTTGGATCTGAGCTTGAGAGATAATCCAATTGCCTTGTACGTCCCTAATCCGGTGAATGAACAATTGCTGCCTTCTTTTCTTGACATAAGCATGAAAAAATCTGGTGTTATGATCACCATCCTTTATCCACGCTAGATTCGCTTTTTGCATCGAGAATTCTTCCTTAATTTTCAGCCTATATGAGAGATTATCTTGAGCAAGATGTAAAGCCGCCCTATTCTCCTCACTAGGATCTTGTTCAAACTCTAATTATTTCCCACAAACCTCATCCTCTGCATTTTTCACAAGCTGATCCACTTTTCCAAAAATCGTACTATTCCAAAGCTGCAAATCTTGCTTAAGTTTGGTAAGTTTTTTAGCAAACTTAACCATAGGTCTACCATAAACCCTAGATGCCCAAGAATTGCACACCACAGAATTGAAGGTTGAGTGCCTTGTCCAAACATTAAGAAACCGAAAAACTCCTTTACTGACTTCATCCATTAAGCGAATATTAACCAAAAGGGGGGCATGATCCGAACAAGTTCTACTAAGATGATCAATAGCTGTATTAGCAAAATTTTAAAGCCAAGCCTCATTATATAAAGTACGATCAAGCCTTTGCAGAATTGTTGCCCTTTCCTTCCTTTTATTCCACCAAGTGTAAATATGGCCACGAAAACCTCCATCAATTAGGTTCGAGACCTGAATCATATCAACAAATTCAGACACTTTAGATTCCACAACTGGTTTACCACCCAACTTCTCAGATTGATCAACAATAGCATTAAAATCACCTACAATCATCTAAGCTTCGACCGTGGTACTCATATCAACAAGATAGTCCCATAAATCCCATCTAATATATTTGCTACAACTAGCATGAACAAAGGACATTAGAACCGGAGTTGGCCAAAGAGTATGAGAAACCCTAACCGTAACAACTTGAGCATCTTGATGTAATAACGTACAGTTAACACCATGCCGCCACACAACCCAAATATTCCCCTTGTCATTAGCAACTCCCCCACTACAGCGAAGCTTACTAACATATGATGGAAGAACAGACGGATCCAGCTTAGGCTCATATATACCACAAAGAGACACATCGTGCATTCTTAATAACCGTTTGACCCTTCTAACTGAGGACTTATTACCAATTCCACGAATATTCCAGCTTAGAATACCTACCATTATAACAGTTGAGAGAGATAGAAAAAAGAGAGGGCTTTTAAGCCAAAGATCTACCACCCCCCCCCCCTAATGTTGGGGGAAATACTTTCTGTGTAACTTCACGCGCAAGAGAGGAAAGGTCTTGAATATCAAAATCTGAAGTAACACGAGGACCCCGAGGAGAAAGTTGCAGTTTATCAATTGTGTCATCCCAAGAATGCTTTTTAATTACAAAATCTTCAACCTGCAATTCTGAATCATAATCTCCTCTATCAATATTAACATCCACCTTCTCATCATGAATATGAATAATGGCAGGCCCAGAATAAGTATTAACCTCGGAGACATCATGATTATGCAAACCTGAGCTTATTCTTTCTTCTTCCAAATCAATAGCCCCATCATCAACAATTACACCTTTATTCTGATTAGAGGATGTCTTAAGGGACATTGGAAAAACAAAAGGAGTACCCCGTTTAGCTAAAAAACTGAAACCACTTGAGACAATATTTGGGAACATCACCTTAGCCGCATTTGGAGAGGAGGTTTTATGCACCTTGGATGGTCCGGCACCATTAACCTGTCCATTACCATTACCTTCTTGTATAACATCATCATTCTTTTTCTTCATTTGATTAGCCTGATCATTCAGCCGACCATTGCCATGAACCTGTTTGAGACCTTTACCTTTATCCATTACGTTGGGTTTAGCTTTCTCAACATAGACTAGGGTAGGTTTAGCCTTTGAAGCACCAGTATTAGGGTTTTCTTTATGAACATCGCCATTTTTTCCTTTAGGGTTTGGACCAACAATCTCCGTATGTTTTACACCATCCCCTTTTAAGACCTCTTTCTGCTTAGGTTTATCATGTCGGGGATGAAGATAAAGGCAGGAGCTCATGTCATGCCCAAGCTTGTAACAATGCTTACAATACTGAGGCAAATTAATAAAATTCAAGGCTTGATAGAAGCTGGAGAATTCCTCACCACAATCCAGAAAAACCCTAGAAGAAAGCTTTTTAAGTAGATCTACTTGGACCAACACCCGAGCCTCACTAGGCCGAGACAGATTAGCTGTGGGTTGATCAATAGAAAGAGGCTCCCCAAAAATCTTTGCAATTGAGAATAAGCATACTTTTCCTGTTCCGTCTCTAGGGTTGCCCTAGGGGCGCCGCTGATGGCTTTTCCGGCATCATTCTTCAACATTCCTGTCGCTTTGATTCCCCCTCATCATTCAGTTTCCCATAATAACCTTCAAAACCCTATCATTCCTGCTCCCGAGGTCAACAAAGTGGCGGCGGCTCACCCTAACCCTAATATTCAACAGACACCGTCTAACCCTAATCCTAATACTCAACCTGGTATTTCTATAGCGCCGCAACCCAAATCCTTTGTGGCTATTTTTTCAGAAACTCCTCAATCTCATGCTTTCCCTATTGCCCCGCTATCGTCACATAAAGGAACTCCAGCCATCAAACTTTCGAAAGAAGCTATTGAGCAATTTTCTAAGCCGTTTAGATGGACGCTCGTTGGCAAGTTCTCCCACGGTCGACCGTCTATGGAAGACACGAGGATTGCTTTTGCTAAATTTAATCTTAAGGGTGTGTATAAACTGGGTCACTTAGATTCAAAGCATATCCTGATCCAACTAACAACGGAAGCGGATTATCAACGGCTATGGATGAAAGAGGTATGGTATGTGCTTAAATTCCCTATGAGAACGTTGGCTTGGTCCCCGGCGTGGAGGCCGGAGCAGGAATCCTCTATTGTACCTGTCTGGTTTGGATTACCAGGCCTTCCCGTTCACCTGTTCAACAAAGCGTTCTTGTTTTCTTTGGCTCAAGCTATTGGCACCCCTTTATCGCTTGACAAAGCGACTTTGGAGCTCTCTCGGCCCAGTATTGCTAAGATATTGGTCCAAGTTGACGTTCTTAAGAAGTTACCTATGGAAGTGATTATTGATTGTGGTGATGCCCTTCCAAGTTTCTACCAAAAAGTTGAGTATGATAACCTGCCGCGCTATTGTAAACATTGCTTCAAGCTGGGTCACAATGTTTCTCAGTGTAAACGAGCTAATCCTTTGGCTAAAAGTGATAAAGACAAAGATATGGTAGAAAAAAAGGATAAGAACGTTGCTACTAATGTTGGTCTTAAGGAGGGTATTGAGACCCAGAACCGACATGTTGATCTCCCTTCTAGTTCTAATGATAAGACCCAAGATTCAATCACTAATAATGATTCTTCGGTTCGTCAAAATGTTGAACAGATGAAGAAGGTAATCATGGCAAAACGAGGTCAACCCTTACCGGAGGTCATGGTTCAGACTTTGAAAAAGGCATGTGAAAATGTTATTCAAATCAACTCCAATGAACAGGAGTCCAATGCCAAGGTCAATGTTGAGCAGGAGGATAGTTCCAAGGTTGAAGAGCAAATTTTGCAAAATGCTGCTAACCTATATTCTGGAAAACTTGTCACGGGCAATGGGGTGATACCGGAAGTGGGACTGTCCTCACGAGATGGTAATAATGATCCAGTTGGCAACCTAAATCTTTCTCCTAGGGCAACACCACCTCCGTCTACTTATATTACTGCTATGGCTGGTTCTACGCCATTTGCATCTCAACAACATCAACAAGTAGATTCTGAGGGTTTCATCAAAGTAACATCTCGGAAACACAGAAGCAAATCTGCCTCTCCCCCATCTTAACTCTTGTGAGTCTTTCGTTTATTCTTTTATATATAGTTTCTCAATGGTAGCCATTATTAGTTGGAATCTCCGTGGCATTGGAAACAAGGCCACTGTGAGAAGAATTAAAAAGCTTTTTATTATGTATGGTGCCTCGGCTTTGGCTATTTATGAGCCAAAAATTCACAAGTCCAAGTTGGATTCCTTTGTTCGTAAGCTGAACTGCAGTGGGGGAGTATCTAATGATTGTGGAAGGATTTGGTTTATTTGGAAGCATGGTTTTTCTTGTGAAGTTGTCCATGATAGTGTTCAAGCTCTTTCGGTTCAAGTGAAACATAGCCTATGGCCGAATCCCATTCTTATGACTTGTGTCCACGCTCGATGTAATAAGTTTGATAGGACAATTCTTTGGGATGACTTAATTACTCTTAGTGATACTCCACTTGCTTGGCTGGTGTGTGGGGACTTCAATGTGGTTCTCGATCAAGAGGAAAAGCTTGGGGGTCGTCCTATTAATTTTTCACAAAGTGGCTGAATTCTCTGATACTATTCAAGTCACCTCTTTGCTTGATGCTGGTTATGAGGGGTCCAAATTTAGTTGGTGGAACAAACAACTTGGGAGGAATTCTATTCAACAACGTCTTGACAGGGTGTTGTACAATGAACAGTGGCTCAATTCTTTTGATAATACTTCTGTGAAGCATCTTAATAAGACATGCTCAGATCATGCCCCGTTGGTGATTAATATTCGAGTTGAGGCTGAAGTGCGTAAAGGTTCCTTTCGGTTTATTAATGCATGGACAAAACATCCCTCTTTTATTGCTACAGTTGAAACTCTTGGACTGCATGGATTGATGGTCGTCCCATGGTTTGCTTTGGCAAGAAGCTAGCTCGGCTTAGACGGGAGTTGTCCGTTTGGAATAAAAATACTTTTGGGCGCATTGATCAACAAGTGGCTAATGCTGAAGATGAAGTTATGCTCAAGGAACAGGAGCTTGAAAAGAATCCTTCCGAGGAATCTAGGGCGGCATTGAGTTTGGCCCAAGCTCATTTGCAGCATACCTTGGCTACTAAAGAATCCTTTTGGCTGCAAAAAGCTAATATAAAGTGGATCAAAGAGGGAGATAGAAATACCAAAAAATTTCAGTCTTATGTGAAAAAGAAGAGACAACGATTATTCTTACATAGAATTCGAAATCGAGAGGGAGTTCTTCTTACCAATAAAACTGATATTCAGACCGAGGCAGTGTCGTTTTATCAGAAGCAGTTGATGGCAGATATGGTGGAGACTAATGAGCACGACGACCTCCTGAATCTTATTCCTCCGTTGATCACTGACGCGGAAAATGACATCCTTAAATCTGTGCCGGATATGGATGAAGTGTTAGAGACTATTAAATGGATGAATGGGCAAGGCGCTGCTGGCCCTGATGGTTTTACCGGAGCTTTCTATGTCTCCTGCTGGGAAATTATAAAAGAGGATCTTCATCGTGCTATAAAGGAGTTCTTTGCCGGTTTTGAGATGCCGAGGTCTTGGACAAGCACCCTTGTCGTTACCCTTCCAAAAATTGATAATCCGGTAATGTTTTCGGATCTTCGTCCCATAAGCCTTTGTAATTTCTCAAATAAAATCATTACAAAAATCAAAGTGGATTTGTTCAAGGGCGAGTTATTCATGATAATATCCTCTTAGCGCAAAAATGATGTCCTCGGTTAAAAAGAAAATTCGGGGATCCAATATTGCTATCAAGCTTGACATGGCCAAGGCTTATGACCGGTTATCCTGGGTTGCTCTCATCAAGGTGTTAAAACAGTTCGGTTTTGCTATAGAATGGGTAGACATGATTTATAGGTGCATCTCTAACTGTTGGTTTTCAGTTCTCGTGAATGGCGAGAGTTGCGGTTTCTTTCACTCGACTAGGGGTCTTCGCCAAGGAGACCCTCTCTCTCCTAGTCTTTTTATCATTGCCGCCGAAATCCTAAGCAGAGGGCTGAATTACATTCATCAATATAACCCTAAAATCAGATTTCGAGCCCATATTCATACTCCGGTGGTCTCCCATTTATCGTATGCTGATGATATCCTTATTTTCTGTAATGGGGCGAAAGATTCTCTTCGAATGCATATGAAGTGTTTGGAGAAATATCAAGCTTTCTCGGGGCAGCTTGTTAGCATTGGGATGTCTTGTTTTGCCACAGGGAGGAATGATGCAAATCTGGATGCTCTTATTTCTGAAGTCACGGGATTTCTAAAAAAAGACTTCCCAATTATCTACTTGGGATGCCCTTTATATGTTGGTCAAAAAACGCAAGCTCTATTTAGTACACTAATCCAGAAAATGGAAAAGAGACTGGAAACTTGGCAAGGAAAACTTCTCTCTCACGGTGCAAAGGTAACCCTTACCAAATCTTGTCTCCAAGCAATCCCCCTCTATTATATTTCTGTCTTAACCCCCCTAAAAATGTGATTACGACCATGCAACGGTTAATCATGAATTTCTTTTGGAGCGGTTCGGATGGCTCTCGGAAATGTCATTGGATTGGGTGGCAAAAAATCAGCCGTCCTCTTGATGAAGGGGGGCTTGGAATTCGGAAATTTGAAGACTTAGCTACTGCCTTTGCCATGAAATTATGGTGGCGGCTGCGTAGTTCGTCTTCCCTTTGGACTGAATTCATGCTTGCTAAATACTGTTATGAGACACACCCTATGGATGCCGTTGTCACAAGCTTTGCATCTCATATATGGAAACGCATGATAGGGGTGAAAGATTTTATGGTGCAGCGTATAACGTGGAGAATTGGTAACGGGCAGATTTCCATCAATGAGAATTGGTTTGAAGGGGTTAAACCTATTATTCCTATGCAGCATATTGAAGTTTACAATTTATTTGAAAACCGTCATCCTCGGGCTGATTACATTCGAAATAACTTTGGTGAGCATCTCTTGGCGTTGATCAATGCTCAAAATATCACGCTTAATGCGAATGAGGATACTCTAATGTGGAAGCCTTCCACAACAGGCAAGTTTACAATCTCTTCTGCATGGCGGGAATGCCGTCAATCTCATATTTCTAGTTCTGTTTATTCGGCTCTTTGGCATAAGCATCTTCCCCCCCCCCCCCAAATACTCTATTCTTTTATGGAGAATTCTTCACAAAGGTTTACCCACGGATGAGGCCCTTCAGAAGCGCGGCATTCAAACAGTATCAAGATGTGGCTGTTGCCATTCTCCTTCCACGGAATCCTTGGACCATGTCTTTGTGCATGGGGACATTGCTACATCGGTTTGGAGATTTTTCGGCCAAGTGTGTGGTATTAATAATAGCTTGGGGTCTTTCCATGCTATTCTCTATTCATGGTGGTTTAATCGTCCCAAAAATATTTCCCCGCTTAATAAATGGATCACTCACATTCTTCCTGGAGTCATTGCCAGGACTATTCGGTGTCAAAGAAATAAGTGGACCTTTGAAGGCATTCGGATGCATGGCGTGGACATCATATCCTCTATTACTCAACAGGTATTGAATATTGCGGTCGCATTCAAACACCCTTTTCAGCCTTCAGTTTTTATGCTTCAATTCTGCATGTTTTTAAGCTTTCTGTTGCTGCCCCGAGGCCTCGTGTGGTTACGTCTTGGCTAGCATGTTACATAAAGGCTTACAAATTTTTCAAAAAGTCTTTTATAAAACGCCTATAAAAACCCGCATGACCCAGAAAACTCCGTACACCTTTAACCGACACAGGGGGAGGTAATTTAGAAATCACATCAATTTTAGCTTTATCCACCTCAATCCCCTTACTAGACACCAAATGCCCTAACACAATACCATGCCTCACGAGAAAATGACATTTTTCCCAACTAAGGGTCAAATTTGTCTCACAACAACGTTTAAAAACCATTGTCAAATTCTCGAGGCATCCATCAAAACTATCACCAAACACAGAGAAGTCATACATAAAGACTTCGGCTCATCTGTCTATCAAGTCAGAGAATATGGAGGTCATACACCTTTGAAAGGTCGCGGGTGCATTACATAGTCCAAAGGGCATCCTCCTAAAAGCAAATGTGCCAAAGGGACAAGTAAAAGTGGTATTGGCTTGGTCCTCTGGTGTAATGGGAATATGGTTATATCCCGAGAAACCATCCAAGAAACAGTAATAAGCATGTCCTGCTAACCTCTCTAATATCTGATCAATAAAGGGCAAAGAGAAGTGATCTTTCTTTGTTGCAGCATTAAGTTTGCGCAAATCTATGCACATTCTAAGCCCAGTCACTTCCCTAGTAGGCACTTCCTCACCTTTCTCATTAGTTGTGACAGTGTAACCCAATTTCTTAGGAACAACTTGAACCGGGCTCATCCACTCACTATCAGTGACAGCATAAATAATGCCCGCATCTAACAGCTTAAGGACCTCTTTCCGGACGACCTCCTCCATGTGAGGGTTCAACCTCCTCTGTCTCTCTCTAGATGGCTTAGCACCATCCACAAGATTAATTTTATGCATGCACATGGAGGGGCTTATGCCTTTTATACCTGCTAAGGACCACCCTATGGCCGACTTGTGCTCACAAAACACTTTTATCAACTTGGCCTCTTGCTCTAGGGTCAAATCAGAGGCAATTATCACCGGTAAACTCTCACCCTCCCCAAGAAAAACATACTTTAAGTTTGAAGGGAGAGTTCTCAGCTCAAGAGCTGGAGGGTTACAATAGAAGGCACCGACCTCTCATTGAAGTGGCCTAGAGGGTGAAACGGGCCATCACTAGGATGGTGTTCGTTGGCCTTTTCCACAGCCATCAGTTGAACATCCGCATTATCCCTAGTTTTCTCACCGCCAATTCACAACAAAGACTCTAACTCCTCACAGTCTCTCTCATGCCATAGAACTTCACTCACACAGTCCTCAATCACATCCACACAATTACAGGACTCATCATCTATGGGACTTTGCATGACATCTGATGCGGAAGAAAAGGTAGAAGATAATGGAAATGAGCTAATGTTGAGCTCCAAAGGTGTGGATCATATTGGATATTATGCCCTAGGCCCTTGAGAAAGGCCTATGCGTTATATCATAGCTTCGTTGTTATAGAGATAATAAACCTGATTATTATATCTTTTGCATGTTTATTATTTATTTTTTTGGCGAAAGGAGATGGTACTCCCTAGATTTTATTTATAAAGGAGAAAATTATAAAGAAAGGTGGGGTCATGACGACCTTAACCACCAGAAAAAACAAGGGGAAGGTCTTATACAATCCATAAGATCCTTAACAAAACAAGAGGAGGGGCCTACCAAAACAAGAAAAAATAAAGATGACCCAAACCATCAAATTATCTTCGAATATGGGGGTAGGAACTCTTATCAAGAGTAAGGAGACCACGGCAAGGGAGAGGGCAATCATTAAAAGAGTAAAACTCAGCATCATTGTCCCTAGCACTTATGAAGGTCTAGCATGAGTTTAATGGATAATCATATGATGATTATAGCGCATAGGATGCGGATTAAACTTGTGGGTACATGTTGGAAAACAAGTACTGGATAGACCCGTTATGAGATTTATGTCATGGTCAAATGTCATAATTAAATCTCATAATAGTTATATCATTTATCCTTAGACCTGAGACTATCATAGTCTTCCACATGATGAACATTATGTTTGACGTACTCAAACGCTACCCCTAACCGGGTGGTTATAAAGGCTACAATTGGCATAATCAGGGAAGAATGATAAGTTAAGATGGGATTTGTTCCTAACTCAAGAGAGATATCTGCTTGGCCACTCGATGAGTGAGATTGATAATAGTGTACTACCGTACCCAAAGGAATTGAAGTGTTCAAAGTTATTTGCTCATATCAGTCTACTCAAGATCGAGAAAGCATTGGACAACATAAGTTGACGTGGACCATGACTTATGTTCAATATGATATCGCGTAACAAAGGGATTGTGATATATTCTATAAGGTTACTTTGGACTTTCAAAGTTATACTATTTGGGTAGTCATAATAGCTTGCTAGAGTCCGCTATGACTAACGGGTTCTGACTGGTTCGGACTCGTTGCCAACATAGTATAATACTATTGGGTCACACACAATAGAACGGATTGGAAAAGGACAAAATCTGGGATTTAAACTGACCACATCCGTACGGATACATTGCCACCGTACGTCTCCTGGTGAGCCGTATGGCTGGCCCCCCGTAACTGCACAGTTTGTTCAGTTTTCTTTTGCAAAAAGGAATCCCGATCCCAAACGGAATTAGGTCAAACCCTTATATATGATATACAACCGGGTTTGACAGCCTCTGATGGTGATTTTGGAAATCACAAACCATTATTTTAGAAACAATAAATTATAGGGAGGTATGATTATTTACTTTGAGATTCATGATCGTCAAAATACAATAATCAATAAAGCAAGATAATTCTGACGGAGAAATCGTTTCTTCATCAAGCCTTGGGTCTAGCAATCCAGATCAAGAAGGTGTTCTTGATATCCGTTCGACGTGTGGATACAGATGGAGGGTGTTTCCTTTAGCACTTTAAAGTCCGTGTTCATGGATTTGATCTTCAAGGGTTAGTTTCTTTCATCTTGTATTTAATTTAATCAACATGCATGGATCCGGACTCTTAGGTGTTTGATTTAATCTGTTTATTCCGCTGCGCATAATGCATCAAAACCCAACAGTGGTATCAGAGGCCCGTTCATTGTTGTTTATTTTAATATATCATGTTGAAATTGTTTAATACGATTATATGATATCTACATGATAACAAGATGAATGTGTGATTTGAGTTTTATATATGAGATATAAAATCTATGAGCATGTTTATATGGGGATTATGTGATTGTAATATTAATTGGATTCATATGTATAATCGCATGTTTAGATTATCATGTTATAATTGGATTATTTTTATTGATGATCTTGATCTAATTTGTATGAGGAATAAATTGGTTATTGATTATATGAATTAGATGGGTTTAAATTCGTAATCTAGAATTTCGTGTCGTTATAATCTGATTATGTATGAACACGATAATGGGATTGATCGAATTTCTGAAATTCTAGAAATCTGGAAAAACTGATAATAAGCACCGTACAGCGGCTGTGGTGGCGTACGCCTCCCACAGAGCCGTACAGCTGCTTTAGTTTTTCTAGACAGTTTTGTTTCGTTTTCTAGATTTTCTGATTGTTCTGTAAATCGTTTACATAATTCGAATCAGGAACTGAATCTGGTTTCAGACGGCTGGTTTTCGAAACCGTGTTTCCTGAAATATGATTTAATCCAGAAAATTGAAGAAATCAGAGTTCTGAAGAGTTCAGAATTGTTGTAATCTATGAAATTGTTGAGACAATGAATGATCCTGAAACAAGTTATTTTTCTATACGGAATTGTGGATGCCTTTTGGCTTAGTATTGACTATATACAAAGGTTACTTGGTTTCTTGATCTTAGTACGGGATTGTGGATGTCTTTTGGCTTAGTTTCGACCGTACGTTTTGTTCTCTCAATCTATAGATGTTCTGCAGAAACAAAGTTTCAGAATTTAACCCTATGAGCAAAGTGCAAATTGTTTGCAAGAGAATGAAACTAAATATGGATTAATTCATTGCATGGACCAATGGTAGGCTTACGCCTTGTTTCTGGGAATGCGAATGAAATATCCAATCTGCAAATTTTTTACAGATAATTTAGATTCCGTCCCTATAAAGTTGCTTCATAATTAAATCACAAGATTTTGCTTCAGTTAATTAATTTGATTAGTTAACATACATTATGCAAAGACTATATTATATTATGATTGACATAATTAAATATATGATGCATATCTCTAAGCAAATAAATCTTCTTAAAACTTAAGTCAAGTGCCAATCCATTATTAAAACACATGTGAGTACACCGAGTATTTTTATGCGGGCTCTAACCATCGCGAGGCGCATTAATTCTATCAGTGTATGAGCATGATGAGTGAAAGAGTGGTTCCTATACATTTAACGTGATTTGAATTAATTAGGCTATCATAAGAGTTATGGGCCTAAGTCACAGATGAGATTAAAACATGTTTGACATAAGATGTCTAACAATCTCATAAAAGATCTAAGAGTCACATATGATGTGATTGATAAGGATTTATCTACCTAAATAGCTTGGTCTTATGCATCTTTCCCTCGCGGACGTAAGATCAAGTGAAATATGGATCTTAGCCCACTTAAATTATATTATACAACTGTTGTATTTGAAGGTGTATAATTTAGTGGTAGTATTTATGAAATACAGTAAGTATCTCTAAATGATAATGGTATGAAATATATGTGTCTATTTATTTGCATATTTTGTAGAATGTCTTAAACTGTAATCATGTATAATTACTGCAATTGACCCAACTTAAAGAGAATAAGATTAACTTCCTTGACCTAGTCATGAGCTTAAGAATTGTTCTAAAGCAAGAACGGAAGTTATGAATTCTTAATAAATCATATTCCTAAGAAACCTAATGCCTTAAGGGTGGACAAAGACATTGATTAGAAACATGTGGATGATTCTATATATGTCAATCGTCCTAAGACTTGCTATCATGTGTTGGAACTTTAGAAGTATCTAAAACATATGAATGCTTATGCGATAAGCAATCGCGTGGGAAACGTTCCTACAAGCAAGAAAGGCAAATAAAGTTAGAGATTGATTAGAGCCTAACATTCATGTGATGAATGAAAGGTATATTAATAAGTTCTCATATTTTAAACATGGAGAGACATATTAAATATCTTAGTTGGCTTGGTTATCATGTTAGTTTGAAACTAACAACGGATTTGATATTAATTCATGAGCGACATTTGATGTTTAAAATGCTAAGCCTTAATATCAAATAGAAACCTTCTCAAACTATAAAGGTCAATATGGAAAAGAATTTAAGAAAAGGGCAAGACAAGAGTTGTCAAGCCTAAGGAAATATTAGTGGCTAAAACCTAAAATCCAAAGGATGTAATTGCTACCATGGTAATATGATTGACCATTGGAAGAATTACAATTTAAATTAAAAGATCAAAAGGAAGTGTAGTAGGACTACCACTTCAAGTATTTATGTTTATCTTTCTATATCTGAGTTCTTGTGTATTGGATACTGGATATGGATCCCACATTTGTATAAATGTGTAAGACTTGATAAATAGAAAGAACTTAAAAGGGTAAAGATTAACATATGTGTTGATAATGATGCAAAGGTTGCGACATTATTCATAGGAACTTGCGAAGTGTCTTCACCCAATGGGTTCATATTTGTTTTGAACAAATGTTATGATGTTCCCACTTTAAGTAGAAATATTATTTTGGTTTTTTCATTAGAAGATTATGGATATTTCTTATTTCGAATAAGAACGAGTTCCATTATATATGATTTGCTTTATTGTATTGCTAACCATATAAATGGGACTTTATATCTTTATCTTGGAAGAACAAAATAATGAGTATAATGGAAATAATGGAAATCTGAATCTAAGGATGTAAGTGTTGCATTCTTAACAGCATTAATGTCTATATCAAATGAAAAGAAACGCATATCTAAAATTCCATGGGACGGAGTTTTAAATTCGAATGATTTCGAATCAAGTAATTTATGTGAATCTTGTAAATTGATTAAGACACCTCTTACTAATAGTAGTAAAAGGAAGTACTCTTTTGGACTAATACATATTGATGTGTAAAGTTCATTAAAGTAACAATGCTTGGAAAAA
This sequence comes from Campanula takesimana, assembly GCA_026119855.1. NCBI lineage: Eukaryota > Viridiplantae > Streptophyta > Magnoliopsida > Asterales > Campanulaceae > Campanula > Campanula takesimana. The sequence continues at coordinate 474,230 of JAOWBW010000444.1, forward strand.
GGATTTCAAAATCTCATGGCAAAAGTATTATTGTACTCTGATCTGATCAAAGTGATGAATATTTGAGCCTTGGACTTTATGAGAATTCTACAGAAAGTCTGCAGAATAAGAAAACAGAATCTGGGAACAACCACCGTACGGCTACAATTTAGGCGCACGCCTAGTAATGAGCCGTACGGCTCCAGTTAACAAAAGTTCAGATTGTCTGCAAACTGCTATTTTTCGCCTCATGATAAATCAAACTGATCTTTAATTATCCTTCTAGATTTTGTGCTGGAAACAGCTGCGCTTACACTAAATTGAGTTTCATCTAAGCAGGTTCGACTGATGCCATATGAGATATGGAATGAAAGAAAACTTGGTTTGTCTTTCATAAAGATTTGTGATGTGATGCTTTTGAGAAAAGTGTTGTCTGGGACAAATCACACCTAAATCTCATAAATGTAATTTCATGGGATATCTTAATAATATTGACACCCATTAAAGGGTACAAATCGTTTGTTACTCTAAATAGAACTTTCTAGATAAATCGTTTATCTCTAAAGAACTAGTGGGAGTAAAATATATCTCGAAGAGTTCGAGACCCAGAAAATGACATGGAACCTAAGATGGAAGTTGAATAAAGTTTCACAAGGATTTGTGGAAATTCGTTCAAGTATACACAAGATATTTGCATATATGATAGGATACTATCTATAACAAAAAATATTGATTTCTCGTAATAAAAAGTAATAGGGAAGATATCATTGCGAATGATTGACCTATTACCTATCAAGATGCAAAGTCCGCTCTGGATTTAGATCAATGACTTGGAGTCATAAAGTCTAAAAGTGAAATCCATGTATCATAATCAAGTTTCGAACTTGATTGTTCTACCCTAAGGCTTAAAAACCATAGGATAGAAAATGAGTTTTCTTGGAGAAAACAAACATGGATCGCAAGGTGCATATTGATAAAGCACGACTAATTGAGTAAAGTTAATTCATAATGTTGATTATGATGAAACTTTATCACCCGTAGTTATGCTTAATGTTATTAGAATTCTAATTGTCATAACTTCATATTTCGAATATGTAATATGACAGATGGATGTCAAAACTATATTCCTTAACAGGAACTTACTTTAGGATGTGTTTGATACAACCTAAAAGTTTTGATTAATCCATAAGATTCTAATAAAATATGCAAGTTGCAGAAATTCATGAGATGGATTGAAGCAAACTACTTGGAGTGAAATTTCATTTTGATGTAGTATTCAAAGAGTTTGAATTCATCAAAGATGTGACTTGTGATTACAATAAATTTAGTGGGAGTGTAATATTATTCCTAGTCATATATATGTGGTTGACATATAATTCATTTTGAAAAAAATTCTAAATGAAAGACTTGGATAAAGCCGCTTAGATCCTTGTACTGATTTATGGAGATAAATCTAAAAAGTTGATTGGTTAAAGTCAAAGTACTAATAAAGACAAGATAGTGAAAAGTTCACTATGCAAGACTCTTGGAGAGGTTACTTGCGAAAGTCTAATGGCATTAATCTTTGCAAGATTTAGTCTTACTGGAACACTAATGAGCAAGAGTACATGATTAGGATTCCATATGATTCGACAATTGGATCTATCATATAAAGGTTGTGTGTCTAGTGGCATGAGATGCAACTAGAAAATGTTAAGATTAAGATTCTAATTAGTAAACTAGAAATCGTTTCTAGTGTCACTAATTTTGAAAAAAAAGCTAACCTAGTAGCCTCTCTCTAGCTTTCTCTCTCTAGCGATTTCTCTCTAGGCTCGGTTTTTTCCTAGGGTTTCCAAGGCTCTTTGCCGCCGCCGGCAGCCTTAACCATGGCTGATCCGGTATATTTTCCCCCTTTGCAAGCTTCTATGACTAGCTCCGTTCCTCTCCTTGTTGTATCACAAGGAAACCCTAGTTCAACCTTGCCGCCGCCTATGCATGATCAGCACCCCAACCCCAGCCCTAATTCTCATGCAAACCCTACCAAAGCTAATGTGCTGCCTATTCCTAACCCTAGCAAATCCTTTGCTTCGATTCTCAACCCCTCTCAATTGACTCCGATCTAGGATATCCCTTTGCTACCAGCCGCAATTCACAAAGGAATTCCATCATTGAAACTTTTGAAGGAAGCTTTAGAGGCATTTTCTCAGCCTTTTGCTTGGACTTTGGTGGGTAAATTTACTAATGGCCGACTTACAATGGAGGCTGCAAGAATTGCTTTTGCTACGTTTTATTTGAAGGGGGCATATAAATTGGGCCATCTTGACACTCGTCATATGTTGATTCAATTAACCAATGAAGAAGATTTCCAACGTCTTTGGACAAGAGAGGTATGGTATGTGAATAGATTTCCAATGCGTACTTCAGTTTGGACTCCATCTTGGAAGCCACAAACGGATACTTCGATTGTTCCTGTGTGGGTAAGTTTACCTGGGCTGCCGGTTCATTTATTAAATAAAATATTTCTATTCTCATTGGCTCGTATCTTTGGAAAACCTATGTCGCTTGACAAAGCCACTGCTGAATTGACTAGGCCAAGTGTGGCTAAGATTTTGTTGCAAGTTGATTTACTAAAACGGCTTCCTGAGAAAATACACATAGATTGTGGCGATTGTATGCCTAGTTTTGTTCAACCTGTTGAGTATGATAAATTTTTTTTTTTTTTTTTGGCGAAAGGAGACGGCACTCCCTAGATTTTATTAATAAAAGAAAAAAGATACAGAGAGACGGTGAGGGACATGACGGCCTAACTCACCGGGGAATTAAAAAAGAAGGGGGGAGGTCTTATACAACCATAAGAACCTCTACAAATAGGAGGGGGACCTATCAAAAAGACTAGAAAACAAGACATGACTAAATTCTAATGTTAGGATACGAAATCTTATCAAAATATATCATACTTTGACAAAGCCGAGGGCATGAATCCAAATAATGAAAATCAAAATCAGCACCACCATCCGCAGAATAATTGGCAAGAAAATCAGCAACTTTATTCCCTTCTCTGAAAATGTGAGTAACCCGAACCTCTAACATCTCCATAAATCTGAAAATAGCCTGAATGAAGTACCAAATCTCCCAAGGAATATTATATTTTTTATTAAGAATGTTAGCTAGGACTTCAGAATCAACCTCCAACCAAACATTATGAAATCCCATCAAGCGAGCATGATTAATACCATCAAGAGCAGCCCTAGCTTCCTCCACCATATTAGATTCATGGCCATAAAATCGAGAATATGCAAAATGAAAAGAGCCATCATGACCACGAATAATACCTCCCCCAGAAGCAACACCAGGATTCCCTCTAGAAACTCCATCAGAATTCAGCTTGACTTGATTAGACTCCGGGTATTTCCAAGAAACCAGTCTAGCATGAGTACTCACCAAAGCTGCCGAGTGAATATCAAAAAACTTTGAAATATGAGAATCTTGATTGCCAGTTCGAATAGAGACCTTATGAGCATGAACAATATCCACAATTTGTTGTCTAATGTTATGAAGCACTTGGGAAACTTTAGGAGACATCCCATCAAATCTGCACTTGTTCCGATGCTTCCATAATTCCCAACAAATAAAACCAGAAATAATATCTTTAATCCAAGACATAACTCGGCTAGACCTTTTGGGGGCCCCATGCCAAGAAATCAACCGTTGGGTAAGTGTATCCCCAGATAAAGATATACCCAACATGGAACCAAAAAACAGCCACACGCTATAGGCAATGTTACCACTAACCAAGATATGGGAAATAGTTTCAACCGAAGAATTTACACAGCAATGGCATTTAGAAGCTAAAAGGATACCTTTGCGAGAGACGTTGTCATCGGTTGGAATTGCCTTTTTAGTAGCTTTCCAAAGGAATATAGAGACTTTGAGAGGGAGGAATTTATGCCAACACCAACCAAAAACATTACTACTGACACGAGAAACCCTACATTCCTTCCATGCCGAGGAGATGGAAAATTTTCCCGAAGAGGCCGGAGTCTAGAAAGGTGTATCAACCCCTTCCATAAGACGAATATCTTGGCTTTGAATTGCCACTAAAAGTTGCTGGCCAAAAGTATCACGAACATAATCTTCACGTAACTCACCATTCTCAAATAAAGAGAAGAGCTGGTCATGTCTATCATCGAGAATAGGAACATCATGAGAGGACCAGCGCTCTTGAATGGAAATTTATCCAATACCAATACCCCATCTTAAACGAGCTTCCACCAACTCTTTAGCAGCAATCATACGCCTCCAAATATGGGAGCAACCCACCCTGGCCGTAGCATCCATGGGGTGGGAATCCCTGCAATACTTAGCAGCAAGAAATTGGGACCAAAGAGAATTAGATGTACGGAACCTCCACCACAGTTTCATAGAGAAAGCTACCAAGATATCATCAAATTTCCGTGGACCTAGACCTCCTTCTTCCACTGGCCAATAAAACTCTTTATGGGAAATCCAATGACACTTTCTGCCACCCTCGGGGCTGCTCCAAAAGAAATTTGCAATAAGGAGGGTCAAGAAGAGATATATAATATTTAGGAATGGCCTGCAAACACGTCTTAATGAGAATCAAGTTAGCTCCCGCTGAAAGGAGCTTCCCTTGCCAAGTCTCAAGGCGAGTTCTTAATTTATTCATCACTGGATCAAATAAAGATTGGGTCTTCCTCCCAATGTATAACGGGCAACCAAGATAGACAATAGGAAGTTGTTTCTTTTGAAAACCTGAAACCTGGGCAATAGCATTATCTCTCTCAGCATTATCCCTCCCAGTGAGAAAACAAGATTTAGAGACACTAATAAGCTGGCCCGAAAATTGCTGGTAGGCTTCTAGGAATTCCATGTGCTGCTCCAAGGAAGGAACACTCCCATTACAGAAAATAATAATGTCATCGGCATAAGATAGATGGGAAATAACTGGGACATTAAGATTTCCCGTATGATAGGCCACATGAGGGTGGAGAACATGAAGATTATTAAGTCCACGACTTAGAACTTCATCAGCAATAATAAAGAGACTTGGAGAGATGGGGTCTCCTTGATGAAGCCCACGAGAAGAGGCAAAATAACCACAAGCTGTACCATTAATTAGAACTGAGAACCAACATGAATTAATACACCTGAAGATCATATCCAGCCATTCTTCGGAAAACCCAAATCTGCGCATGACTTTAATTAAAGCAAACCAAGAAAGTCTATCGTACGCCTTTGCCATATCAAGCTTCAATGCCACATTAGAACCAAACACCTTCCTTTTAAGAGACTGAAAAAGTTCTTGCGCCAACAAGACATTTTCATGAATTAAGCGACCCTTCACGAAGCCACTTTGTTGAGGAGAAATAATACGAGGGAGCACATGTTGCAAGCGAAGACATAACAGTTTGGTAATAATTTTGTTAGAAAAATTACACAAACTAATAGGCCTTATTTCAGAAAAAACCGTGGGAGATTCAACCTTTGGGATTGTAACAATAAGAGTACTCGTCCAACTTCGAGGGAGATGAAAACCACAAAAAAATTCAACAACAACTTTAAGAAGGTCTGAACAAATAATGTCCCAACACTTATGATAAAACGCACCTATAAAACCATCCGGGCCTGCAGCACTAGAACCACTCATACCGAAAACCACTTCCCGAAGCTCATCCATAGAAGGAATAGCCGCAAGCAGTTGATTATCTTCATTTGTGATTAATCTAAGAATTAATTCCAAGAGGCCATCTGGGGGATTGCTATTAACACCATGTAATTGGTCCGAATAGAATCTAACAGCCTCCTCTTGGATCTGAGCTTGAGAGATAATCCAATTGCCTTGTCAGTCCCTAATCCGGTGAATGAACAATTGCTGCCTTCTTTTCTTGACATAAGCATGAAAAAATCTGGTGTTATGATCACCATCCTTTATCCACGCTAGATTCGCTTTTTGCATCCAGAATTCTTCCTCAATTTTCAGCCTATATGAGAGATTAGCTTGAGCAAGATGTAAAGCCGCCCTATTCTCCTCACTAGGATCTTGTTCAAACTCTAATTCTTTCCCACAAACCTCATCCTCTGCATTTTTCACAAGCTGATCCACTTTTCCAAAAATCGTACGATTCCAAAGCTGCAAATCTTGCTTAAGTTTGGTAAGTTTTTTAGCAAACTTAACCATAGGTCTACCATAAACCCTAGATGCCCAAGAATTGCACACCACAGAATTGAAGGTTGAGTGCCTTGTCCAAACATTAAGAAACCGAAAAACTCCTTTCCTTACTTCATCCATTAAGCGAATATTAACCAAAAGGGGGGCATGATCCGAACAAGTTCTACTAAGATGATCAATAGCTGTATTAGCAAAATTTTGAAGCCAAGCCTCATTATATAAAGTACGATCAAGCCTTTGCAGAATTGTTTCCCTTTCCTTCCTTTTATTCCACCAAGTGTAAATATGGCCACGAAAACCTCCATCAATTAGGTTCGAGACCTGAATCATATCAACAAATTCAGACACTTTAGATTCCACAACTGGTTTACCACCCAACTTGTCGGATTGATCAACAATAGCATTAAAACCACCTACAATCATCCAAGCTTCGACCGTGGTACTCATATCAACAAGATAGTCCCATAAATCCCTTCTAATATATTTGCTACAACTAGCATGAACAACGGACATTAGAACCGGAGTTGGCCAAAGAGTATGAGAAACCCTAACCGTAACAACTTGAGCATCTTGATGTAATAATGTACAGTTAACACCATGCCGCCACACAACCCAAATATTCCCCTTGTCATTAGCAACTCCCCCACTACAGCGAAGCTTACTAACATATGATGGAAGAACAGACGGATCCAGCTTAGGCTCATATATACCACAAAGAGACACATCGTGCATTCTTAATAACTGATTGACCCTTCTAACTGAGGACTTATTACCAATTCCACGAATATTCCAGCTTAGAATACCTACCATTATAACAGTTGAGAGAGATAGAAAAAAGAGAGGGATTTTAAGCCAAAGATCTGCCATCCCCCCTAATGTTGGGGGCAATACTTTCTGTGTTAACTTCGCGCGCAAGAGAGGAAAGGTCTTGAATATCAAAATCTGAAGTAACACGAGGACCCCGAGGAGAAAGTTGCAGTTTATCAATTGTGTGATCCCAAGAATGCTTTTTAATTACAGAATCTTCAACCTGCAATTCTGAATCAGAATCTCCTCTATCAATATTAACATCCACCTTCTCATCATGAATATGAATAATGGCAGGCCCAGAATTAGTATTAACCCCGGACACATCATGATTATGCAAATCTGAGCTTATTCTTTCTTCTTCCAAATCAATAGCCCCATCATCAACAATTACACCTTTATTCTGATAAGAGGATGTCTTAAGGGACATTGGAGAAACAAAAGGAGTACCCCGTTTAGCTAAAAAACTGAAACCACTTGAGACAATATTTGGGAACATCACCTTAGCCGCATTTGGAGAGGAGGTTTTATGCACCTTAGATGGTCCGGCACCATTAACCTGTCCATTACCATTACCTTCTTGTATAACATCGTCATTCTTTTTCTTCATTTGATTAGCCTGATCATTCACCCGACCATTGCCATGAACTTGTTGGAGACCTTTACCATTATCCATTACGTTGGCTTTAGCTTTCTCAACATAGACTAGGGTAGGTTTACCCTTTGAAGCACCAGTATTAGGGTTTTCTTGATGAATATCGCCATTTTTTCCTTTAGGGTTTGCACAACCAATCTCCGTATGTTTTACACCTTTCCCTTTTAAGACCTCTTCCTGCTTAGGTTTATCATGCCGGGAATGAAGATAAAGGCAAGAGCTCATGTCATGCCCAAGCTTGTAACAATGCTTACAATACTGAGGCAAATTATTAAAATTCAAGGCTTGATAGAAGCTGGAGAATTCATCACCACAATCCAGAAAAACCCTAGAAGGAAGCTTTTTAAGTAGATCTACTTGGACCAACACCCGAGCCTCACTAGGCCGAGACAGATTAGCTATGGGTTAATCAATAGAAAGAGGCTCCCCAAAAATCTTTGCAATTGAGAATAAGCATACTTTATTGAACATATGAATAGGCAAACCTGGAAGGCTAACCCACACCGGATACAAAGAAGATTCCTTCTCAGGATGCCATGAGGGAGTCCAACGAAAAACCCTCATGGGGAAACGTCCAAGTTGCCAAGATTCTCTAGACCACAATCTGTTAAAGTCTCCTTCGTGCACCAATCTGATCAAGATATGTTTGGAGTCAACATGACCCAAATGAAATTCGCCTTTGAGCCCAAACTTCACAAAATACTCCCTAGTAGTCTCCATATTAGGTCTTCCGTGGGAAAATTTTCCTATGAGAGTAAACTTGAACGGCTGGGCGCAAGAGCAGTGATCACGTCTTTTGAAAATTTTAGTGCAGGTTCACCTTTATAATTTGACAGAGGAATCATGTTAGCTTGCGGAGAAGGAATTGGGGTAGCATGGGAATTCTTGAGTAGATCGGCAAAGGATTTGCGCTGAGTAGGGGAGTGCACTGCTAGGCTTTCCTTAGGGTCCAAGGAGAGCGCGTCATTTGAAGCCATAATAGGAATCTTAGAGGAATTAGGAATCTGCACATTGTCATGATTTCCAACCGGATTAGGAATAATCTGCACATGCTGCGAAGATGAAGGAGAGCAATTAACGGCTGAAAGGAACGCTTGAGAGGCCATGAAATTAAGAGAAATCAAAACCCTAATTAGGGTTTCAGCAAGAGAAGGAAGACGGCTAGAGGGGGAGAACGAGAGAAAAGGTCAACGGGTCAAACATGGTTTGCCTACATGTGAACACCCCTCTGATTCCCATTTTTTGAGTATGATAACATGCCCATGTATTGCAGTCATTGTTCCATGTTAGGTCATGACACCTTTAACTGCCGTATTCTCAATTCTGAGTACAAGAAAAATAGAGATGGGGATGGCAATAAGAAGGCTGATCAAGGAAAGAAACGGGATGAAAATAAGGTTATGGGTATGTTTAAGGAGGACCAGAAGAAGGGGGATACCAAAAATGAAGCGTGGATAAAGAAAGACAAGAACAAGGGTCCACAAGAAGGTACTAGCAAGAGTGCTGAGATTAATGTGATTGATTTGACCAAAAAGGATGTTGTTGCTCCTAAGGTTCCTCTTATTGCTAAGAGAGGAGTCTTTCTTCCACAATCGATTAATGTTGCTCTGTCGAAGAAACTTACAGTCATTAAGACAAGAATCGGTTCCAACCTTCCCCCGGATGGTGAGGTTAATGTACCAATTCCAGCTCTACAAGACCCTCAAAAATTATGTACTCCTTTGAGGGATGATTCAGCAATGCGAGCTAAACCTTCGTCTCAAGTAAAACGGGATACTTTTAGCTTGTTAAACCTCTCTCCTAGAGCCCCAAAAGTGACATCTCTTAATCAAGTGATTGATTTTCAGCTGGATTACAAAGAAAGACTGGCCATGGCTGATCCTAAGGATGATGATGATGATGGCTTTACAACGGTATCCTATAAGAGAAAGAAAAGTAGGGAGAAGTCTCCCTCCTTGTAAGTGTTTTCTTCTCCCTTACTTTTCCCATTTACTCTCTTTATTTCTAGTTATAATGGTGTGCTTTATAAGTTGGAATGCTCGTGGCATAGCTAATATGGCCACAATCTGTAGAATTAAACGTTTGTTCCGTTCTCATGGTGTTTCACTTATGGCTATTTATGAGCCAAAATCTGCAATCTCTTCTATGGCACCTATCGTTCGTAAACTGGGTTGTGATAATGGGGTGACTAATAGAAATAATCGTGTTTGGGTGTTATGGAAACATGGGCTGAATTGTGTGGTTATTCATGACTCTGATCAAGCATTGACTTTGCAAATTTCTCATCCGCTTTGGGAGGCAGCCGTTTGGGTATCCTTTGTTCATGCTAGTTGCAACATGTTTTCTCGTATTTCGCTTTGGGAAGAGTTAATGCTAATTAGTGAGGTTGATTTCCCTTGGCTGGTTGTGGGTGATTTCAATTGTGTTATTGATCAAAGTGAGAAGGTTGGGGGGAAACTTATTAATGGGATGGCTGTCACGGAATTTTCAGATATGATCCAAGCTTCTAACCTTATGGATGCTGGGTATGAAGGTAATATTATGACATGGTCTAATAATCGTATGGGGAGAAGGGCTATTTATCAAAGGTTAGACATAGATTTGTATAATGATCAATGGTTGCATTTGTTCCATTCCACCCGTGCTACTCATTTAGCTAGGGTTTGTTCCGATCATGCTCCTATTCTTATTACATTAAATCTTGACGCTGAAGTGAATCATGGCTCGTTTCAGTTCCTTAATGTGTGGCTGAAACATCATTCCTTTTTTGAGCTTGTTAAAACTTCATGGGATGTCCCTATGGATGGAAGACCTATGGTGTGCTTTGCCAAGAAACTTGGGCGTCTTCGGAAGACAATTTCAGATTGGAATAAGCGAGTTTTTGGGAGAATTTATCAGCAAATCAAAAACGCAGAAGATGAAGTTTTGGCTAAGGAAGTTCAATATCAAACTCTTGGTGATAAGGATTCGAGAGCTGCTCTAAATTTAGCTCAGGCTCAATTACTTTCGAAGCTGAAGCTAGATGAAGACTTATGGGCCCAAAAAACTAATTTAAAGTGGTTAAAGGAGGGGGATAGAAACACAAAGTTCTTTATTTTGTTGTTAAGAAAAAGAGGCAGAAATTATGTGTTCATAAAATCAAAAATAGAGATGGAGTGTGGCTTAAAGAGAAAAATGAAATTAAAGATGAGGCTATAAGGTTCTATTCAGATCAGCTACAAGGTTATTGTGAGGCTCCTTCCGATGATTTCCTGTTTCTTATTCCTAGATTGATTACAGAAGAGGATAATACTACGCTTACAACTGTTCCTAATGAGGATGAAGTTCGACAGGTGGTTTTATCTATGAATGGACAAAGTGCCGCTGGACCGGATGGCTTTTCGGGTGAATTCTATAAGGGCTGCTGGGACATTATAAATGCTGATCTGGTGCGTGCTATTGGAGATTTCTTTTCTGGGTTTCAAATGCCAAGAAGCTGGACAAGTACCTTAATTGTCACAATCCCAAAAGTGGAGTCTCCCTCTTCCTTTTCGGACTTGCGACCGATTAGTCTTTGTAATTTCTGCAATGAGGTTGTTACAAAGTTATTAACTTGTCGTCTAGCCCCCATTCTCCCTCGCATTATATCCCCGGAGCAAAGTGGGTTTGTTCAAGGTAGAGTCATTCATGAGAATGTTTTATTGGCCCAGGAAATTATGCAATCTATAAACAAAAAGGTCTGAGGTTCTAATGTTGCTCTCAAGCTTGATATGGCTAAAGCTTACGATCGGCTATCTTGGTTCGGACTTATCAAGGTGATGCGTCAATTTGGTTTAAATGAGGTTTGGATTGATCTGATCTTCCGATGCATCTCTAATAGCTGGTTCTCGGTCCTTGTTAATGGTGAAAGTTGTTGTTTTTTTCCTTCCACAAGGGGTCTTAGGCAAGGCGACCCCCTATCTCCATATCTCTTTATTATTGCAGCTGAAATGATGAGTAGGGGCCTAAATCAGCTTCATTCTTTGTTCCCTCAATACCGGTACCGTATTCACATTAATTCCCCTTTAATCTCTCACCTTGCTTATGCGGATGATGTGATCATTTTTTGTAATGGTTAGAAACCTTCATTAGAGGCACATATGAAGTATTTGGATTGGTACCAAAAATTTTCGGGGCAGTTTTTTTTTTTTTTTTTTTTTTGGCGAAAGGAGGACGGTACCTCCCTAGATTTTATTGATAAAAAAGAAAGTTACAAACAAGGTGGGGGACATGACAACCTCAACCACCTGGAAAGAGAGACTATGGGGGAAGCCTTACACAAGTTGTAAGGTCCTCTACAATAAAGGGAGGGGTGACTACATAAACTAGCAAACAATCTATAACGAAATCTAGCCATTAAAACCTCACTTGATGCGGATATAATTATCTGAGACGAGATTGTGGCAGCAACTACGGGTTTTGTTAAACAAGATCTCCCTTTGTTGTACTTGGGATGTCCGTTATACACGGGCAAAAAGAAGATCAGTCTCTTTGCCCCCCTTATAAGAAAAATGGAATCTAGGCTTGCTTCTTGGAAAGGTAAATTACTCTCTTTTGGTGCTAAACTCACCCTTATTCAATCTTGCGTTTCTGCTATGCCTCTTTATTATTTATCTCTCATTGATCCTCCAAAAGGGGTCTTTCGTGCTTTGGAAATGATTATTATGAGATTTTTTTGGAGCTCTAATGATGGGGAGAAATTTCATTGGCTTTCTTGGGATGAAATGAGCTGGCCGATTGAAGAGGGAGGTTTGGGGATTCGAAAATTTAAAGATATGGCTATGTCCTTCTCCATGAAACTCTGGTGGCGTTTGCGTAATTCTAAATCCTTATGGAGCAATCTTATGTTGGCTAAATATTGTTGGGAAATACATCCTATGGATGCTTTTCTCCCTTCGTACTCATCTCATATTTGGAAAAGATTAATTGCAGCAAAGCCTTTAGTGGAAGATAGATTAGCTTGGAGGGTTGGGAGAGGTGACATTACCATTCATGAAGAATGGTTGGATGGAGATATGGGTCCTATTCCTTTTGACCATGCTGAAGTTTCTTCTCTATTCCATAATGGTATCCCTCGTAATGACCATATCCGAGAGACCTATGGCCAGCAACTTGTGTCTCTTATAAACTCTTAGGATATCTCTATTTCGGACAAGGAGGATGTCCCTATATGGAAGCCTTCTTCTAATGGCAAGTTCTCAGTTACTTCTGCTTGGAGAGAATGTCATTCAAGTCGTGCCCACTCTGTTATTTATTCTTTTTGTTGGAGCAAGTATATCCCAAAAAAGATTTCGGGTTTTCTTTGGCGTGCTTTGCATAATGGTCTGCCTACGGATGAGAGAATTCGGTCTAAAGGTATCCTCCTTGCATCTAAATGTAATTGTTGCTTGGCTGCAAGGGAAGAATCCATTGCGCATATTCTGGTTCATGGGGATATTGCCAAGAAAGTTTGGGAATTCTTTAGTGGTTTGTGTGGTATTCGATGTTTCATGGGTAGTTTGAATCAGGTCATCATTTGTTGGTGGCAAGGTCATTCTAAGGCTAATTATAATGCCTTTTCTTGGCTTTCTCGGCTTCTTCCAGCCCTTATCTTATGGGAAATCTGGTGTGCTAGAAACAAGTGCAGATTTGAAGGTGTTAATATGAACTCCAATGCTATTATTCACAAGGTTTGTTCTCAAACTTCTAATATTGCCTCCTCTTTTTCCCTTTCTTTCCCGAAAAGTCAAGCAAATAATTATATTATGGATGTGTTCCATTTAGGCCCTAAACCCTTTTCTATGCCTAATATTCGGATGGTGGCTTGGGCTTTCCCAAATGTTGATGGGATTAAGCTGAATACAGATGGAGTCTCTAGGGGTAACCCTGGAATTGCTTCAGGAGGAGGTATTTTTAGGGACCACAATGGAGATTTTGTTCTTGGTTTTTCTCATTTTTATGGCTGCTAATCCAACATGATGGCGGAGGCCTTGGCTGCGAAGGATGGGCTTGTTTTAGCTCAAATGCATGGATTTCATCGTGTTTGGTTAGAGGTTGATTCTCAGGTTTTGATGCGTATTCTTATTCGGGAGTACCATATCTCATGGACCATTTGGTATGTTATCTCCCATATTCATAGATTAATGGTTCAAATGGATGTTCGAGTCACTCATATTCTTCGGGAAGGTAATGCTGTAGCAGATGGTCTTGCCAACGTTGCTGTAAATGAAGCAAGAAATTTCACATTTACCTCTCTTAGTGACATTCCTAGACATTGTAAAGGCTGTTTTGCCTTGGACAAGGCTAGGACTCCCCATGCTCGGTTTAATTAGCTTTATGGCCAGGTTTTTATATATATTGTTTTCTATTTATTGTAGTCACCCATCCCTCTATTGTAGAGGACCATACGACGTGTGTATGGCCTCCCCCTTAGATTTCCTTTTCTGGTGGTTGAGGTTGTCATGTCCCCCACCATGTTTGTTCTATGGCTCTGGCACTAACATGGTGGCTGAAGCGAAGGCTGTTCTAGATGGTCTTTCTTTTGCCGTCTCTTTTGGTATGACCAATATTTGGCTCGAAATTGATTCAGAAGTCCTTCTTAAGATTCTCATTGAGGAATATCACATCCCTTGGCAGATTTGGTATGAAGTCCATGCTATTAAACGGATCATGGACCAAATTCACGTTCATATGTCGCATATTCTTAGAGAAGGTAATAAAGTTGCAGATGGTCTTGCTAATGCTGCGGTGGGCCTCCGGACAGATTCTTTTTATTACTCCTTGGATGATCTCCCGAGTCTATGTAAGGGACCTTACATGCTTGATAGATTTTCACTCCCTTATACTCGGCTCTCATAGGGTCATTTTCTCTAGTTACCCCTCCCCTTATTGTAGAGGACCTTATGATTTGTGTAAGGCCTCCTCCCTATTTTTTTCTTTCTGGTGGTTGAGGTTGTCATGTCCCCCACTATGATTGTATTATTTTTGCATTATTAATAAAACTTAGGGAGGTACCGTCCTCCTTTCGCCAAAAAAAAAAAAAAAAAAAAAAAAGTCCCCCACAATGTTTGTATCTTTTTTCATTATTTAATAAAATCTAGGGAGGTGTCGTCCTCCTTTCGCCAAAAAAAAATAATAATAAAAAATAATAATGTACCTCCATTGTGTCAATAATCGTTATTACACAAGTTAAGGGACTAATATATTATCTAAACATATACTCAGACGTTTCTATCTTACTCGAGAAATCGTCAAAGATGGGAGATGTCTTTTCTTTTTTTTTTGGCGAAAGGAGACGGTACTCCCTAAATTTTATTAATAAGGCAAAAATGATACAAATGTGGTGGGGGACATGACCACCTCAACCACCAAGAAAGGAAAACTAGGGGGAGGCCATACACAAGTCGTAGGGTCCTCTACAATAAAGGGATGGGAATCTAGAGTACAAAGAAAAAAGTCTAAAAAGATATCTGGCCATAAACTATCAAGAGAGGCGAATATAGGGGATCTTTGCCTTATCAAGTGCAAAGAAAAAGATGGGAGATGTCAAAATATGTAAAATACCTTATGATAATAACAAGGATAATCATCCTACATAAGCTCGTTTGCAATTATGATGGAGATCATAACTAAGCTCAATGGGTATTGGATACACTTTGATTGGGCCAAGTGCAAGTGGGAGATTGTTGGATATTATGCCTTAGGCCCTTGAGAAAGGCCTATGCGTTATATCATAGCTTCTTTGTTATAGAGATAACAAACCCGATTATTATATCTTTTGCATGTTTATTATAATGATCATTGTCCCTAGCACTTATGAAGGGCTAGCATGAGTTTAATGGATAATCATATAATGATTATAGCATATAGGATGCGGATTAAACTTGTGGGTACATGTTAGAGAACAAGTAATGGATAGACTCGTTATGAGATTTATGTCATGGTCAAATGTCATAATTAAATCTCATAATAGTTATATCATTTATCCTTAGACCTGAGATTATCATAGTCTTCCACATGATGAACATTATGTTTGACGTACTCAAACGCTACCCCTAACCGGGTGGTTATAAAGGCTACGATTGGCATAATCAGATTCGTGTAGGGAAGAATGATAAGTCAAGATGGGATTTGTTCCTCTCTCAAGAGAGATATCTGCTTGGCCACTCTATCATTATTAGAAATTTCCCCCATGCCATTAGTACTCTTTATCAACAACATCCTCAACATGTGTCTCAGAAGGTTTAGAAGAAGGTGTAGGATGTACCTCATTACTTACCTGTTTGCCATTTCTGAGAGTCATGATGGCCTTAGCTTGCTCCCCTTGACTTGGGAAAGTTCCCGGTTTATGCCCTTGCTGCCCTTCAGCTAGTTGACCAGTTTGGGTCTCCAGCTTTTTGTTGACAGCATCTTGCTGCTTCTCTCTTTGCTCCATCATCATCCTCATTTGTTGTTATTCTTGCAGCATTGACCTCATCATTTCCTCCATAGATCCCTTGGGCTGCTGTTCTGGATTCCCTTATGGGGGAGGAGGATAAAGAGGTTTCTGTTGTTGAAACTGGTTCCCTTGGTTACCCCTCCATGAAAGATTCAGATGATACTTCCAATCTGGATTATAAGTGTTAGAATAAATACCACCTTGATTCTGTCTTGGGGGATAACCTTGCATTGCATTTACCTGTTCAGAATCACACTACGCAACAACTTGGCAAACATTAGTAGCGTGAGTGTTAGGACCACAATTAGCACAGAAATCAGATACATCATTAGCACTTTTTTTTCTCGCGAAAAGAGGACGGTACCTCCCTAGGTTTTATTAAGTAAATAAAAGTACAAGCACAGTGGGGGACATAACAACCTAAACCACCGGGGAGAAAAAACTAGGGGGAGGCCTTACACAACTTGTAAGGTCCTCTACAATATAGGGAGGGGTCCTACCAAACAAAGATATCAACCTATATAAAAATCTGGCCATAAGACTATAGAAACCGAGCATGAGGGACTCTAGGCTTGTCTAAAGAAAGGAGCCCTTTACAATGACGGGGAATAGCATTAAACGAGGAGAAAGCAAAGTTCCGAGCTTCAGTCGCAGCAAAGTTGGCTAAATCATCCGCCACCCCATTGCCTTCACGAAGAATATGCGTAATCCGAATATCCATTTGATCCAACAGCCGATGAATATGAGATATAACATACCAAGCAGCCCATGGAATATGGTATTCCCGAATAAGAATGCGCATCAGAATTTGGGAATCAACTTCGAGCCAAACACGGTGAAAACCATGCTCTAATGCCAAAATAAGCCCATCTCTAGCTGCAAGTGCCTCAGCCATCATATTAGATTGGATCCCATAATAATGAGCAAAACTAAAAACAAAATCCCCTGTATAATCTCTAAAAATTCCACCCCCAGAAGCAATTCCAGGATTACCCCTAGAAACTCCAGCGGTGTTAAGCTTAATTTCATTATTATGAGGAAAGTTCCAACTCACCAATCTGACCTTAGTAGGGATATAAGTTTTAGGGAACAACCTAAAAACTTCCAGCAAGTGGCTATCTCCTGGGCCACTCGAAAAGGAAAGAGAGAAAGAAGAAGCAATGTTAGAGGCTAGAGTGCATACCTTGTGAATGATAAGGTCCGAGCACATTTTTTTTTCCTTCAAAACGATTCTTATTCTGAGCACACCATAATTCCCAAGTGACTAAAGCAGGAAGAATATGAGCAAGCCATTTTGTAGCGTTAGAATTAGGGTGCGATGGACCTTGCCACCAACAGAGAAGGACTTGGTTAAGGCTACCCCATTGCATCAGAATACCACAAACCGAGCTGAAGAAGACCACAACTCGTTTAACGACTTCCCCATTAATCATAACATGCCCAATAGATTCCTCGTGGCTGCCCCACAACAACAACATTTAGAAGAAATCTGAATCCCTTTAGAACGAATCCTATCATCCGTAGGAAAACCATTATGCAAAGCACGCCAAAGGAACACCGAGATTTTCTTGGGAATGTATTTTCTCTAGCAAGAGGCAAAAACGGCTGATCTAACCCTACTAGAACGACATTCTCTCCAGGCAGAGTTAATCGTAAACTTTCCGGAAGTAGAAGGCATCCAAATGGGGACATCCGGAGTATCAGAGATTGTAATGGATTGAGATTGAATAAGAGACAAAAGTTGAGTTCCATAAACCTGATTAATGTGATTAACTCGGGGGGTGACCATTTTCGAATAAAGAAGTAATCTCCGCTTAACCCCTAGACCATTTTTGCTGGGAATTAGCCCCCAATATCTCAAACAAATATTGGGTTTGTGCAGCGGTTTTAGATCCTAGAAAGCCAACCACTGCATTGTCAACCATAGCTTGGTCATCTCCCAAGGGGATTCATTGCATTGTGAGGATGTTGTCTTAGAACCAAGTCTCCCACCTTGATGTCTCGGGGCTTTACCTTTTTGTTGAAAGCCCTGGCCATTCTTTGTTAATAGGCCCTTGTACGTTCAAAAGTCTTTAGCCTCTTTTCGTCGAGTAGGGCTAATTTTTCATATCGACTTTGCATCCATTCAACCTCATTGACTTGATTTTCAAGCAAGACTCGCAAAGAGGAAACTCTGAGCTTGACTGGGAGCACGGCTTTGGAGCCATAAACCAATGTCTATGGAGTTTCTCCCGTTGTTGACCGAATTGATGTGCGGTAGCCCCACAATGCTAGAGGCAATTTCTCGAGCCAATCCCTTCCTGTTGAAGCCATTTTCCGTATAATGGTCTCAATTGTCTTGTTTGCCGCTTCGACCGCTCCATTAGCTTGGGGACGGTACGGGGATGACTTGTGCTTGGTGATATTGTACTCGACCAAAAGTGCATCCATTTCTTTCTCGAAGTGAGAACCACTATCGGAGATAATCTCGTGGGGGACACCGTATCGGCACATGATGTTGGTCTTTACGAATTTGGCCACTTTCTTGGCATTGAGAATTCGGTAAGCTTGTGCCTCAATCCACTTTTTAAAATAATCCACAGCCACTAGAATGAATGATTGCCCATTGCTTCCCGTGGGATGAATCTTGTCGATGATATATATGCCCCAATAAGAGAATGGGCACGGCGTGGCCATGTTGTATAGTTGCGAAGGTGGAGCATGTTGCAAGTTGGCATGGAACTGGCACTTGGCGCACCTCTTGACTTTCTCGATGCAATCTTGTTCCATAGTACTCCAATAGTAACCAATACGGAGTATCTTCTTGGCTAACATGATCCCATTCATGTGGGGTCCACATTCGCCTTCGTGGACTTCATGTATTATCTCTTGAGCTTCAGTTTCATTAGCACATAAAAGATTGATCCCTTCATAGTGTCTCTTGTAAACTCGGTTCCCAATCAACACATATCTTGATGCCAGCTTTTGTAATGCCACTTGAGCTTTCTTACTGATTTCCTCGGGGAAAGTACCGTCCTTGAGGAAATTCATGATGTTAGTATACCACTGAGGGCTTGCTTGAGTTTCATTGATCTCAATGCTCATACAATATGCCGGACTAGTCCTTCTTGAAACTTTGAAGGGCTTCACCATTTTACCTTCGGGCATTTCGACTAGCGAGGCTATGGTGACCAATGCGTCGGTAATGTGATTCTTGTCTCTTGGAAAATAATTGAACGTGACATCTTGGAAGTGTTTGACCAACTCTTCGAGGTGTTGATCATATTGTTGAAGGGTCGGGTCTTGAATTTTCCACTTTCCAGACGTTTGATTGATGATGAGCAGAGAATCACCAAACACTTCTAATTCCATGACGTTTCTTTCTAGGGCTGCTTCTAGCCCCGCTATACATGCTTCATATTAGGCAATATTGTTGGTGGCTTTGAATTCGAGGCGGATTGCAATTGGAGTGTAGATGTCCTTTGGATCGACAAGTAATATTCCTATTCCATAACCATGCTTATTGGCTGCCCCATCGAAAAAAAGATGCCACTTGTTTTCCTCAGTTGTGGTGCAAATTAAGTCTTCGTTGGGAAATTGCAAGTCTTCCCCCTTCACTTCGTCAAAGGGAAATTCAGCAAGCTGGTCACTGAACACTTTCCCCCTGATGGATTTGAGTGTGACGTAAGTGATATCATAACCGGCGAGCATGAAATACCACTTGGCTATCCTTGTTGATATGAAAGACTTCTCGAAGATGTAGCGGATCGGATCCACTTTTGCTACTAGCTTGATTTGAAAGGCTTCCATGTAGTTTTTGAGCTTTTGAGTAACCCAAACTAGTACGGCACATGACTTCTCCAAGGTGGAGTAGTTCTTTTCGCCTCCTTGAAATCGGCGACTAACGAAGTAAATGGCATTCTCTTTTGTGGAGTCTCATTGCTCTTGTGCTAGCATAGCCCCTAGGGATTCATCGTTCACGGTGAGATAGAGCAAGAGAGGCTTTTCTTTGTGCGGTGGGACCAAAACTGGAGGGCACGTCAAGTAATGTTTCACTTGATCGAAGGCTTCTTGGCATGCATCGGTCCATTCTAGAGCCACATTCTTCTTGAGTAACTTGAAGATTGGCTCGCATATTGAAGTAAGTTGGTGCACAAACCGACTAATGTATTGAAGTCGTCCCATGAAACCTTTGATTTCTTTCTACGTCTTCGGAGGAGGCATGTCAATGATTGCCTTTTATTTTTGAGGGATCGACTTCAATTCCCCTCTCAGTGACCATATAGCCAAGAACTTTGCCTCGTATGACCCTAAAAGTGCACTTTGTGGGGTTGAGCCTCATTTTGTGTTGTCGAATCCTTTTAAAGAACTTGCAGAGATCGATCAAGTGTTGACCGTTGGTTCCTTTCGAGTGAATAATCATGTCGTCCACATAGACTTCAATCTCTTTATGGATCATGTCATGGAACAAATCTGTCACGGCCCTTTGATAAGTAGCCCCTGCATTCCTTAACCTGAACAACATAACTGTATAGCAGAAAGTTCCC
Organism: Campanula takesimana; assembly: GCA_026119855.1. Classification (NCBI taxonomy): domain Eukaryota; kingdom Viridiplantae; phylum Streptophyta; class Magnoliopsida; order Asterales; family Campanulaceae; genus Campanula; species Campanula takesimana. The sequence continues at coordinate 494,800 of JAOWBW010000444.1, forward strand.
CAAGGTGTTGTAAAAGCGGTCTTGTGTTGATATTCCTCGGCCATGATGATCTGATTGTACTCAGCGAAACCATCCACAAATGAGCGAACCTCGTAGGCAGCGGTTGAATCGACTAACATGTCGATGTTGGGTAGTGGGAAGTCATCCTTTGGAGAAGCCTTGTTCAAATCCCGGAAATGCACACAAACACGGACCTTGCCGTTAGCCTTTCTGACTGTCACGACATTTGCTAGCCAAGTCGGATACTCGATGACTTTGATGAAACCCACACTGAGAAGCTTCTCTATCTCTTCTTTGATTTGCAGAGACCATTCGCGCTTGATCTTTCTAAGTTTCTGTTTGACTGGCTTGGCATCTTCCCTGATTGGTATTATGTGCTCAGCGACCTTTCTATCTAAACCCGGCATGTCATTGTATGACCATGCGAACATATCCACAAACTCTCTGAGCAGTGCAGTCAATCTGTCTTTCTCTTCCCCCTTGAAGAAGCTTCCTATCTTGGTTTCCTTTGGCTCTTTTTCGGTACCCAGATTAACAACATGCAATTCTTTATCAGCCCCTGGACCATTTTCACCACGACCACGGACCTGTTGAGCTAGTTCATTTAAGTATGTTTCGTTTTCGTGTTCTATTTCATCATAGTTTTAATCATTATTAACTAGTTCATTAGATTCACTATTAGTTAATTCATCATTTATGATGTTTGCAATCTCGAGATACTTAGAAAGATCAAATTTTTCATTAGCAAAGAAAGGGAACACACGCTCGGCTATTGCCACTATATCCTCTTGGGTAAGGGTGTCGGAAACACTCTCGGACTCGAATGTGAATGTCATTAAGTCTTCCTTCGTCACCTTGCGGGGAATGCAACCCATTTTCTCGATAAAGAATTCCTCGGATACTATGGTCCCCTTCGTTGAATACCAGTTGTTGATCGGCTTGGAGCTTGGTTCGATCTCACTTGTAGGCTCATTCCTCGTGTCATTGCTGTAGGTGATGGCATTGACTTGGCATTCATCCATCATGGCAAGTCCTTCAAACATGGAGGCTAGGTCGGCCAATTCCTCTCCCACAGCAATTTCTATCGCGGTAAGTTCTTCTTTACGCTCCTTGATTTCACAATCGACAAAGATTTCGAGACCGGGCTTTCTGATGCCCATGTTGTTGACCCACGGTTCAGGAAAGATCATGTATGGGACATCTTCCCCTTGACGGACAAAGTAACCGTTCAACGTCTGGCGATAGGGCCTCAAATTGGGGATTTCATAGAAATGACCATCTTTGTGAGCTCGGGCCTTCTCATTTTTTATGGCTTGCTCGTATTTCATGTCGTCCTCGGAAGGCTCATATCCCAATCCAAACTTGTTTGTGACAAAAGGAACCTCCACGGGTTCTGTCGCGACCCCGAACCCCGCAGGCCCGAGATCGCGAGCTGGACGTCGACTTAAACAATAAACTCCAAAATAATGAAGATAAAAATTTCCTTTTATACCAAAAGAGGATAACACAAGGTTTTGGAAAACAATTTAACAACAACAAATAAAACTAGTATAAACTCCATAAGCTTATACACCAAGGTTATAAAATATACAAATCCTAATGACGTCAATATTTGGTACGAATATCCCAAAAAGGTTACACATTTATATAATGTAAACCCACCAATATCAACCTGCCCCAAAAGCTCGAACCCACTCGACGTCCTGCCTCGTGATCAGCGAGTCTAATCCTTTCCACCTGGGGGGGGGGGGGGTTAAGGAAAAACAAAGACAAAAGAAAAGGGGGTGAGATAAATCTCAATAAATTACTAATGCAACTACAAGACATGCTATGATGCAAGAAGCAATAAAAAATAATAAATATCACATAGCACATAGCATTTATCACTTAAGAGATAGCAGCGGAAATAAACACATAACAAAAGATGTCACGACCCGAAATATAGGCTCTATTTTATTAGTAATTAAATAATTATTATTTATTTATTTGCTTGTTTATTTATTTAAATTATTATTTATTTAAATAATTATGTGTGCAATTTATGTGTTATAATATTTATGCCTAGCATTTTATTTGGGTCATTTGTGCTAGTGTAGAAATATTGAGTCTTAATTGTTAGTAGGGAGTGTAGTGTTTGTGTGTAGTGTAAGAGAGGGGGCCTAAGTGTAAGTTTTTGGATAATTCCCCTACTCCCCTCTCCTCCCTCACCTTCTCCCTCACTCTCTCCCCCATCTTCCAGCCATTTTTCTCTCTCTCTCACCAAAAGAAAGGTAAACATTTCTTCTTCCTTCTCTCTTCATTTTCTCCATCTTCCTCTTGTAATCTCTCATTTCTTAAAACATGAACCTTGTTTAGATCGTCGATAGGATCGCGTAGAACCAAAAAGAATTGAATTCCGTCAACTTTGAGAAAATCCAAGTAAGTTACTTTTCCCCCATTTTGATGCTAAAATGTTCATATCATGTTTATATGATGTTTGATGTGTTATATTTGAAGTTTGGATGAGTTTAGAATTTATTTGGAATTTATTTGGATTTTGGGTTAAAAATGGTGATTTATGAATGTTGGGCTTGATTTTGGGTTGTTAAATGTTGTTGTATGAGTCTTTTAGACTTATTAGTTGTGTTGGTACATTAGTAAACTAGTTGGAATGTTGGATTTTTGGTGGGAATGTGTTTTGGGTTAAAAATGGAAGAACCCATGTTGTTCTTCCCGATTTCTGGCAATTCCGGGATGTTGGGCGACCGCCCAAAAACGTATGGGCGACCGGGCATCTTTCTGAAAGCTTTTGTTCTTGGTTGAGGGCCTTGTTGGGCGACCGCACAGTCCTCTGAAAGTTTTCATTTTGTTTGTTTGTGTGATTGAAGAATGCGTTTTGGTCTAAGTCTTGGGTGTCCTTCTAGTTGACCTTAGTGAACATTGTAGTGCACTCTAATGATAGAATTGAGTCCCTTGTGATTAAGTTTGTGATGTGAAATTTAGTTTTATGTTCTTTAATAACTTTGGGATTATTTGGGTTTTAGAGGCACATGAATTGAGTTTTCTTGTCTTTAAATGTTAGGATATAAGTATATATAGGTACTCCTAAGTTTTGGAACGAAATGAGTGAAATTCGGAGCTAAAACAGGGATTTTTCTTAATGTCCGGCCGAACACTTTATAAAAATTGTCCGTTTTACGTTCAATCTTCCGGAGACCATAACTTCTTCGTACGGACTCCGTTTTAGACGTGTAAACTATCGTTGGAAAGCTCTTTTCGAGTACTACGCAATGGTTCTATTGGCCGCATGGTTCCAGATAAGAATGGTTGTCTTATTGTTGAGGTTTAAGATCAAGGTGTAGTCTTGGTCTAGGTTCCGTAGTACTATTCTAGTTGACTTAGTTGGGCACCGTGGAACTCTTTAGTAATTGAAATTGGTTCCTTTGTGAATAATGGTGTTATGTAATTTGATCAAGTATTGTTTAGGAATGTTTGGGAATCTTATGATGTGTTTGTGATTGTTCCAATCGAATTGATTTTCGAGTAAGACTTGGTCTAGGTTTTAGGCAATGTCCTATAGTACCTAGAGGGTTGTTGTTGAACACCAAAGTGTAGGGTTTAGTCCGGTCGTGATCATGTTCTAGTAAGGGTAACCTTTTAGATTCGTTTGGGGTGTTTAGAATTGGTTCGTTATGGACGGAGGTAAAGCGTGAATTGGCAATTGGGTACTTACGGTTTGATTAACCTTAAGGAGTATTCATTCTGACTTCCTACTTTGGAATTTCAGGTGTGATGAGATGGTTGAGTTCATAGTCTTAGTACATCTTTATGAGTAAACGTTTAGGATAATTTTGGGTTATAGTCGTTGTACTATTTGTGAGCGACCGTTTGGGTTGTGTTCCTTATGGGTAACTTGTGGGTATCATCTTTGGAATGTATCTGGTATGGTTCCTCTTTATGGAATTATAGTATTCTAATAATCATTGTTGTTGAGCTCCTTATGAGCAATTTCGTTTATCGTTGTTGTGCTCTTTATGAGAAATTCCGTTTATTGTTGTTGTGCTCTTCATGAGAAACTCTTGTTATCGTTGTTGTTAAACTCTTCATGAGTAACCGTTGCATCTTTATGGTGATTATTTGGTATGGTTCCCTACTTTGGAACCTTAAGTTGTTTATTCATGCTAAAATATTATTACTTAGCATTAAATTAGAAGCCCAGCTGGCATATTTGTTGCATCGGGCGATGGGAAAGATTATAATGGCAAAGCCAAGTCCATTATAATGTTGACCATTGTTTTGCCCCCTTCTTTACCCTTTTCCAGATTGGCCTTGGAAGAGATGAGTTAGCTTCCTTTGTGAATGTATCTAGCTACCGGGCATGACTTTGTGTCATGGTCCTTGTCCTTTGTGACACTTTTATGGTTATTGGTTCCGGTACAGGGGGTTTCTCTTCAGCTTTTATGCTACTATGAAGATGGCCTGATGGGTTGATTGATTGATTGGTCGGTTCTGACCGGGGTTCTCATCAGTTGTTATACTGCTATTGTTGATTGGTTGATCGGTTGAAGCTGCGCAGCGATTGTTCTATCAGTTTGGTGAAACCTTGGCTAAGTATCCTTTGTTACGTGTTTATTTCAGTCTTATGTGCTGCATGATGAGTTAGTCGTTATTTCCAACTGGTATGGGACAGTTGGCGATAGGGAGCTTTCTCATTTGTTGTTATGTGATTTACTTGTTCAGTTATATCGTTGATTTGCATGATATTATGCCATGTAGATGCATTTAGTAACTTACTGAGATTTTATCTCACCCCGTTTCTTGTTTTAAATTGTTTTTCCTTAACCCCCCCCCCCAGGAAAGCAAGTGGTAGCGTTGTGAGGTCCGTTGTAGCGGGAATCTTCTGAGCAGGTTGATCGTACTTGGGATAGTTGCTCTTCGGAGCCTTTATGTACTTTATTGTGGGTTCGTAGTCGTTCAGTGTTTTGTATATACGGTTGTACTTTGGGTATTTTTGTTAATAGTTGTTCTTGCTTCCGCATTTGTTTCTAGTCTCCGAGTTATAATCTCGTTGAGGTGTTGTTTGATGGTATTGGTTTATAGTTGAATTCACGCGTCCGGTTTGGTATATTACATTTTGGAGATGTATATTATGTAAATTTTATATTTATGGATTTCTAAGATTTCTGGGGCGTGACAAAAGATATAGCCAAGGTTTTCCCAAACTGATATAACCAAATAAAGGTCGCTGCGCAGCTTCAATAACCAACCATCAACATCTTCATAATAGCATGAAAGCTGAAGAGAAATTCCCGGTACCAGAACCAATAACAAAGTAATGTGCCACAAAGGGCAGGAACCATGCCACAAAGTCATGCTCCAAACGTCTCAACCAAGGCCAATCTGGAAGAGGAAAATAAGGGCAAAACAATGGTCGACACCATAATGGACTTGGCCGGTGCCATCACAATATCTCGCATCGCCCGACACAACCACAAATACCAGCTGGACTTTCAAATACATGCTAAGTAATAAAATACTAGCGCGATAAACAACTAATGATTCCAAAGTAGGGAACCAATCCAAATAAATTACCACAAAGGTAAACCAATCCAAACAACACATCAAGGATGAACCACATTCCCAAAATGATACTTAATCAAATTCCATAATATATTTATTCACAAAAGAATCAATTCCACTTAATAAAGTGTTCCACGGTGTTATCTTAAGTTAATTAGAAGAAGGAAACCTAAACTAGGTAAGCCATTAGTCTTAAACCAAGCAAAAGGGCAAAATTCCAAGCAGGCGGGCGGGCGCCTGGGTAGGGGCGAGCGGGCGCTCATTTGACCAGAAGGTCTGGCCGCTGGAAAAGGGGGTGCAGGCGGGCGCCTGGCACCGCGCGGGCGGGCGCTCGGTCTGGGTTCATGCCGGGAAAACAGAGCTGGGTTCTTCATTTTTCATAACCATTTCACACATTCTCAAAATCAATACTTCCAACATGATCCCCCAAAGTACCCAAACAACAACTAACCAAAAAGGGGACCTTAATAACACCATCCATCAATCAAAACTAAGATCAAATCTCAACATTCAACAAAATCACCACTTTTAATCAAAACCCAAAATAAATTCCCAATAAATTCCAAACTCAACCAAACTTCAAATATAACACATCAAGCATTATATAAACATGATATGAACATTTTAGCATAAAAATAGGGGAAAAGCAACTTACTTGAGATTTCCCAAAGATGATGGATTTCAAATATTTTTGGCTTCCTACGATCCTATCGACGATCTAAACAAGTTTCAAGTTATGAGAAATGAGAGATAATGAGAGGAAGAGGAAGAAAATGAAGAGAGAAGTAAAGAGAGAAAAACTTACCAATTCAAGGAGAGAGAGAGAGATTGAGCTGGGAGAGAAAGATGAGGAGTGAGGGAGAAGTGAGGGAGGAGAGGGGAGTAGGGAGGGAGTAGGAGAATTATTTGAACATTTACACTTAGGCCCCTCCCCCTAACTACTCTTCTTCAAATAAACTCCCCACTAACAAATAAGACTCAACACTTCTACACTAGCACAAATGACCCAAATAAAATGCTAGGCATAAATTATTATAACACATAAAATGCACACATAAGTATTTAAATAAATAATAATTTAAATAAATAAATAAGCAAATAAATAAATAATAATTATTTATTACTAATAAAATAGAGTCTAGTTTTCGGGTCGTGACATTCACTCCCCCTTAAAGAAAATTCGACCCGAATTTTAACGAGACTTACCCAAATTAAAAAGCCACGGATATTTCCTCTCTATCTCATCACGAAGCTCCCACGTCGACTCCTCAACATTATGATTCCTCCAAAGAACTCTAACCAATGAAATACTTTTGTTCCTCAACTCTTGAACTTTAGAATCTAGGATCCGAACCGGTCGTTCCTCATAAGTCATATCGGGCTCTATATCCTCCGGTACACTCGGTAACACGTGAGAAGGATCATGAACGTACTTCCGAAGCATAGAAACGTGAAAAACATTATGTAACCGGTTCAGAGATGGCGGTAACGCATGTCGATACGCTAGAAGTCCAACCTTTCCCAAAATCTCAAACGGGCCAATAAACCTCGGAGCCAATTTACCTTTCTTCCCAAACCTACGAATACCCACCTTTGGAGATACTTTCAAGAACACAAAATCACCGTTCTGAAAACTAAGATCTCGCCTTCGGTTATCTGCATAGCTCTTATGTCGACTCTGGGCTGTTTTCAATCGATCCCGGATAACCCTAACTTTCTCAACTGAATCCTGAAGCAAATAAATACCCACGATCTTCGCTTCACCGACCTCATCCCAACAGATAGGCGATCTACACTTTCTTCCATACAAAGCCTCATACGGTGCCATCTCGATACTAGCCTGATAACTGTTGTTGTAAGAGAATTCCACTAACGGTAAATGTCTATCCCAAGAATCAGAAAAGTCTATCGAACAAGCTCGCAACATATCCTCCAAAATCTGAATGGTCCTCTCGGATTGACCATCGGTCTGAGGGTGAAAAGTTGTACTGAATCGTAAATCTGTACCCAAAGCTTCCTGAAACGCCTTCCAGAATCTAGAAGTAAACCTCGGGTCTCGATCTGACACAATGCTAACCGGAACCCCATGCAATCTAACGATCTCATCAATGTAAAGGGTCGCAAGCTTTTCCATCGAGTATCTAATGTCAATAGGCAAGAAATGTGCACTCTTGGTCAATCTATCCACGATCACCCAAACACTGTCATACTTCCTACGGGTACGAGGTAGTCCCGTAACGAAATCCATGGTCACATGCTCCCATTTCCACTCGGGAATCTCTAACGGCTGAAGTAGTCCTGCGGGTCTCTGATGCTCGGCTTTGACCTGCTGACAAGTTAAACATTTCGACACATACTCAGCTATTTCCCTCTTCATATTAATCCACCAAAATTGTTGCTTCAAATCCTGATAAATCTTCGTACTCCCGGGATGGATGGTATACCTTGATTTGTGACCTTCATCTAAAACTTGTCTCTTTATCCCACCAACATCGGGTATGCACAAGCGACCACGGAAAGTCAAAACTCCACTCGAACTCAAAGAAAAATCCTCAAAGTTCTTTTCCTTCAATTTACCCATTATCTTCACCAACTTGGGATCTTCTTTCAGAGCTTCCTTTATCCTCTGAATTAGGGTAGGAGATACTCTAATATTCGCAAAAATAGCCCCATGTCTCGATTCACGAGGAGACCAATCTCAAACATCCTCAAGCATTTTCCACTCACGGACCATCATCGAAGCCACATAAGATTTTCTACTTATCGCATCGGCTACCACATTCGCCTTCCCCGGATGATAGGAAATCGTACAATCATAATCCTTTAAGAGTTCCATCCATCGGCGTTCCCTATTATTCAACTCTTTCTGGGAGAAACGGTATTTCAAACTCTTGTGATCGGTAAAAATCTCAAACTTCGCTCCATAAAGGTAATGCTTCCATTTGTGCAACGCAAATACAATAGCCGCTAACTCCATATCGTGAGTGGGGTAATTCTGTTCGCTAGGGGTCAACTTCCTCGAAGCATAGGCAATCACCTTCCTGCTCTGCATCAAAACACAACCCAAACCCTCTTTCGAAGCATCACTATAAATTACTAAATCATCATTCCCATTAGGCAAGGTCAAGATCGGTGCGGTAGTCAACCTTTTCTTCAATTCCTCGAAACTCTTGTCACATTTCTCGGTCCACTCAAACGGGACATTCTTCCGGGTCAACTGAGTCATCGGAGTAGCAATCCTCGAAAACCCTTCAATAAACCTTCTGTAATACCCGGCTAAACCCAGAAAACTTCTGATCTCGGTCACTGACTCGGGTCTCTTCCAATCCACTATGGCTTCTATCTTTGAAGGGTCCACAGAAATCCCGTCTTTAGAAATAACATGACCCAGGAATGAAACCTTCTCGAGCCAAAATTCGCATTTACTAAACTTCGCAAATAATTTCTCCCTCGCAAGAACGGATAAAACTGTCCTCAAGTGTTGCTCGTGCTCCTCTCTAGATTTAGAGTAGACGAGTATATCATCAATAAAGACCACCACGAACGAATCAAGATAATGATGGAAAACCCGGTTCATCAAATCCATAAATACGGCAGGCGCGTTCGTCAACCCAAACGGCATAACCAAGAACTCGTAATGACCATAACGGGTGCGGAAAGCCGTCTTCGGAATATCCTCCGATCGAATCTTCAACTGATGGTACCCACTCCTCAAATCAAGCTTAGAGAACACAACTGAGCCTTGAAGCTGATCAAACAAATCATCAATGTGAGGTAGAGGATACTTGTTCTTCACTGTAACCTGATTCAACTTTCGGTAGTCGATACACAATCTCAAGGAACCATCTTTCTTCCGCACAAACAAAACCGGTGCTTCCCACGGGGAAACACTAGGGCGGATAAACCCTCGATCAAGCAACTCTTGCAACTGAACCTTTAATTCCTTCAACTCTGCGGGAGCCAACCTATACGGTGCCTTTGAAATCGGAGCCGTACCCGGCAAAAGATCTATACAAAATTCTATCTCACGATCGGGAGGCATATCATACTCAGAAGAGAAAACATCGGGAAATTCTCTAACTACCCGAACACTCTCCAAACTAGGGGATTCTTTCCTAGTATCAAGAACACTAGCCAAATACCCCTCACAACCACGGTGCAATAATTTTCTCGCTTTCACATAAGAAATGATACGAAAATTTCTACCAAAAGGCATAGCCTCAAAAGTAAACCTAGGCACATCAGGGATAGAAAAAGTAACAACTTTCCTACGACAATCAACAGAGGCATGAAACTTGCTCAACCAATCCATACCCAAAATAATATCAAAGTCCTGAATAGGAAGGACTACCAAGTCCGCACACAAGACACGACCACATATAAGCAGATCACAAGCAAGAAAGACTTTATCAGTCACCAAGCATTCTCCTATAGGGGTCGACACCTCTAGCACATAAGGCAAAGACTCAGATGCAGCATTTAACAAGGAAGCAAATTCCACAGAAATGTAAGAATGAGATGATCCTGGATCTACTAACGCTCGGGCGCTCACATTAAACACAAAAACAATACCTCCAATAACCAAAGGATCATCGGTAGCTTGTTGTTGATTCATGGCAAATACCCTTCCTTGGACTTTGGCCTTTCCCGTAGCATCCCTTTTCTGACCCTGTGGAGAACCAGCTCCTACCCCAGACGGTTGACCTCTATTCTTCGGACAATCCCTCACATAATGCCCCATTTGGCCACAATTGGTGCACCTTCCCCGTTTCTTCCAACACCGGTCCTCTGAATGGCCTTCTTTTTGGCAATAGGAACAAAGTCTCCTATTTTGGTTCCCTTGGTTCCCGGAAGTGGTACCCGGGTTCCTTGGGGTCGGTTGCCCTCGGAACTGAGATTGTCGCCCAAAGTTACCTCGGTTATCAATCCTTGGTTGTGACTTGCTCTGCGCTCCTTGCTTACTCGGGTTAGCTACCTCGGTCTTCCTCTTATGTTCCCCAATATCTTGCTCAATCAAGTATGCACGGTCTACCGCATCCTGAAATGTCACAATCCTCTGGGCTATAAGCTAAGTCCGAATAGAAGTCTTCAAACCCCGGATGAATCTCATAGCTTTCTGCTCCTCGGTCCGCACAAGATAGTCACAATACCGGGCTAATTCGGTGAACTTAGCCGAGTACTGAGCTATAGACAACAAACCTTGCTCCAAGTTGAGAAGCTCGATCTCCTTTCGGTTCTGATCCACTACCGGAATGAAATGCTCTTTGAATTTCCGCACAAACAATTCCCATGCATACACTGTATGGGTATCATCCCAACTAGCTTTAACCCCTTTCCACCAATGCTCGGCGGCACCCACAAGCTTATAAGCCGCGAACCGGACCCTATCCTCATCCGTGCACCCAAACACATCATAAATTTTCTCCATAGACTCAACCCATAGTTCGGCCTTCTTCACATCGGGCTCACCATCGAACTCTGCCGGTTTCAGTTTCAAGAATTGCTCCAAACCATATCGGGGTGGTGGTGCTTGCTCTACTCTCGGTCCTTGGTCATGAATAGCCTTCATGGCCGCCTCAAACATGCCCTGAAACATTGCATGGTTCTCTTCCCGAAGATCATTCTGATTCTGGGCCCCACTAGAACCTTCACCCGTTCTTCTTCTAGCCATTGAGAACAATTACCTGCATAAAACATCAACCGTTACTCACTCCGAATCACAACTACCCTCCTAGATCATACTAGTCCACCTAGACTTATACTTAGAGCCAAACCATAGCTCTGATACCAACTGTCGCGACCCCGAACCCCGCGGGCCCGAGATCGCGAGCTGGACGTCGACTTAAACAATAAACTCCAAAATAATAAAGATAAAAATTTCCTTTTATACCAAAAGAGGATAACACAAGGATTTGGAAAACAATTTAACAACAACAAATAAAACTAGTATAAACTCCATAAGCTTATACACCAAGGTTATAAAATATACAAATCCTAATGACGTCAATATTTGGTACGAATATCCCAAAAAGGTTACACATTTATATAATGTAAACCCACCAATATCAACCTGCCCCAAAAGCTCGAACCCACACGACGTCCTGCCATGCAACTACAAGACATGCTATAATGCAAGAAGCAATAAACAATAATAAATATCACATAGCACATAGCATTTATCACTTAAGAGATAGCAGCGGAAATAAACACATAACAAAAGATATGGCCAAGGTTTTCCCAAACTGATATAACCAAATAAAGGTCGCTGCGCAGTTTCAATAACCAACCATCAACATCTTCATAATAGCATGAAAGCTGAAGAGAAATCCCCGGTACCGGAACCAATAACAAAGTAATGTGCCACAAAGGGCAGGAACCATGCCACAAAGTCATGCTCCAAACGTCTCAACCAAGGCCAATCTGGAAGAGGAAAATAAGGGCAAAACAATGGTCGACACCATAATGGACTTGGCCGGTGCCATCACAATATCTCGCATCGCCCGACACAACCACAAATACCAGCTGGACTTTCAAATACATGCTAAGTAATAAAATACTAGCGCGATAAACAACTAATGATTCCAAAGTAGGGAACCAATCCAAATAAATTACCACAAAGGTAAACCAATCCAAACAACACATCAAGGATGAACCACATTCCCAAAATGATACTTAATCAAATTCCATAACATATTTATTCACAAAAGAATCAATTCCACTTAATAAAGTGTTCCACGGTGTTATCTTAAGTTAATTAGAAGAAGGAAACCTAAACTAGGTAAGCCATTAGTCTTAAACCAAGCAAAAGGGCAAAATTCCAAGCAGGCGGGTGGGCGCCTGGGTAGGGGCGAGCGGGCGCTCATTTGACCAGAAGGTCTGGCCGCTGGAAAAGGGGGTGCAGGCGGGCGCCTGGCACCGCGCGGGCGGGCGCTCGGTCTGGGTTCATGCCGGGAAAACAGAGCTGGGTTCTTCATTTTTCATACCCATTTCACACATTCTCAAAATCAATACTTCCAACATGATCCCCAAAGTACCCAAACAACAACTAACCAAAAAGGGGACCTTAATAACACCATCCATCAATCAAAACTAAGATCAAATCTCAACATTCAACAAAATCACCATTTTTAATCAAAACTCAAAATAAATTCCCAATAAATTCCAAACTCAACCAAACTTCAAATATAACACATCAAGCATTATATAAACATGATATGAACATTTTAGCATAAAAATGGGGGAAAAGCAACTTACTTGAGATTTCCCAAAGATGATGGATTTCAAATATTTTTGGCTTCCTACGATCCTATCGACGATCTAAACAAGTTTCAAGTTATGAGAAATGAGAGATAATGAGAGGAAGAGGAAGAAAATGAAGAGAGAAGGAAAGAGAGAAAAACTTACCAATTCAAGGAGAGAGAGAGAGATTGAGCTGGGAGAGAAAGATGAGGAGTGAGGGTGAAGTGAGGGAGGAGAGGGGAGTAGGGAGGGAGTAGGAGAATTATTTGAACATTTACACTTAGGCCCCTCCCCCTAACTACTCTTCTTCAAATAAACTCCCCACTAACAAATAAGACTCAACACTTCTACACTAGCACAAATGACCCAAATAAAATGCTTGGCATAAATTATTATAACACATAAAATGCACACATAAGTATTTAAATAAATAATAATTTAAATAAATAAATAAGCAAATAAATAAATAATTATTATTTATTACTAATAAAATAGAGCCTAGTTTTCGGGTCGTGACAGGTTCCTTTCTTCCTTGTTGGTATTGTTGGTGTGTTTGCCCTAGGCACGTTATTTGAACGATTAATGTTATCATTTGCTTTATGCTTTAATAAAGATATTGAATGTTTGATTATTATATATTTTGCATGTTAATTCTAATAAACCCCATCCCTAGTAATTATGAATTACTAGTATAAGTTTAATGGATAATCATATGATGATTATGTGTATGTGATACAATTAGACTTATGGGTATTTGTTGGAGGACAAATACTGGACTGACCTCTATGAGATTTATGTCATGGTAAAATGTCATAATTAAATCTCATATAGTTATATCACTTGAATCTTTAGACCTGAGGTTATTACAGTCTACCACTTGATGAACATTATGTTTGACATATTCAAACGTTACCTTTAAACGGGTAGTTATAAAGGATATGATTGGCATGATCGGAATCATGTAGGGAAAGGTAATAAGCCAAGATGGGATTTGTTCCTCTTTTAGAGAGATGTCAAGCTTGGGCCCCTCGATGAATAATATTGATCTACAACTTCAACAATAAAGTAATCACCAAACTTCTCACTTGTCGTTTAGCCTCTATTCTTCCTCGTATTATTTCTCCTCAACAAAGCGGTTTTGTTCAAGGGCGTCTGATCCATGAGAATGTCCTATTGGCTCAAGAGATCATGCAATCTATTGATAGAAAGGTTCGGGGGTCTAATGTAGCTCTTAAGCTTGACATGGCAAAAGCTTATGATCGCCTTTCTTGGTTCAGCCTTATAAAAGTTATGAGATGGTTTGGTTTCAATGAGATCTGGATTGATATGATTTATAGATGCATCTCAAATAACTGGTTTTCTATCTTAATTAACGGAGAAAGTTGTGGCTTCTTTCATTCTACTAGGGGCTTAAGGCAAGGTGATCCCATCTCGCCATATCTTTTTATCATTGCTGCAGAAATGATGAGCCGTGGCCTAAATCATCTTCATACTATCTATCCTCATTTTAGATATTGTATCCATATTAATACGCCTATGGTCTCTCTCACCTTGCATATGCTGATGATGTGATTATTTTCTGCAATGGAGCGAAAAACTCTCTGGAAAAACACATGGAATACTTGGAGTGGTACCAAAAATTTTCGGGTCAATTAGTGAATATTCAAAAATCTGGTTTCATCACCGGTAAAAATGGAGATAAAGATGAGATGATTGCTGCCATTACGGGTTTTTCCAAACAAGACCTTCCTTTGTCTTACCTGGGATGTCCTATTTACACAGGAAGAAAAAATATCAGCCTCTTTGCCCCCCTTATTCGAAAGATGGAGAATAGGCTTGCCTCTTGGAAAGGAAAATTTCTATCCCTTGGAGCAAAATTAACTTTAATTCAGACGTGCCTAGCAGCAATTCCCATTTATTATCTATCTCTCATTGATCCTCCTAAAGGCGTCATTCATGCTATTGAGAAGATTATTGTCCGCTTCTTCTGGAGTAATGTTGATGGTGATAAGAAGTGTCATTGGCTTTCATGGGACAAAATGAGCTGGCCTTTGGATGAAGGTGGCTTGGGAATCCGGAAATTTGAGGACATTTCTATGGAGTTTTCTATGAAGTTATGGTGGTGGTTATTGACTTCTGATTCTCTATGGACTTCCCTTATGCTTGCTAAATATTGCTGGGAATCTCACCCCATGGATGCTACTATCCCCTCTTATGCCTCTCATATTTGGAAGCGCATGGTGCCTGCTAAACCTCTTGTAGAGCCGAGGATTGCCTGGCGAGTAGGTCAGGGCCATCTTTCTATTCATGAGAATTGGCTACATGGTCATATGGGTAATATTCCTCATGCTCATGCTGAAATCTTCTCTTTATTTGAGAATGGGATTCCTCGTTCAAACTTTATTAGAGAAAATTATGGGGACCAGATTTTATCTCTTATTCAGTCTCATAACATTCAACTCTCTGACTCTCCGGATGTTCCTATTTGGTTGCCTTCGCCTTCCGGAAAATTCACAGTCAGCTCTACTTGGAAGGAATGCCGAACTAGTAGAATCACTTCAGCTCTTCATTCCTATTGCTGGAATAAACACATCCCAAAGAAAATCTCCATCTTTCTTTGGAGGGCTCTTCATACTGGTTTTCCTACGGATGATATGGTTAAGAAAAGGGGTGTTCAAGGTGCCTCAAAATGTGAATGTTGTTCAGATCATAAGGAAGAATCTGTTATGCATGTCATATCAAATGGTGAGGCTGCCCGCTCGGTTTGGGATCATTTTGCCTTGATGTGTGGAATTCGTATGGCTAGAGGTACTCTTAATCAACTCCTTACTCATTGGTGGTGTGGCTACAACTCTTCCTCATCGTTTATTATGTGGCTCATAACCATTATTCCAGCCCTCATTAGTTGGGAACTTTGGCTTGCTCGTAACAAGAGCAGATTTGAAGGCATTGAAATGAACACCAACTCCATTATTCAAAAGGTTTGCATGCAGATTTCATCCATTGCTTCAGCTTTCTCCCTTTCTTTCTCTCCTTCTTATGATGATTCATACCTTCTAAGTAAATTTCATATTCATATATCCCCTCCTAAGCATCCGAATATTAAAAAGGTTGTATGGGATGCTCCTTTTCCCAATGAGATTAAGATTAATACAGATGGGGTGTCAAGAGGGAATCCTGGTCTTGCTTCGGGAGGGGGGGTTCTTCGTGATCATAATGGTTATTTTATCTATGGTTTCTCCTCTTTTTATGGCTTCGATTCTAATATGGTGGCAGAGGCTAAACCAGCCCGAGATGGTCTAGTAGCTGCTCTTTCGAGAGGTTTTCATCATGTCTGGTTGGAATTGGATTCCCAAGTGCTCACGCGAATTATTATAAAGGAATATCCTATTCCTTGGTCTATCGGGTATATCATTTCACAAATTCATCGCCTTATGAATATCATGAACATTCGGGTCACCCATATTTATCGCGAAGGTAATAGTGTGGCTGATTGTTTAGCAAACATTGCAGCGGATGAAGAGCAGAATTTTGAGTTTATCATGGTTAATGAGCTTCCTCGGCATTGTCAAGGGCTGATTTCTCTTGATAAAGAAAGGACCCCTTATATTAGATCTAAATAGGTTTTTATGGCTAGGTTTTTGTATTTTTTTTATTATTGTTTCTAGCTTTATTCCCCTCCTTCATTGTAGAGGATCTTACAAGTTGTGTAAGAACTGCCCCCTTTATGTCTCTCTCTGGTGGTTGAGGTGGTCATGTCCCCCACCATGCTTGTACATTTTCCTTTATATTAATAAAATCAAAGGAGGTATCGCCCTCCTTTCTCCAAAAAAAAATTGATGAATAATATTGATGAAATGCACGGCCACGCTCAAATGAATTGATTTGATCAATATCATTTGTGTTATCAATATATTCGGGATCGAGAAAGCATTGAACAAGTAAGTTGACCATTGACCATGGCTTACATTCAATAGACATCGTGTAACAAAGAGATTGTGATATGTTCTATTTTAAGAAACTTTGGATTTCAAAGTTATACTAATTGGGTAGTCATAATGGCTTGCTAGAGTCCGCTTATGACTTACGAGGTTTGAGTCGTTCGGACTCGTTGCCAACTTAGTATAATCCTATTGGGTCACACACACAGAACGGATAATCAAAAGAAGCGAAAAACGAGGAAACTGAGGGAGGCAACCGTACGGCTGGTTAGGCCCCGTACGGCTTGCCCCCCGACCTGCAGTTTAATTTTGGTCTTTTCTTGTTGGACCAGAAGACCTAAGTCCTAAAGGGTTTTGGAAACCTCTTGTATATAATGTGGACAACCGGGAATTGTTCCCATAACATTGATTTTGGAAATCATAAACTCTTTCTTGGAGAAAGAGAAAACACATAATATACTCGGGTTATTGAGTTTGATTATTCCCAATTATCAAACTTCAATAATCGTTAGGAGCAATTGAAGAATCATTCTTCATCAAAGTTTTTCAATCCGAAGGACCTAGCAGTCAAGTTCAAGAAACGTTCTTGAATCCGTTCGAAGTGTGGATAGAGGGTGCTTTTCTTAGCATCTAAAGCCAAGGCTTCATATTTCGATCTACAAGGGTTAGTTTCTTTCATCTTCATATTATGAATTATTGAACATAACGGATCTAGGCTTTTGGGTTTCTTCATGTTATTCTTCCGTTGTGCATGATTTCACGAAACCCAACAGTGGTATAAGAGCCCCGTTGATGATCAATAATTCTAATATTATCATGATATAATTATTTAATGCGATTATTTAATTTGTATAATCATGATAAGATGAATTTATGTGATGGAATTTTATATGAGATATAAAATATGCATACTAGTTGATGATGGGATTATGTGGTTGTAATATTAATTTGATTGATATGTATGATCGCATGCTTAGATTATCATGTTGTAATTGGATTATATTTATTGATAATCTTGATCTAATTTGTATGAGGAATAAATTGGTTGTTGATTATATGAATTAGATGGGTTAAAATTCGTAATCTGTATTTTCATGTTTCTGTAATCTGATTATATATGAACATGATATTGGGATTGATCGAATTTTTGAAAATCTAGAAAATTTGGAAACTGGACACGGCGGCCATACGGCCTGATGGCAGCCGCACGGCTTGATTGCCACCGTACAGCGCCTGGTCCGATTTCCAGAATGTTGCTCTGTTTTCTAGTGTCCAGATTGTTCTATAAATTATTTACAGAATTCGAATCCGGAAACAAAAACTGGTTTCAGACGGCTGGTTTTCGAAACCGTGTTTCCTAAAACAGTTTTCTGTAAAGAATTCAGAGTAATTGCTGAAATCAAAATTCTAAAGAGTTTAGAATTGCTGTAATCTGTGAAATTAAGAGACAATGAAAGAATCTTGAAACAAGTGTCCAATCTATACGGGAATGTGGATGCCTTTTGGCTTAGTTTCGACCGTATAGAGAAGTTACTTGGTTTCCTGATCTTAGTACGAGAATGTGGATGCCTTTTGGCTTAGTTTCGACCGTACGGTTTGTGCTCTCTATTTCAAGATGCTCTGCGGATGGTTTGGGCAACACTGATTTTGATCAGTTTCAGATGGCTGGTTTTAGAAACCGTATTTCCTGAAACAGATTTAAATTCCGAAGTCCATACATCTATGAGATCAGAATCTTAAAGGAGATTAAGATTGGAGAAATCTCAAGGTTTCAGACTTTAATCATATAACTAGCGCAACTAAGTCACATAAAACTAATTCGGTGAATTGAATAACTTTTATGTGTTGTTGAACCTTCTTAAAATTTTAAGTTCTATGCCATCCATGATTAAAACACTTGTCAAGTACTTTGATTATTTTTATGTGATTTATTTGTCAAAGCGAGGCACATCATTCTATCTTTGAGAAGCAAGATGAGACAAAGGTTGTTTATACGTTTAAAGTGGTTGAACTTAATTAGGCTATCAAAACAGTTTTGGGCCTAAGGCATAAGATGAGATTAAAATATGCTTTAGGAATCTCATAAAAGGATCTAAGAGTCATATATGATATGATTGATAAGGATTTATCTACCTAAATAGCTTGATATTGAGGTTCATGCCAAAGAAAACTCACAAATCAAGTGAAATATGGATCTTAGCCCATTTAAACTATATTATGCATGATTGCTAATGAAGGTTATATAATTTAGTGAGAGTATTTGTGAAATACTGTTAATAATATCTTTAATAATGTTGGTACTTATGTATGGGTACATGTTTGCATATATGTGTAGATAATGGCATTAAACAATAGTCAAACACCGTCATTGCGATCTATCCTTGAATTAAAAGAGAATGCTTCAAAACTCCTTGATTTGATCATGAGCTTAAGAATTGTTCTTAAGCAAGAATGGGAGTTATGCATTCTAGATAATCTTGAGTCAAGATAAACCATTGTCAATGTCCTTAGGACACTCAAAGACATTTATAAGAAACATGTTGATGGTTCTTTAGATGTCTCTTGTAATAAGATTGCTATCATAAGTTCAATACTTGAGAAGTATCAAGAACACATAGATGCTTAAGTGATAAGCAATCTCTTAAAGGAAAGGTTCCTACTGCAAGCTTGGCAAGAAGGTTTTGAGATGAAAATAGGATTTAAATACCTAGATGAGACAAGAGTTGTCAAGTCTAAGACAGAGGATGTAACTAAGAATAAAACTCCAAAAGGTACAATTTTTCACCATGGCAATAAGATTGACCATTGGGATGAAAATTGTAATTTATGTTTAGAAGATCAAAACGAAGTAAAGGATGTTGAGACTATTACTTCAGATATTTATGTTATAGAAATTAATCTCTCTACTCCTAGTTCTTGGGTATTTGATACCGGATGTGGATCCCACATTTGTACAAGTGTGCAAGGACTGAAGAATAAGAGACAACTCGGTAAAGGTGAAATTGACCTACGTGTGGGTAATGGAGCAAGAGGTTCTGCATTAGCCGTAGGGACTTATGAAGTTACTTTACCTACTGGGTTTATACTTGTTCTGAACAATTTCTATTATGTCCCAAGTTTGAGTAAAAAATATCATTTCAGTTTCTTCATTAGATAATGAATGATATTATTTTCTTGTTAAGAACAGGAAGTATGTAGTCAATTATGATGATTTGCTCTATTGTATTGCAGATTCATATAATCGACATTATATCCTAAATCTTGAAGAACAAAATAATAAGGAAATCTATAACGTAAATAAAATATCCAAGCCTAATGGTGAAAACCATACATATTTGTGGCATTGCCGTCTTGGTCATATAAATGAGAAGCGTATCTCAAAACTCTATGGGGATGGACTTTTAGATTCACATGATTTTGAATCATATGAAACTTGTGAGTCTTGTTTACTTGGAAAGATGACAAAGACACCTTTTACTTAGAGTAGTGAAAGGCAAGTGACTTATTGGGACTTACACATACTGATGTATGCGGACCATTAAGTAGCAGTGCTAGGGGCGGATATCAATACTTTATAACATTCACTGATGATTTTAGTAGATATGGCTATGTCTATCTGATGAAAAACAAAAGTGAATCATTTGAGATATTTAGAATATTTCAAAATGAAGTACAAAATCAACTTGGCAAAACTATTAAAGCAGTTTGATCAAATCGTGGTGGTGAATATTTAAGCCAAGAGTTTGACAATCATCTTAAAGATTGTGGAATTGTTTAACAATTAACTCCACCTGGAACACCATAATGGAATGGTGTGTCCGAGAGGAGAAATCGGACTTTATTGGACGGTTCGATCTATGATGAGTCAATGTGATCTTCCACTATCCATTTAGGATTATGCGTTAGAAACTGCTGCGTTCACACTAAATAGAGTTCCTACTAAATCGGTTCAAAAGACTCCATATGAGATATGGAGTGGAAAGAAACCTTGTCTTTCTTTCATGAGGATTTGGGGTTGTGAGGCATTTGTCAAGAGACTTGTCTCTGACAAACTTGCACCCAAATCCGATAAATGTATTTTTGTGGGATATCCTAAGGAAACTAAAGGACATTACTTTTACAACCGGACAGACAACAAAGTGTTTGTTGCTAGAACTAGTAACTTTCTAGATAAATAGTTTCTCTCCAAATGAATCAGTGGGAGTTTTAAACTAATCTCGAAGAGGTTCGAGAACCCGAAAATAACATTGAACCGATGGTGGAATCTGAACAAGTTACACAAGGAGTTATGGAACCTGTTCAAGATACACAAGTCTGTCGCAAATCTAGTAGGTTACGATCCGAACCCGAGAGATATGGATTTCTCGTAACGGATAGTAATGAAGTAGAAATCATTGAGAATGCTGAACCTACTTCCTACCAAAAAGCGATGTCCGCTCCTGATTCAGATAAATGGCTTGGAGCCATGGAATCTGAAATCCAATCCATGTATGATAATCAAGTTTGGAACTTGATAGATGCAACCGAAGGTGTAAACCCATAGGATGCAAATGGTTTTTCAAAAGGAAAACTGACATGGATGGAAAGGTGCATACTTATAAATCTAGACTTGTAGCGAAAGGCTATAGGCAGATTCATGGTATTGACTATGATGAAAACTTTTCGCCCGTAGCAATGATCAAGTCTATAAGGATTTTAATTGCCATAGCCGCATATTTTGACTATGAGATATGGCAAATGGATGTCAAAACAGCGTTCCTTAATGGGAACTTACTTGAGGATGTGTATATGACACAACCTGAAGGTTTTCTAAGTCCAAAAAATACTTACAAAGTATGCAAGTTGCAGAGATCCATCTATGGATTGAAGCAAGCCTCTAGGAGTTGGAATCTTCAATTTGATGAATCGATCAAAGAGTTTGGCTTCTTCAAGAACGAAGATGAACCGTGTGTATACAAGAAAATTAGTGGGAGCGTAGTATTATTTCTAGTGCTATATGTTTATGACATATTGCTCATTGGAAACAACATTCCTGCACTACAGTCTGTAAAGACTTGGTTAGGAAAGTGTTTCTAAATGAAAGATATGGGAGAAGCCGCTTGCATCCTTGGTATAAAGATCTATCGTGATAGATCTAAGAAATTGATTGGTTTAAGTCAAAGTATATACATTGATAAGGTTCTTAAAAGATTCCGTATGGAAGAATCTAAGAGAGGTAACCTGCCAGTGTTACATGGTAAAACTCTTAGCAAGACTCAGTGTCCTCAGACAACTGATGAGCGAGAACGCATGAATGGAATCCCCTATGCTTCTGCAATTGGATCCATTATGTATGCCATGATATGTACTAGACCGGATGTCTCTTATGCTTTGAGCATGACGAGCAGATACCAATCGGATCCTGGTGAGAGTCACTGGATAGCTGTCAAAGCAATTCTTAAGTACTTGAGAAGGACTAAAGACTCGTTTTTGATATATGGAGGTTTGGAAGATGATCTTGTTGTAAGGGATTACACAGATGCAAGCTTCCAAACTGACAAGGATGATTTAGATCACAATCTGGTTTTCTGTTTATGCTAAATGGTGGTGCTGTAAGCTGGAAGAGTTCTAAGCAGAGTACCGTTGCTGATTCTACAACTGAAGCTGAGTATGTAGCTGCATCCGATGCTGCTAAAGATGCTGTTTGGATTAAGAAGTTCATTAGTGAACTAGAGGTGGTTCCTAGCATTGCTAATCCAATAAACATTTATTGTGATAATAATGGTGCTATTGCTCAAGCAAAGAAACCTAGATCGCATCAGAAATTCAAACACATACTTAGGCGTTTTCATATCATTCGAGAAATCAATGATAGAGGAGACGTGAATACATGCAGAGTACCAACTGACGATAACATTACTGACCCATTGACAAATGGTTTTCCACAAGCAAAGCATGATGGTTATGTTAGGTCTATGGGTATTCGATACATTAATTAGGCCTAGTGCAAGTGGGAGATTGTTGGTGTGTTTTCCCTAGGCATGTTATTTGAACGATTAATGTTATCATTTGCTTTATGCTTTAATAAAGATATTGAATGTTTGATTATTATATCTTTTGCATGTTTATTATAATAATCTCCGTCCCTAGTAATTATGAATTACTAGTATAAGTTTAATGGATAATGATGATTATGTGTATGTGATACAATTAGACTTATGGGTATTTGTTGGAGAACAAATACTGGACTGACCTCTATGAGATTTATATCATGGTCAAATGTCATAATTAAATCTCATATAGTTATATCACTTGAATCTTTAGACCTGATGTTATTACAGTCTTCCACTTGATGAACATTATGTTTGACATATTCAAACGTTACCTTTAAACGGGTAGTTATAAAGGATATGATTGGCATGATCGGAATCATGTAGGGAAAGGTAATAAGCCAAGATGGGATTTGTTCCTCTTTTAGAGAGGTGCCAAGCTTGGGCCCCTCGATGAATAATATTGATGAAATGCACGGCCTCGCTCAAATGAATTGATTGGATCAATATCATTTTTTGTTATCAATATATTTGGGATCGAGAAAGCATTGAACAAGTAAGTTGACCATTGACCATGGCTTACATTCAATAGACATCGTGTAACAAAGAGATTGTGATATGTTCTATTTTAGGAAACTTTGGATTTCAAAGTTATACTAATTGGGTAGTCATAATGGCTTGCTAGAGTCCGCTTATAACTTATGAGGTTTGAGTGGTTCGGACTCGTTGCCAACTTAGTATAATCCTATTGGGTCACACACGTAGAACGGATAATCAAAAGGAGCAAAATACGAGGAAATTGAGGGAGGCAACCATACGGCTGGTTAGGCCCCGTACGGCTCTAGCCCTGTCGTACGGCTTGCCCCTCGACCTGCAGTTTAATTTTGGTCATTTCTTGTTGGACAAGAAGACCTAAGTCCTAAAGGGTTTTGGAAACCTCTTGTATATAATGTGGACAACCAGGAATTGTTCCCATACCATTGATTTTGGAAATCATAAAATCTTTCTTGGAGAAAGAGAAAACATATAATATACTTAGGTTATTGAGTTTGATTATTCCCAATTATCAAACATCAATAATCGTTAGGAGTAATTGAAGAATCGTTCTTCATCAAAGTTTTTCAATCCGAAGGACCCAGCAGTCAAGTTCAAGAAACGTTCTTGAATCAGTTCGAAGTGTGGATCACCGGTAGAGGGTGCTTTTCTTAGCATCTAAATCCAAGGCTTCATATTTCGATCTTCAAGGGTTAGTTTATTTCATCTTCATATTATGAATTATTGAACATAACGGATCTAGGCTTTTAGGTTTCTTCATGTTATTCTTCCGCTGCGCATGATTGCACGAAACCCAACATGTACTTTCCAAGACCTAAACCGGTGAAGTAGTTCATTCTTCTCATCATACAGAGGACTTGTGATTGCCGAGGGTCCATGTCCCACTTCCCCCTTCTTTGTCAATGGCGTTGATTAAGACTCCAGAAAGAGTAGAGTCTTATAACACATGTTGAACTTGGTGGACAGGTTGTCCCCCATTTTTGTCAATAGTGATATTTTCGGCTATGACAGTCACTATTTCATCTCCATTTCGAATCTTGAGACATTGATGGAGAGTGGAGGGTACGGCATTGGAGCTATGTATCCATGGTCGGCCCAAAAGTAAATTGCTTCTTTTTCCTATTCTCTAAGACTTCCCTCATTATCTTATCATAAGTCACAACGTAACAAGAATCGTCAAATTCATTCATAGCATTAGAGCCCTCATTCACAATTGGAATTGAATGAGTGATCTCCTCAATCTCGCCTAGCTCTATTACATGAACATCACCCCCATTAGGAACTATGAACTCCTTCTTGTCGATGAGGTCTTGGACAATGTTGCGGAGGCTAAAGCATTCTTCAGTAATATGGCCACTATGTTCATGATAACCACACCACTTATGATGAGCATGGTTGGCGGTAATCATCTTGGGCTTGTACCCTTGTAGAGGAGTGTAGACCCGATCATTTTAAAACTTTTTGCCTTGAGGTGGAGGGACTTTTTTGTAGCTCCCTTTGTCATTGGTAACGGCATTGACAGAGGCCTCTTTTGTTGAATTAGAGGCGGCTTTGTAACGGAAGCTTGGAGTGGCTTTCTTGACTTCCTTGAACAAATCATCAATTCGGACCCCCACCTCATACATTTGAGCAAATTCGGAGTAGCAAGCCCCACTTAGGTGGGTACGGAAGTCAATTTTGAGACATTTGAGGAAGATGTACATTTGCTCTTTTATGTTGGGTATCTCCACTATATTTGTGAGCTTATCATTCCATTCCTTGTGAAGTCAATAAAGGACTCATTGTCCCTTTTGGTGGTGCTCTCGAGCTCCTTCTTTGTTGGGCGGTGAGTGGTGTTGCCTTGATATTGAGTTTTGAAGGCAAGCATGGTGGTGTCCCAATCAAGACGGATGGTGAGTGGGAGAGTTTCATACCAATCTTTTGTGGCCCCCTCGAGAGTAAGTGGAAAACATTGTGCCATCACCTTTGGGGAGACCTTCTTTGGAACCATGGCCCATATGTAAGTTTCAATGTATGCCATAGGGAAAGAGTTGCCCTTGAAATTTCTAATGTCGGGCATTTTGAACTTGTCGGGGAGAGCGGCCATTGTGCTCATGAGTATTGATGATTGATAAAGGCTTGTGTCAGAGCCTTTTCCCAAGTTGAGCCCATTGAAGCGTTGGTCGATGTATGCCATGATTGAGTCGACCATTTTGTGATCTTTTCTCTCGGTACTAGGTTCCCCCATCTTCTTGTTGCGGGTACTTATATACGGGCTTTCAAACAAACCCTTGGTCCACTCGGGTTCCTCGGAGTCTGATGCAAAAGCAAAGGTAGAAGATAATGGAAACGAGCTAATGTTGAGCTCCAAGGGTGTGGATCAGACTTTAGGGGTCAATTGGAGCCCAATCTTTGTTAACATGATTAGTTGAGCTTAAATAAGTGGGCCAAATGTTTGAGCAGTTTCTGGAATAATTTTGTTCGGCTATTATCTACGCAATGACAGTCTAGATGGTGATTATTTCTGCGCTGGGATGAAGATAAGGTTGTGATGTTTCATATGACTACTTATGGCATGTTTTTGGACAAGTACTTGAAGAGTTATGGCTGTTTGAATCTGAATGTTCAGATTGGCCGAATTTACATTGTTTTCTTCACCTAGTTCTTATCTTTATTTTTCTTATCTCTTAATAATTAATGTCTAGTTTATCCTAACTTGGAAGGATGTTCCAAGAGTAGTATAAATACCCTACAAGATGTAGTTGTAAGGCATTGAGTGATTGAATAAAATTTTCCTTTGTGAGTTTGCGACCTTACTTCAATTCTTGCGAGAATTGTTCTTAAGCCTTGCGAGGTTTAAACCCCTTTCTGCCCTTGCGAGGACAGGCCCTAGTCTTGCGAGATTAGGTTTTTCTAGTTCTAGCTCTTGTTCCTTACGAGGTTCTTGAGTTAGTCCATATCCTTTTCTTTTTATTCTGAAAATACACAAGTTTACATATCAAATTGGTATCTAGAGCCCGGTTATAAACATCCTTCTTAGCGTTGTTTAGTCCGTGGGAGTTGAGATGGCAAGTAGAGGCATTTTCCGTGATGATGAAGAGATGTGGAGTCGTTTGGAGGCATTAACAACATCGGTGGAGAGCATGGATGCAATGATGCGTCAGTTGATTGATCTTAATCTCTGTAATGCAAGAGGGAGAAGTCGACATGATTCTAATTCAGATGATTCAAGAAGTCCACCAAGGCGTCGTGCTACATATGATGATGATCGTGGGCTGAAGTTAGATGCTCCAGAATTTCAAGGTGATTTGGATCCCGAGACGTTTCTTGATTGGCTAAGGCAGATTGAACGTGTCTTTGACTATAAGGATTTCGATGAACACATGAAATTTAAAGTGGCAACCGTCAAGTTTACTAAGCATGCTTCTTTGTGGTACGATAATTTGAAGAATCAGATGAGGTGTGAGGGTAAGACCAGAATCGATACTTGGTAAAAGTTAAAGAAACATCTCAAGAAGCGGTTCTTACCAAGGGATTTTGAGCAGGAGCAATACTTAAAACTCACTTCTTTGCAGCAAGCGAACCTTACCGTGAGTGAATACGTTCGTGAATTTGAGAAATTAATTATTGTTTGTGATCTTGGAGAAAGGGAAGAGATGAATATAGCAAGGTTTATCAAGGGTTTATCTTCCCAATTTGCAGCAAAAGGTTGAAGTTCATCCTTATTCAACTTTTGATGATGTTTTCAAGTTGGCTATCAAATTTGAGAGACAAGAGAAGAGCAAGAAGTCCACTATGGTACGTGAATATAGTAAAGTCTATAACAGCCCTTTGAAACCTAATGCCGCATCTACTTTGAATGAGGTCAAGAAGGAAGATCCAAAGGAGAAGGGTAAGGCTGTTTTAGAGCCTAAATTCAGGAGGTGTTATAAGTGTCAAGGTTATGGTCACATTGCAAATGAGTGCCCTCAAAAGTGCACACTCACTTTGCAAGATCTTGATCTGTTGGAACCAAGTTTTGTGGTCGATGAAGAGGAGGAAAAGGTTGCTGATTATGATGTAAGTCCACCAAGTGAGAAGGAGATGCTTGTGGTGCGAAACCTTCACATCAAATCTGGTCCGGAGGAGCAAAATCAACGCAATCAGATTTTTCACTCTTGATGCAAGGTCTGTGGTAAGACTTGCAATTTTATTATTGATAGTGGTTCATTTACAAATGCTGCATCTAGTGAAATGGTGGAGAAACTTAAGCTTCCTACTACTACTCATCCTGATCCATATACGCTGAATTGGTTGAATGATGATGGTGGCATTAAGGTTAAAAAAACAAGCACTCATTTCTTTTGCTGTTGGCCCGTATGAAGATGAGGTGTTATGTGATGTGGTTCCCATGAAAGCTTGTCATTTGTTGCTTGGGAGGCCATGGCAGTTTGACCGAGATGTGTCGCATCAAGGGAAGAGTAATATTTATTCTGTTCTAAAGGGTAAAGAGAAGTACAACTTGAAGCCTTTAACTCCAAGAAAGTACATTCCAAAGCAAGAGAGGATATTCTTTAGTGCTAAGGAATTTATGGAGGAAGTTGAACCAGAAGATAAGTTGTATATCTTGTTTGTTCGTGATAGCTCCACTGCTCGGATGGACTCTAGTGATGACTTGCAGGTACAAAGGTTGCTTGAGGAGTATGGTGATGTGTTCCCGGATGAGTTACCATATGGTTTACCTCCAAAGCGTGGAATTGAGCATCAAATTGATCTTATTCTTGGTGCTACACTTCCCAACAAACCATCCTATCGTTGTAACCCCGAAGAAAGTAAGGAGTTGCATAGGCAAGTGCAAGAACTGATTGATCGTGGTTATGTTCGAGAGAGCCTAAGTCCTTGTGCTGTACCGGTTCTTTTGGTGAAAAAGAAGGATGGAACATGGCGCATGTGTGTTGATAGCCGAGCTGTCAATAATATTACAATTAAGTATCGCTTTCCTATGCCAAGGTTGGATGACATGTTGGATGAGTTGCATGGAGCTCATGTTTTCTCAAAGATTGATCTGAGATCTGGTTATCACCAAATGAGGATTCGTGATGGGGATGAATGGAAGACGGCGTTCAAAACAAAGCAAGGCCTTTATGAATGGCTTGTTATGCCATTTGGGTTGTGTAATGCTCCTAGTTCATTCATACGACTTATGAATGAGGTACTCCGACCTTTTCTTAATTTATTTGTTGTTGTTTATTTGGATGATATTCTTGTATATAGCAAGAACACGGAGGAACATATTATGCATTTGAGAAAGGTGTTTGATAAGTTGAGAGAGCAGAAGTTGTATGGGAAACTTGAAAAATGCATGTTTATGGTGCCAAGTGTGACCTTCCTTGGTTACATAGTTTCTGGAGATGGTGTTTGTGTGGATCCTTCCAAAGTTGAGGCTATTGAGTTGGGGCCTATTCCCAAATCAACAACAGAGGTTAGAAGTTTCCATGGATTGGCATCTTTTTATCGACGTTTCATTCAGAATTTTAGTTCTATTGTTGCCCCAATCACCGAGCTTACAAAGAAGGGAGAATTTGTGTGGACTTCAAGTGCTCTAAAGGCGTTTGATGAAATCAAAAGTAAGCTATGTTCAGCTCCTGTTTTGGCGCTACCAGATTTTGAGAAGTTGTTTGAAGTGGAGTGCGATGCAAGTGGAGTTGGCATTGGAGCTGTTTTGGTACAAGAGAAGAGACCAATTGCCTACTTTAGTGAGAAATTAAGTGGAGCAAGGCTGAATTATTCTGTTCATAAAGGGCTTATACACCTTTACCTGTGCCGGATCAGCCTTTAGATGATGTTAGCATGGATTTCATTGTTGGGTTACCTAGAACTCAAAGGGGGAAGGATGCTATTATGGTGGTGGTTGATCGTTTTTCGAAGATGAGTCATTTTGTTCCATGTCATAAGACGGATGATGCATCTCATATTGCAGATTTATACTATAAGGAGATTGTTCGTTTGCATGGGATTCCAAAGTCTATTGTTTCTGATCAGGACACTAAGTTCCTTAGCTACTTTTGGAAGACCATATGGCGTTTGGTTGGTACTAAGTTGCTATTTAGTACTTCCCATCATCCACAGACCGATGGACAAACAGAAGTGACAAATCGGACTCTTGGAAGTTTATTACGTGGTTTGGTGAGTAGAACTACCAAAGATTGGGATGTTAAGCTTGCTCATGCTGAATTTGCGTACAATAGAACTCCTTCATCTACTACTGGTCGTTCTACATTTGAGATTCTTTATGGTGTTAATCCGTATATGCCTATTGACCTGATTCATGTACCAAAGAAGGAAATAGTGAGCTTTGAAGCAAAGGAGGGAGTATAATTTAAATGGGTTAAGATCCCGCTTTAATTTAATTTTAAGTACGCTTTGGCGCACCGCTCAAAATCAAATTAATTAGGTAGACAACTCTTGTCAATCATATCTCGTATGACTCTCAGTTCTTTTCATGAGATTCTTTAAGAAATCCAATTTCAAAAAGCATGTTAAATCTCATCTTTGCCTTAAGCCCAAAACTATTTTGACGCTTAATTAAGTCCAACCATTTTAAACGCATAGGAAACTCTTATTCACTCATCTTGCTCATACATGAATAAAATCAATGCACCTCGCTTTGGCGAGCCCACACAAAATTACCCATGTATAAACAAGTGTTTTAATCATGGCATGGCAGAAGGACTTAAAACTTTCTTTGAAGGTTCATCACATATAGCATATAACACATTTATGAGCACATAATATAAACATGTTACGCATCAAGTTTAGCCACTAAATTAATCTCCATTAATTTAAGCATAATATTTATGTGTCTTTAGTTTCTCTATAATTATGAGGATGAGACTATTTCAACTTTGGTTATTATCTCCGAATCAAGACAACAAGAAGTGCGGCCGAAACTAAGCCATAAGGCATCCACAATTCCGCACTAATTCAAGAAACCAAGAAAGTAGTCCATGTGGCCGAAACTAAGCAATAGATGGTCTCGATGAACGTAGGCCAATTGCATCCACAATTCCACATGGATCTCCAATCTTTGAATCAAGAACTTTGTTTCTCAATTTTAGCAATTATGAACTCTTCATAATTCTAACTTCGTTTTATCTTTGAAACTTTGATTGCGATCAAGTTTGGGAAACACAATCTCGAAGAACATAGATTAGCCATCCAAACCTTGAACCAATCTTAGAATCACAAGACTAAAACAAATAGGAAAATCAAACCCCAAGATCCACACCCAAACCACATGCCCAAAACCCACTCCAGATCAGCAGGTCTGGCCGGTCTTGTCACTGGTCTGGTCGGACCCCATCAAAATTCCAGATTCTGATCAAAACCAAAACTTAGAATCCTGACAACTGTGCGGCCGCCCAAGAAAAAACTGTGCGGTCGCCCAAACTTGTGCGGTCGCCCAAGATTTTCTGTGCGGTCGCACAGTAGCATCAGACAGAATTTTTAAAGTTCGAAAATTTGTCTCAAAATTGTTTTTCCCCTATTATCAAAACTTTGATCCAATCAAAATTTATAATCAAACAATTCAGAATCCATCATAATTTTTAGTGCGATTGAATAGTGCGATTAAAGTTGTAAAACAATAAACCATATAAAATCATATAACACATAAACATCATATAATCCAATATTCATATCATGCTACGCACATAAACAATTTATATACACACAACATGATCTAGGTATTGAAATAATCAACATGAACGGGGCTCTGATACCACTGTTGGGTTTCTAAGTAACATGCGCAGCGGAAAATAGCATTTAAAATTTTATGAAACCCAAAGCCCATAGATCCGTTCATATGATTAAATCAAATACTTGCAATATGAATACTAGAAAGACTAACCCTTGATGACTTTGAGTTTGGTCTTTGATCTAGGTGGAGAAATTGAAGCTTTAATCACGAACAAGTAAGAACACGAACTTTGAAGATGATGAGCTTCACCCTCTAGCGGTATCCACACCTTGAACGAATATCAAGAACACTTGATCTTGGTTGCTAGACCAAAATTGTGAAACACGTTTTCACAATTAATATGAACTATATGGAATATTATTTTGTGTATTATTTTGTTCTTCAATCTAGGATGTCTTAGAACAAAATAAAACTCTCTCAAACTCTTTGGAGACTTGCACAAAAGCTAGGGTTGAGTTCTGGCCGAATTTGGCTGTTTATATACAAGTTAGACCTATTCCAAATAGGAAACTTGTGTCAAAACCCGTCCAAAATCCTTTTCCTAATTAAATCAGGAAATATGTCCCGACTCACTGTGCGGCCGCCCAAAATCAGGTGTGCGGTCGCCCAAACATGTGCGGCCGCCCAGCCTGGTTTGTGCGGTCGCACACCAGGATCAGAGAGCCTTAATTTTCCAATATAGTCCTTTAAGGATTCGTTCTATTGTGTGTGACCCTCTAGGATTATACTAAGTTGGCAATGGGTTCAAACATGAATCCATAAGATATGATTAGGTTCTAGCAAACCGTCATACCTACCCAAATAGTATAACTAGATACAAGTTCGCATTCCTTTAGAATATGTCACAATCCCTTTGTCCACGATCTCATTGAACACAAGTCATGGTCAAACGGTCAACTTGTTTTTGTTCAATACTTTCTCGATTCCGAATATGTTGATAATCCAAATGACATTGATCTAATCAATTCATATGAGTCCGGCCGAACATTTTCATCAACATCATTCCTACGAGAGGCCTAAGCTTGAGATCTCTCCGAAGAGGAACAAATCCATTTAGCTTATTATTCTTCCCTACGTGAATTCGATTATGCCAATCATACCCTTTATAACTACCCGGTTAAAGGTAGCGTTTGAATATGTCAAACATAATGTTCATCAAGTGGAAGACTATAATAACTTCATGTCTAAGGATTCGAATGACATAACTAATATGAGATATATGTACGACATGGACCATGACATAAATCTCATACGGCGGGTCATGTCCAGTACCTTGTTCCAAACAAGTACCTATATCTCATGATCATTTAGCCTTTATACTAGTGCTTAACAAGTACTAGGGACGGAGATTATTATAAGTAAACATGAACAACAATAATAATCAAAACATCTCTTTATTGATATGAAATAAATGATAACAATCACAACGTTTATTAAACGTGCCTAGGGCACCACTACCAACAAGG
This sequence comes from Campanula takesimana, assembly GCA_026119855.1. Classification (NCBI taxonomy): domain Eukaryota; kingdom Viridiplantae; phylum Streptophyta; class Magnoliopsida; order Asterales; family Campanulaceae; genus Campanula; species Campanula takesimana. The sequence goes on from JAOWBW010000444.1 coordinate 527,306, forward strand.
CCCCCAGTAGTGTTTGGTAACAATAAGAAAGGAGAAGGATATGGAGCAATCAAACGAGGAAAGGTGACTACTAAAAATGTGTCACTAGTAGAAGGACTCAAGCACAACCTTCTCTCCATATCTCAGTTTTGTGACAAGGGAATGAACTGCATCTTCACCTCAACAAATTTTCTCATTAAAGATGCAACTTCCAGAGTTACACTACTGACTGGCAACAGAACAGGTGATGTATATATGATAGATTTGAGTAATATTGTTTCTATTGCTGACCTCTGTTTTGTAGCCAAAAATATAAGTGAAAGCAGCTGGTTATGGCATAAGCGGCTCAGCCACTTGAACTTCAAGTATCTAGCAAAACTGCAAAGGGACGGTCTCGTCAAAGGACTACCCAAAGTGGCTGACCATCATGATAAGAAATGTAAAGCATTCTAGCTTGGTAAGCAGCCCAAACAGTCGTTTCCCAGCAAAACCGCGCCTTCAACGAACCGCTGCTTACAACTACTTCACATGGATTTATTTGGACCTGTCCCAACCGCCAGTATAGGAGGAAACCGCTATACTTTAGTAGTTGTTGATGACTATTCAAGATATACATGGGTGGAAATGATGACCTCAAAAGATGATACTTATGGAATCGTAACCGCTCTCTTTAGACAGCTCCAAACTCAGAAATTGGATGACATTGTTGCTATGCGTTCAGATAATGGAACCGAGTTTACAAACAATGCCCTATATTGTGATGATCATGGAATTGATCATAATTTCTCTGCCGCTGGATTTCCACAACAGAATGGAGTAGTAGAAAGAAAGAACAGGACTTTGATTGAAGCCGGGAAGACCATGATTGCAGAAGCCAAGCTTCCCAAGTACTTCTGGGCCGAAGCAGTCAATACAACTTGTTTCACCCAGAACCACTCCCTCATCATCAAAGTCCACAACAAAACTCCGTATGAATTATGGAGAGGCAGATCACCCAACATTGCCTTCTTTAAGATATTTGGATGCAAGTGTTATATCTTGTATAATGGCAGAGAGCATCGAGGTAAATTTGATGCTAAGGCCGATGAAGGTATTTTTGTTGGTTATTCAAAACACTCTAAAGCTTTTCGTTATTTCAATAAGACTTCATTAAAAATTGTAGAGTCAGTCCATGTTACATTTGATGAACATGATCATTTTGAGCCACATATGGCTCCAAATGTTGCTGATGATTTTAGTGGTTTTGAGACAGGTACATCTTACCCTAATCATACAGCCGCTGATGACTGATGGATAAAATTCCACTGTGTAATAAAAACCTTGCAAGTGTACAAGTGTCGAAGCAGCAGTATACAAAAGTAAGGGTCGAACCACAGAGACTCGTGGATAAACAAGTTAATTTAATTAATGTATAGAGTAACCAAAGGGGGGTTTTTGATTTGATTGATTTAAACTAATTACATACTAAACAATAAAAATAAACTAAGGACTTAAAATCGCAAATTCAAGCAAAGATTGCACTCAAGAAAAACAAGCAGTTCACGGATTGGCGATCACAATTACACTCTCTTTATGCTATTTTGATGATGAACTACTAATCTTTTTTTTAGGGCTCATTCACTTATTTAAGAATTGGAACGGTTAGGTGGCCGGATTGAAATTCTATTATCCTATGTAAATTAATTCTTCCGCAAGGTCCAATTAAAACACAAAGAATTTATTAAGATCTTACGAATATGAAAACCTAGTTTGTCTCTTTTTCCGCAAGGTCCAAGATCCAAACTATTCAACACAACAATTGCTATGTCTAACTCTCCACGCAAGTGCAAGAGATTAAACCCTAATAGTTAAAGAGCCAAAAATATCTATCTATATAATTGAAACTCAAAAACAGAATTAAAATTATTGTGTTAAACTAAAACATTGATTATCATCTCATAGCACAAAGATCATGTAATTGATCACATCCAATCCGCAAACCAAGGAGATTAGCTACTCATACCCATAGCATAAATCACAAGCAAATAAATGAAATTCATAAACCTGGATAAACGCTTGATGATGAAAGATCCAAAATCTTTGTTACACTTGAAAACTTGAATAAAACCTAAAGAAAGCATAAGAAAAATGTTCTGAAAACCTAACCTATTTATACATAAGAGAGGAGTCCCAAAATCGGAGAGGAAATAATAAAATATCAAAAAATAAGGCAATCCCGTAATTCCTGGCGGCTAGGCGAGCGGGCGCTCGGGGTCATGCAGGCGGGCGCTCGGCTTAATCAGATGAAAACCCCAAAAAGGGGAGGTAAGCGGGCGCGTGAAGACTGGCGAGCGGGAGCTTGGTGAGCAGGCGCTCGACCCTCTACCGAGCGGGCGCCTGGTCCTTCTTCCAGCTTTTCTTCTTCTTCCTTCTTGAATTTGACTGTGTTGACCTTGACCCTTGACTTTTTGACTTGGTAATCATGGTGTTGGTCCCAAAGGGGCAACAAGGGTGTGAAAAATTCTAGAGGGGGGGTGAATAGCGTTTTTAAATTCTTTTCAAACCCTTTTGCAAATGAATGGCTTATGCGCACAACTCTTATTTTGGCTAAGTATAACGCGCAGCAAGAGTATGAAATGCACAGCGGAAGATTTAAAGTAGCTCTGCGCAGAAAAGAAAAACTCACGCGCTAAGTTTTGGCTAAAGTGTTGGATAAAATTATGCTCGGGCAAATGATCAATAACAATTACAGCAGTAAAGTGTAGCAATCTGAAAGATCAAACAAAGCAGTAATACAAAAATAGTTAAGCATGAAATAAGCAGTAAGAATGATAGACAAGCTATTTGGAGAGGTTCGATCAATGAAAGATCTACATCCTCTACCAAGATGGTTAGTCTTGGATTTCTAATGGAGATCTTATAATATGAGTAAGTATTACAAATTACAACTTTTAAGCTCAATACTAACTCAAGATCTATTATCTATGAAGAACAAATCCTAGACAAAACCTGTGCATCTCTAGAAGTTAGATCAGAATGATCAAAGCTTCAAGAGGTGTATGTGTGATAGAAATTCTGGGCTCTATGAATATGAGAGATGAAGAGCACCAAGAATTCTGGTGATATAGGGCTTTTGGGATTTGAGCCGGAGTTTGAAGGTTTGAAGATCTTGAAGGCTGTTCTAATGAATCTGGAAATATTGAGCAGCAGTCTTCAGATCTTCAAGGTTTCTCAATGAAGCATGAAACTCTAGCTCTGGCTGAACAAGCACTCCACCTCGGCAATTAGGAAATGAAGATAAGCAGGCTATTTATAGCAGAGAGCTTAAAACTAGCCGTTGGAGCTCTGAGCAAGGACGATGAGCTGGCACTATATGATTGGTGCGCAGATGTCCTTTATAGCCGTTGGGGCTCTGATCAAAGTTGATGACCTGGGACAATATGATTGGTGCGCAGGTATCTTTGAGCCGTTGGAGACTGAGCATGAAGACTAAATTCAAAAACTTCTTCTAGAAGGTTGACAGCTGTCTTCTTTTTAAAATATGACCGTTGAAGCGTGTCTCCACTAATGGTGTTGCTGAGTGTGCTTATTTTGTCGTTTGTGCATACCTCAGCACTTTGGCTCAATCGAAAAAGCGTAGCTTGTCTTGACGCTTTCCAAGCTTCTAGAATGAGATCAGGAGATAAGAACTTTGACCAAGGTGGAGCGTGCGCGCACAAAGGCATGCGCATTGCCGGTGCGCGCGGATGCTGCGCATAGGGAGCATGCGCACCATGCTTGGTCATACCAAAGGAAGATATTAAATTTAGAGTTGGGGAATAAGATCTTGAAACTGAGCAGGGTTAAAAGGCTGCGAAAGAGATCTATGCGCAGTGGCCACCTGCGCAGAGAACATCCTGCGCAGTGAAATGAATCATGCTTAGAAAATCTTCGATCCTTGATAGCTTCAAGTCCTATAATCTAAGCCTATACTATAAAATGGACTTGGCTAAAAAATAAGTTTATAAACTTCTTACATAAGGTCCTAAAGTCCATAAAAATACTCATAAGTGATGGTATCAATCAATTCTAACATAATTGGGAGGGTTAAGAGATAAGCATACCCAACAATCTCCCCCTAAATGATTGATGCCATTACCTACTATAGCAAAGGCAATTCATTGTACTTGATAATAACATATCCATAAAAATGTGAATGGTAACTCATGCCTCAAGTCAATGCACACACTAGCCAGTGCTATAGATTTCTAATCTATCCAAAAGATTTAACTTACAATATGGGAAAGATAGAAATATCATCTAGCGCATACAAAGGTTGTGAATTTTAGTTTAGTATGCATTTAAACTGAATGTTTAAACATCATGCGTAGGAAATATGAGCAGTTAAGATTATGCGTATGAAGTTTGAAATAATGCATTCATTGTTCTACAAATAAGAAATTTGATTTGAACAAGGTTTTGAAACTAATGATGCAATTTTTCTCATTTAAACTTGAACTTATAAGAGTTGGAGATTACAAGTTTTGAATGGAAAAACAAAAGAGTGCGCACAAAAACAAAAGCGCACGAAACTAAAGCGCATAAAACATACTATGCGCAATGAGAACAATAGTTCTCAAAAAGTACAGCAAAATACTTACAAAGGAAGCCTAGTCTATTCTGATACGGCAAAGGGCTTCACGCAGCTCGTTCTGGAGGCTGTTGAACTTGTTCATGAGTTCAACTTTCAAATCTTGAAACTTTTCTTGGAATTCAACAGCTTTGCCCACATAAGTCTTCATTCCTTTATGCATATCGGAGTTGTCACTGAGCAGCTCATTAAAATTTGCTCCGCAGTCTGTCAGAATGGCAGTCTGCGTAGCTTATAGTCTTGTGTCGGTATGAAGGCGCTGTGTGTTGATACTGGCTTGAATGTCGAGCATTGCATAGTCCATCTTGGCGTTGAACGCATGGGAAAAATCCGTCATGGATTTAGTAATGCATTCTTGCACATCTTCAATTTTGAGTTCATTCCCTTGCGCAGGAACTCCTTGTCCAATCTTCAAAATCTGAGCTCCTAGATCAGAAAATCATTCATGTAACCCATCTGCAATGGTTTTCTTTAGCTCTCTCAAAATTTTCCTGAAGCCACCATCAGTCGCTTCATAGGTGCACACATTATTGAGTAGTGCGCTGACATTTTCAAGCTGTGCGCTGATGGATTTGAGGGAGCCCAGGATAAGTTGATCTAATATATTAGGCACTTAATCTTGTGCCTTTTCTTGCGCAGGCTCAGAGGGATGTTCGGATGAACTAGGATTTACACTCTCCTTTCTCTCCTCACTTGCCTTTGCTTTCTCCGCATTAAGGAGTTGAGTCAGCTGAAACTGCGTAGCAACTTGATTCGATTGAACAGAATGCAAGGCTTGTACGATCTGGCGCAGCTCTGTCGAAGAGGTTGGGAATGAAGAGAGCTCGGGTGCTATGGATGGAGAAGGCTTAACAAAAGGAGAATGTGTACTGCTGTCAGAGGCAGTGACATTTTCCTTCGTCGATTCAGGTACATCGGACAGGGTGCGGCACTTCTTCAAACTTTTAGCGCTGCTGTGCACCTTCTGCTTTCTGCGGGGAGAGACATGCGTGATGCCAGCACTATGGATATCTTCTTGCGTTCTTGGCACCTTGAGCTTTGGCTCCCCCTGAACGGTAGCATCTGTTGGGTTTTATGCAAACATGCGCAGCGGAATGAAACCCAAAAGCCTAGATCCGATCACGATGATTAAATTAATATGGAGATGAATTTAGAACACTAACCGTGACGGAGCTTTAAAATTCTGAGATCTTCAATCTTTGTTCTTCGCGCTTTTCCGAATCACGAACGTAGGAACGACCGCAAAACTTGGATCACGAACTTTGAAGGAGTTGATGCCAACGCCCTCTATGTTTATCCACACGCGAACGAATTTCAAGAACGATTCTTGAACCAGATTGCTAGACCCAATAGAAACTCTTTCTACTTTGAAGGCTATATGGAAAATCAATGTTCTTGTTCTTGAGGAAGAAGAAGAACTTGTTTTTCTCTCTCTCGGAGGCTATCTAATTGATATGGAATCAAATCATACTGATTAGGTCGTTGTTAGAGGTTTATATACTTATTAGTCCTAAACCGTTTAGGAGAAATAGGTTAAAACCCGTCACAACACGAAATCAGTTTTTGGGCCCGAACAGGGCCTGCTCGGCCGAGTCCTTTAAGGTGCTCGGCCGAGCACCTTTGCTCCAGAAAATCTGACCTTCTGATTTCCCATGCTCGGCCGAGTCATATGAGGTGCTCGGCCGAGCACCACCAGAATTCCGATTTTAGCCTTTTAAACAATTCGTCCTTTTGTGTGTGACCCCATAGGATTATATTAAGTTGGCAATGAGCCCAAACACATTTGTGCTCATAAATCATGAGCGGACTCTAGCAAGCCATCATGACTACCCAATTAATATAACTTGTATAAGTTCGTGAATCCTTTATAGAACATATTACAATCTCTTTGTTTCACGATGTCTATTGAACGTAAGCCATGGTCAATGGTCAACTTACAATGTTCAATGCTTTCTCAATCCAGAATGTATTGATAGTACAAATCTTATTTGAGCACGGCCATGCATTTCATCAACACCATTCTTTGAGTGGCCAAAGCTTGACATCTCTCTCTTATGAGGAACAAATCCCTTCTTGATTTATTACCTTTCCCTACATGAATCCGATTACGCCAATCACATTCTTTATAGCTACCCGATTAGGGGTAACGTTTGAATATGTCAAACGTAATGTTCATCGAGTGGAAGACTGTGATAATCTCAGGTCTAAAGATTCCAGTAATATAACTATATGAGACTTAATTATGACATTGTGACCATGACATAAATCTCATATGGGTCAGTCCAGTATTTGGTCTCCAACTAATACCCATAAGTTTAATTGTATCCCATACACCATAATCATCATATGATTATCCATTAAACTTATACTAACAATTAATCATAATTATCAGGGACGGGGATTATTATAATAAACATGCAAAGGATATAATAATCAAACATTCAATATCTTTAATATATAAATAACATTAATCGTTTTACAAAACGTGCCTAGAGCATACAACACCAACAATCTCCCACTTGCACTAGGCCTAATTAATGTATCGAATACCCATAGACCTAACATGACCATCATGCTTTTCTTGTGGAAGACCCTTTGTCAATGGGTCGGCAATGTTATCATCAGTTGGTACTCTGCATATATTCACGTCACCTCTGTTAATGATTTCTCGAATGACATGGTAACGCCTAAGTATGTGTTTGGACTTCTGATGGTTTCTTGGTTCCCTTGCTTGAGCAATAGCACCATTATTATCACAATAAAGGTCTATTGGATCAGCAATGCTAGGAACTACCTCTAGTTCAGTTATGAACTTCTTGATCCAAACAGCTTCTTTAGCAGCATCGGATGCAGCAATATACTCAGCTTCCGTTGTAGAATCAGCGACAGTACTTTGCTTAGAACTCTTCCAGCTAACAGCACCTCCATTAAGCACAAATACAAATCCAGATTGCGATCTAAAATCATCCTTGTCGGTTTGGAAGCTTGCATCTGTGTAACCACTTACAACAAGATCACCTTCCACACCTCCATACACCAAGAACGAATCTTTAGTCCTTCGCAAGTACTTAAGAATCGTCTTGACTGCAATCCAATGATTTTCACCAGGATTTGATTGATATCTACTCGTCATGCTCAAAGCATACGAGACATCGGGTCTAGTACATATCATGGCATACATGATTGATCCAATTGCGGAAGCATATGGAATCCCAATCATTCTCTTACGCTCATCAGTTGTCTTAGGACACTGATTCTTGCTTAGAGTTATGCCATGTCCCACTGGCAAATTTCCTCTCTTAGAGTTTTCCATGCAGAATCTCTTAAGAACTTTGTCAATATATGTATCTTGACTTAAACCAACCAATTTCTTGGATCTATCACGATAGATCCTAATGCCAAGGATATAAGCGGCTTCTCCCATATCTTTCATAGAGAAACACTTTCCTAACCAAGTCTTTACAGACTGTAGTGCGGGAATGTCGTTTCCTATGATCAATATGTCATCTACATATAGTACCAGAAATAATACTACGCTCCCACTAATCTTCTTGTAAACGCAAGGTTCATCTTCGTTCTTGATGAAGCCAAACTCTTTGACCGATTCATCAAATCGAAGATTCCAACTCCTAGAGGCTTGCTTCAATCCATAAATAGATCGTTGCAATTTGCATACTTTGTTAGAATTTTCTGGAATTACAAAACCTTCAGGTTGTGTCATGTAAACATCCTCAAGCAAGTTCCCGTTAAGGAACGCTGTTTTGACATCCATTTGCCATATCTCATAGTCAAAATATGCGGCTATGGCAAGTAAAATTCTTATAGACTTGATCATTGCTACGGGCGAAAAGGTTTCATCATAGTCGATACCATGAATCTGCCTATAGCCTTTCGCTACAAGTCTAGCTTTATAAGTATGCACCTTTCCATCCATGTCGGTTTTCTTTTTGAAAACCCATTTGCATCCTATAGTTTTTACACCTTCGGGCGCATCAATCAAGTTCCAAACTTGATTATCATATATGGATTTAATTTCAGATTCCATGGCTCCAAGCCATTTATCTGAATCAGGAGCGGACATCGCTTCTTGGTAGGAAGTAGGTTCGTCATCAACTATGACTTCTACTTCATTGCTATCCGTCATGAGAAATCCATATCTCTCAGGTTCAGATCGCACCCTACCAGTCCTGCGAGGAACTTGAGTATTCTGAGTAGGTTCCACAACTCTTTGTGAAACTTGTTCAGATCCAACATTTTGTTCCATGTAATTTTCGGGTTCTCGAATTTCTTCGAGATTAATTTTACTCCCACTAATTCCTTTGGAGAGAAACTCTTTCTCTAGAAAGGTACCATGACGGGCAACAAACACTTTGTTTTCCGTGCGGTTGTAAAAGTAATAACCCTTAGTTTCCTTAGGGTAACCAACGAAAATACATTTATCAGATTTAGGTGTGAGTTTGTCAGATATGAGCTTCTTAACAAATGCTTCACAACCCCAAATCTTCATGAAAGACAAACAAGGTTTTCTTCCAGTCCACATCTCATGTGGAGTCTTTGGAACAGATTTTGTTGGAACATTATTTAGTGTTAGTGCAGCAGTTTCTAGTGCATGTCCCCAAAAGGTTAAAGGAAGATCAACTTGACTCATCATGGAGCGGACCATATCCAATAAAGTCCTATTTCTCCGTTCGGACACACCATTCCATTGTGGTGTCCCAGGTGGAGTTAATTGTGAAACAATTCCACAATCTTTCAGATGATTGTCAAATTCTTGGCTTAAATATTCTCCACCACGATCTGATCGAAGTGCTTTAATAGTTTTGCCAAGTTGATTTTGTACTTCATTTTGAAATATTCTAAATATCTCAAAAGATTCACTTTTATGTTTCATTAAGTAGACATAGCCATATCTACTAAAATCATCAGTAAAAGTTATGAAGTATTGATATCCTCCCCTAGCATTGCAACTCATTGGTCCACACACATCAGTATGTATGAGGGCCAATAAGTCATTAGCCCTTTCACTACTCTTAGTAAAAGGTGCCTTAGTCATCTTTCCAAGTAAACATGACTCACAAGTTTCATATGATTCAAAATCATGTGAATCTAGAAGTCCGTTCCCATGGAGTTTTGAGATACGCTTCTCATTAATATGACCAAGACGGCAATGCCACAAATAAGTATGATTTACATCATTAGGTTTGGATTTATTTTTTATATTATAAACATTCTCATTATTCCCACTTTCAACATCAAGAACATAAAGGCCATTAAATGAACATGCAGTACAATAAAGCATATCATTTAAATAAATATAAAACTTCTTATTTTCAATAAGAAACTTAAAACCTTCATTATCCAAACAAGAAATTGAAATAATATTTCTACTTAAATCCGGAACGTAATAACAATTGTTCAAAACAAGAATTAATCCGCTAGGTAAAATGACATCATATGTTCCTACGGCTAATGCAGCAACTCTTGCTCCATTTCCCACGCGTAGGTCCACTTCGCCATCTTTAAGTAGCCTTCTATTCCTTAGTCCCTGCACATTTAAACAAATGTGAGATCCACATCCAGTATCTAATACCCAGGAGCTAGAAGTAGAAAGTAGAATATCTATAACATAGATACCTGAAGTAGATGCAGTCCCACCGCTCTTCTTCTTCTTTAACTCTTCCTTGTAAACCTTGCAATTTCATTTCCAATGTTCAATCTCATTGCAGTGGAAACAAATTACATCCTTTTTGGGAAGCAGGTTTAGCCACATTAGCTTTGGCAACAATTGCCTTGCTAATCTTGGGTTTGACAACTTTTGCCTTACCCTTTCCTTTGCCTTTTTGGCCCTTTCCTTCCTTAGACACAATGAGTACAGGAGCGGTCTCTTTACCGATTTTCTTTTCTGCCTGCTTAAGCATCCCATGCAATTCAGACATAGTCTTATCCATCCCTTGCATATTAAAGTTCATGACGAACTGATTATAGCTTTTGGGCAATGAATTAAGAATAAAATCGGTAGCCAACTCAATCTCAATTGGATGGCCAAGCCTTTCTAGTTTCTCAAAGTAAGCCTTCATTTTCAAAACATGAGGGCTCACAGACTGTCCTTCGCTCATCTTGCATGAGACTAGGGCAGCTATGGTGTCGAACCTCTCTTGCCTTGCTTGTTCTTGGAACATATCTTTCAATGTAGCAGCAAGGTCAAATGCTTCCAAGTGTTCAAGAATCTTCTGAAGTTCTGAACACATGGCCGCAAGCATAAGACAACCCACCTCACGAGAATCATTCACATGTTTCTTGTAGGCGTTTCTCTCATCCTTGGGTGCATTAGAAGCAGGTTCTTCTTCAGGAACGGGCTCATCAAGAATATAGAGCTTATCCTCATGCTTTAGAACAATTCTAAGGCTACGGATCCAATCCGTATAGTTAGCTCCATCTTCTTGAAGTTTCTCCTTCTCAAGGATAGATCGCAGTGATAAATTTGTATTCTGAGCCATTATCTACAATTATGCAAACATATAATTAAATATGAGTACCATCTTAATCAAAGATATTAAATTAATAGTATTTTACAAATACTCCCACTAAATTATATAACCTTCATATACATCCAATGTATAATATAATTTGAATGGGCTAAGATCCATATTTCACTTAACTTTGAGTCGGCTAGGGCACGACTGCTCAAAATAAGTTATTTAGGTAGACAACTCCTTGTCAATCATATCGTATATGACTCTTAGATCTTTTATGAGATTTTAGATATCGTATATCTAACATGTTTTAATCTCATCTGTGCCTTAGGCCCAAAACTGTTTTGATAGCCTAATTAAGTTAAACCATTTTAAACGTATAGGAATCACTGTTTCCTCATCTTGCTCATAAATGGATAGAATCAATGCACCTACGCTAGGGCGTAACCCACACAAAACTACCCACGTACTCACAAGTGTTTTAATCATGGATTGACACGGAACTTAAATTTTTAAAGAAGGTTCATGACATATAGCATGGTCAATGTTTATAGTCACATAATATAAACACATAAAGCAACGGTTAATAATTTAACTAATCTCATTAATTAAATTAAGATTTCATGTGATTGATTTATGGAGATAAATTCTTTAACACATTATTGAGAGCACGATTGTACGGTCGAAACTAAGCCAGAAGGCATCCACAATCCCGTACCAAATTTAGAAACTAGAAGGAACAACTATGTAAGGTCGAAACTAAGCCAAAAGGCATCCACAATCCCTTACATAAAGTAACTCGATTCTAAATTCTTTTGTCCCATCAATTCATTACTTTGACCTTGACATTTGTTTTCAGGAAACACGGTTTCTCAAACCAGCCATCTGACAAACAAATTCAATCCAAAGTGATTTTAAACAAGCCATTTAATTTCAGGAAACACGGTTTCTTAAACCAGCCATCTGAAAAAACAAATTTGTCCAAAATCAACCTGCTCGGCCGAGTCCTTTGAGGTGCTCGGCCGAGCGCCTCTGTGTTCCAGAAAACCCTTTGCCTCTGACGACTCTGCTCGGCCGAGTCTTATAGACTGCTCGGCCGAGCACCACGAACAGAACAGTTCTTCTTGTCGAATTTTAATTCTAAGATTGCTTTCCCGATTCACTTAGGATTTGGTGTTCATAATGATCATATCATCATGTTCATCAAAACCTTGAATAAACGATTTATTCATGAATCAAAGATCATCAACAAATCAATCCAATTAATTTTTGATAATCTAAAGGAACATAATAATCAAATTATTATTGCAATCGTAGATCCCACATAACGTTTTTAAACGGTGCGATTTTATGATTTCAATATATATCATATACAAACATAAAACTCAGATCACATAAAACATCTTGAATCCAAATTCACATAGCATGCCAAAACATATAATCCAATTATATCATTAAGATGTTATTATTAAAATAATCATGATGAACGGGGCTCTGATACCACTGTTGGGTTTTATGCAAACATGCGCAGCGGAATGAAACCCAAAAGCCTAGATCCGATCACGATGATTAAATTAATATGGAGATGAATTTAGAACACTAACCGTGACGGAGCTTTAAAATTCTGAGATCTTCAATCTTTGTTCTTCGCGCTTTTCCGAATCACGAACGTAGGAACGACCGCAAAACTTGGATCACGAACTTTGAAGGAGTTGATGCCAACGCCCTCTATGTTTATCCACACGCGAACGAATTTCAAGAACGATTCTTGAACCAGATTGCTAGACCCAATAGAAACTCTTTCTACTTTGAAGGCTATATGGAAAATCAATGTTCTTGTTCTTGAGGAAGAAGAAGAACTTGTTTTTCTCTCTCTCGGAGGCTATCTAATTGATATGGAATCAATCATACTGATTAGGTCGTTGTTAGAGGTTTATATACTTATTAGTCCTAAACCGTTTAGGAGAAATAGGTTAAAACCCGTCACAACACGAAATCAGTTTTTGGGCCCGAACAGGGCCTGCTCGGCCGAGTCCTTTAAGGTGCTCGGCCGAGCACCTTTGCTCCAGAAAATCTGACCTTCTGATTTCCCATGCTCGGCCGAGTCATATGAGGTGCTCGGCCGAGCACCACCAGAATTCCGATTTTAGCCTTTTAAACAATTCGTCCTTTTGTGTGTGACCCCATAGGATTATATTAAGTTGGCAATGAGCCCAAACACATTTGTGCTCATAAATCATGAGCGGACTCTAGCAAGCCATCATGACTACCCAATTAATATAACTTGTATAAGTTCGTGAATCCTTTATAGAACATATTACAATCTCTTTGTTTCACGATGTCTATTGAACGTAAGCCATGGTCAATGGTCAACTTACAATGTTCAATGCTTTCTCGATCCAGAATGTATTGATAGTACAAATCTTATTTGAGCACGGCCATGCATTTCATCAACACCATTCTTCGAGTGGCCAAAGCTTGACATCTCTCTCTTACGAGGAACAAATCCCTTCTTGATTTATTACCTTTCCCTACATGAATCCGATTACGCCAATCACATTCTTTATAGCTACCCGATTAGGGGTAACATTTGAATATGTCAAACGTAATGTTCATCGAGTGGAAGACTGTGATAATCTCAGGTCTAAAGATTCCAGTAATATAACTATATGAGACTTAATTATGACATTGTGACCATGACATAAATCTCATATGGGTCAGTCCAGTATTTGGTCTCCAACTATTACCCATAAGTTTAATTGTATCCCATACACCATAATCATCATATGATTATCCATTAAACTTATACTAACAATTAATCATAATTATCAGGGACGGGGATTATTATAATAAACATGCAAAGGATATAATAATCAAACATTCAATATCTTTAATATATAAATAACATTAATCGTTTTACAAAACGTGCCTAGAGCATACAACACCAACAGCATCATCACTTGGAACATTCTTGAGCTTTGCGGAGGACGGTTTGGTAGAGGCAGGAGCAGGAGCAGGAGCAGGATCTGAATCTTTGATAGATATCCCCTTGGTAGATTGAACGAGGGGGATGTCTTTGCTCTTGGGACTGGGCTCAGCAATGCCCTTCCCTTTGCGTAGGTACGCATCTTGTGGAGCTTCCTATGTAGGATCAGGTTTAGAGCTGCTTGCGCGCTTTTTGGACTTTGCATCAGGGATTGGGCCTATCCAAGTTTCCTTCTTGGGATCAGAATCGGACAGCCAGATGTTATAGTAGTCAGCGTTGCCAATCTCACTACACAAGTTTTGGAGGTGGATTCTTGAGTAGTATTTAGAATCACGAGACTGCTTCTTGATTGATTTACCAGCAACAAATGTAGCTAGATCATCATAAGTCAACAATAGTTTAGTGAGCAGCCTGCAGTGAGTTCGATACTTGGTCTTCCCTGCGTTGAGCTTTTTGCTATAGCTGTTCATGCTGTTTACAATCTTATTCCAGATAATTTGAGGCCAATCAAGTTGAACATTATCGAAGATGGCCGCGCAGTATTCCTACTACTTTGAGATGAAGTGCCCATTATTTCCGTTCTTGCAGTTGAGGGAATCTCCAATGATGGTGCACAGGTGATACATCACCTCACCAAATTCCTTTCTGTTATGCACTGGCCATTTCTTGTTCAGAGAAGGAATGCTAATAAGCTTCTGCGCAAGAGCATTTTGATGAACCTCATCATAGTTGACTGGAGCGTTGAGGACTTGGAAGTTACAGAGCCTACAAATATGGTTAGGATGAACCATTACATCGCAGTTTTGAACAGAGGCCATGATTAGTTCCGTTGGATTTCCTTCGAATTCTGCCGGGATAACTTTTGTTGTTCGGAAGAATTCATCGATGAGGGATGACACGAAGAAGGGTTGTTTTAGCGTAAACAGAGGAAGAACCCCGGAGGAGTTGAGATGGTGCAGAAGGCGTCGTCCAACTGCGTCTTGAGACAGATCAGCTTTAATCACTTCCCATCCAGGGATGAAGTATAGGGGACCCATATCTTCGACAGTGGGCTTGGGAGGTTGTTGTTCTTGATGAGATCCAGACCGAGAGGAGGAAGAAGCGTCCTCAGATGAAGAAGAAAGAATGATTTCGGGAATTTTCTTGGATGTCTTCTTGGGGGCCATTGTTATAGAAAGGGATGTAGATGAAAAAGGAAGTTTTTGGGAAGATGAAATCTGGAGAAGTTGAAGGTCAAAGAGAGAAGAAGAGGAAATCTTTGGAAGTTGGTAAGTAGAGAGAGAAATGGAGGTTTGGTGAAAGATACAAAGCTAGAAGAGAAAGAAATGAGAGGTTGCAGACGGTTATAAGCCGAAAAGGGAAAAAAATTAGTGACGTCAGCGCAAGGACAGTTTGGTGAAAGGCGAAGTAGGGCACGTGCTGCGATGACATGGCCCAACCGGATGCGCGCGTGCGCAGGTCTAGCGCGCGCGTGAGTGTGAAGTCCTAAGTCGGTCACTGTCGAGTCAACTTACTCATAAATGCTGAGTCAGTGAAAGGACGGGCGCACGTTAGCAGGGTGGTGTGGCTGAATGGGGGACGCGCGTGCGCAGTCTTTGCGCGCGCGTGTGTCAGCGAAGAGAAGCTTACGGCTGTCGCATCACCTTCCTCATTAAATGGTGAGCAGACATTCGAAAGGTGCGCTGACATTAATCGCAGTTTGCATTAAATGACAATGGGACATGCGCAGGGGTAAAAAGGTAATTTCCCAAGAAAATTAAAAAAAGTAAAGGCGCGGGAAAATTTAAATTACACAAGTACCCTTGTGACTAAGCGTTGACTTTTCAGTCAAGGACCTATGTGCAAAATCTAATGAATAGAACACTTACCTGCGGTCCACTTAGAAGTGCGCATATCGTTTTGTGCAGAGCGAATATTGTGCAGAGATTCTTCAAATCTCAACTTAATTTTTCATGCGCATTAACTTACTGCGCAGATGCATGAAATATTAACCTTTAAGAACTTATCAAGCAAACACAAAAACATTAGTATTAACAAATTATATGGACACGTTAGATGAGTTCAAGCATACCCAATTCTCCTCTCAAGAAGACAAATCTCTTTGCGTCAAGAGCCTTTGTGAGGATATCAGCAATTTGATTATCTGTGCCCAAGTGCTCTAAGTGTATATTTCCTTTTTCCATGTGGTCCTTAAGAAAATGATAGTTGATGTCGATGTGCTTTGTCTTTGAATGCATGATAGGATTGTTGGAGACTGCTATGGTGGATATATTGTCGCAGAAAATTGGGCAATTTCCTTCATTAATTCCATAATCCACTAGTTGTTGCTTCATCCATAGGATTTGGCAGCAGCATCTTCCAGTAGCAATGTATTCAGCTTCTGTAGTGGATATGGACACAGCAGCTTGTTTCTTGCTTGCCCACGCAATAAGTCGATTTCCAAGGAAATGACAAGTTCCACTTGTGCTCTTCCTGTCAATTGTGCATGCTGCGTAATCTGCATCTGAATAACCTAGCAAATCGAAATTCGAATCTTTGGTGTACCAAAGTCCAAGGTTAATAGTTCCATAAAGATAACGAATAATGCGTTTAACAGCAGTTAAGTGCGCTTCTCTAGGGTCCGCTTGATAGCGCGCACAGACACAAACACTAAACATAATATCTGGCCTACTTGCAGTAAGGTAGAGTAGAGAGCCAATCATACCTCGATATAAAGTTTGATCAACTTTCTTACCTTTTAAGTCTTTATCAAGCTTATTGCCCGTAGCCATTGGAGGGTCGTATGCTTTAGCATTCTCAAGTCCAAATTTCTTGATTAAGTCCCTTGTGTACTTGGCTTGATTTATGAAGATGCCATCATTTAATTGTTTGATTTGAAGTTCGAGGAAAAATGTGAATTCTCCCATCATGCTCATCTCAAACTTGCTTTTCATGAGTTTCTCAAAGCGCTTACAAAGTAACTCATTAGTAGAACCAAATATAATATCATCGACATAAATTTGAACAAGTAAAGAATGATCATTATACTTAGCAATAAAAAGAGTTGTATCGATTTTACCGCGCTTGAAGCCTTTTTCTAGCAGGAATTTTGATAGAGTATCGTACCATGCTCTTGGAGCTTGCTTAAGTCCATACAAAGCTTTCTGAAGCTTGAAGACGTGATTTGGAAATCTGCTATCTTCAAATCCAGGAGGTTGAGCTACGTAGACCGTCTCTTGGAGCTCACCGTTGAGAAATGCGCTCTTCACATCCATTTGATAAAGCTTGAATTTCTTGTGAGAGGCATAAGCTAAGAAAATTCTGATAGCTTCTAGTCTTGCTACAGGCGCAAAAGTTTCATCATAATCGATTCCTTCCTCTTGCCTATAGCCTTGCGCAACCAACCTTGCTTTGTTCCTGGTGATGCTTCCGTCTCATCCATCTTGTTTCTAAATACCCATTTTGTACCAATAACGCCTTGATCATGAGGTCTGGGTACTAAAGTCCAAACTTTGCAGCGCTCAAATTAGTTAAGCTCTTCTTGCATAGCAATAACCCAGCTTGAATCTTGGAGCGCATCATCAATCTTCTTTGGTTCGATTTGGGAGATAAAGGAGTGATACTCATCATCAAAGTTTGATGCTCTCCTAGTACTAACCCCTACATTGAGATCACCAATGATATTTGTAGTTGGATGATCTCTAACTTCACGAACCTCATGGGGTAAGTTAGGTTGAGTGGTAGGAATACGAAGATCTTCAATGGGTACTTCATTTGCTCCAGCATTAAGGTCATAAAAAATGATTTGTTGAAGTGGAGAAATATCATGCGCAGGAGGAGGTGTTTGCGCATCAGGAGTCGTCACTTCTGGCGCAGCATCCGGAGTTGGCGCATGCGATGGACTTGATTGATTCTGATTTTGATTTTCATTATCATTCTGCGCAGGTGTAGCTTGTGGCTGCGTACCTATCTCAACATTCTCAGCAGAATCATCAGAATCATTTGGAGCCAAATGTGGCTCAAGGAGAGAATGTTCATCAAAAGTAACATGAACAGATTCAACAATTACTAGAGTAGTTCTATTAAAAATACGAAAAGCTTTAGAGTGTTTGGCATACCCAACAAAAATACCTTCATCTGCTTTGGCGTCGAATTTACCTCTATGATCTTTGCCATTGTAGAGGATATAGCATTTGCAGCCAAACATCTTGAAGAAAGCAATGTTGGGCGCTCTTCCTCTCCATAGTTCATATGGAGTTTTGTTGTAGGCTTTGTTGATGAGGGATCTATTCTGAGTAAAGCAAGCAGTGTTGACAGCTTCTCCCCAGAAATACTTTGGAAGCTTTGCTTTCTATCATTGTCTTCCAGCCTCAATCAACGTACGATTCTTTTCCACAATGCCATTTTGTTGAGGAACTCCAGCAGCAGAGATATTGTGATCAATTCCATGGTCATCACAATGTTGAGCAACATCATTATTCTTTGAACTTAGTTCCATTGTCTGATCTCACGCTCACGATGTCGTCTTCCTTAGAGTTTGGAGCTTTGAAGGAGAGCAGTCAAGATATCAAGCAGTCTTCTTTGGATATCATCATTTTCAACCCATGTATATCTTGAGTAGTTATCCACCACAACTAAAGTATATTTGTTTCCTCAAGTGCTCGCGGTGGTGACGGTTCCAAACAGATCCATGTGAAGCAGTTGTAAGCATTATTGAAGTTGAGGATGCAATCTGCTGGAGAAAGACTGCTAGGCTGCTTTCACTTTCTTTGCTACAAAACAGAGATTAGTGATAGAATTTATAGCAGTAAGATCAATAATGGAAACATTGGTCTTACGAGTCCCTGTGAGCAAAGTTAGTCTAGATGTGCATCCTTGATATAGCAATGCGTTAAAGTGAATTGGCATTCTAGGCTTTTATCGCAGAATTGTGATATGGAGAGCAGGTTGTGCTTAAGACTATCTATTCTGATTAGTCCATATCCAATTATGTGCCCTTTATTGTTGTCACCATATGTTACTGAGGGACCTCTTCCTTCACCGCACATCTTCAAGAGCGTTGACATCTCCAGTCGTGTCTAGAATCTACTGTCGATACCAATATGCGCTTGAGAGTGCGCAGTAAAGCAGGAGACCTTTTCTGCTTGCTGGAACATGACTTGCGCTTCTACAGTAGAGTTATCATTAACATTTAAGTTCAGCAGTCACTTTAAGAGATTCCTTGCGCGGCTGCGGAGTTGGTGATGACGCAGCTTTGTCAGGTGTTTGCTCTGGCAAAATAGGTACTTTCCATTCTGTCTGCTTGGTGAAGGTATCCCATTTCCACTATTTGAGTGAAGTTGGGACTTTCTTGATTGTCCTTGGCGCATGCTCAGGTTCCATTTCAGAAACAGCTTCTGAATCATTGTCAGCATTTGCCACTAAGCAGAGCAGTCCATCCTCAGAGTCAGCCATCGCTTTCAGTGTCAGTCTCTATCAAGTCTTCAGTTCCTTCTCTGCGCTGTTTTCTTCAGCAACCATTAAGTATGCTAAAGTGCTTTGTGCGCAGGGTTGCTTTTCCTCGTACTCAAATTTTGGAGTAGGGCATTTTGAAGCGAAATGTCCTGGCATTCTGCAGTTGTAGCAGACCAAGTCATCATCTTTCTTTGAGTCACTATTGAGAGAGAACATGAGGTTTGCATGAGGATCCACCAGATTTGGAGAACTTTCTGAATTTGATGAGGTTTGAGCAGGCGCAGGAATATGTGAATAGTTAGCCATTGCTCAAGATTTTGAAGCCATATTGAATCGGCACCCAAGCTGTTAAGCTTGAAAAACAGATACAGGTTTTATGAAGGTGTTTGCTCTGATACCACTTGTTGGTCCCAAAGGGCAACAAGGGTGTGAAAAATGCTAGAGGGGGGTGAATAGCGTTTTCTAAATTCTTTCAAACCCTTTTGCAAAAAATGATGGCTTATGCGCACAACTCTTATTTTGGCTAAGTATAGCGCGCAGCAAGAGTGTGAAATGCACAGCGGAAGATTTAAAGCAGCTCTGCGCAGGGAAAGCTACGCAGAAAAGAAAAACTCACGCGCTAAGTTTTGGCTAAAGTGTTGGATAAAATTGTGCTCGGGCAAATGATCAATAACAATTACAGCAGTAAACTGTAGCAATCTGAAAGATCAAAAACAAAGCATTAATACAAAAATAGTTAAGCATGAAATAAGCAGTAAGAATGATAGACAAGCTATTTGGAGAGGTTCGATCAAGGAAAGATCTACATCCTCTACCAAGATGGTTAGTCTTGGATTTCTAATGGAGATCTTATAATATGAGTGAGTATTACAAATTACAACTTTTGAGCTCAATACTAACTCAAAATCTATTATCTATGAAGAACAAATCCTAGACTAAACCGGTGTATCTCAAGAAGTTAGATCAGAATGATCAAAGCTTCAAGAGGTGTGTGTGTGACAAAAATTCTAGGCTCTATGAATATGAGAGATGAAGAGCACCAAGAATTCTGGTGATATAGGGCTTTTGGGATTTGAGCAGGAGTTTGAAGGTTTGAAGATCTTGAAGGCTGTTCTAATGAATCTGGAAATATTGAGCAGCAGTCTTCAGATCTTCAAGGTTTCTCAATGAAGCATGAAACTCTAGCTCTGGCTGAACAAGCACTCCAGCTTGGCAATTAGGAAATGAAGATGATCAGGCTATTTATAGCAGAGAGCTTAAAACTAGCCGTTGGAGCTCTGAGCAAGGACGATGAGCTGGCACTATATGATTGGTGCGCAGATGTCCTTTATAGCCATTGGGGCTCTGATCAAAGTTGATGACCTGGCACAATATGATTGGTGCGCAGGTATCTTTGATCCGTTGGAGACTGAGCATGAAGACTAAATTCAAAAACCTCTTCAAGAAGGTTGACAGCTGTCTTCTTTTTAAAAATATGACCGTTGAAGCGTGTCTCCACTAATGGTGTTGCTGAGTGTGCTTATTTTGTCGTTTGTGCATACCTCTGCACTTTGGCTCAATCCAAAAAGCGTAGCTTGTCTTGACGCTTTCCAAGATTCTAGAATGAGATCATGAGATAAGAACTTTGACCAAGGTTGAGCGTGCGCGCACAAAGGCATGCGCATTGCCGGTGCGCGCGGATGCTGCGCATGGGGAGCATGCGCACCATGCTTGGTCATACCAAAGGAAGATCTTAAATTTAGTGTTGGGGAATAAGATCTTGAAACTGAGCAGGGTCAAAAGGCTGCGAAAGAGATCTATGCGCAGTGGCCACCTGCGTAGAGAACATCCTGCGCAGTGAAATGAATCCTGCTTAGAAAATCTTCGATCCTTCATAGCTTCAAGTCCTATAATCTAAGCCTATACTATAAAATGGACTTGGCTAAAAAAGAAGTTTATAAACTTCTTACATAAGGTCCTAAAGTCCATAAAAATACTCATAGGTGATGGTATCAATCAATTCTAACATAATTGGGAGGGTTAAGACATAAGCATACCCAAACACATGGTCTTCAACCCTTAAACTCTAGGACTTTGGAATGCACCAAAAATATACTAAAAAGTGTCTCACTACATATAAATACCAACAAAGTTCCTCAAACAATAATTAACCAACATTACATCAATTCTATTCTAAATTACATCCAAAAGTCAATAAAATAGAACGAAAATGTAGAGATAATGTATATGAAAACCGATCCATCAAATTCCCCCACGCTTAGACCATTACTCGTCCCAGAGTAATATTCCTAACCCCACATCTAAGCACCGGTCTATAAGCGTAGCATGGAGGAAAATGACACCTAAACTCCTCTACATCTCCCAACAACCACGTCAAGAACAAGATAAAAAAAAAATCACTCGGAGTGTAAGGAACTCCGCTTCCTTGTATCTCCCAACACAAACAAATATAAATAAAATTGGCCCTAATTGATATCAACACCAATTGTAAGAAACAAAATCACATATCCAACTAGGACCCACTCAAAAAGCTAGGGGGAATTAAAACAACTTATGTTTCCCCCACACTTATCTTTCACTACATCCTCCCTCAAAAAGAAATCAAAGCTAGGAATAGTCCTTAGCAGTGATTTACCTCAAAAAAAGGTCCAACACCCCTTATGACTCCACAAAATGAATATGAGGATTTTCTATCCTATCGCCTCTAAACAAACCTCCTATTCCAATTATTATCCTACCCCAAACACTCCAATCCTCCCTTGTGTCGCCTCCGCCATAAAAAAAAAAAAAAAAAATTATTCTCCTTTTGCCTAGGCGCCCTTTCAGGTTTTCACCTAGCCTCTCTTTTCTTTTCTATTTTATTTTTTTTCTTTTTTTTCTTAAAAAAAAAAAACAACTAAACTATACAACCGGTGATAGCATCAATCCAACCAACAGGTATCCCCCACCCCCAAACAAAAATTTGCATTGCCCCCAATGCATACACAAATAAGCATAAAAGTAAAGGAATCGGGATACCTCCAACCGCTCACTGTGAAGGGGGAAAGATATGGTCCCACGGACCCGGCATACCCGATCCCGAACTCGTCCCCAGATCCGGTCCTCTAAAGGGCTCATCCCAATTCACTCCAGCCCAATCACTGCTAGATGGTGGTGGTGGTGTATACTGAGACGGGGGTGTCGGGTAGATCATAGGAGGAAATTGCTCTCCAGGAAAATGATGCGCCATCATCTGGCGCCTGTAATACTGTTCCTCCTGCTGGTTGGCATAAAACGCCTCCTCCAGTCTCCTTAGCCTCTCATCATTATCATCCTCTCGGCACTAACGGTGATAGTTGGCTAGCATTTGCTGCTGCTGATAATCCTGCAGTCTCTCATCCACCCCCCTGAATCTGTCCTGACAGATAGTAGTTCATCTCCTTCTGGGTCATCTGTGGCTCCTCCTCCATATCCACCTGAACTGGGGCTTGGCCTCGCCCTGCTGTCTGAGATCCTCCACTCTCAATGGTGGATTTAGTCACTGTCGTCCCTGCAGATTCGGGAAAACTGGCCATCGGTGTTGGGTTTCGATCAAACATGCGCAGCGGAATTTAGCATTTAAAATTTTGAAACCCAAAGCCATGGATCCGTTCATATGATTAAATCAAATACAACATAAGAATAAAGGAATAAACTAACCCTTGATGGCTATCAAATTCTCTTGGTCTTTGGTGGAGTTTTGAAGACTTGATCACGATCACAAAGCTTGAACACGAACTTTGAAGCTGATGATTTTCACCCTCTAGCGGTATCCACACTTCGAACGAATATCAAAGGAGCTTCTTTGATCTTGGTTGCTAGACCAAATTGTGAAACACTTTTTCACAATCAAAAGAACTATATGGAATTTATTTTGTGTATTATTTTGTTCTTCAACCAAGAATGTCTTGGAACAAAATAAACCCTCTCTCAAACTCTTTGAGACTCACAAAATCATAATCCTTGAGTGCTGGCCGAATTTGGTCTTTTATACACAAGTATGACCTATTCCAAATAGGAAACTTGTGTCAAAATCCGTCCAAAATTCGTTTCCTAATCAAATTAGGAATCTGCCACCCGACAGTACTGTGCGGCCGCCCAGAATGCACTGTGCGGTCGCACAACTATCTAAAACAAACTAGTACAAATCTGAGCTAAGTGTGCGGCCGCCCAGTCCATTATGTGCGGTCGCCCACTTCCCCAGAAAGTCCAGAATTTCCAAAATTCCAATATAGTCCTTTTAAAGATTCGTTCTATTGTGTGTAACCCTCTAGGATTATACTAAGTTGGCAATGGGTTCAAACATGAAACCATAAGATATGATTAGGTTCTAGCAAACCGTCATACCTACCCAATTAGTATAACTAGATACAAGTTCGCATTCCTCTTAGAATATGTCATAATCCTTTTGTCCATGATATCATTGAACACAAGTCATGGTCAAAGAGTCAACTTGTTTTGTTCAATACTTTCTCGATTCCGAATATGTTGATAATCCAAATGACATTGATCCAATCAATTCATTTGAGTCCGGCCTAACATTTCATCAACATCATTCCTACGAGAGGCCCAAGCTTGACATCTCTCCGAGGAGGGACAAATCCATTTAGCTTATTATTCTTCCCTACGTGAATCCGATTATGCCAATCATACCCTTTATAACTACTCGGTTAAAAGTAGCGTTTGAATATGTCAAACATAATGTTCATCAAGTGGAAGTCTATAATAACTTCATGTCTAAGGATTCAAATGACATAACTAATATGAGATATATGTATGACATAGACCATGACATAAATCTCATACAGCGGGTCATGTCCAGTACCTTGTTCCAAACAAGTACCCATAAATCTAACATGATCATCCCATGATCATTTAGCCTTTATACTAGTGCTTAACAAGTACTAGGGACGGAGATTATTATAAGTAAACATGAACAACAATAATAATCAAAACATCTCTTTATTGATATGAAATAAATGATAACAATTACAATGTTTATTAAACGTGCCTAGGGCACCACTACTAACAATCTCCCACTTGCCCTAGGCCCAATCTCCCATGTATCTAATACCCATGGACCTAACATGACCATCATGTTTAGCTTGTGGAAGTCCCTTTGTTAGCGGGTCCGCAACATTGTCATCAGTAGGTACTCAGCATATATTTACGTCTCCCCTATCAACGATCTCTCGAATGATATGAAAACGCCTAAGTATGTGTTTGGATTTCTGATGTGCTCTTGGTTCCTTTGCTTGAGCAATAGCACCATTATTATCGCAATAAATGTCTATTGGATTAGCAATACTAGGAACCACTTCAAGTTCAGTTATGAAATTCTTAATCCAAACAGCTTCCTTTGCAGCATCCGATGCAGCAATATACTCAGCTTCTGTTGTAGAATCAGCGGTTGTACTTTGCTTGGAACTCTTCCAGCTTACAGCTCCACCATTTAACATAAACACAAAACCTGATTGCGGTCGGCTATCATCTTTATCGGTTTGGAAGCTTGCATCCGTGTAAGCATTTACAACGAGATCATCTTCCATTCCTCCATAGACCAAAAAGGAGTCTTTAGTTCTTCTTAAGTACTTAAGAATCGCTTTTACAGCTATCCAGTGATTTTCGCCAGGGTCGGATTGGTATCTACTTGTCATGCTCAAAGCATAAGACACATCCGGCCTAGTACAAATCATGGCATACATGATGGACCCAATTGCCGAAGCATATGGAACATCATTCATTTTCTCACGCTCATCTTTTGTCTTAGGACATTGAGTCTTGCTTAGAGAAACTCCATGTAACACGGGCAAGGTGCCTCTCTTAGAATTTTCCATACGGAATCTTCTAATGACCTTGTCAATGTATGTACTTTGGCTTAAACCAAGTAGCCTCCTTGATCTATCTCTATAGATCTTAATGCCAAGAATATATGCGGCTTCACCCATATCTTTCATTGCGAAGCACTTTCCTAACCAAGTCTTCACAGACTGAAGTGTAGAATTGTCGTTTCCAATGAGCAATATGTCATCCACGTATAAAACAAGGAAAATCAGTATGCTCCCACTAATCTTCTTGTATACACAAGGCTCATCTTCGTTCTTGATGAAACCAAACTCTTTGACCGATTCATCAAAATGGAGATTCCAACTCCTTGAAGCTTGCTTCAATCCATAGATGGATCTTTGCAATTTGCATACCTTAGAATCTTGTTCAAAACCTTCTGGTTGTGTCATATACACATCCTCTTGGAGTTTTCCATTTAGGAAAGCGGTTTTGACGTCCATCTGCCATATTTCATAGTCATGATATGCGGCAATGGCAAGCAAAATTCTTATAGACTTGATCATTGCTACGGGTGAAAAGGTCTCATCATAGTCAATACCATGAACTTGCCTATAACCTTTCGCTACAAGCCTAGCTTTGTAAGTATGCACCTTCCCATCCATGTCAGTCTTCTTCTTGAAGACCCATTTGCATCCTATGGTTTTTACACCTTCGGGCGCATCAATCAAATTCCAAACTTGATTGTCTTGCATGGATTGCAATTCGGATTCCATGGCTCCAAGCCACTTGTCCGAATCAGGAGAGGACATCGCCTCTTGGTAGGTTGACGGTTCATCATTCTCAATGATTTCTACCTCATTACTATCCGTTACGAGAAATCCATATATCTCGGGCTCGGATCGTAACCTACTAGATCTGCGAGATGCTTGTGTATTTTGAACAGGTTCCACAACTCCTTGTGGTTCTTGTTCTTGTTCCACTATTGGTTCAATGTTATTTTCTGGGTCTCGAATTTCTTCAAGATTTATTTTACTCCCACTGATTTCTTTGGAGAGAAACTCTTTCTCTAGAAAGACACCAGTTCGGGCAACAAACACTTTGTTGTCCTCTCGGTTGTAAAAGTAATATCCTTTAGTTTCCTTAGGATATCCCACGAAAATACATTTATCAGATTTGTGTGCTAGTTTGTCAGAGATAAGTCTCTTGACATAAACTTCGCAACCCCAAACCCTCATGAAAGATAAACTAGGTTTCTTTCCACTCCACATCTCATATGGAGTCTTTGGAACCGATTTAGTTGGAACTTGATTTAGTGTGAAAGCAGCGGTTTCTAGGGCGTAACCCCAAAAGGATATTGGAAGATCAACTTGACTCATCATTGATCGAACCATGTCTAACAAAGTCCGATTTCTCCTCTCAGACACACCATTCCATTGTGGTGTTCCGGGCGGAGTCAATTGTGAAACTATTCCACAATTCTGTAGATGATCATCAAATTCTTGGCTCAAGTATTCACCACCTCGATCTGATCAAAGTGCCTTTATACTTTTGCCAAGTTGTTTTTCTACTTCATTTTGAAATATTCTAAATATCTCGAATGCTTCACTTTTATGTTTCATTAGGTAAACATACCCAAATCTACTATAATCATCAGTGAAGGTTATGAAGTATTGAAATCCTCCCCTAGCATTGCTACTTAATGGTCCGCATACATCGGAATGTATCAACCCCAATAAGTCGCTTGCCCTCTCACCCAGCTTGGTAAAAGGTGTCTTAGTCATTTTTCCAAGAAGACACGACACACAAGTGTCATATGACTCTAAGTCACATGAACCCAAAAGTCCGTCCCCATGGAGTTTTGAGATACGCTTCTCATTAATATGACCAAGACGGCAATGCCACAAATAAGTATGATTTACATCATTAGGTTTAGATTTCTTATTTACATGATAGACATTATTTTCATTATTGACATCCAAGATATAAAGGCCATTAAATGAATTAGCAATACCATAAAGCACATCATTTAAATAAATAGAAAATTTCTTATTCTCAATAAGAAACTTAAAACCTTCATTATCCAAACAAGAAATTGAAATAATATTTCTGCTTAAATCCGGAACATAATAACAATTGTTCAAAACAAGAATTAATCCGGAAGGTAAAGTGACTTCATAAGTCCCTACGGCTAATGCAGCAACTCTTGCTCCATTCCCCACGCGTAGATCTACTTCACCTTCTTTAAGCAGTCTCCTATTCTTTAGTCCCTGCACATTTAGACAAATGTGAGAACCACATCCGGTATCCAATACCCAAGAATCAGTGGTAGAAAGGAGAATATCTATCATATAGATACCTGAAGTCGACGCAGCCTTGCTGCTCTTCTTCTTCTTTTGCTCTTCCAAGAAAGCCTTGCAATTACGTTTCCAATGACCAATTTCTTGACAGTGGAAACAAATTGCATCCTTTTGTGTATCGGGTTTTGCCTCAGAAGCCTTGGCAACCTTTGCCTTGCTTATCTTGGGTTTGACAACTTTTGCCTTACCCTTGCCTTTGGCACCAGGCTTCTTCCCATCGTGAACCAAGAGCACGGGAGAACCTTTCTCCACAATTTTCATCTCTGCAGTTTTGAGCATCCCATGCAACTCAGAGAGATTCTTATCCATTCCATGCATGTTATAATTCATTACAAACTGATTATAACTTTTAGGCAATGAATTAAGAATGAGATCCGTGGCTAGCTCCAATGGGATTGGATAGCCAAGTTTCTCAAGGTGCTCTACATAACCTTTCATTTTAAGAAAGTGAGGACTCACTTGTTGCCCTTCATTCATTTTACAAGTTGTGAATGCAACAATGGTCTTGTACCTCTCTTGCCTAGCTTGCTCTTGAAACATGGTTCTCAACTCCACGCCTATCTCATAGGCTTCCAAATGTTCCAAACTTTGTTGGAGTTTTGAACACATAGCAGCAAGCATGAGACAACTTACATCTCTAGAATCATTACGATGTTTCTTGTAATTGTCTCTTTCTACCCTAGGGGCAGTAGGCGGTGGTTCAGCGGGGAGAGGCCCATCGAGAATGTACAACTTATCTTCTTGCCTAAGAACGATTCTTATGCTACGGATCCAATCCATAAAGTTGGTACCATTCTCTTCGAGCTTATCCTTCTCAAGGATTGATCGCAACGACATTGATTGAGTGTTATTAGTCATTATCTACAAATATGCAAAAATTTCCAAAATTTAATAAGTACCGATTTTCATTAAAGAGATAAATAATGTATTTTTCAAACAAAATACTCCCACTAAATTATATAACCTTCATATACATCCAATGTATAATATAATTTAAATGGGTTAAGATCCAACTTTAATTTAATTTCAAGTCCGCTAAGGCGGATTACACAAAATCAAATTAATTAGGTAGACAACTCTTGTCAATCATATCTCATATGACTCTTAGTTCCTTTTATGAGATTCTTTAAGAAATCCAATTTCAAAAAGCATGTTAAACCTCATCTTTGCCTAGGCCCAAAACTGTTTTGACGCCCAATTAAGTCTAACCATTTTAAACGCATAGTTAATGTGTCCCGCTAGGGCGTGCCCACATTATCTATCTTGCTCATACATAAATAAATTTAATGCATCTCGCTAGGGAGAATCTACATTAGAGTCACTTATGTACTAACATGTGTTTTAATCATGGCATGGCAATAAAAGACTTAAAACTTTCTTTGAAGGTTCATCACATATAGCATATAACACATTTATGAGCACATAATATAAACATGTTACACATCAAGTTTAGCCACTAAATTAATCTCCATTAATTTAAGCATGGTATTTATGTGTCATTAGTTTCTCTATAATTATGAGGATGAGACTATTTCAACTTCGGTTATTATCTCCAAATCAAGACAACAAGAAGTGCGGTCGAACTAAGCCATAAGGCAACCACAATCCCGCACTAATTCAAGAGACCAAGAAAGTAGTCCATGTGGCCGAAACTAAGCAATAGATGGTCTCGATGAACGTAGGCCAATTGCATTCACAATTCCATATGGATCTCCAAACTTTGAATCAAGAACTTTGTTTCTCAATTTTAGCAATTATGAACTCTTCATAATTCTAACTTCGTTTCATCTTTGAAACTTTGATTGCGATCAAGTTTGGGAAACACAATCTCGATGAACGCAGATTAGCCATCCAAGCCTTGAACCAATCTTAGAATCACAAGACTAAAACAAATAGGAAAGTCAAACCCCAAGATCCACACACAAACCAACTACCCAAAACCCATTCCAGATCAGCAGGTCTGGATTGGTTCTGTTACTGGTTTTGTTGAACCTCTCGAAAATTCCAAATTCTGATTTTTGAGCAAAATCAGACATTCTGATCTTGCCGTGCGGCCGCCCAAAAAAGACCTGTGCGGTCGCCCAAAAACCGTGCGGCCGCCCAGTATATTCCGTGCGGTCGCCTGGTCCAATCAGAATGTGTAGAATTTTAAGTTCGAAAATTTTGTCTCAAAATTGTTTTTCCCTGATTATTAAAACTTTGATCCAATCAAAAATTAATAGCCAACAATTCTGAATCCATCATAATTTATTTATTGCGATTGAATCGTGCGATTAAAGTTGCAAAACAATAAACCACATAAAATCACATAACACATAAACATCACATATTCCAATATTCATATCATCCAAGGCACATAAACAATTTATATACACATAACATGATCTAGGTATTGATATAATCAACATGAACGGGGCTCTGATACCACTGTTGGGTTTCGATCAAACATGCGCAGCGGAATTTAGCATTTAAAATTTTGAAACCCAAAGCCATGGATCCGTTCATATGATTAAATCAAATACAACATAAGAATAAAGGAATAAACTAACCCTTGATGGCTATCAAATTCTCTTGGTCTTTGGTGGACGTTTGAAGACTTGATCACGATCACAAAGCTTGAACACGAACTTTGAAGATGATGATTTTCACCCTCTAGCGGTATCCACACTTCGAACGAATATCAAAGGAGCTTCTTTGATCTTGGTTGCTAGACCAAATTGTGAAACACTTTTTCACAATCAAAAGAACTATATGGAATTTATTTTGTGTATTATTTTGTTCTTCAACCAAGAATGTCTTGGAACAAAATAAACCCTCTCTCAAACTCTTTGAGACTCACAAAATCAAAATCCTTGAGTACTGGCCGAATTTGGTCTTTTATACACAAGTATGACCTATTCCAAATAGGAAACTTGTGTCAAAATCCGTCCAAAATTCGTTTCCTAATCAAATTAGGAATCTGCCACCCGACAGTACTGTGCGGCCGCCCAGAATGCACTGTGCGGTCGCACAACTATCTGAAACAAACTAGTACAAATCTGAGCTAAGTGTGCCGCCGCCCAGTCCATTATGTGCGGTCGCCCACTTCCCCAGAAAGTCCAGAATTTCCAAAATTCCAATATAGTCCTTTTAAAGATTTGTTCTATTGTGTGTGACCCTCTAGGATTATACTAAGTTGGCAATGGGTTCAAACATGAAACCATAAGATATGATTAGGTTCTAGCAAACCGTCATACCTACCCAATTAGTATAACTAGATACAAGTTCGCATTCCTCTTAGAATATGTCATAATCCTTTTGTCCATGATATCATTGAACACAAGTCATGGTCAAAGAGTCAACTTGTTTTGTTCAATACTTTCTCGATTCCGAATATGTTGATAATCCAAATGACATTGATCCAATCAATTCATTTGAGTCCGGCCGAACATTTCATCAACATCATTCCTACGAGAGGCCCAAGCTTGACATCTCTCCGAGGAGGGACAAATCCATTTAGCTTATTATTCTTCCCTACGTGAATCCGATTATGCCAATCATACCCTTTATAACTACTCGGTTAAAAGTAGCGTTTGAATATGTCAAACATAATGTTCATCAAGTGGAAGACTATAATAACTTCATGTCTAAGGATTCAAATGACATAACTAATATGAGATATATGTATGACATAGACCATGACATAAATCTCATACAGCGGGTCATGTCCAGTACCTTGTTCCAAACAAGTACCCATAAATCTAACATGATCATTTAGCCTTTATACTAGTGCTTAACAAGTACTAGGGACGGAGATTATTATAAGTAAACATGAACAACAATAATAATCAAAACATCTCTTTATTGATATGAAATAAATGATAACAATTACAACGTTTATTAAACGTGCCTAGTGCACCACTACTAACAATCGGCACCCCCGCCTTCTCAGCCAGGGTCGTGATCATGATTGGGAAGATATAATTTTTGTTTTCTAAGTTCCTTGCTCTGTCTCCCATCTCACTACGGATGATGGACCTAATGTTCACTGGCATCATCCTGCTCATTGCGTATAGCAAAGGAGCTCGGACCCAGCGGACATCCTGATAATGGGACGTGGGTATGATCCGTTCACAAATAAACCGATACAAGGCCCTCAATTCCAGCCTTAAAGCACTAATATGAAAAATATATCCATGCCGGCTATTCCCTCTGTCAATTGCCACCCCAAACGCCTCAGAAAATTTTGTCAAAGCATCAGACATATTCTCTCTCATCTCTCTCCTCAATTTCCAGTATTCACATTCTGTTTCATCTACCGCCCCGGTCATTCCATAGAAAGTATTAATGGCATGGGCCGACACATCAATATTATGCCCCCACACCCAGACATTAGTGGCCTCAGTCGCCGAATGAAAGTTTGAGAAAAATTCATGAACAAGCAACGGAGACCCCATCCGTTTTGGTTGGGCCAATAACTTTTTCAGTTTATAAAATCGAACCACCTCATCCAAGTTACAATCTTTAAAATCAAATCCCCTCTCAACCGTCACCCCATTCTTATGTTTGTTCTCAAAATAATCTTGGGATTTTCGAGAAACAAATCGAGTATTATCAAAATCCAATTCTAGTTGGGGAGGGGGGACATGACCTTTACCCTTCGGAGGCATGATCACTAATCTCAGACAACCCACACAAAGTTTTTTAACTATAAAATATCTTACCGGAGGTCGCCGGAATATCTCGCCGGAGGTCGCCGGAATTTCTCGCCGGAAACAGAGAAGATGATTACCCCGGACAGCTCTTGACCCAACGATCACTTTTCCCTTCCGTGACACCTTCAAATTCACCCCCGATCACCTTCAAAATCACCCCCTTCTTCCTTCTCAAAGTTTGAACAAATCAAGGATTTCACCGGATAAATGGATGTTTAAGGTTTGGATTCTTGGTAATGGGTGTAGGAAGGGTAAGATTTTGGTGTAGGTAAGCTGAATTGGGTGGAGTAGATAGGTAGTTTGTAGAGAGAGAGAGAGAGAGGTATGGGGGGGGAGTTTTTAGAGAGAGAGAGGAAGGATATGGAGAAGATGGGGGAAAATTTAGGTTAGTTTTCCCTTAATTTCAAAATTCTAACAGGTTTAGGTAACCAGACCGACAGGGCGAGCGGGCGCATGGGCCTTGGGCGAGCGGGCGCTCGTGTTCATTAGTTTGAAACCCCAAAAGCGCATAGGTAAGTAGGCGCTCGAAGCAATATGCGCGCGCGTTGGGTTTTCAGGCGGACGTTGGCTATGGGGCACGCGGGCGCTCGCCTTTGTCCAGAGACTTGGCCATTTTTGGCCTAGGTAAGCCGGTGCCTGATATGATTCGAGCGGGCGCTCGATCTAATTTTTTTTTTCGCTCCAGCTCCGATTGGATTAAATCTCTGCACATCACCACAAACAAACATCACAAGCGTAATATCCTTTATATAAAAAAATGACTCAATAATAAAAAAATCTTTTTGGAGGGTGATACTATTTACACTCCCCTATAAACCCACAAACTCGGAGAGATCCATGAAGGATGACACGGACAAACTTTTTGACCGCACTTTCGTTGCCTACGTTCCCCTTAGGACAATAAGGGGCTCAGGTCACCGTAGTTCGAACCGACCCAGAAATAAAAGACACGAAAGCAATAATATTAATTTTTTTTTTTTATGAATACCACCACCCCCAAACCGAAAGTATGCTATGTCCTCATGGCATTGAAGAAACAACACACTCCCAATTTAAAAATGATGCTAAACTGAAAGGGAAAGACATAAAGCAAATAAAATGATATCTGGTTGGGTTGCCTCCCAACAAGCGCCTTTGTTTTACGTCATTGGCTCGACATAATGCCACATGAAGATTACGTGGCTTCCTCCGGTTCCGTCAATTCAGTTACATCAATTTCATTGATGTCTTCCACAATTGATAGCCCCTCATAATACGGCTTCACCCGGTGTCCATTCACTTTGAAAATCTCCCCATCTTTCAAATTTTTGAGCTCCACTGCACCATGAGGAAACACACGGACCAACTCATATGGACCCGTCCATCTTGAACACAATTTTTCGGGAAAAAGTTTGAGGCGAGAGTTAAAGAGAAGGACCTTCATACCCGGTTTAAGAAACTTGGGTTTTAAATTTTTGTCATGATACCGCTTGGTCCTCTCCTTGTACAATTTAGCACTCTCATAACTATCTTGCCTCAACTCTGCCAACTCATCCAAATCGAGCAACCTCTTCTCTCCCGCTAGACCTAAATCCATGTTAAGCTCTTTGGTTGCCCAATATGCTTTGTGTTCCAACTCCACCGGAAGATGGCACTCCTTCCCATATACTATGCGGTACGGACTCATACCAATGGGAGTTTTATATGCAGTCTGATACGCCCACAGTGCATCACACAACTTTAAAGACCAATCCTTACGATTTGGACGCACTGTCTTCTCAAGCACTGCCTTAATTTGGCGATTGCTCACCTCCACTTGGCCCGAAGTTTGAGGATGGTAGGCCGTAGCCAACTTGTGACCAAACCCGTACTTCTTCAGCACTTGGTTGAACATACGGTTAGTGAAATGTGTCCCTTTGTCACTGATGATGACTCGTGGCACTCCATACCTGCTAAAAATATTGTCACGAACAAACTTGCAAACAATGTTAGCATCATTTGTGCGGGTAGGAATTGCTTCCACCCACTTGGACACATAATCAACAGCAACAAGAATGTACAAATTGTTGGTGTTGGTGCCCTAGGAACGTTTGTTGAACGTTGTAAGTTATCATGATAATAAAGAGATAATAGGATTATTATTAAGGCTCGTGTTTGCTTATAATAATCTCCGTCCCTAGAGCTTGTTAAGCACTAGTATAAAGGCTAAATGATCATGGATGATCATGTTAGATTTATGGGTACTTGTTTGGAACAAGGTACTGGACATGACCCGCGGTATGAGATTTATGTCATGGTCGATGTCATATATAAATCTCATATTAGTTATGTCATTTGAATCCTTAGACATGAAGTTATTATAGTCTTCCACTTGATGAACATTATGTTTGACATATTCAAACGCTGCCTTAACACGGTAGTTATAAAGGGTATGATTGGCATGATTGGATTCACGTAGGGAAGAATAATAAGCCAAATGGATTTGTCCCTCTTCGGAGAGATGTCAAGATTGGGCCCCTCGAAGGAATGATGTTGGTGAAATGTTTGGCCAAACCCAAATGGATTGATTGGATCAATGTTATTTGGATTATCAACATATTCGGGATCGAGAAAAGTTTTGAACAAAACAAGTTGACTTGTTGACCATGACTTGTGTTCAAAGACATCGTGGACAAAGGGATTATGACATGTTCTAAAAGGAATGCAAACTTGTATCTAGTTACACTATTTGGGTAGGTATGACGGTTTGCTAGAACCTAATCATATCTTATGGGTTCATGTTTGGGCTCATTGCCAACTTAGTGTAATCCTAGAGGGTCACACACGAATAGAACGAATCGTAAAGGACTAAATTGGAATTATGGAAGAATGTCAGATTTTGGCTCTGGCACGGTCGTGCGCCTTAAAATGGCACGGCCGTGCCATAAATTATATTATACATTGGATGTATAAGAAGGTTATATAATTTAGTGGGAGTATTTTTGGAAAATACATTATTTATCTCTTTAATGAGATTGGTACTTGTAAAATTTTGGAAATTTTGCATAAGTTGTAGATGACAACTAAAATCGTTGCGATTAATCCTTGTTAAGGATAAAGCTTAAAAGGAATGGTACAAACTTCATGGATTGGATCCTGAGCCTAAGAATGGTTCTAAGGCAAGAAGATGGGTTGTACATTCTTGATGGGCCTATTCCTAAAGAACCCAAAGCCGGAATAGACAATCACAAGAATCATGAGTATGATTCTAGGAATGTGAGTTGTCTTATGCTCGCGATTATGTGCTCAAAACTTCAACAAAGTTTGAAACTTTGGAAGCCTATTAGATAGGCGTGGAGTTGAGTTACATGTTTCAAAGAGCAATCTAAGCAAGAGAGGTATAAAACCATTGTTGCATTCACTCATTGCAAAATGAGTAAAGGGCAATAAATGGAACTTCACATGCTTAAGATAAAGGCTACGTAGAGCATCTTGAGAAACTTGGTTGTCCAACTGGATTGGAGCAAGCCATGGATCTCATTCTTGATTCATTGTTTAAATGTTATGATCACTTAGTGATGGAATATAACATGCTTAAAATGAATAAGAATTTCTTCGAATTGCATTAACATGCTGAAAAACTGCGAAGATGAAGATATTGGAGAATGGTTCTCCAATGCTCATAGTTCATGATGGAAAGAGGCTAAATGCCAAAAGAAAAGTAAGACAAGAGTTGTCAAACCTAAAGGAAATAATTTTGGTTATAATAGTAACTCTAATAGATGCAATTTGGTAAAATGGCAATTGGATTGAACATTTAGAATTGTAGTCAAAATTTTGGGTGATCAATAAAAGGAATGGTAGTGGGACTACCACTCGGAATATTTATGTTATAAATTATTCTTTCTAAATTTAATTATTGGGTATTGGATACCAGAATAATTAGTAAGATGAAAGACTACTTATAGTAAAGTTTTATCTACAAACAGTAATGATGCAATGGTTGCAACATTGTTCGTAGAACACTTGTAAAGTGACTTTACTGATGAAGTAGAAAACATTATTTTGTTATAAGATAATGAAGGATATTAATTTCTTATTTGGAATAAGAAAAATGCTTTATTTATTATGATTTACTTCATTGTGTTATCATATAAATAAATCTTATATCCTAAATCTTGAAGAACAAAATAATAAAGACTATAACATAAATAATTAAAATTCTTTATGCATTATTGTTTTGATCAAATAAATAAGAAATGCATATCTAAAATTCTATTGGACGAAGTTTTAAGTCATATGATTTGGAATCACATGATTTATGCAAATCTTATTTACTTGGATCAAGACATCTTTTACTATGATTGGTAAAAAAAAAAAGGATAATGTCTTAATTGACCTAATACATTTTGATGTGTATGGTGCATTAAGAAGAAATGCTAAAAGAGAATTTTGGTTATACTTGGTAAAACTATTCAAAAATTATGATTGGATCATGATGATGGATAATTAAACCGAAAATTTGACAGTCATCATTAAAGTTGTGAAATGGTTTCACAAATTAACTTCACTATGAATATCATTCTAAATGATATGTCTGCGTGAAAGTATAAGAACCTTATTGGATATGGTTCATTAGATGATAAAGTCAAATTGATCTTCCATTATTAATTTTGGGGTTATGTATTTGAAACCGCTATGATTATACTAATCTGAATTCCAGCTTGAGAGGTTAAAAGATGAAAGTAAACTCGGTTTGCCTTTCGTAAAGATTTAAGATGGTGAGACCTTTTGGAAAGGAGTTGTCTGGGACACACTCACATTTAAATCTAATAAATATATTTTCATGGGATATCCTAAGGAAACTTGAGGATATAATTTTACTCATAAGAAACAAATGGTTTGTTGATTATGATGATACTTTTCTAGATAAATGGTTTATCTCTAAAAGAATCAATGGGAGTAAAATGTATCTCGAATGGTTCGAGACCTAGAAAATATATATTTTAACCTAAGATGGAAGTTGAACAAGTTTTCACAAGGGGTTGTGAAAATCCGTTCAAGATATACAAGTACTTGCACACATGATAAAATACAATCTATTAGAAGAAATATTGGGTATTTCGAGATAGAAAGTATTGAGGTAAATTTCATTTAGAATGAAGTATTTACCACCTATCAAAGATGCAATATCAACTCCACATTTAGATTAATGGCTTGGAGTCATAAAATCTAAAAGGCAATTCATGTATAATAATCAAGTTTGGAACTTGATAATTCTAACCTAAGGTGTAAAAACCAAAGGAGATGAATGACTTTTCTTGGAGAAAAACTTACATGGGTAGCAATAAACTTATTAGAATTTTCATAGTCACATGTTCATATTTGGAATATGAAATTTGGCAAAATGATGTCAAAACAAGCGTTCCTCAACGGGAACTCACTTAAGGATGTATTGGATACAACCTAAAGGTTTTGATAGTCAAGAAAATTCTAAAAGGTATGAAAGTTGCGAAGATTCATTGGATGGATTGAAGCAAGCTTTTGGGAGTTGGAATCTCCGTTTTGATAAGTCATGGAGCTTGGCTTGATCAAGAACGAAGATGAATCTTGTATATACAAGAAGATTAGTGGGAGCATAGTGCTATTCCTTATTTAATATATGTGGATGACATATTGCTCATTGGAAACGACATTCCTACACGTTAATCTGTAAAGACTTTGTTAAGAAAGTGTTTCGCAATGAAGAATATGGATGAAGCTACATATGTTCTTGGCATTAAGATCTATAGAGATAGATCAAGGAGGCTAATTGGTTTAAGCCAAAGTACATACATTGACAAAGTCATTAGAAGATTCCGCATGAAAAATTCTAAGAGAGGACCATTGCCAGTGTTACATGGAGTTTCTCTAAGCAAGACTCAATGTCCTAAAGACAAAAGATGAGCATAAGAAAAACGAATGAGATGCCATTTGCTTCGGCAATTGGATCCATGATGCCATGATAAGTACTAAGGCGGATATATCTAATGCTTGGAGCATGACGAGTAGATATTAATCCGATAACCGGTGAGAGTCATTGGATGGCTGTGAAACAATTCTTAAAGCACTTTAGAAGGACTGAAGAATTGTTTTGATCTATGAAGGGATGGAAGATGATCTCGTCGTATATGGGTACGCGGATGCATGCTTCCAAACCGACAAAGATGATAAAAGATCGCAATTGAGTTTTATAAATAATAGTGAAGCTGTAAGTTGGAATGGTTCCAAGCAGAGTCACTAAATTCTACATACTAAATCTAAGTATATTGCCGCATTGGATGCTGCAAAGGAAGTGGTTTGGATTAAGAAGTTCATTGTGAACTTAAGATGGTTCCTAGCATTGCTAATTCAATAGACTTTATTAGTGATAATAGTCGTGCTATTGATCAAGCAAAGGAACCAAGGGCACATCCTAAATCCAAACACATACTTAGGCGTTTTCTTATCGTTCGAGAAATCGTTGATAAGGGAGACGTAAATATATGCAAAGTACCAACTAATGATAACGTCACAGACACGCTAAACAATGAGACTTCCATAAAGCTAAACATGATGGTCATGTTAGGTCCATGGGTATTGGATACCTAGGGAATTGGGCCTAGGGCAAGTGGGAGATTGTTGGTGTTGGTGCCCTAGGCACGTTTGTTGAACCTTGTAAGTTATCATGATAATAAAGAGATAATAGGATTATTATTAAGGCTCGTGTTTGCTTATAATAATCTCCGTCCCTAGAGCTTGTTAAGCACTAGTATAAAGGCTAAATGATCATGGGATGATCATGTTAGATTTATGGGTACTTGTTTGGAACAAGGTACCGGACATGACCCGCGGTATGAGATTTATGTCATGGTCGATGTCATATATAAATCTCATATTAGTTATGTCATTTGAATCCTTAGACATGAAGTTATTATAGTCTTCCACTTGATGAACATTATGTTTGACATATTCAAACGCTGCCTTAACACGGTAGTTATAAAGGGTATGATTGGCATGATTTGATTCACGTAGGGAAGAATAATAAGCCAAATGGATTTGTCCCTCTTCGGAGAGATGTCAAGCTTGGGCCCCTCGAAGGAATGATGTTGGTGAAATGTTTGGCCAAACCCAAATGGATTGATTGGATCAATGTCATTTGGATTATCAACATATTCGGGATCGAGAAAAGTTTTGAACAAAACAAGTTGACTTGTTGACCATGACTTATGTTCAAAGACATCGTGGACAAAGGGATTATGACATGTTCTAAAAGGAATGCAAACTTGTATCTAGTTACACTATTTGGGTAGGTATGACGGTTTGCTAGAACCTAATCATATCTTATGGGTTCATGTTTGGGCTCATTGCCAACTTAGTGTAATCCTAGAGGGTCACACACGAATAGAACGAATCGTAAAGGACTAAATTGGAATTATGGAAGAATGTCAGATTTTGGCTCTGGCACGGTCGTGCGCCTTAAAATGGCACGGCCGTGCCATAAATCCAAACCAAGGCAAAACCTGTCGGCACGTTTGGCACGACCGTGCCAAGAAGGCAAGCACGACCGTGCCGAAAATTGTCGATATGGGGGAATGCGCGCGGACTAGATGGCACGACCGTGCCAGATTGTAGGGCACGACCGTGCCAGACAAGTCGGGCAGAATTCCTTGTTGCCTAATTTGGTGACGGGATTTAGGTTTCCTAAGTCCTTAAGGGTTAAGGATTAGGACCTATTTAAGGATCC
The DNA here is from genome assembly GCA_026119855.1 of Campanula takesimana. Taxonomy (NCBI): domain Eukaryota; kingdom Viridiplantae; phylum Streptophyta; class Magnoliopsida; order Asterales; family Campanulaceae; genus Campanula; species Campanula takesimana. The sequence goes on from JAOWBW010000444.1 coordinate 567,365, forward strand.
TTTTTACAGCCATTAGCAACATGATTATGAGTGCCTCCATAAGGTTTTGAGAGGTTATTTTCTTGTTCTAAGATCCCAAAAGTGAAGAACAAGAATATTCATAATTCCATATAGTTCTTACAATTGTGAAAGCGTGTTTCATAATTTGGTCTAGCAACCAAGATCAAGTGTTCTTGATATTCGTTCGTGGTGTGGATACCGCTAGAGGGTGAAACTTATCATCTTCATAGTTCGTGATTCTTGCTTTGTTCATGATCAAGATTTCAAGCCTCCATCGAATTCAAGGTTGCAAAATCAAAGGCATCAAGGGTTAGTATTCTAGTATTCATTATGTTGTATTTGACTTAATCATATGAATGGATCTATGGGCTTTGGGTTTCATAAATTTTAAATGCTTAATTACGCTGCGCATGTTACTACGAAACCCAACACAAATAACCATGAGAAGGAGGGAAGGGACCCATAAAATCAATGCCCCAAACATCAAAAATATCAACAATTAAATTATATTATAGGGGCATCTCATCCCTTTTCCCTATATTGCCGGTCCGTTGGCATCTATCACACCTCACACAAAATTCCTGAGCATCTTTAAATAAGGTGGGCCAATATAGCCCCGCTTTAAGCACTTTCCTAGCGGTCTTTTGCCCACTAAAATGTCCCCCACATTGGAGCTCATGGCAAAACCTCAACACACTAGCCTGCTCATGCTCAGGAATACAACGCGGAATAATCTTATCCGGACACACTCTCCACAGATAAGGGTCATCCCAAATATAATGCTTCACATCCGACTTAAACTTTCGTTTTTGGTCGTAAGTGAAGTGTGGTGGCATCAAATGAGTCACAAGATAATTTACAAAATCAGCATACCAGGGCTCTTGGACATGTAAAGCCAAAAGTTGGTCATCCGGAAAACTTTCATTAACCAAAATCACCCCATCAATAACACTCGTGAAAGTGAAGTCCTCAAGCCTAGATAAGTGATCCGCTACCACATTTTCGGTCCCCTTTTTGTCTCTAATCTCAATATCAAACTCATGCAGTAGGAGCATCCACCTAAGAAGTCTAGGTTTAGCATCCTTTTTATTTAACAAGTATTTTAATGCAGCATGATCAGAATAGACAATTACCTTGGATCCAAGCAAGTAAGAACGAAACTTTTCAAGAGCAAACACAACCGCTAAAAATTCTTTTTCAGTGGTAGTATAATTCAGTTGTACATCATTTAAAGTTCTACTTGCATAATGAATCACATGAGGTAATTTGTCCACTCTTTGCCCCAACACAGCCCCAATCGCAAAATCAGACGCGTCACACATGATCTCAAAAGGTAGAGACCAATTGGGGCTAGACAAAATGGGGGCACAAGTTAATTTTTCTTTCAACAAATTGAATGCTTCCAATCATTCTTGGTCGAAGATGAACTCAGTATCCTTAGCGAGCAAGTTACATAAAGGCTTACAAATTTTGGGAAAATCTTTTATGAAACGCCTATAAAAACCCGCATGGTCCAGAAAACTTCGCACACCTTTAACCGACACAGGGGGAGGTAATTTAGAAATCACATCAATTTTTGCTTTATCAACCTCAATCCCCTTACTAGATACCAAGTGCCCTAACACAATACCATGCCTCACGAGAAAGTGACATTTTTCCCAACTAAGGGTCAAATTTGTCTCACAACAAAGTTTTAAAACCATTGTCAAATTCTCAAGGCACCCATCAAAACTGTCACCAAATACAGAGAAGTCATCCATGAAGACTTCGACACATCTTTCTATCAAATCAGAGAATATGGAGGTCATACACCTTTGAAAGGTCGCAGGTGCATTACATAGCCCAAGGGGCATCCTCCTAAACGCAAATGTGCCAAAGGGACAAGTAAAAGTAGTCTTGGCTTGGTCCTCTGGTGCAATGGGAATTTGGTTATATCCCGAGAAACCATCCAAGAAACAGTAATACGCATGTCCAGCTAACCTCTCTAATATCTGATCAATAAAGGGCAAAGGGAAGTGATCTTTCTTTGTTGCAGCATTAAGTTTGCGCAAATCTATGCACATTCTAAGCCCAGTCACTTCCCTAGTAGGCACTTCCTCACCTTTCTCATTAGTGGTGACAGTGTAACCCGATTTCTTTGGAACAACTTGAACCGGGCTCACCCACTCACTATCCGTGAAAGCATAGATAATGCCCGCATCTAACAACTTGAGGACCTCTTTCCTAACTACCTCCTCCATGTGAGGGTTCAGCCTCTTCTGTCTCTCTTTAGATGGCTTAGAACCATCCACAAGATTAATTTTATGCATGCACATGGAGGGGCTTATGCCTTTAATATCTGCTAAGGACCACCCTATGGCCGACTTGTGCTCACAAAGCACTTTTATCAACTTGGCCTCTTGCTCTAGGGTCAAATCAGAGGCAATTATCATTGGTAAAGTCTCACCCTCCCCAAGAAAGACATACTTTAAATTTGAGGGGAGGGTTTTCAGCTCAAGAGCTGGAGGGGTTACAATAGAAGGCGCCGACTTCTCATTGAAGTGGCCTAGGGGGTGAAACGGACCATCACTAGGATGGTGTTCGTCGGCTTTTTCCACAGCCATCAGTTGAACATCCGCATTATCCCTAAGTTTCTCACCGCCAGTTGACAACAAAGACTCTAACTCCTCACAGTCTCTCTTATGCCATAAGACTTCACTCACACAATCCTCAACAATATCCACACAGTTACAAGACTCATCATCTATGGGACTTTGCATGACATCAAACACAGATATTTCTATTTTCTCATTAGCCACACACATAGATAAAGTTCCATCACCCACATTAATGATCGTGTTGGTAGTGGCCATAAATGGTCGCCCAAGCAATATGGGAGAATCCTGACTATTCCCAACACCATTCACAGTTTCTAGCACCACAAAATCCACAGGAATAATTCAATTGGCTACCTGCACTAAAACATCCTCCACAATTCCCAATGGCCTCTTGATTGAACGATCGGCCAGTTGCAAGGTCATTGTAGTGGGTTTTAGCTCAGGTAAACCCAACTCATGATACAAGTAATGGGGCAACAGATTAATGCTAGCGCCAAGATCCAACATTGCCTTCACCTTTTTAGAGTCCCCCATAGATATAGAAATGTTAAAACTTCCGGGGTCCTTTAGTTTAGGTGAGAGGTTCTGTTGTACCACATGTTGGGTTTCGTAGTAACATGCGCAGCGGAATATAGCATTTAAAATTTTAAGAAACCCAAAACCATGGATCCGTTCATATGATTAAATCAAATACAATAAGATGAATAGAGGAATACCTAACCCTTGATGGCTATGAATTTTTCTCTTTGGTCTTGGTGGAGATCTTGAAGCTTTATCACGAACAAATCACGAACTTTGTAAGATGATAAAATTCACCCTCTAGTGGTATCCACACTTCGAACGAATATCAAAGGAGCTTCTTTGATCTTGGTTGCTAAACCAATATTATGAAACACACTTTCACAATATAATAAAGAACTATATGGAATTTATTTGTGAATTATTTTGTTCCTCAATCAATGATATCTTAGAACAAAAAAATCTCTCTCAAACTCTTTGAGACTCACAAAAGCACTTAATTTTTATGGTCTGGCCGAATTGGGGTTTTTATACACAATTAAGACCTATTCCAAATAGGAATCTTGTGCTAAAAACCTTCCTAAATTGAATTAGGAATTTTCCTGTCGGCAGCACCAGGCGCCCGCCTGGCACCACACATGCGCCCGCCTGTTTGGGCAGAAACTCCAGTTCCTTTCTGGCTTGAGTAGGCGCCCGCCTGGTGCAACACAAGCGCCCGCTTGGTTGACCAGGAGGCCCAGATCTTTCCAGAAATTCCTTGGAAGTCCTCCGACCCTAAATGCCAATATAGTCCTTTTATTTAAGATTCGTTCTATTGTGTGTGACCCTCTAGGATTATACTAAGTTGGCAATGGGCTCAAACATGATTCCATAAGATATGATTAGGCTCTAGCAAACCGTCATACCTACCCAAATAGTATAACTAGATACAAGTTCGCATTCCTTTAGAATATGTTATAATCCCTTTGTCAACGATGTCATTGAACATAAGTCATGGTCAAACAGTCAACTTGTCTTGTTCAATACTTTCTCGATTCCGAATATGTTGATAATTCAAATGCTATTGATCCAATCAATCCATTTGAGTCCGTCCGAACATTTCATCAACATCATTCCTTCGAGGGGCCCAAGTTTGACATCTCTCCGTGGAGGGACAAATCCATTTAGCTTATTATTCTTCCCTACGGGAATCCGATTATGCCAATCATACCCTTTATAACTACCGTGTTAAGGTAGCGTTTGAATATGTCAAACACAATGTTCATCAAGTGGAAGACTATAATAACTTCACGTCTAAGGATTCAAATGACATAACTAATATGAGATATATGTACGACATAGACCATGACATAAATCTCATACAGCGGGTCATGTCCAGTACCTTGTTCCAAACAAGTACCCATAAATCTAACATGATCATCCCATGATCATTTAGCCTTTATACTAGTGCTTAACAAGTACTAGGGACGGAGATTATTATAAGTAAACATGAACAACAATAACAATCAAACATCTCTTTATTGATATGAAATAAATGATAACAATTACAACGTTTATTAAACGTGCCTAGGGCACCACTACCAACAATCTCCCACTTGCCCTAGGCCCAATCTCCCATATATCTAATACCCATGGACCTAACATGACCATCATGTTTAGCTTGTGGAAGTCCCTTTGTTAGCGGGTCCGCAACATTGTCATCAGTAGGTACTCTGCATATATTTACGTCTCCCCTATCAACGATCTCTCGAATGATATGAAAACGCCTAAGTATGTGTTTGGATTTCTGATGTGCTCTTGGTTCCTTTGCTTGAGCAATAGCACCATTATTATCGCAATAAAGGTCTATTGGATTAGCAATGCTAGGAACCACTTCAAGTTCAGTTATGAACTTCTTAATCCAAACAGCTTCTTTTGCAGCATCCGATGCAGCAATATACTCAGCTTCTGTTGTAGAATCAGCGGTTGTACTTTGCTTGGAACTCTTCCAGCTTACAGCTCCACCATTTAACATAAACACAAAACCCGATTGCGATCGGCTATCATCTTTGTCAGTTTGGAAGCTTGCATCCGTGTAAGCATTTACAACGAGATCATCTTCCATTCCTCCATAGACCAAAAACGAGTCTTTAGTCCTTCTCAAGTACTTAAGAATCGCTTTTACGGCTATCCAGTGATTTTCGCCAGGGTCGAATTGGTATCTACTTGTCATGCTCAAAGCATAAGATACATCCGGCCTAGTACAAATCATGGCATACATGATGGACCCAATTGCCGAAGCATATGGAACATCATTCATTTTCTCACGCTCATCTTTTGTCTTAGGACATTGAGTCTTGCTTAGAGAAACTCCATGTAACACGGGCAAGGTTCCTCTCTTATAATTTTCCATACGGAATCTTCTAATGACCTTGTCAATGTATGTACTTTGGCTTAAACCAAGTAGCCTCCTTGATCTATCTCTATAGATCTTAATGCCAAGAATATATGCGGCTTCACCCATATCTTTCATTGCGAAGCACTTTCCTAACCAAGTCTTCACAGACTGAAGTGTAGGAATGTCGTTTCCAATGAGCAATATGTCATTCACATATAAAATAAGGAATAGCACTATGCTCCCACTAATATTCTTGTATACACAAGGCTCATCTTCGTTCTTGATGAAACCAAACTCTTTGACCGATTCATCAAAACGGAGATTCCAACTCCTAGAAGCTTGCTTCAATCCATAGATGGATCTTTGCAATTTGCATACCTTAGAATCTTGTTCAAAACCTTCTGGTTGTGTCATATACACATCCTCTTGAAGTTTTCCATTCAGGAAAGCGGTTTTGACGTCCATCTGCCATAATTCATAGTCATGATATGCGGCAATGGCAAGCAAAATTCTTATAGACTTGATCATTGCTACGGGTGAAAAGGTCTCATCATAGTCAATACCATGAACTTGCCTATAACCTTTCGCTACAAGCCTAGCTTTGTAAGTATGCACCTTCCCATCCATGTCAGTCTTCTTCTTGAAGACCCATTTGCATCCTATGGTTTTTACACCTTCGGGCGCATCAATCAAATTCCAAACTTGATTGTCTTGCATGGATTGCAATTCGGATTCCATGGCTCCAAGCCACTTGTCCGAATCAGGAGAAGACATCGCCTCTTGGTAGGTTGACGGTTCATCATTCTCAATGATTTCTACCTCATTACTATCCGTTACGAGAAATCCATATCTCTCGGGCTCGGATCGTAACCTACTAGATCTGCGAGATGCTTGTGTATTTTGAACAGGTTCCACAACTCCTTGTGGTTCTTGTTCCACTATTGGTTCAATGTTATTTTCTGGGTCTCGAATTTCTTCAAGATTTATTTTACTCCCACTGATTTCTTTGGAGAGAAACTCTTTCTCTAGAAAGACACCAGTTCGGGCAACAAACACTTTGTTGTCCTTTCGGTTGTAAAAGTAATATCCTTTAGTTTCCTTAGGATATCCCACGAAAATACATTTATCAGATTTGTGTGCTAGTTTGTCAGAGATAAGTCTCTTGACATAAACTTCGCAACCCCAAATCCTCATGAAAGATAAACTAGGTTTCTTTCCACTCCACATCTCATATGGAGTCTTTCGAACCGATTTAGTTGGAACTTGATTTAGTGTGAAAGCAGCGGTTTCTAGAGCGTAACCCCAAAAGGATATTGGAAGATCAACTTGACTCATCATTGATCGAACCATGTCTAACAAAGTCCGATTCCTCCTCTCGGACACACCATTCCATTGTGGTGTTCCAGGTGGAGTCAATTGTGAAACTATTCCACAATTCTTTAGATGGTCATCAAATTCTTGACTTAAGTATTCACCACCTCGATCTGATCGAAGTGCCTTTATACTTTTGCCAAGTTGTTTTTCTACTTCATTTTGAAATATTCTAAATATCTCAAATGCTTCACTTTTATGTTTCATTAGGTAAACATACCCAAATCTACTATAATCATCAGTGAAGGTTATGAAGTATTGAAATCCTCCCCTAGCATTGCTACTTAATGGTCCGCATACATCGGAATGTATCAATCCCAATAAGTCGCTTGCCCTTTCACCCAACTTGGTAAAAGGTGTCTTAGTCATTTTTCCAAGAAGACACGACTCACAAGTATCATATGACTCTAAGTCACATGAACCCAAAAGTCCGTCCCCATGGAGTTTTGAGATACGCTTCTCATTAATATGACCAAGACGGCAATGCCACAAATAAGTATGATTTACATCATTAGGTTTAGATTTCTTATTTACATGATAGACATTATTTTCATTCTTGACATCCAAGATATAAAGGCTATTAAATGAATTAGCAATACCATAAAGCATATCATTTAAATAAATAGAAAATTTCTTATTCTCAATAAGAAACTTAAAACCTTCATTATCCAAACAAGAAATTGAAATAATATTTCTGCTTAAATCCGGAACATAATAACAATTGTTCAAAACAAGAATTAATCCGGAAGGTAAAGTGACTTCATAAGTCCCTACGGCTAATGCAGCAACTCTTGCTCCATTTCCCACACGTAGATCTACTTCACCTTCTTTAAGCAGTCTCCTATTCTTTAGTCCCTGCACATTTAGACAAATGTGAGAACCACATCCGGTATCCAATACCCAAGAATCAGTGGTAGAAAGGAGAATATCTATCATATAGATACCTGAAGTCGACGCAGCCTTGCTGCTCTTCTTCTTCTTTTGCTCTTCCAAGAAAGCCTTGCAATTACGTTTCCAATGACCAATTTCTTGACAATGGAAACAGATTGCATCCTTTTGTGAATCAGGTTTTGCCTCAGAAGCCTTGGCAACCTTTGCCTTGCTTATTTTGGGTTTGACAATTTTTGCCTTACCCTTTCCTTTGGCACCAGCCTTCTTCCCATCATGAACCAAGAGCACGGGAGAACCTTTCTCCACAATTTTCATCTCTGCAGTTTTGAGCATCCCATGCAACTCAGAGAGATTCTTATCCATTCCATGCATGTTATAATTCATCACAAACTGATTATAACTTTTAGGCAATGAATTAAGAATGAGATCCGTGGCTAGCTCCAATGGGATTGGATAGCCAAGTTTCTCAAGGTGCTCTACATAACCTTTCATTTTAAGAAAGTGAGGACTCACTTGTTGCCCTTCATTCATTTTACTAGTAGTGAATGCAACAATGGCCTTGTACCTCTCTTGCCTAGCTTGCTCTTGAAACATGGTTCTCAACTCCACGCCTATCTCATAGGCTTCCAAATGTTCCAAACTTTGTTGGAGTTTTGAACACATAGCAGCAAGCATGAGACAACTTACATCTCTAGAATCATTACGATGTTTCTTGTAATTGTCTCTTTCTACCCTAGGGGCAGTAGGCGGTGGTTCAGCAGGGAGAGGCCCATCGAGAATGTACAACTTATCTTCTTGCCTAAGAACAATTCTTATGCTTCGGATCCAATCCATAAAGTTTGTACCATTCTCTTCGAGCTTATCCTTCTCAAGGATCGATCGCAACGACATTGATTGAGTGTTATTAGTCATTATCTACAAATATGCAAAAATTTCCAAAATTTAATAAGTACCGATTTTCATTAAAGAGATAAACAATGTATTTTAAAACAAAATACTCCCACTAAATTATATAACCTTCATATACATCCAATGTATAATATAATTCAAATGGGTTAAGATCCAACTTTAATTTAATTTTAAGTCCGCTAAGGCGGATTACACAAAATCAAATTAATTAGGTAGACAACTCTTGTCAATCATATCTCATATGACTCTTAATTCCTTTTATGAGATTCTTTAAGAAATCCAATTTCAAAAAGCATGTTAAACCTCATCTTTGCCTAGGCCCAAAACTGTTTTGACGCCCAATTAAGTCTAACCATTTTAAACGCATAGTTAATGTGTCTCGCTAGGGCGTGCCCACATTATCTATCTTGCTTATACATAAATAAATTTAATGCATCTCGCTAGGGCGAATCTACATTAGAGTCACTTATGTACTAACAAGTGTTTTAATCATGGTATGGCAATAAAAGACTTAAAACTTTCTTTGAAGGTTCATTACATATAGCATATAACACATTTATGAGCACATAATATAAACATGTTACACATCAAGTTTAGCCACTAAATTAATCTCCATTAATTTAAGCATGGTATTTATGTGTCATTAGTTTCTCTATAATTATGAGGATGAGACTATTTCAACTTTGGTCATTATCTCCAAATCAAGACAACAAGAAGTGCGGTCGAACTAAGCCATTAGGCAACCACAATCCCGCACTAATTCAAGAGACCAAGAAAGTAGTCCATGTGGCCGAAACTAAGCAATAGATGGTCTCGATGAACGTAGGCCAATTGCATTCACAATTCCACATGGATCTCCAATCATTGAATCAAGAACTTTGTTTCTCAATTTTAGCAATTATGAACTCTTCATAATTCTAACTTCGTTTTATCTTTGAAACTTTGATTGCGATCAATTTTGGGAAACACAATCTCGATGAACGCAGATTAGCCATCCAAAACTTGAACCAATCTAGGAATCACAAGACTAAAACAAATAGGAAAATCAAACCCCAAAATCCACTCACAAACCAACTACCCAAAACCCATTCCAGATCAGCAAGTCTGAAGTGGTCTTGTTACTGGTTTTGTTGGATTTATCGAAAAATTCCAGAATCAGATTTTTGAACAAAATCAGAATATTTGGCCTAGCGAGCGCGCGCCTGGTCCAGGGCGAGCGGGCGCCTGAAACGCGCGCGCGCCTGGTCCAGCGCGGGCGAGCGCCTGTATGGTCAGAATGGTATGGAATTTTCAAGTTCGAAAGTTTTGTCTCAAAATTATTTTTCCCCGATTATTAAAACTTTGATCCAATCAAAAAATCAATAATCGAAATAATTCAGAATCCACCATAATTTTTATTGCGATTGAATCGTGCGATTAAAGTTGGAAAAACAATAAACCACATAAAATCACAAAACACATAAACATCATATAATCCAATATTCATATCATGCTTGGCACATAAACAATTTATATACACACAACATGATCCAAGTATTGAATTAATCAACATGAACGGGGCTCTGATACCACTGTTGGGTTTCGTAGTAACATGCGCAGCGGAATATAGCATTTAAAATTTTAAGAAACCCAAAACCATGGATCCGTTCATATGATTAAATCAAATACAATAAGATGAATAGAGGAATACCTAACCCTTGATGGCTATGAATTTTTCTCTTTGGTCTTGGTGGAGATCTTGAAGCTTTATCACGAACAAATCACGAACTTTGTAAGATGATAAAATTCACCCTCTAGTGGTATCCACACTTCGAACGAATATCAAAGGAGCTTCTTTGATCTTGGTTGCTAGACCAATATTATGAAACACACTTTCACAATATAATAAAGAACTATATGGAATTTATTTGTGAATTATTTTGTTCCTCAATCAATGATATCTTAGAACAAAAAAATCTCTCTCAAACTCTTTGAGACTCACAAAAGCACTTAATTTTTATGGTCTGGCCGAATTGGGGTTTTTATACACAATTAAGACCTATTCCAAATAGGAATCTTGTGCCAAAAACCTTCCTAAATTGAATTAGAAATTTTCCTGTCGGCAGCACCAGGCGCCCGCCTGGCACCACACATGCGCCCGCCTGTTTGGGCAGAAACTCCAGTTCCTTTCTGGCTTGAGTAGGCGCCCGCCTGGTGCAACACAAGCGCCCGCTTGGTTGACCAGGAGGCCCAGATCTTTCCAGAAATTCCTTGGAAGTCCTCCGACCCTAAATGCCAATATAGTCCTTTTATTTAAGATTCGTTCTATTGTGTGTGACCCTCTAGGATTATACTAAGTTGGCAATAGGCTCAAACATGATTCCATAAGATATGATTAGGTTCTAGCAAACCGTCATACCTACCCAAATAGTATAACTAGATACAAGTTCGCATTCCTTTAGAATATGTCATAATCCCTTTGTCCACGATGTCATTGAACATAAGTCATGGTCAAACAGTCAACTTGTCTTGTTCAATACTTTCTCGATTCCGAATATGTTGATAATTCAAATGCTATTGATCCAATCAATCCATTTGAGTCCGGCCGAACATTTCATCAACATCATTCCTTCGAGGGGCCCAAGTTTGACATCTCTCCGTGGAGGGACAAATCCATTTAGCTTATTATTCTTCCCTACGGGAATCCGATTATGCCAATCATACCCTTTATAACTACCGTGTTAAGGTAGCGTTTGAATATGTCAAACACAATGTTCATCAAGTGGAAGACTATAATAACTTCACGTCTAAGGATTCAAATGACATAACTAATATGAGATATATGTACGACATAGACCATGACATAAATCTCATACAGCGGGTCATGTCCAGTACCTTGTTCCAAACAAGTACCCATAAATCTAACATGATCATCCCATGATCATTTAGCCTTTATACTAGTGCTTAACAAGTACTAGGGACGGAGATTATTATAAGTAAACATGAACAACAATAACAATCAAAACATCTCTTTATTGATATGAAATAAATGATAACAATTACAACGTTTATTAAACGTGCCTAGGGCACCACTACCAACACCACAGCACTAGCACTTTCTCCCATAATCAACTTCTCATCATTCCCATACTTAGGTTTCCTGGAATTTAATTCTTTGAAAAACTTAGCATAAGCTGGAATATTTTTAATGACATTCAACAATGGGAGATTAATGTTCACTTTTGAAAACATGTCATACAAATCAGACATTTGTTTATCCAGCTTGCTTCTTATAAATCTACCAGGAAACGGTACGGGAGGTACATATGGCTTGGGGGTAGGAGAATCAGTAACAGGAGTGTCCCCGATGCCATTAGTACTCTTATCAGCAACATTCTCCACATGAGTCTCAGAGGGTATAGAAGAAGGAGTAGAAAGTACCTCATTACTTACCTGTTTGCCATTTCTGAGAGTCATGATGGCCTTGGCTTGCTCCCCTTGACTTGGGAAAGTTCCCGGTTTATGTCCTTGCTGCCCTTCAGCTAGTTGACCAATTTGGGTCTCCAACTTTTTGTTGACAGCTTCCTGCTGCTTCTCTCGCTTCTCCATCATCATCCTCATTTGCTGTTGCTCTTGCATCATTGCCCTCATCATATCCTCCAAAGATTGCTTGGGCTGTTGTTCTGGATTCCCTTGTGGGGGAGGAGGATAGAGAGGTTTTTGTTGAAACCGATTCCCTTGGTTACCCCTCCACGAAAAATTCGGGTGATTTCTCCAATCTGGATTATAAGTGTTAGAATACATACCACCTTGATTTTGTCGTGGGGGATAACCTTGCATTGCATTAACCTATTCAGAATCACACTGCGCAACAACTTGGCAAACATTAGTAGCATGAGTGTTAAGACCACAGTTAGCACAAAAATCAGATATAACATTAGCACTTGATGAACCCATATTAATATTAAATTTTGCCAAATTTTGGTTCATCAAGGCTACCTGTCTAGCAAACTCATCTACCCCACTTAACTCATGCACTCCCCTAGGTTTTCCTCTAGAGCCTTTTTCTTGAGAATTGGCTCCTAACATCTCAAATAAATCTTGAGTTTGAGCAACAGTTTTGGCTCCTAAAAAGCCACCTGCTGCATTGTCGACCATAGCTTGGTCAGCTGCAGTCAAACCCCTATAAAATGTTTGATGTAAAAGGGCCTCAGGAAAAGCATGATGGGGGCATTGCACTTGTAACATTTTAAATCTATCCCATGCCTCATGGAATGGCTCACCTTTTTCTATGTACTCTAGTTCCCCCTCCCTTTATTGTAGAGGATCTTACGAGATGTGTAAGGCCTCTCCCCTAGTCTTCTTTTCTTGGTGGTTGAGGTTGTCATGTCCCCCATCATTTTTGTACTGTTTTTTATTTATTAATAAAATCTAGGGAGGTACCATCCTCTTTTCGCCAAAAAAAAAAAAAAAAAAAAAAGAATGGCTCACCTTAATCTTGAGTAAATCCTATAATTTTCTGTCTAAAGGTGGCCAAAGTGGCATGTGGGAAAAAAAAATTAAGAAAAATATCGTGCAACTCATCCCAAGTAGTAATACTTCTAGCAGGAAGTAACAGTAGCCAAGTTTTGGCTGCCCCTTGAAGAGCAAAAGGGAAGTATTTAAGCCTTAATTGTTCGTCAGTAACTCCCTCCTTGACTGGGAATCCCGACACAATCATCATATATTCTCTTAAAAAGTTCAAAGAATCCTCACCGGGAAGACCCTGGAACTTAGGCAACTGACTAAAATAATGGCCCTTTGCCTCATAGGTTTTAGCTGCATCAGTCAAGACAATGCACGACACCGATGTGTCAACCTTGGGCCTATCATATTCTTTCATTAAAGGGTTATCCATCACTACTTAAGTTTCTAATTCACTTAACACTACCTCTGCCTCGGTGACAGAAGTCTCAGATTCAGACTCAGATTTCTGAATAGGGGGGATGCCCCTCTCAAGCGTATCGATATTATCGTTCACCGGGACCAACTCGGGATCCAAGGAACGCTACCAAACATACACCGATTAAATGAACTTGTAAATCACAACAAGTCCCCGGCAACGGCGCCAAAAACTTGATGGATAAAATTCCACTGTGTAATAAAAACCTTGCAAGTGTACAAGTGCCGGAGCAGTAGTATACAAAAGTAAGGGTCGAACCACAGAGACTCGTGGATAAACAAGTTAATTTAATTAATGTATAGAGTAACCAAAGGGGGGTTTTTGATTTGATTGATTTAAACTAATTACCTACTAAACAATAAAAATAAACTAAGGACTTAAAATCGCAAATTCAAGCAAAGATTGCACTCAAGAAAAACAAGCAGTTCACGGATTGGCGATCACAATTACACTCTCTTTATGCTATTTTGATGATGAACTACTAATCTTTTTTTAGGGTTCATTCACTTATTTAAGAATTGGAACGGTTAGGTGGCCGGATTGCAATTCTATTATCCTATGTAAATTAATTCTTCCACAAGGTCCAATTAAAACACAAAGAATTTATTAAGATCTTAAGAATATGAAAACCTAGTTTGTCTCTTTTTTTGCAAGGTGCAAGATCCAAACTATTCAACACAACAATGGCTATGTCTAACTCTCCACGCAAGTGCAAGAGATTAAACCCTAATAGTTAAAGAGCCAAAAATATCTATCTATATAATTGAAACTCAAAAACAGAATTAAAATTATTGTGTTAAACTAAAACATTGATTATCATCTCATAGCACAAAGATCATGTAATTGATCACATCCAATCCGCAAACCAAGGAGATTAGCTACTCATACCCATAGCATAAATCACAAGCAAATAAATGAAATTCATAAACCTGGATAAACGCTTGATGATGAAAGATCCAAAATCTTTGTCACACTTGAAAACTTGAATAAAACCTAAAGAAAGCATAAGAAAACTGTTCTGAAAACCTAACCTATTTATACATAAGAGAGGAGTTCCAAAATCGGAGAGGAAATAATAAAATATCGGAAAATAAGGCAATCCCGTAATTCCTGGTGGCTAGGCGAGCGGGCGCTCGGGGTCATGCAGGCGGGCGCTCGGCTTAATCAGATGAAAACCCCAAAAAGGGGAGGTAAGCGGGCGCATGAAGACTGGCGAGCAGGTGCTTGGTGAGCGGGCGCTCGACCCTCTACCGAGCGGGCGCCTGACCCTCTACCGAGCGGGCGCCTGGTCCTTATTCCAGCTTTTCTTCTTCTTCCTTCTTGACTTTGACTGTGTTGACCTTGACCCTTGACTTTTTGACTTGGTAATCATGGTCTTCAACCCTTAAACTCTAGGACTTTGGAATGCACCAAAAATATACTAAAAAGTCTCTCACTACATATAAATACCAACAAAGTTCCTCAAACAATAATTAACCAACATTACATCAATTCTATTCTAAATTACATCTAAAAGTCAATAAAAATAGAACAAAAATGTAGAGATAATGTATATGAAAACCGATCCATCAATGACCAACCTACTCAAACCGCTCCATCAGGTTCTCCAGCCACATCCGGTCAAACCGCAAGTGGTGCTGTTGCTGAACCGCTATCTTCTATCCCCATTCAAACCGTTGATCCTGTTCTAATCATCACCTTCAATGAATATTTCAATGATTATCAAGAAGATCCTCCTCTAGAAAATCTTCAAGAAATTGTGATTCATGAAGACCTCCCTCTAGAAATCAATGAGCATAGAGACCACCCAACTACTAATGTTATAGGTCCTATCAGTTCTGGTGGTCAAACAAGAGGAAGCTTAACTCATAGAGATGACCACAGTTTGTTCACAACTGCTCTGTTATCTCAGATGGAACCGAAGAAGGTTGATGAAGCTCTAAGTGATCCTAGTTGGGTAATTGCAATGCAAGAAGAGCATGGTATGACACTCTATCTAAATTTCTTATTGAACAAGGCTTCTCTCGAGGTAAAATTGATATAACCTTATACATTGCTAAACACAAAGGTCATTCATTATTAGTTCAAATATATGTTGATGATATTATTTTCGGATCTACTAATGAAACTATATGTGTTGAGTCTGAGAAGCTAATGAAAGGTAAATTTGAGATGAGTATGATGGGAGAGTTGACATTCTTTCTTGGACTCCAAATAAAGCAATGTTATGCTGGAATCTTTATCAATCAAGCCAAATATACCAAAAACTTGATCAAGAAATTTGGGCTTGAAACCGCTAAACCAGTAGATACCAGGCAAAAGGCCTGCAGTTTGGATCGAGATGAACAAGGTAAGAAAGTGAATCAGACACTCTACCGAGGTATGATTGGCTCTCTTCTTTACATAACTGCAAGTAGGCCAGATATTATGTTTAGTGTGTGTGTTTGTGCTAGATTTTAAGCTGGTCCTAGAGAATCTCATCTTATTGCTGTTAAACGTATTATTAGATATTTATGTGGCTCTGTTAACCTTGGACTTTGGTACTCCAAAGAATCTTTATTTGATTTGTTAGGTTATTCAGATGCTGACTTTACAGCATGTAAGATTGATAAAAAGAGCATTAGTGGTACATGTCAGTTCCTTGGATCTCGGCTAGTATTATGGTCCAGCAAGAAACAGGCTTCGGTTTTAGTCTCAACCGCTGAAGCTGAATATATTGCGGCTGGAAGTTGTTGCTCTCAAATTCTCTGGATGAAACAGCAGTTGGAAGACTATGAAGTATTTGAAAAGAACTGCCCTATTTACTGTGATAGTACTGCAGCAATTTCTATCTCCAACAATCCAGTTCAACACTCAAAAACCAAGCACATTGACATAAGATATCATTTCCTCAAAGATAATGTTGAAAAAAAGAACATATTCTTAGCAAAGGTGGGAACCGATGATCAAATTGCTGACATCCTCACCAAACCGCTTAAAATTCAAGGTTCTTTCATTTACGAGGTGAAATGGGTATGCTGGAACTAACTTAAATTATTTCATGTCCATTTATTTCTTGTTTATAATAAATATTGTTAAGTATTTTGGCTCTATTGAGAAAATGCAAAAATAGCTTGCGGTTCTATCAACATTGAAACCACATCAATAAAGGTTCCTGTCTAACTGAAGAGTCAGGAAGAATACCATCAATTTGATCCAAACCGGATTGTGAAAGCAAGGACTCGGTTTGATCTACTGAAACCGAAGACAGATCTGAGAGAAATCGGTTTTATCAAAACCGATAAAGGGAAAGGTAAGTTGGTTTACTCAAACCGCTCAGGTATGTATAATTGCATTTTAGTCCCTACTTTATGTCACTTCATTCTTCAAGGACCTTTATGCAATTATCTCTGCCGCATTAAATGCGAATCGACAGGTACGCTGACGTTTGGGTTTTCCTCAGTCGTCATGCCCGCTCCACTACCCGAGGTGGTTAATTGAGTATAAAAGACAAATCATTTTTCAATTTAACTTTTTACCTTCTTTCTATATTTGGCAAAAAACCCTCTCTCTCTCTCTCTCCCCTCTGCACGTACTCTCTCTCTCTCTCTATTCTCTCTAAAAAAAAAATTCTTACTTAAACAATCTTTCAAATGCAACCTAAGAAAACCATTGATCTTGCTTCTACTTCTACTGCATCCAAATCAACGAAGCCCGATATGGTATGAATTTCTGAACCCTAACTCAGTATATTTCATTTGTCCGCCATTGTTGTTTGAAAAAGCTTGTTCATTTTCCTTGATCATTTTACGCTTTTTCTTCAAACAAGAGGAAGCTTAACTCATAGAGATGACCACAGTTTGTTCACAACCGCTCTGTTATCTCAGATGGAACCGAAGAAGGTTGATGAAGCTCTAAGTGATCCTAGTTGGGTAATTGCAATGCAAGAAGAGCATGGTATGACACTCTATCTAAATTTCTTATTGAACAAGGCTTCTCTCGAGGTGAAATTGATATAACCTTATACATTGCTAAACACAAAGGTCATTCATTATTAGTTCAAATATATGTTGATGATATTATTTTCGGTTCTACTAATGAAACTATGTGTGTTAAGTCTGAGAAGCTAATGAAAGGTAAATTTGAGATGAGTATGATGGGAGAGTTGACATTCTTTCTTAGACTCCAAATAAAGCAATGTTATGATGGAATATTTATCAATCAAGCCAAATATACCAAAGACTTGATCAAGAAATTTGGGCTTGAAACCGCTAAACCAGTAGATACCCCTATGCAAAAGGCCTGCAGTTTGGATCGAGATGAACAAGGTAAGAAATTGAATCAGACACTCTACCGAGGTATGATTGGCTCTCTTCTTTACATAACTGCAAGTAGGCCAGATATTATATTTAGTGTGTGTGTTTGTGCTAGATTTCAAGCTGGTCCTAGAGAATCTCATCTTATTGCTGTTAAACGTATTATTAGATATTTATGTGGCTCTGTTAACCTTGGACTTTGGTACTCCGAATAATCTTCATTTGATCTGTTAGGTTATTCAGATGCTGACTTTACAGCATGTAAGATTGATAACAAGAGCACTAGTGGTACATGTCAGTTCCTTGGATCTCGGCTAGTATCATGGTCCAGCAAGAAACAGGCTTCGGTTTCAGTCTCAATCGCTGAAGCTGAATATATTGCGGCTAGAAGTTGTTGCTCTCAAATTCTCTGGATGAAACAGCAGTTGGAAGACTATGAAGTATTTGAAAAGAACTTCCCTATTTACTGTAATAGTACTGCAGCAATTTCTATCTCCAACAATCCAGTTCAACACTCAAAAACCAAGCACATTGACATAAGATATCATTTCCTCATAGATCATGTTGAAAAAAAGAACATATTCTTAGCAAAGGTGGGAACCGATGATCAAATTGCTGACATCCTCACCAAACCGCTTGAAAATTAAAGGTTCTTTCATTTACAAGGTGAAATGGGGAACTAACTTAAATTATTTCATGTCCATTTATTTCTTGTTTCTAATAAATATTGTTAAGTATTTTGGCTCTATTGAGAAAATGCAAAAATAGCTTGTGGTTCTATCAACATTGAAACCACATCAATAAAGGTTCCTGTCTAACTGAAGAGTCAGGAAGAATACCATCAATTTGATCCAAACCGGATTGTGAAAGCAAGGACTCGGTTTGATCTACTGAAACCGAAGACAGATCTGAGAGAAATCGGTTTTATCAAAACCGATAATAAGGGAAAGGTAAGTCGGTTTACTCAAACCGCTCAGTTATGTATAATTGCATTTTAGTCCTTACTTTATGTCACTTCATTCTTCAAGGACCTTTATGCAATTATCTCTGCCGCATTAAATGTGAATCGACAGGTACGATGACGTTTGGGTTTTCCTCAGCCGTCATGCCCGCTCCACTACCCGAGTTGGTTAATTGAGTATAAAAGACAAATCATTTTTCAATTTAACTTTTTACCTTCTTTCTCTATTTGGCAAAAAACCCTCTCTCTCTCTCTCTCCTCTGCACGTACTCTCTCTCTCTCTCTATTCTCTCTAAAAAAATTCTTACTTAAACAATCTTTCAAATACAACCTAAGAAAACCATTGATCTTGCTTCTACTTCTACTGCATCCAAATCAACGAAGCCCGATATGGTATGAATTTCTGAACCCTAACTCAGTATATTTCATTTGTCCGCCATTGTTGTTTGAAAAAGCTTGTTCATTTTCCTTGATCATTTTACGTTTTTTCTTCAAACAAGAGGAAGCTTAACTCATAGAGATGACCACAGTTTGTTCACAACCGCTTTGTTATCTCAGATGGAACCGAAGAAGGTTGATGAAGCTCTAAGTGATCCTAGTTGGGTAATTGCAATGCAAGAAGAGCATGGTATGACACTCTATCTAAATTTCTTATTGAACAAGGCTTCTCTCGAGGTAAAATTGATATAACCTTATACATTGCTAAACACAAAGGCCATTCATTATTAGTTCAAATATATGTTGATGATATTATTTTTGGTTTTACTAATGAAACTATGTGTGTTAAGTCTGAGAAGCTAATGAAAGGTAAATTTGAGATGAGTATGATGGGAGAGTTGACATTCTTTCTTGGACTCCAAATAAAGCAATGTTATGATGGAATCTTTATCAATCAAGCCAAATATACCAAAGACTTGATCAAGAAATTTGGGCTTGAAACCGCTAAACCAGTAGATACCCCTATGCAAAAGGCCTGCAGTTTGGATCGAGATGAACAAGGTAAGAAAGTGAATCAGACACTCTACCGAGGTATGATTGGCTCTCTTCTTTACATAACTGCAAGTAGGCCAGATATTATGTTTACTGTGTGTGTTTGTGCTAGATTTCAAGCTGGTCCTAGAGAATCTCATCTTATTGCTGTTAAACGTATTATTAGATATTTATGTGGCTCTGTTAACCTTGGACTTTGGTACTCCAAAGAATCTTTATTTGATTTGTTAGGTTATTCAGATGCTGACTTTACAGCATGTAAGATTGATAAAAAGATCATTAGTGGTACATGTCAGTTCCTTGGATCTCGGCTAGTATTATGGTCCAGCAAGAAACAGGCTTCGGTTTTAGTCTCAACCGCTGAAGCTGAATATATTGCGGCTGGAAGTTGTTGCTCTCAAATTCTCTGGATGAAACAGCAGTTGGAAGACTATGAAGTATTTGAAAAGAACTGCCCTATTTACTGTGATAGTACTGCAGCAATTTCTATCTCCAACAATCCAGTTCAACACTAAAAAACCAAGCACATTGACATAAGATATCATTTCCTCAAAGATAATGCTGAAAAAAAGAACATATTCTTAGCAAAGGTGGGAACCGATGATCAAATTGCTGACATCCTCACCAAACCGCTTAAAAATTCAAGGTTCTTTCATTTACGAGGTGAAATGGGTATGCTGGAACTAACTTAAATTATTTCATGTCCATTTATTTCTTGTTTATAATAAATATTGTTAAGTATTTTGGCTCTATTGAGAAAATGCAAAAATAGCTTGCGGTTCTATCAACATTGAAACCACATCAATAAAGGTTCCTGTCTAACTGAAGAGTCAGGAAGAATACCATCAATTTGATCCAAACCGGATTGTGAAAGCAAGGACTCGGTTTGATCTACTGAAACCGAAGACAGATCTGAGAGAAATCGGTTTTATCAAAACCGATAAAGGGAAAGGTAAGTTGGTTTACTCAAACCGCTCAGGTATGTATAATTGCATTTTAGTCCCTACTTTATGTCACTTCATTCTTCAAGGACCTTTATGCAATTATCTCTGCCGCATTAAATGCGAATCGACAGGTACGCTGACGTTTGGGTTTTCCTCAGTCGTCATGCCCGCTCCACTACCCGAGGTGGTTAATTGAGTATAAAAGACAAATCATTTTTCAATTTAACTTTTTACCTTCTTTCTATATTTGGCAAAAAACCCTCTCTCTCTCTCTCTCCCCTCTGCACGTACTCTCTCTCTCTCTCTCTATTCTCTCTAAAAAAAAATTCTTACTTAAACAATCTTTCAAATGCAACCTAAGAAAACCATTGATCTTGCTTCTACTTCTACTGCATCCAAATCAACGAAGCCCGATATGGTATGAATTTCTGAACCCTAACTCAGTATATTTCATTTGTCCGCCATTGTTGTTTGAAAAAGCTTGTTCATTTTCCTTGATCATTTTACGCTTTTTCTTCAAACAAGAGGAAGCTTAACTCATAGAGATGACCACAGTTTATTCACAACCGCTCTGTTATCTCAGATGGAACCGAAGAAGGTTGATGAAGCTCTAAGTGATCCTAGTTGGGTAATTGCAATGCAAGAAGAGCATGGTATGACACTCTATCTAAATTTCTTATTGAACAAGGCTTCTCTCGAGGTAAAATTGATATAACCTTATACATTGCTAAACACAAAGGTCATTCATTATTAGTTCAAATATATGTTGATGATATTATTTTCGGTTCTACTAATGAAACTATGTGTGTTAAGTCTGAGAAGCTAATGAAAGGTAAATTTGAGATGAGTATGATAGGAGAGTTGACATTCTTTCTTAGACTCCAAATAAAGCAATGTTATGATGGAATCTTTATCAATCAAGCCAAATATACCAAAGACTTGATCAAGAAATTTGGGCTTGAAACCGCTAAACCAGTAGATACCCCTATGCAAAAGGCCTGCAGTTTGGATCGAGATGAACAAGGTAAGAAATTGAATCAGACACTCTACCGAGGTATGATTGGCTCTCTTCTTTACATAACTGCAAGTAGGCCAGATATTATATTTAGTGTGTGTGTTTGTGCTAGATTTCAAGCTGGTCCTAGAGAATCTCATCTTATTGCTGTTAAACGTATTATTAGATATTTATGTGGCTCTGTTAACCTTGGACTTTGGTACTCCAAATAATCTTCATTTGATCTGTTAGGTTATTCAGATGCTGACTTTACAGCATGTAAGATTGATAACAAGAGCACTAGTGGTACATGTCAGTTCCTTGGATCTCGGCTAGTATCATGGTCCAGCAAGAAACAGGCTTCGGTTTCAGTCTCAATCGCTGAAGCTGAATATATTGCGGCTAGAAGTTGTTGCTCTCAAATTCTCTGGATGAAACAGCAGTTGGAAGACTATGAAGTATTTGAAAAGAACTTCCCTATTTACTGTAATAGTACTGCAGCAATTTCTATCTCCAACAATCCAGTTCAACACTCAAAAACCAAGCACATTGACATAAGATATCATTTCCTCAAAGATCATGTTGAAAAAAAGAACATATTCTTAGCAAAGGTGGGAACCGATGATCAAATTGCTGACATCCTCACCAAACCGCTTGAAAATTAAAGGTTCTTTCATTTACGAGGTGAAATGGGTATGCTGGAACTAACTTAAATTATTTCATGTCCATTTATTTCTTATTTCTAATAAATATTGTTAAGTATTTTGGCTCTATTGAGAAAATGCAAAAATAGCTTGTGGTTCTATCAACATTGAAACCACATCAATAAAGGTTCCTGTCTAACTGAAGAGTCAGGAAAAATACCATCAATTTGATCCAAACCGGATTGTGAAAGCAAGGACTCGGTTTGATCTACTGAAACCGAAGACAGATCTGAGAGAAATCGGTTTTATCAAAACCGATAATAAGGGAAAGGTAAGTCGGTTTACTCAAACCGCTCAGTTATGTATAATTGCATTTTAGTCCTTACTTTATGTCACTTCATTCTTCAAGGACCTTTATGCAATTATCTCTGCCGCATTAAATGTGAATCGACAGGTACGATGACGTTTGGGTTTTCCTCAGCCGTCATGCTCGCTCCACTACCCGAGTTGGTTAATTGAGTATAAAAGACAAATCATTTTTCAATTTAACTTTTTACCTTCTTTCTCTATTTGGCAAAAAACCCTCTCTCTCTCTCTCCTCTGCACGTACTCTCTCTCTCTCTCTATTCTCTCTAAAAAAATTCTTACTTAAACAATCTTTCAAATACAACCTAAGAAAACCATTGATCTTGCTTCTACTTCTACTGCATCCAAATCAACGAAGCCCGATATGGTATGAATTTCTGAACCCTAACTCAGTATATTTCATTTGTCCGCCATTGTTGTTTGAAAAAGCTTGTTCATTTTCCTTGATCATTTTACGTTTTTTCTTCAAACAAGAGGAAGCTTAACTCATAGAGATGACCACAATTTGTTCACAACCGCTTTGTTATCTCAGATGGAACCGAAGAAGGTTGATGAAGCTCTAAGTGATCCTAGTTGGGTAATTGCAATGCAAGAAGAGCATGGTATGACACTCTATCTAAATTTCTTATTGAACAAGGCTTCTCTCGAGGTAAAATTGATATAACCTTATACATTGCTAAACACAAAGGCCATTCATTATTAGTTCAAATATATGTTGATGATATTATTTTTGGTTTTACTAATGAAACTATGTGTGTTAAGTCTGAGAAGCTAATGAAAGGTAAATTTGAGATGAGTATGATGGGAGAGTTGACATTCTTTCTTGGACTCCAAATAAAGCAATGTTATGATGGAATCTTTATCAATCAAGCCAAATATACCAAAGACTTGATCAAGAAATTTGGGCTTGAAACCGCTAAACCAGTAGATACCCCTATGCAAAAGGCCTGCAGTTTGGATCGAGATGAACAAGGTAAGAAAGTGAATCAGACACTCTACCGAGGTATGATTGGCTCTCTTCTTTACATAACTGCAAGCAGGCCAGATATTATGTTTAGTGTGTGTGTTTGTGCTAGATTTCAAGCTGGTCCTAGAGAATCTCATCTTATTGCTGTTAAACGTATTATTAGATATTTATGTGGCTCTGTTAACCTTGGACTTTGGTACTCCAAAGAATCATTTGATTTGTTAGGTTATTCAGATGCTGACTTTACAGCATGTAAGATTGATAAAAAAAGCACTAGTGGTACATGTCAGTTCCTTGGATCTCGGCTAGTATCATGGTCCAGCAAGAAACAGGCTTCGGTTTCAGTCTCAACCGCTGAAGCTGAATATATTGCGGCTGGAAGTTGTTGCTCTCAAATTCTCTGGATGAAACAGCAGTTGGAAGACTATGAAGTATTTGAAAAGAACTGCCCTATTTACTGTGATAGTATTGCAGCAATTTCTATCTCCAACAATCCAGTTCAACACTCAAAAACCAAGCACATTGACATAAGTTATCATTTCCTCAAAGATCATGTTGAAAAAAAGAACATATTCTTAGCAAAGGTGGGAACCGATGATCAAATTGCTGACATCCTCACCAAACCGCTTAAAAATTCAAGGTTCTTTCATTTACGAGGTGAAATGGGTATGCTGGAACTAACTTAAATTATTTCATGTCCATTTATTTCTTGTTTCTAATAAATATTGTTAAGTATTTTGGCTCTATTGAGAAAATGCAAAAATAGCTCGTGGTTCTATCAACATTGAAACCACATCAATAAAGGTTCCTGTCTAACTGAAGAGTCAGGAAGAATACCATCAATTTGATCCAAACCGGATTGTGAAAGCAAGGACTCGGTTTGATCTACTGAAACCGAAGACCGATCTGAGAGAAATCGGTTTTATCAAAACCGATAATAAGGGAAAGGTAAGTCGGTTTACTCAAACCGCTCAGGTATGTATAATTGCATTTTAGTCCCTACTTTATGTCACTTCATTCTTCAAGGACCTTTATGCAATTATCTCTGCCGCATTAAATGCGAATCGACAGGTACGCTGACGTTTGGGTTTTCCTCAGCCGTCATGCCCGCTCCACTACCCGAGGTGGTTAATTGAGTATAAAAGACAAATCATTTTTCAATTTAACTTTTTACCTTCTTTCTCTATTTGGCAAAAAACCCTCTCTCTCTCTCCTCTGCACGTACTCTCTCTCTCTCTCTATTCTTTCTAAAAAAAAATCTTACTTAAACAATCTTTCAAATGCAACCTAAGAAAACCATTGATCTTGCTTCTACTTCTACTGCATCCAAATCAACGAAGCCCGATATGGTATGAATTTCTGAACCCTAACTCAGTATATTTCATTTGTCCGCCATTGTTGTTTGAAAAATCTTGTTCATTTTCCTTGATCATTTTACGCTTTTTCTTCAAATTTTTGGTTGGATTGTACTCGCATTTACTTATACATACTGTTAGATTACTTTATTTTGTGATTTGTGTTCAATTTTGAGCAAAATCAATTATTGGGTTATTTGGTGTTCTTACGCATTTTTGCAGATTCTGGGTTCTAGTAATGTTATTTGCCTTAGTATATTTAAAACTTTGTTAGAATCTGCCCTTTGTGGTCATTTTGGTATAATTCTTTCATATTTTGGTTAAGATTTTGTTTTGCTGTTCATACTCTGTTCTTCGTGCTTTCAAACTCTTTTTCAAAAATTTCCCTCTTTGATTCGTTTTTATTTTACTATTCACATTATTTTTGTTTTTTACATTTTTACCCTTACTTTCCTTGAACCGCATGTTGTCATTGTTAGGATTCCTTATTTGCAGTTTGTGAGTCTCATTCAAACCACTATGTTTATTCAAACTGTCATTCTTCAAACTATTTCTAACTTTGAATATTTTTTAGGATCCATCAAATTTTATACCCGGTTCTAGGATAGTAGAAGAGGAATTTAAGCAAGATGTAGTTGGGAGAAAACTACTCAAATTGCTTGAAGATGCTAAACTTCTTCCCTTATTTCTCATGGATGAACCCCAGTTCGTGACCTTCATATGTGCTGAATTTTTCGAAAATGGGATTCCTACAAATGCTGCTCTGTTGGATGTTAGAGGTGAACCAATCAGAGATTTGGAAACTGGAGAAGTGCAGTTTGAAGATGCTATCAAGTCTACTGTTTGTGGAAAATCGGTGATCTTAACCGCTTCCAAGATAGCAGTGCTAGCCAGTCTTGAGAACTCTGGTGTCTCTGTGATCAAACCAGAGCTTCTGAGCAGTACAACTATGGAGTTGATTGGAGTTAATTCATTCTCCACCAAGAATTCCTCCAAGAAGGATTTTGGAGAGGTTATGTCCCTGCTGTGTGATCTGGTGGACACTGGAGTTATGTGCAAGAATGGGAATCACAATAAGTTCACCAGTGAACACTATGCCTACTGTGTAGCTATTCTCAAAGGGAAGAAACTGCATTGGCCTAAGGTTGTGATGAAAGAGATGATCAATGCCTTAAACCGCATTTCTGCTGCTAGAGCCGCTAGGAAGTCCAAGATTAGGACTCATTGCAAACTTTTAACCAAGTTCTTGCACCAAGATACCGACATCTTCAAATTCTCTGCAGAAAACAAGGATTATTAGTTGGAACCAATTGAGAAGTCAATTTTTGGATCATCAAAGTTTGATGCTTTCAGAACCGCGTTTGGTTGGCGGTATGCACAGGCTGTTTGGACCGTAGATCCATTACCTGAAAATGAAAGAGAACCCTTCCCTGAAGCACGGCTCAACAAGTCAGGAAAACCGTATGCTGGAGCACTAGCTGACATATCCGCTGCCAGTTTAGCCAGAGATGATCTTCAGAGAAGAACCCTAGAAGAAATGGGATTAAGTAATCTTGATCAAACCGCTGCACCAGCTGAGGGGGAGCCTTCGGTTGAGGGGGAGTCTACAGCAGGACCAAGTACTGCGGTTCCACCCAGGGAAACCGCGGCTCCAAGGAAAAGGAAAGGAACCTCAGTCATTCCTCCTTCCATAACCAAGGCAGATATTCTTCACCTTGCTCCTAAAGCCTCTTCTAAACCACCCTCTAAAACTTCAACCAAACCGCCTCCAAAACCATCAGTTAAACCCCTATCTAAACCTCCTTCTACTTCCTCTTCACTTCCCCCAATCAAACTTTCACCAATCTTACCCAAACCTACCTATTCTAAACCGAACATTCCTAAACCTCAGATAAAACCCCTCTCTCCAGTCAAACATAACGTTGAGAAATCCCTCAAGTTTGCTATGGATGCCCACGCTCTCAAAGCCACCAAAGCCAAATCCATTCAAACCAAACCGCTTTCACCTCCAAAACTTCCTCCAAAGAAAATTCTATCTGATTTTCTTTCCTCTGAACCTCCATCTTCACCTAAACTTTCACCTTCCAAACCGCCCTCTGTTCAGTTCACTGATGAACAGTTGGCTGAAATTTTTAAAGCCCTTCCCAACCTCAAACCCTCTTCTCTAACCGAGCCTGAGCAGACCCAAGTGTCTGAGGCTGTGGTTCAGCCTGAGCAGACTACAGTGTCTGAGGCTGCAGTTTTGCCTGAGCAGGCTGATGGGTCTGAGGCCATACTTGAGCCTGTGCAAGATGTTGAAAATCTTGAGGTTCAACCCATGAAGAAGAGGAGGAAGTTAATAAAGAAATATGATCATGTAGAGCATTGGCAGTCAAGGCCTCCTGGTGTAATGGACTTCAGTGAGGCATATGACAAGAAGGATCATTCCCCTCAGGAAGGGGCATTTGTAAAGGAGCTAAGGGAAAGGGCTGCAATGAGAAAGGCAGGCATAGACCCTATGATGGTTGAGGTCTCCCCTCCTGCACTTAGACGAAAACTGAAGTTTGACTCACCAGAGCACACTCCTTCTCCGGTCCAGTCTTCTCCAGTTCAACTGGGTTCCAGTCCTTCATCTCCAGATTTACCTTATGCTGCTACAGTTTTACCATCTCCGGTTCCACCATCTTCCTCGGTTCAACTGACAATTCATACATCGGTTTCTCCATCCAAACCGAAGTCAAGAAAAAGGAAGAGTGCAGTTGAAATATCAAGGTACTTAAAGCGGTTCAAGGCTGACAAAATGAGAGACAAGCGTGCCAGAGCCGCCTCTAAAACCGAAGAAAGATTTCTTAAGACTGGCCGCCCCAATCCCTTTGCAATCTATCCAGCCGATGAGAGTCAAGCCTACTCTGATGACCTCTTTCTCCAAGCTACAGATGTGTTATTTGAAGAAATTGCAATTCAAATGGTAATGTCTCTTTGCTCTCAATTCTTCTTAAGGTATAACTGCAAGGTCTACCCTCCAATGTTTAAATGGAAATCTCGCCCTATGCCTTTCATTTCTCTCTCTCCGGCTCAACTATAGTCCTTCTGCCCTACTCCTCCTGATCATTCTTCTGCTATTATTCATGTTCCTCAATTTTTTCAGTTTGATCCAGTTGAGTTTGAATTAGCTTTAAGAGTTTCAATGGGTATATCTCTTGATGATTCCCATACCATTCTAAAGGGCAAGGCTCCAGTTTCATCCTCTTTCCTTCAAACCGAAGATGCCATCTCCATATCTAATGGAGATGATGATTCCTCTTTGCCTGATTATACTCCTTCGGTTGATCCTCTGCCTTCATTTCAATCCTATCCTATTCTGTCACTTCAAGCTACTACAGTCGACTTATAGATGCAGTTAGGCATATTCAGTTCCATCAGCAAACCTCCTCGTCTCGGTTTGACACTCATCTCCTCACTATCCAGTCAGATCTTGATGCCATTAAGGGGGATAGAGTGAATGACAGATTTGAGGATAGATCAAGACAACAACAGTTAGATGAAAGGATAAACTTTATTTTGGAAAATCAAATGGCCCTTTAAGATCTTGTCAGAACCAACAATGATCTTTGCTCCTTAAAATTCCAAGCCGTTGATGAATTGATGAAGACTGTTGTTGAAAAACTTGATATTTTAGCTCGTCACTCCTTTGACAGCTCTGAGCATATTATGTATAGAACCGGCAAGTTAGTCAAGCAAACTGCTGCAATAGAAAAGAGGATGAATGAACCGACCGAGGTTCGGCTTCGTGCAGCAGATTTTGTCTTTGAAACCGCTAATGCCTCCGGTTCAAGAAATGATGCTCCAGCCGCTCCTGCTCCTGTTGATGTACAAGCCGCTCAAAATCAAGTCGTCCAAGATGCTCAAACTGACCAGAACCAGACCACAGATGATGCTGCCGCAGTAAGGGGTTCTGTTGCTGATGAAGTAGACTAGATTTTTTATTGCTTAAGTCTTTTTGCTTTCATTATAATTCATGTAATTTGTATATCTCAAAACCTTTATGATTGAATTATAATGAGAATGATTGCATGGAATTATGTTTCCAAAACTTTGTTTATTCAAACTGCTTGTTTGTGGAACAATGCTTGCATTTATAAAACCTCATGCACTACATTCATCATGAAAATATTTTTAACTGCATTTTGTTTTAAACATTCAGTTTAAACATGCATATCTGATTTTCAAAATCATATCATTTTATATGCATCTGAATGTATTTATTTTCTATCTATTCTTCATTTTCTTCTTTTTGTGATACATTAGAAATCTATGATCTAGCATAGCGTGTGCATTGACTTGGGACATGCAATTTCATGAAATTTATTTCGGACATGTTTTTACCAAGTACAATGTTTTGCTATTATCATAGTGTGGTAATGGCATCAATCAAATAGGGGGAGATTGTTAGGATTCATTGTTAGTACACCCACTTAATTTGATTGAACCATGTCACGTGTCTTTTAATGGACTTTCGGACGCATGTAATGAAGTTATACTTCAATTTTTTAGACAAGTCCATTTCTAGATTTTTATTTGTCTAGGCTGAGTAGTTCGGTTTACCCTCAGCGGTTTAGTTATTTAAACCGCCCATGTGCTATCTTCAGACCGCCAGCATGGAGCTACAAGTGTTTTATCAAACCACATTCTGTGGCTTTGATAAAACTGCGTGCCTCAGTTTCTTATGAAACCTCTTATCAAGTTTAACCTTGAAACCGCTCCTATGCCTGGTGGAACCGCCGATCAGTTAATGAAGAATTGAAGAGAAGTCATTTATTCCTTAGACAAACATTCCCTTTTCAACTGTAAAGGAATGTTTTATGTCATGTCAAAATAACTCTAAGTTAACTTGGAGTTACTGCAAGGAATGTCGGTCTTGTCCAAGCAATTTGAATTGTTTACCGTTAGTCCTTTCTGCAACAAAGGACGGATGTCAGGTAGTGGTGCTACAACTACCTAGGAATACAAGACAAAACCAAGGACAAAAATGACAGCTCAACCAATGGGATTTCGACAGCACTGTACCCTTCAGATTTATTTGAAATCTTTGTCCAATGGTCACAAGGGTGCTCTACCTATAAATAGCCTTCATTTCTCAATAATGAAGGTTTCTAAGCTTCAAGAGAAAAATCTCAAGTATTCAAGTTTGCTTTGAAGATTGAAACCCAGATATTCATCTCTTAATCCATCTCCTTAGCAAACCTAGAATTCCTTCATCAAGCTTCAAGCCTTTAAACCATTCATACTCAGCCTTTACACCGAAAGATATTCTTTTGCTCATTCCATCATTTAGATACTTAGAGCATTTGATTTATTTCCACACACACACCCGATTTATATGATCATATAGATTATATATTTCGAAAACACCGGTTATTATTTTCATAGCATAGGTTAGACTTATTGTTTAGAGTTTAGATTCATCTTATAAAACCTCCTCTAATTAATTCAAGTCTAGTAGCTATTAGAAAATCCTAGACTAACCATCTAGGTAGAGGACGTAGTTCATTCAAGAACGAACCTCTTCAATTTGTGTGTTTGATCTTTACTTTTCTGTCTTGCTATTTCTTTTCTGTTTGTGGTCCATAACTTGAATCCATATACGAAATGACTTGAAAAGTGAATTGTGTTTTCCTTTGATCTTTAAGTTGAACTTATCGGTTGCATCATTGTGTTTTCAACCCGAGTCAAACCGCCCAACTCTTTAAATTTCCTTTTGGCCAAACCGCAAAACTCCGTTGTGCATTTTATCAGTTCGGTTTAAGTGCTTTAAACCGCAGTTGACCAAACTGATAAGTACTCGGTTGATTTTCAAGGGTATTTTACGAAAAAGTTTGGACCGCTATTCACCGCCCCTCTAGCGGTTCTATACCCTTGTTGCCCTCTGGGACCAACAGGTGCGATCCGAACCTGAGAGATATGGATTTCTCATGACGGATAGCAATGAAGTAGAAGTCATTGATAATGACGAACCTACTTCCTATCAAGAACCGATGTCTGCTCCTGATTCAGATAAATGGCTTAGAGCCATGGAGTCTGAAATCAAGTCCATGTATGACAATCAAGTTTGGAACTTGATTGATGCACCTGAAGGTGTTAAAACCATAGGATGCAAGTGGGTTTTCAAAGAGAAAATTGATATGGATGGAAAAGTGCATACTAGACGTGGCCATTATAAACAGGAAACCGGCTAACCGCCGGTTATTAACCGGTCAAAACCGGGCAACCGGTTAACCGCCTCAACCGTGAACCATCGGTTAGCCGGTCCGGTTAAGGTTAATGAATTTGAAAACCGGCCAACCGCCAGTTACTAACCGTATTCCAAAACCGGCAGTTATAACCGCCTAACGGCTATATTTTGACATTTATACCAGCGCCCCCCCCCCCCCCCCCCCACTCCCCAGGTCTGACACACTGTCCAAAAAATGGCTAGTTTTCAAACTAGTTGTTAGTTTCAGTTAACTGGCGGCCACAAATGAAAAAAAAAGGTTAATGACAATTTAGACCCTGAAGTACCATACCACCCTTCCAAGCGAACCTTGGGTGTCTTTTTTTGTCAAATCGGGTCTTGATGTTTTAAAAACTCGCCAGTTAAGGCCTTTTTGACGGATTTCGTTAAAAAGTCAGTTAAAAAGCATGTACCATGCACGTGACTAACAAAATTGACTAGTTTGAATTGTGATTAAGTTTGAAGGGGTTATAAATGACATCTTCAAAAAACAAGGGGTGGAACAAAAAAAAGGTAAATTTAATCCCCTTCTTCTTCCACCAGACACACACACACACACACACTCTCTCTCTCTCCCACCTTCTTCCTACCAGTCACCACCGTCCAACACCGCCAGCGTTCACCTCCACCATCAACCTCTAATCACCACCGTCACACACAGAGTCAAAAACTCAAAATAATCCCCAAATCAAAAACTCAGAAAATCTCCAAATCAAAAAGTCAGAACCCAGATTTGAAATCAAAACCCATATTTGAAATCGGACTAGGGTTTTGGCGAGAAATTGCCCGAAATTTCTGAATCCGACAATGGCAATTTTGAGCTTTGTGGATTTTTCAAAGCTGTCGGATAATTGAGACTCAAGGTCGAACGGCTGGGCGGCGTCTAGTGCCAGGTGCGGTGGCGGCGCGGGCGAATCGTTAGTGGCATGCGAGGGAGGGGAGGTGGCGGAAGTAGAGATTGGTGGTGGTTGTGGTGGTGGCGACGAAAGGGAGACAGGTGGGAAAACTTGGCGGTGGTGGAAGTGCGGGTAGAGGAGAGTGATGGTGTCGGTGAAGTGGTGGAAGTGGCGGGCGGTGGAGGAGGGGAAGAGTAGTGACTGGAGGAGTGGATGATTATTGTGACTTTATGGGTGATGATCATGGGGTTGGGGGAATCTGGGGAAGAAGGGTGTATCATTTTTTTTATTATATTTTTTTTTTTGGCATAAGATGAAATTTGGTGGGAAGCTCTTTGAAAATCATTCTATTTTTTCTGATAATTTCATTAACAAATTTGACTGTACTC